>BTSY01000005.1:27942654-29142654 GCA_036245785.1 Pristionchus fissidentatus | reverse complement strand
TCGGAAAATGCGGAAAATACGAAAAATTCGAGAAAAAACTAATAAATTTCTTTTTTTTGCTCAATTTCAAACCTCAATCGTAATTATTTTATCCATTTGGTTAGACTCCATTTGGTCCCGGCTCAAGAAGACGCCCCCAGTTGATGTTAGGTCTCATTCGCCTGTACCAGCAATGAAAAATAAAACAAAGAAAGCAGATAAAATAGCACTTCAAGCGAAAAAAAAAATAAAATAAAAGTGAATAGGCAACTTGAATACAGTACCCGTTCTCTACAGTATGCAAATAGTATTGATCCTATAGCAATTTTCCGTTTGACTCATGTTTTTTTCTTGTTTTTGATTATTTGAAATTTATGAAATATCTAGTGTAAAAGTCGAAAAATTTTCCGAGCGTACACGGAAAATTTTTCCGACGAAAAATTTTCCGTCAGAGGGTCGAAAAATTCGGAAAATTCGGAAACGGAAAAACATTTTTCGCCCAACCCTGCTTAACACAGATATTCTGAGACGGCGTAGGAACACTGGTAGCAAAAAAAAAATTATGTCACCGATTTGGATGCAACTTAATATAGTGATGATAGTAAATAGAAGAAATTTTTTTTATGAACTTCATTTTTCGAAATTTGCATTTTATCGATTTTTTTGATCTACCACTTTGGAAGGTCATATCTCGGTCAGATCGAAATATTTTTGCACATAATTTTTTTCCAATCTATAGCCCTGAGGTAGATCTACATTTTTCTCCATTAGGTACCTTGTCTAAATTTCATGGTTTCGAAGATATAATTGAAAAATCGATTTTCGGCACATATAATTATCTTTTTCTCAAAATAATTCTCTAAAGTACCTCGGTTTTCTTGTAGAATCAGATTCCCCGTATCGAGTTTATCATTATTGCATATTTCATATCGTCTATCTCTGTGACGTTTTTGCTGTGCTCAGTAGGGAGATCCCGGACTATAGTTTCATCTGGCGTTGACGATACTTCGAGGAATTTCTGTTATAACTAGAAAATGGTCAACCGGAACGATTCGGGTATGTTAGAACAAATTATTCGGCTCTTAGAGAGCTTTCATTAAATTCCCTCCGCAGCATTGTACGGCAATGTTGAAGGAAGTTATGAGATGAAACGTTTTTCATGCGCAAAAAAGTACAAGTCCGGGATCTCCCTACTGAGCACAGCAAAAACGTCACAGAGATAGACGATATGAAATATGCAATAATGATAAACTCGATACGGGGAATCTGATTCTACAAGAAAACCGAGGTACTTTAGAGAATTATTTTGAGAAAAAGATAATTATATGTGCCGAAAATCGATTTTTCAATTATATCTTCGAAACCATGAAATTTAGACAAGGTACCTAATGGAGAAAAATGTAGATCTACCTCAGGGCTATAGATTGAAAAAAAATTATGTGCAAAAATATTTCGATCTGACCGAGATATGACCTTCCAAAATGGTAGATCAAAAAAAATCGATAAAATGCACATTTCGAAAAATGAAGTTCATAAAAAAAATGTACATAATTAGTTGATTAAGTTTACACAATTTCTTGGAAATCGAAGAGATAAAATATTTTTTGCTGCACATGGGCCACTTTTCCCTACACCGTCTCTGAAGATCTGTGTTAAGACGCCATTAGGAAACGTCGAACTTGTACACCACGAATATTGAAATGTTCATATCTCGAAACAGAAAATCCCAATATTTTTTCTGAAATTTTCCCGTGATGTTTGGCCCAAACTCCACAAATAGAGCTCAAGTTGCCGATCTATGCCGGGTCCCTTTAATCAATCGATAACCTCTCGAAGGTCATCGGAAGAGAGAGAGAAGTACACACTGAATCGATCTCGACTCTCTCAAATCTCTCAATAAGATCATGAATTATCGGAAAAGTGAGCTTATCAGTGCTGACCACTGGAGAATCCTCCTGAATGAGAGATTTCGTTTATTTATTTATCTGATACACCCGCGAAGGATGCGACAGCAATTAAAGGAATGATAAAGAACAAAAAAACGATAGTCCCAATCATGCGTCAAATAGCGATGATAGGCACTTCTGCACTTCGCATGTAAACCCGATTAGCACAGCGATAGAGCGCAGAGCAGACACATGAAGGCCTCTATTTACATGCCCCGCCCTATGTTAATTGCGATCTTGCGAGAAACCCATTTGGCCTATGGTTAGGGGCCACAACGTGGTCAGCAGAATTCATTTAGAGGGGTGAAATTTAGTGTTACCATGTTGCTAGATGTCTGAATAAGAATATTCTTTTGGATTTGGGTCGATATCTCATTTTTGAGCCGAGTTACAGCTCCAAAACCACGCGCGCTTCGACTGTTGTGAGAGGGGGGAAAGACGAGAGGGGAGGGGAGGTGGGCGGAGCCTAATCGTCCATCTTTCTAGGGGCATAACTCAGGTGATAGGAGACATTTCGAAGGTATGCCAGAACAAAAATTGTTTATGAAGATGTGGAGAGTGCAACGGCATCTGAATTGCGACAATTGCGATAGTCGACGCGCAGTGAGAGGACAAGAACTTAGCGAGTAGGAGAGTGAAACGGGAGATCACAGCCATGGCGCAGTGGTTAAGCGCGCGCTTCAGGCGTAGCACACTGCAAGTTCAATTCCTCTTTTGCGAAAACCATTGCTATTTACAGTAAAGCGGAATTTTGATACTCTCGTACACTTAAAACCCTCGTTTTCACTACTTTTTTTGCAAACGAAAGCACAATTCGAATTTAGACGTTATCTTTGCTTTTTCTTACCAGATTTTATTTTTAGGATGATAACAATAGAATGGCAGTCGGCCGAGCATGCTACGATAGCTATAATTACATTATTAGGGGTATTTGAAACTGTTTTCCCTCTTTCTGAACGTCTTCAAGACGTCCCACCACCATGGGCCTGGGCTCGAACGATAGGGTTTTTCAAAAGCTACAAAATAAGCCCAAGCACGTCTCATAGCGTTTAGAATTCAGCTTGTGCTTCACCCCGTTCGACTATTCGCGATTGAGGGCCCGGTGGATTTGGGCGGAGACTGTGGGGGCTACCTATGGTCCCAATTTTGGAACAATCTGAACAGGGTAGGGAATGTGTAAAAGCATTTACTTGTTTGTTTTGTACCACTCGCGTAATAAAAAAAGAGAATGAGAAATATAGATGTATGTCCCGTTTCGGTACATGAACGACGATTCACTCGATACTAATCACTAACCTCTCTGTAGTCATTGAGTTCCAATTCGCTTGCTGTCACCGATTTTAGTTTATCGATCAATTTGAAGTGAGATTCGATCTTAAATCTCATCTGAAAATTCGATTTGTCATAGACAAAAAAACTGGTCTGTCGACTGCACAGGTCGAAAGGGTGCGTTGCGGAAAATCGAAAATGCGGGTTGGGTTTGTCAAAAAAAGGGCAAGAAAAAGCGAAAATGCGGGTTGAGTTTGTAAAAAATGGACATGAAAAACCGAAAATGCGGGTTGAAGATAATAAATTCACATTTTAAAGGATAAACATCGAACCGTGATAATCAGCATTCCGAAGTCAACGCGCTTGGAAATCTTCTCGAATGTTCCGATTGAATGTGGAGATGGATTGTTTCTATTCGGCAGCCAGAAGAAGTGAAAGCCAGTGGGAGCACTTTGCAAAGGATAAATTGGCATTACACGTCTGACTGGTTCTAACTTTGACTAACAATAAGTCATACTGTACGTAAGCCTCTTTAGCTTTATCATTCTTCAGTATTGGTATAGTAATGAATAACTAAACACATTCCGGGATGGAATCAAACATATAAATTGCACAAAAAAAGAAAATAAAATAGTAGCTCACTGTGATCTCGACGTTATTACACTGTTCTCCTCCTTCCTTCTCAAAATCCCTCCGCAACGGCATTTCCGCAACCGACATTTCCGCAACGGGTCATAACTCGGTCAGGAGTGAGCCTAGCGTTATGGGAGTGGTGCCATTGTGATCAGCATCAGTTAATTAAGATTTAATTAATTAACATTATTAATGAGATGGATGTTAATTAATTAATTAATTTTTAAATCTTAATTAAGTGATGCTGATCACAATGGTACCACTCCCATAGCGCTAGGCTCACTCCTGACCGAGTTATGACCCGTTGCGGAAATGTCGGTTGCCGAAATGTCGGTTGCGGAATTGTCACCCCCCCCCCCTTTAATTCGATGGAGTCTTCTATTCACTCTGATTTTGCACCGAGAGGCGAAATCGAGATAAGCGAAGATCATCTCGATGATTTCGTCGATGAAGATCCAGTAAACTCTATAATGTTTAAACTAAACATCTAAAGAGATTATTTATATCATTTTGACGAGAACTTCCTTCTAACTCTTTGTATGGTCTAATATAGTATGTCTAAAGCATGCAAAATTCAGAATGAATATTCAAGTAGTTGATGGATGCACAAGTGCTCACACGGTCGTTGCTCAGCGCTCCCTCCTCGAGCTCCCACAATGTTCTGGTGCCTCAAGGAATGTAAGGCAAACGAGGAACGAGTGCCTTTCCCTAATTGGAAAAAGGCGCCCAAGAACCCTCGGACTTTTCAACGCGCGATGCGCGCCGGATGGGTGTTTGTGTCGACTCGTCGCGCGTCTTACCCTACGCCCATCCGGCGCACATCGCGCGCTCTGTTGAAAGGTCTCGAACGGAAAAGCCAGGTCCGGCAAATAGATCGGCGCGCAGCTTGTGAAATCCCGCGCACAAGCTGCGCTGAAAAACCGGAGCGCTGATCGGCGCCTTTTCCCAATTAGGGAAACACACTACGTGAGCGCTTCCCTGACAATCCGAACATTGTGCTCCGCTACCGTGCACTCCGACATCCTGAGAATGAAAGGAATAGTATTTATACCTCAAAAGCAAAAACAATTCCGTTGAAAAATGGGTCTCAACTATCGCACAATCTCACGCCTACACTATGCAAGCAAAAGATGTGGGGCAGCAAAATAAACGGCAGTCAATAAAATAATGGCAATGGTACATTTCCATCTCTACTTATAGTTCAACGTATTACACTTTATTTCGGATGTAACATGCATTACAATGCAATTGTTACCAGTTGCATGACAACTGACTATCGGTTGATGTACCTAGAAGGTTCGATGGACCTTTCACTATAATAGGACACATCAACATTGCAGAACAACTTCATTCACAACTGAACATAAACAACAGAAGAACGTGAACAATGATTAGCGGACATAGCAAATTCACTAAGCAAATTCCTTCGATTCACTAACTGCTTATTATTGAGTAACCTTAAATTCATGCGCTTCCATGCCAAGACAAATTAGCAACAAGTCTAACTATCTTGCGTAAACAGCAACACTAAAGGAAAAAAACCAGTTCGAACAAAACCAGTTCGGTGTAAGCGAATCAAAGTCTAAATCAACGATAATACAGTGATTGTTGAAAACTCTAAACCAGCTGTGGCATCACCAATGTAAGTCTACAACACAAGGGAGAACAGAACAATCACCAAATAATATCGGAATTGACTTTAGCACCAAGACTAACCTATGGTCGCATCTACCGTAATCTGCAAGGGACTAGAGCACGGTAACAGGACTGATCAATTAAGGAATTCACAAACAAAGTAAAGTGTCGTTCGCCTTTTAACTATTCCCGTGTAGACCATGTGTGGGGAGTGACGGCACTTCTCTGATGGAATCGATAGTCGACGCCAGATCGTACCACTCGAGATGACTCTGAAATATCGATTTATTCGATTAAACATCCACGAACACTTGATAACGAACCGACGACTAGTATTACCCAATACTGTATTGGATGAGTTTTAGTGCAATGTATACGCACTCTACAAGTACTGGGTACTGGGATTAGAAAGCACGCACTATCACTATGTCACTAACAACGCCCCACAGTGTGATCAAGCGAACATTTGACTGAAATATGCCCACCCTCACTTTTTCATCCCCGCGTGGTTGCCCTAATCACTCCCTTCCCGCTCCCCCTCCACGAATTCCCCATTCTTCAATAATCTTTCTTGTACTCGTCCATATATGAGCATGTTCGCGCACCGTTGTGGTGTACGATAAATAATAAATAAATTCACTTTCTAACCTTGTCACTGGATCCGTGGCGTACAATCTGTTGCCAGCTTAATCGATGTCCAGCTTCTTGGCAATAGTCGATTACTCTTGAGAGGTAGATCACACTCATCAATCGACGAATAGACTGCAATAGCAGTGATTAAATAGGTAAGGAAAGAGATGATGCCATGAAACAAATTAAAATCAACGAGCAATCCTCCTAACCAGGTGTCTCGAGTGAGGCTGTCAAAGCCTTTTGTGGGAGCAACGCATTTCAATTTCCACAAGAGCTTATGATATTCAGTGCTCGTGAGGTATAGCTATTTCTGGCGGAAGGCATAGGAATAGCTACTACAGCAACAAGACTGAAATCAGCTAGAAAGTAGCTCTGCAAAGCGGAAGTAGCGTTCTTTTCTAGCTACTTTCTAGCTGATTTCCTTCTTCTAGCTGAAGTAGCTATACCCCACGAGTACTGAGCAATAAGTAATTTATTTTACGTCGATTACAAATTTAAAGAAGAAAATTTTTTGGAAGTGTTTCACTTCGGGCATCCAATCCTTTGAGCCCAATGTAAAATGTCACGAAAGAGGGAGAAACTGGTGATAAAACCAGTCTACATTCACCAACAGTCCAAGAGACAAAGTAACGTAAGCCATTTAGCGAGTATAAGAAAAAAGGTCTTTGTCACGTGTCTTGACAGTGTCGATTGAAGAGATTGTGGAGGGCATCGGACGAGTTTCCTTCTTCGAAGAATACCTCGTTGAAGGAGACATCGGGCTTGATGTTTGCACGTTCCTAGAACATCGAAATATGCTGCACGCCGGATTCTGGTATTTCCGTTCGGGACCTTTCAACAGAAATACAGCATGCGAGACGGATTAGTGTAAAGTTCGGCGCATCGCGCGTCGGATCCTACACCAATCGGGCGCACAAGCAGAGCTGAAAAGACGGATCATCAAACCTCGAAGCTGAGGTCGATCGACGTCCTCTCACCGTCTTGCTCGTGTCCATATTTACTCTGTGGCGCCATCGTCGATAGCGGGAGGACTGAAAGAATGAAATTAGCACAGAAACAACAACTGAAGTGGCAGAAGCAGCAAAAATCAAGAGGAACAATTTTTAAAACGTTTTTTTCATTATGCGACAAGTGAGAAATTACATACTACATACAGCATGACAGAAGGACACCACACACATACCGTAATTCGACACCCTTCTTCATTCACCTCATCTTTGTCTCACTTTTGCTTTCTCATCTCTTCCCGATCTGCCGGCCAGGGGTATCCAACTGTCCGGTCCACGACTGCCGCAAAGAGTACCGTACCACCGTCTGCTACCGTATCCATTAGTGCCTCACTATACGATAGAAAATTATCTAAATAGTGAAGTGTGATTGCAGAATATCGTAAGTTGCATGTGACAACAATGCAATTTTATCCCACAACGAAACGCAGCGAAATGCATAGAAACTCGCTACAATTCCAAATACGAATTCAAAAATACTCTACTATCTAAAGGTAAAGGTGTTCCATGTCAAGCGATTTTACAGTAGCAAGCTACCACGCTAAATGGGGCAAGCCGGTAAGCCAGCTGCAACGTGGGATTACGTAACCCAAGCTTTCCCAAGGCATCTAGGGTACGTTACCTTTCGTAATCAAAGTTGCTACCAATTTACCACATCGGGGTGGATGGAAGGCTTGGTTGGCCTCGGCGGGGATCGAACTCGTGACCCTTCGAATGACTAGCAGTTGCTTACACCACTCGGCCATTCCGCTATCTAAACAATCAATACAATACTACGAGACTCTATTTCGCTCTGAAAATCGATCTATGGCAATGAGGGGATACAACATTGCTCGATTTGCTGCACAATCACTACATCACTTCCCTACTCTCAATCGAGGACGAACTTTGGCCATTAGGGAATACGGCAATCGCAATTCTGTGCTGCATTCTTCATGCACCATTCGAGGAGAAGACATCTCTTGTCTGCCGGCATCTCACTGTACTCATCGCACGACTGCAAATACCTTTTTATTTATAAACAAATTAGTTATTATTATTATTATTAATCGTACAAAAACCAACTCCCGAAATAAGGAAATAATAGAGTAATTTGCGTACGTATTTTATATACTAAAAGAAGTAGTAAATAAAAGAATGGGAGGAAGTGCGACAAACGTACCTCGAGCAGAGACATCAGACGACTGTGTGACATCGAATTGCAATCAAATTCCAGACGGAGCTGAGAATGAAAGAAATTTTAATGCAGCCTTTGGAATGCAAGTTCACAGTCACTCATTTCTATTTCATCATTTCGCACACTTTCTTCACAAATGGTCGATATACGATCGTGGAAGGAAATAGTCCATATTTGTTTTCTGCATTATTCGTCGCGATGAGAGACGTTTTCGCTCTCAAAAAAATAGTTTAATAGAAAGGGGGTGCACTATCAAGTGAGACAAGTGTAGTTCATTTTTCATAGAAATTCGTAGTATCGTGTTAAAGTGCACCTCACAGCCGAAGTTGTACATCAAGTGCCAAATGAGAGTGAGAGGGAAAAGATCCTCCGACTCATTCGCGAAGTTGACACGATCCTTGAAGAGGAACTGAAATTGTATAAGGTAATCCCCCTGAGACTACCGTAATCACTTCTAAGACAACTGTATTCGCTGCTGAGACTACCGTAACATCGCTTGTGGAAGTGAAAAAAATTCAAAACATAAAGATTAATTTTCATGATGAAATTGAAAATTGAAAGAACAAATACGCCAGCAATGATTACCTTGACGTCGAACTTGACAGACAATCTGATGAGTGATTCGATCGAATGCACTGGATGAAAAAAGTATATTACTACTGAACTATCATTATCCATATACAATATCAGTACATTATTGTTAATAAATTCACCTGTGTAACTGCGATTTGAAGGATAGATGTGGTGGAGGAAATTAATAAATTCCAGGAAAAAAATAAATATGAAAACAAGATTAAGCATACGTCCAACCAGAAATGACGCAATTTCTAAGCAGTTAACTGGTCAGAAACTTTTAAAAAACTGGTCAGATCTAACTATAAGCCGAAAGTTTATGGAGATTGATCCGAGAGGAGGTGATTCTTACTAATATTGATCTCCCTCACATTTATAGATATATGGGTGTCCGGAAAGTTTTCGCACTTTTTCTAAGAAACAACTTTTCATTGAATTTCTCCGACAACTCACTGCGGCGGTAAATCATTGCATGTTCTTTTCCTGCTCACGAATTTCTCCTATAGAAAGGACATAGTGACGATTCCTCTCCTTTAGAAATACAGGGTTAGCTAGTCAATGTATACCTCGAAGTCGGGTTCGACATAGGTCCCATTAGGGAATTTTTTTCAACACTGGAATAAGTGCAGAATTTGAAACAGTGATAATCGGAAGGGCTGATATAGTGTGAAGGCTGTGCATGAAGCAGTCCTAACATCGTCGTTTCTCCAACTTTTTCTGGGTCAATTTCTAAAAATATGGTCTTACATTGCCAATCACAGTTCTTATTTTTGCTTCTATTGTGAGACCAGAAAGAACTCTGATGAAAACCTCTTCCGGTTCCGAAGTACAGCGGTCAATGTTAATGAAGGCATAATAGGATCACCCCTTTCTGTACCTGGAACCGAATGCGGAAAAGAACAACTTTAGCATTTCTCTATTTTCATGCTTTCTGCTCTTTGCAACAGGCTGTGAATTCTGTCCGACGCTCAGTCATTCTAATCTTCCGGCAGGTCCATCGTACGTAGTCAACTGTTCATCTATTTCAATTTTTGCTAAAACGATTTTTTATGGCGTGGAGAGTGTCAGAGTGCGAAAACTTTCCGGACACCCTTATATCTGTTTCGAGTCTTGAAATCAAATTTCGGAAATTTATAAAACGGTTAGACACCGAGAATCTCGGTCAACGAAAATTTATGAAATTAAAGCAATAAATTTTTAGGGGACGCTATTGATCTATTATATTACCTTGTATTTGACTCCCTCGATAACGATGATCTCATTCTCCTTTCCATCGAGAATTCGTCTGAACTCACTCGAAACAGTCGACAAATACTGAAATTATCTATGAAACAATATTTAACAGCAAAAAGGTAAGAATTCTGCCGAGATCTCGACTAATTCTCCGTCCATAAACGAAGTGGATCTAAAGGGACTTTGGCTCCAACCTGTTTGTTTGCATGAATCTTCTTTCCCTCCACAGAAAAGATGAGATCACTGAACTCGGAAGGAGAAGAGAATTCGAATTTCGGATCCATTCTCTATTGAAAAAATTGTGGGAAACATAAATAAAATTTAAGTTTGAAAGAAGTTCATTTAGCGAGAAACAATCGATTTATCAGACGATGATTACAGTATCTGACTATCCATTGTATACCGTATACCTCAGTCCCTCCACTCGATTGATGCAGATGGTGATGTATGCAGAGAAGGAATTTCTGCATCGATTGGAGAAAGGCGAGAGAAGGAAGACATTCTCCATTTTTGCACGGTTGTGTGCAGTATCGTAGAAGAATTCATACTGTAATTAAAGTTCGTGATGAACGAAAACATTATCCCCTCTATTTATACTTCAATAGAAGGGGAATTAAATAAGCAAAAAAAAATTGACGATTCGCCCGTAGTAAATTCAAGAAAGACCGGGTCTGACTCCCTGATCCCGGTAGACTGTAAGTCAAGTAACTACAAACATTAATGTGGGAAATCGATAAACTTCACTAATCCCCTTCCCCATTATTGATATAATAATAATAATGTTTATCATGAATGTAAGGTTAGGATATCGCATAATCGGTAGCTAAAAGAGGCATGACTTATTACTATGTCACAACAAGGCAACATAGGGAGGAAGTGGCACAATTAGAAAAAAGAACAGGAATGACTAAGAGTTTGTTGACAATTTTAAACGGAAGCTTTTGCATTCATATACTAGCACCTCCGCTTACGCGTGAGCTATGTTGCACCGTAGTGGAGTTACGGTAGGTATACGGTATAGGTACGGTAATCGCGTTTCGGTGGGGACCGGGGACATCGTTCCACGTCCCCCGTGGAGACAAAAGTGGGTGGAGCCTAACACATATAAGTATAAGTATAACAGATACATCAGCGTTTTGTTTATAGGTAATGATGATACCTGATTGTGCACGATGCAATCGCCGTGAATCGGATCAATAATCATCAGATCGATAATGCCTCCACAACTCCATTCGAAGGATGATCGACTCTTATTAGAAATGTTGGCGTAGAGATAGATCGAGACCGCATCATCATGTGTCGCGTCCAGTTTGGCTGACCTGGAAAAACATGCAATTACAATATATCAAATGGGAAAGCCTTGAACTTCTCCCAGAACAGTGCGACTTTGTGAAATCCATAGAAGAGAACTGAGAATATTGCCAACATACCAAGCGATTCCTCCAATGTCAACATCCTCGGTAGAAAATCTCTCCACATGGTCCGAATAAGGAGTTGTCGATGTAACAGTACCGCACGCGATCGGATCTGGCATTGAATAGAATCTAGGGTGGCTAATGACGGTGCCCACACGGGGTTTAGCTGTTTTCCGAAGAAAAGCTATAGATAAATCCCTAGTAGCTCTACCAATATGATAATGTGCTGATGCATCGACGGTACATTCGTACACCGTTTTCGACGCCCTAATAGAATCAACAAGAGAGATAAGAATAGAAATTCTTCGAAGAGCGCTCAAAATTTATATGTGGCAGCCGCTACGGAGTAGGATGTTTGATTCCTCCTCTGTTTCGATGGCTATGTCATTGAATTACAGTCATCCCGTCCAGTCAACTTTCGAAGCATAGATTGATCAAACTAAGGGGCCATTTATCATTATGTATTGAGGATGTTTAGAGTACTACTCATTCTACTTGCTTAACTACAAATAACTCGCTCAACCTCACAGTAACTCTCCAAGTGAATCGGAGTTCCTTCGATTGGAGTCAGCGTAGACGATAGCTTCCTAGCAGATAAAAGATTCGACAATGGTTATAATATACAGTTCTCTAAAGTTTCTGCATCTTTACTTTTGCTCTACCATTATGATAATGCACTAGTATACGAGCTCATATATATAAATAAATATTGCGAAATACCTTTTCCAGCAAAAACATTTTGCACTTACCTCTCATTCTCCGCGCACACAATCATTCTCGCTCCCTCCGAGAGATCACTCAATTGCTCCTCTGACTCCTCAAAGTAAATCAATAACATTGCCTCATACAGTATATTCCAGCACGCCACAAGCACAACAACATCATCACTCCGATTTAAATGACCATAGCAGAATGGTAAACTACTGATTTCCCCCCAATCGAAATGGTCGCACCTTGATCTTCTCGAATTCATCAATATTCTCGTAGCGTCCCACGAAGATATTCTGAAGAAAAGAGAAAATGCCATTTTGCTCCAACTCGCGATAGACAACCTCGTCGACTGGAGTACCCGCTGGGGGCTAACCCTATCACCTACCAAAACAGTTATCATGCACCCTTCATCTCTAAAAGCCCGGCATTATACTCCAAATTGTTCTGCACTTATGTCCGACCACTACTCGAGTTTTGTTGTGAATTATGGAACCCTAGCACGATAACTAACATTTCTCGCCTTGAGAATGTTTTACACAGATTCACTCGAATCGTCTTCCGCAGATGTGACCTGCCCGCAACATCTTACCACAACAGACCGGTGGCGCTCAAGATTCCTTCCCTTTGTGACCGACGAACTCGTATAGATCTTCTTGTATCATATAAGATTATTTTCGGATATTACGATATTACCCCCAGATCAATATTTAACTTCTCTAATCGTATTGGTAACTCTAGAGGTCATAGGCTCAAAATTTGTCCATTTACTTGTAACACCGTCAGGTTTAATCGTTTCTTTTCAAATAGAATAGTTCATCATTGGAATCGTCTAGATGATGATATTGTAAGCAATAGTAGTATCAATGTTTTCTCGAACTACATCAAACACATTAATTTACAATCTTTGCGTTAGATACATATCTACCTCATCAAATGTTATCTCTCTCTTTTTCTCAGCTTTTCTGAGAACACCTTCTTTGTCACTATATGTGACATCGTATCTCATGTATGCCGTTACTTTCACTTCGTCTCAAATTTATATTACAATTTGCTATGTAAATTGCATGATAAACATTATTATATAGTAAAAAAACAATGACGCATAGGTCAAATGGTGTTCCCGCAGGTACTTCGCACAGTATTGCCGAAAGTCAACTGTCGAAATGCATATTAAAATATTTCCGATAACTTTGATAAAAAAACTGGTCAAAACTCATGAAAAAATCAAAAAAATTTCCGTTCGCCAACATGGTTCGGACAGCGTGCAGAAGTGCCTTTCCTCGCTAGACAGAACCGACTTAACCTATCTATGGATTAAAGAAATGACTACAGCTAGTGAAAGAAATCGTGAATTACTTAACTATAATATTTAGGCTGTTTTAAAGTACCTGCAGTTTCAGTAATCGATATCGATCGATGATCTTCATAGCATCTATAGTCTCAATCATCTCCATGTGATACATCTTTCCGACATCAACCCAATATTTCTCGATCGTGTCCACAATCACCTGATGTGACGTATCCTTCTATAGAATTAACACATTTTTGGTTGCTAATTCTCTGTTGTATATTTATTGAAATGGGCTCGCACGCCCTCTGGAAGACCAGGCTGCCGTTATAATTACCTATTTTCTCTCTAATTTAACTAAATCTACCTCTGCACTCTTTCATTTCATCCCCACTCACTCAATGTATAAATCAAATATTATAATGATATTATCCCAGTACACAGTTTGTTCCCACTGATCCATTGATGTAAAAACTAGGCACACACCTTGATTTGGTATCGATCTCCCAACTCAATCAGATCGATATCGTACTTGTCAGCGCGAGAACCAATCTTGATATTGCTGCGGGGATGGTAGAGAATATGGAGCATCTCACGGAACACCTCAAAACTATCATATTCTAATATCGCATTCTAAATTATCATAAACCGCCCTACATCGAGCCGGTTTAGGGCAGTTTATGATATTTTACAATCAGAAATATGCCGATATGTGTCTTAAGGCCGAATATTCGTTGATGAAAAATTCTCCATCTCACCTTATCGGACACATCTTTCAGCTCGATTTTTTCTTGATCTTTCTCCTTGAAATCACCGTAGAAAAGAGCGTTGAAGAAGGGAGAATGGAGGGAGAGGAACTGAAATTGACTGGAACATTTCAAGAATCTTCAATTCTAATTGAGACCGTACTCAAACCAGAAAACACTCCAGAAAGAAAGAGAGCGTGTAAAAATGAGAGGAGCTCTCGCTCGCACGCTCTCTTTCGCTGACCCTTTCTGTTGAATTGGAATAATATGGTATCTAAGTGAAACAGAATAAATACATTCATTTATTTAAGTAAATACATCTTACCTGCCTTCCAGCATAAATTCTCTTGCACTCGATGACGAAAGTGGCGTCAGTGAGAGGAGAAAGAGTAGAGAAGTCAATGATCGAGTCTGAAGTGACATCTCGAATTATACTCAATACATCTACTATATTATACGCCTCGTAAACTAATCCAGGAAATATACTTCCGACTAGAAAGCCGAACCTCCATGATGCCCGTATATATAAAATATATTTCGGTCTTTAAAGGCGATCGATATTACCGTACCTTCAATCGATTCCTCATCTGATTCAGAAATCGATTCCTCTTCATCGTCCAGAGTCGCGTCTGCAAGAAAGAAAATAATATTATGGTAATTAATCAATAATTCAACGATCAGGAAGATTAATGTGTCACGAAGTAGATCGATCAGGGTGATTCAACAAATTTCATAAACGCCCATTGCGGATAAGGAAGACTGCTTCCAAATATGTCGTTCTTTCAAAACGTGTCTCAATGTCGGGCGTTGGACGCAGGAAAACGGAATATCTACTTCAATCTATCAAGAGTCTAGAGAATATGCCGAGCTGAAATAGCTCACGACGGAAGGGTACGGTATTCAATAGCGATAGATATTCTCATACCTTCAATCGATACTTCATCCAAATCCGTCCTCACTTCCTCATTAGGTTGCTCATCATTGAGAGCGAATGAATCGACTGCAAATCGGTAATGAATCAATATTTCATCGAATACGGTAATTGTGGCGGAGAATTGCGGTGGATATCTCAGAAACAAACGGCTCTTCGGAATATCAAGAACACGTTTAAATATTAAATTTGTACATAACTTTGAAGTCAGTATCACTGGGGTCAATTTGTGAGCCGGGAAATTGTTTCTGTCCAATCTCCATTCGTCAATGTAATATTTGTAGACTCACCAATATTGGCCATTAAAAAGACACGACTATTCGTGGGGAAAGGAGAAGGAATGGAAGAGGAGAGGGCTGAAGTAGGGGCACATTGAGACATTCAAGAATGGTTAATTTTCAGAGAATGCACATTGATGAACACTGAAGACTGCGCATACGAGTCAATCTTATTCATATTTGATCGTAACTTCATCTCTACACATATTAAATACACGTCCCAAACATGTATAAATACCTATCTATCTATAAAAGCAAAGCGAGAACAAACGTATTCGAATTGGGAGTAGTCCCGTTTCATGACGACTAATCGCACAACCACATCATTAAATAACGAAAATAATGGGAATTTACGGCAAATATCAAAAGTATTCTATAAACTAGCATTACTCTCGAGTCACAGTGAACAACTAGAGTTAAATTACATCATACACACAAAATATTCACACAGTCATTCAAACACGTCGTATTTTTTGAAGAATGGTATTTCACAAATAGTCAGATAATAAGTTTATCCGAATGAGAGTGATTATAAAAAAAGACCTATATCTTCATCATATTTTAGATTTACTAGTTAGCGTATTACAATGAGATCGAATGTGCAAAAATACAAACATAAAACGTGTTTCAAGGGAGCCTAATTAATCTACAGTACTCATTACACAAATCGCAAAGGCTTATTTGTACAAGAACAGACATGAAGTGAGTGAATGAGAGATAAAACGAATACGTACAGTCAAATGTCTAAGATCAAAGATCAGATTAAATTGCCTCCAGATTTTCGAAAATCTCATCAAGAGAATCATCCGTGTGCTGCTCAAATTCGATTTTGAACTCACGAGGGACACCTGAAAAGGACGCTTTTTTTTAAATTTAAAAAAAGTCAATGGGCAACTTCTGGAGATATCACTTCATATACTTTGGTTCGCCCAGAAATAACGTTATTTTTATTACCAAACTGGCCAGAAAAAAAAGCAAGCAGTCTGGTAAGATCCAACCCAAATCTGCTCCGACTGGATATGACTCTTACTAAAAAATGTCGACCACAATTGGCAAAGAAAATTGAAACCAGATGGCAAAGAAAATTTATGCATCACTTCAAACATGTGCTAACGTAAGTTGCTGATTCAATAAAACATCCAGTTCGTAAATGTCATTACAAGGGCGGGTTAATCTTGACATCTGTGCTTTTCTGTCTATACCATGCTCTGTTGTCTTTAATGTGCACTGATGTAACTGTCAATTAAAAAGAATCAGTACGAGATAAAGAATAAACTGACGGTTGAAGTAGCAATCGATCGAAGTCATCAAATTCTCATCGTTTTCGTACAACTTTCCGAGTCTCGAAGGATTACGGTACACCTACAATATAGATTATTTACGGGGTTATCACAGAAAAACTGATAATTCTACAGAAAATCACCAATTATGTCGTTTAAAATTGCGATGTTGTCTAGCTAATTTCTGCCTGCTTTATGTCTTCTAGATGAAGTAACTATGATATTGAGACGACCGCCAACTGCGAGCCATCGTTTGAACAGCAAAATTCCAAGAAGAAGTGTATGACACTAAATAGCAAAATGACGCTCACATCATAGTCCGTATCAACGTAGAATAGAGGATCGGCTGGTCTATGAGCTTTATCGAAGAATGAGGGATGAATTCCCATGAATCGATCGGCTAATTGACGAGCCAATTCCTCAGTTACGAAGAAGCGGAGACGACCATACGCAGAATCACGAATTATCTTAATAATAAAACATTTAAAAATAAAAGAAAACCATTTCAGATGATTAATGAACCGATAACCTCTCGAAGCTTGGAAACATCATCGCACGAGAGAGAAGTACACACTGAATCGATTTCGACTCCCTCAAATCTCTCAATGAGATCTCGAATTATCAGGAAAGTGAGTTTCTCACTGCTGAGCACGGGAGAATCCTCCTGAATAACGTTGTTTTTCATCAGCAATCTGTTCATCTCTACCTTTTTTTGTGGAAAACTGGCGCAATAATTTTAAAAAAGTGAGAAATATAGATGTATGCCCCGTTCCGGTTTATGTACAACGATTCAATCAATATAAATCACAAACCTCTCTGTAGTCATTGAGTTCCAATTCGCTTGCTGTAACAAACTTGAGTTTATCGATCAATTTGAAGTGAGATTCGCTCTTGAATCTCATCTGAAAATAATCACAATTTGCTGCAGAAAAAAAATTGAGCTATCGGCTGGGAAATCAATAATTTTTTTTGGCTAATATGAAGGAATGGAACAGCGTAGAGATCACCGTGAGTAACTATTTTATGTTTATCGTTAATTTATTATTTTTTCTCATTTTCATCTGTGCTTCCACTGAATAATTTGTAAAGAATAAATATCGAACCGTAATAATCAGCATTCCGAAGTCAACACGCTTGCAAATCTTCTCGAATGTTCCAATTGAAAGTGGAGATGGAGTGTTTCTATTGGGCAGCCAGAGATGAAAGCCAGTGGGGGCACTCTGCAAAGGACTCATTCGTAAAACATGCCAGGCTGGTGCTAGCTTTGACTAAGTGCGAAAATACTCTTTAGCATTACAATCTTCCAGTGTATGCATAATAATAAAACAATAATAATAATAAAATAAGAAAGCAAAACAAACAAAAATAATGGCTCACTGTGATCTCGACTTTATCCCACTGTTCTCCTTCTTCCTTCTCAAAATCGATCGTTGATTCAATCCAACGGAGTCTCCTATTGACTCTGATTTTGCACCGAGAGGCGAAATCGAGATAAGCGAAGATCATCTCGATGATTTCGTTGGGAAGACCCAGCAAACTCTAAATATTATCGATTGAACGAAAGTGTTTATATGACTTTAAGTACAACTTCCCTCTCTTTTTTGCATGGTAACATATCCAAAGAATATAGAATATAGTAATTATGAATAATGCAAGCACAAGTACTCACACAGTCGTTGCTCAGTACTCCCTCATCCTTCTCCGCTACCGTAATCTCCGACATCCTGACAATGAAAGGAATAGTATCGATGAATACCCAATTAACAAAAAAAAATTCATTTGAAAAAGTGGGTCTCAACCATCCTATGTATGGTTGAGACCCCCAAGAAGTCAAATAGGTTTTCGCTAGCGAGAAAAGCACTTCTGCAAGCGGTCCGAACCATTTCGGCAGATGGAAAATTCGGGATGTTTTCATGCATTTCGAGCCATTTTCGACAAATTTATCGAAAATAGTGCAATATGCACTTCGGCCCACCGGTTTTAATCATTTCTGCACGAAGTACCTGCGAAAACCCCATTTGACATATGCAACCATCGCATAGCTGCTTACACTACAAAGCAATGCAGTTTTTTTTCTGGGATGAACCATGCATTACAATAAGTTGCAATATACAATAGTTACCAGTTGCATGTCAATTGATAGAGAGTGGTCGGTAGATGTATCTATAAGGTTCGATGGACCTTTCATGATAAAAGAACACATCAATATTGGAGAATAACTTCATTGACAACAGAACAAAAACAATAGAAGGACGTCGACGATGGATGGTTAGCGAAAATAGTAAACAACTCTTGTGCGCTTACATGCCAATACAGACTAACAACAAGTCACGATAGCTGACACAAACAGTAAAAGTGAAGGACGGATACTCTCTGAATAACAAATCTAATTCGTTGGAAGAAAATCAAAGTGTGCATAGACGATAATCCAGTGATTGGTGAAAACTCTAAACCATTTTTGACGACTCGTCAATCTATAACATAAAGACGAGCATAAAACAATCAACAAATATTATCGAAATTGACTTTAGCACAAACTCTAACCTGTGGTCGGATCTACCGTAACCTGCAGAGTAATAGTACACGGTATCAGGTTCAATCAATAAAAGAATTCACCCACTAAGAAAGTGTCGTTCGCCATTTCATCACTCCCGTGTAGATCGTGTAGGGGAAGTGGTGGCACTTCTCTGATGGAATCGATAGTCGACGTCAGATAGTTCCACTCCAGATGGCGCTGAAATGTCGATTTATTCGATTAAACACCCACGAACGCTGCAAAAGAAACCGTTAAACTAGTATCGGTTGAGTAGTGGAACGAAATATTCAGCTAAACCAGACAAAATACATTAGTGTTTAAGCACTCTACAAGTTTTAGATACCATGATTACGTAGGCTAATCTAGGGACATGTCCTAACGGAAACTGCACATAGCGTGATCAAGTGCCAATATTAACTGAAATATACTCCTCCACGGCTTCCGAAGTTTCTCATTCACTTTCTTATTCCCATGTGGTTGCCCTGATCATTCCCTTCCCGCTCTCCCTCCGTGAATTCCCCATTCTTTAATAACCTTTCTTGTACTCACACTATTATGCGCATGCTGTTGCACCGTTATGGTGTACGAAATAAATAAATGTAATCACCTGCCATCCGCGGGATCCTTGGCGTACAACCTGTTGCCAGCTTCTTGGCAAGCGTCGATTACTCTTGAGAGGTAGATCACACTCATCGATCGACGAATTGACTGCAATAGCTGTGATTAAATTGATAAAAGGAAACGATGCTACCAGCTTTAACGAGTGCTCCCGCAAGGTGGTTGTCTCAAGTAAGGTCGTCTAATTGTAAGCCTTTTGTGGGAGCAACACAGTTCGATTTCCAGAAGAGCTTATGAAAACTTCCGACCATTTTGGACGTAATTTCACTGCTCACTGCCCGTGGGGGTATGGCTGCTTCTGCTACAATACGAAAATCAGCTGGAAAGTCGCTGAGAGTTAAAATAGTGTTGCTTTCTAGCTACTTCCTATCTGATTTGTACCTCATAGCTAAGTAGTTATTTCTTCAATCATAAGTAGCTATATCCACGAGCACTGAAGGGGGGTACCCATACCATTGAGACCAATGTTGAATGTTAAGACGGTAAGAATACTAAGAAAAAGCGGTCGTTGCAACATGCCTCGGTTGTCGGTGTCCATTGAAGAGCTTGAGGGCATCGGGCGAATTTCTTTCTTCGAAGAATACATCGTCGAAGGAGACATCGGGCTTGATGTTTGCACGTTCCTAGAACATCGAAACATAATGTATTTGATCAAGTGCGATGATAAACTCCGGGGTTTTTTAGTGCCCGATGTTCGCGCACTGGATTTTGCAAGCTGCGCGCCTTTCCGTTCGGGGCCTTTCAACAGAAACGCCCGAATGATGTAGGGTTCGATGCGCGATACGCCGACCCATACAACCAATCGTGCGCATGTCGGGCGTTGAACAGTCGACGCAGGTCAAAGGAGATGCGAAGAATCATCAAACCTCGAAGATGAGGTCGAACGACGTCCTCTCACCGTCTTGCGCGTGTCCATATTTACTCAGTGGCTCCATCGTCGATGGGGAGAGGGCTGAAAGGATGAAATGAGCATAGAAACAACAACTAAAGTGGTAGAAACACTGAGCAAAATGCAAGAGAAACAAAATTTCAAACGAGATTTTCATTGAGCGACTAGTGGGAAAGTACATACTACAGTATGTCACAAGCACACCACACACGCCTACCGTAGTCCGAGTGAGAGATTTTTGAAGATAATTGACGGATTATTCGTGATTTCTTTTTTTGTGATTTATTTTGCTAACTAAAATAATATTGGTCATATCTCGCTCTTCTTCATTTCCTTTAGAGTTCCCTAATGAAACACGTTCGATACACTCGACAATTTGCATCGATCGTGTTCGAAACAAACGAGATTTGAATGGAACACGAGAATGATACACGATAATAGGATTTAGGAGGGCGAGGTCATTTTTTCTAGTGGGGTGAGTGAAGGATGAGTGGTCGAAATTTGAAATGAACCGTGCTCCCTGAGTCATAGCTCCGAGAGGAAAGGTCGCAATAGACCACTCAGGTTAAGGAAAAATGGGATGAAATGAAACGTTCCAAGTCTCACGAGACGTCTCAATTAACATGAGACTGTTCCATTTTCCGAGATAATTGGATTTTCGTGTATCGAACATGTTTCATTAGGGAAACATGTTTCATTAGGATCCTTGCTTCTCCCCTCACTCTTCCTTCCTCATCTCTTCACTATCGGCCGTGTAAAATCCATCCGACTAACCGTATCGCGCCCACATCCACAGTAACTAAACGTCTCCTACCGTATCCATAAATTCGCCACTATCCGATGAAGAAATTATCTAATAATATATGATTGCAGAGAATGACCAAGACCGTGACCAAGCACCAAGAGAAATCTCAAGTACAAGTACGTTCCGACTTTACAGTGAGACCATCGTTATATGATTTTTAGAAACATTGTTCCGCACCTACAGAGGGGAGTGAGGATCAAGAAAAAGAAGAGTGAAAGCGAGAGATGCAATCTCGTTTTTGCGCACTTTATCGTATCTCTTCTGGAGAGAGTTGGTTCCTGTTTTGGGTCTCTGGGGTTCCCTCCTCTTTCCATTCTATCGCAATTCACGTTACTTCTGCTTCAAAATTAGGGATAAAATGTATTCTGTAATCGGATTGCCACCCAACGTACAGTACACAACATCCCATTCGATAAATGGAGCTCCAGAAAGGGGTCAGTAGTGCAAGTGCGTCTAGAATTGAGAGAACTCTCTGTCCTTCACGCACTCTCTCCCCCCTGGACACTCTCTATGCGTTTGCAAACAAGTAGTATTTCGAAGGGGACGGGACGGAAGAGATGAAGATTGCAGTTTATTATAATGGGAATTCCCTCGATATCGATCGATATCTGGAGAATTTATGCAACACATAATACAAAATTGCAAGTGTTTTTTTTGTTGGATATTTGTAGTATTAGATCAAACATGTGCTTGCAATATTCTCGATCAATTACTTTGTGCACCTCAGATATGGCTGAATTCCACTTTTCACCTTGAAAAATTGCTGGGAAGTTATCAAAGAGTGCAGTAGGGTGAGAAATATGAGGCCACGATCTCTTCATTTCGCACACTCTTTCATGCAAAGAGAGTGTTCGAAACGAATTGATCGTGGCCTCATATTTCACACTTCTAGAGTGTAGGAAGCGGAAAAAAGAGTCCTTTTGCAGATCTTCCCTTTTCTACTTCGTGACAAAGCCCATTTGTTCCTCCCTCTCCCCACAACCCCTCGGGCATCGACGAGAGAGCATAAGAAATGAAGAGAGTTTTAGAGAAAGAGAAGGCGGGATATCGGGGGCGATCGTTTACTCAGCCTCAGTAGGGTGATCCCCCATCACTACCCTCTATTCCCCCTCTTCTCTCATTTCCGAATGTATACACTTCTGCCAGCATTGCAATTGCATTTTTGACAACAAATGCAAACGTTCCGAGTCTGCTTGTTCCTGGCCCTTCTCTCTACAGTATACGGAGGTGCGTTTTTGCATTTTTGCAAGTTCACCGAACAGAATCAGAATCATTTATCAGTATCATTCTGGTCGTGATGTGTATTCCCTTTGCTAAATTTTTGGTTCATTCCCGAGCAAATTGTGCGAAATATGCAAGAATCATTTTTCTCTACTGACAAATTAAAACAAGTTCTCTGTAGCAGCGGAGGGGTGCTACTTAAAATGCGGCACAACTTTTCAAAATGGAGCTAGGGAGCTAAAACTTTTTGGAGATCATACCTATAAATAGGTAAAACTTTTGTGCAAAAATGGGGTCGGATCTCCAACTTTTGGATCCCCGGATCTTAAAAAAATGAACCTCATACTCACATGTCGTGTTGTATACCATTCGATAGAGCATGAAAAGTTATCCCATGATCTCAATTTTCAGCACGCTAGCTCTTTTTGGAAAAGAATTATTACAGTTTCCGACAAATTATGAATTATTACTATATTTAGATATCAAAAAACCTGCTTTTTTATTAGAGAAAACGATTCCGAGTCCAAAACTATACCCTCTACAATTTTTCTCGACATTAATATCTTTCCCCATTTAACTCAAATATGCGATGTAATGAGACACTATCATGGCTCGGGTTCGAATCCGCTCCGTGACAAAAATCTTTTGCAAACATTTTTTTCAAAGAATTTGTCAAAAAATGTTAATAACACGTTAATGAAGAAGATTAATCATATATTACTCAATTTTTAAAGAAATATATTTATCAGAATGCACTTTCTGACAGGAATGAAATACTGTCTGGGGGGGCCCTATAAGCGAAAATTAATGTATGCTGATAAGTTGCGCTATAAACATTATGCGATGAATTCGAATTCTATTTGCAATGAAAAAACCCGTTCTAAACTACCCGTTCTAAATTTTTGGAGAATAGCATTTAATGAAATATAAAAAAAATCAACAAAAAAATTTATGAATTCTACAATTTAGTAATATGTATTTAGTAATAACATATGTGAAAAACTTCAGTATGAAATTTATTGTAACAAAAACTACATCTAAATTAGTCCGAAAACACCGACATCTTCTTGTATTTGGCTCCCATGGAATATGTTCGGATCAATATCTTTTTGAGCAAATGGATTTCGGTACACTTGGTGAAGCATATCTCAGGCGGGTTTAAACGGCGCAAATTTTCATGCCGGTTTTTTTTTAAATTCTACGCATAATGTTTACCTGTAGGGCAACTTTTCAGCATACATTAAGTTTCGCTTATATGGGCCCTTCAGACAGTATTTCATTCCTGTCAGAAAGTGCATTCTCATAAATATATTTCTTTAAAAATTGAGTAATATATGATTAATCTTCTTCATTAACGTGTTATTAACAATTTTTGACAAATTCTTTGAAAAAAATTTTTGTCACGGAGCGGATTCGAACCCGAGCCATGATAGTGTCTCACTACATCGCATATTTGAGTTAAATGGGGAAAGATATTTATGTCGAGAAAAATTGTAGAGGGTATCGATTTGGACCCGGAATCGTTTTCTCAAATAAAAAAGCAGGTTTTTTGATATCTAAATATAGTAATAATTCAAAATTTGTCGGAAACTGTAATAATTCTTTTCTAAAACGAGCTAGCGTGCTGAAAATTGAGATCCTGGGATAACTTTTCATGCACTATCGAATGGTATACAACACGACATATGAGTATGAGGTTCATTTTTTAAGATCTGGGGATCCAAAAGTTGGAGATCCGACCCCATTTTTGCACAAAAGTTTCACCTATCCATATGTATAATCTCCAAAAAGTTTTAGCTCCCTAGCTCCATTATGTGCCATTGACCCTCCGCCCTTACAGAGAACCCGTTTTAAGAATGTAATTTTTGATTCATTAATACTTCCAGGAGCACTCAATGGCTATCTGAAACTTCTCCTGCGCTCCAGTGAGTTTCGGATTTTGATTCTTTTCGCTTCACCGATATGGTCTTATCTATTCAATTTGGGAAAATATTTCGATGAACAAATTGCCTACATCCCCTAAGTGGAACAAAGTAGTACAGTTTGGCTTTCGTGGAAATAACTCCATTGGCACAATCCCTACATCTTTCGATTGATGACAGAGTGGGCGAAATGTAGAATTAGACCTCAAATTGTTTACCCGAAATGCAAACTCTAAAGAGTATTTCAATTTCCGGTGCGATCACAACGATTCCTCGATCATTTCCTAGTAGAAGAGCGCGGCCGATAGATCAAGAGGGAGGAGCGACCACTCATGGTAGACAGCTTGCCCAATTTATCTTAGAGATCATTGCAAACCTGAATTGAAAGAAAGATATCAGTGCGTTCGCGTAAAAAGCGCCCCTTCACCGTACAGAAAATTTTGACTATGTCTGATTTCGACATGGATCGATAGCCCCTGGTCTCCTCTTCCAATCCCGCTTTTCAAAAAAAATTCCGCATAAAATTTGCATAGATAATGAGCTCGAAATATTGCGCATTTTTCACTTTGATTGACATTATCTCAGTTCCTTTTGAGAAAATGGCATTACATGCTGAACAAATGTTGCTTGGTTTGGCCAAATGAATAGACGTACGTTTTTAGAATTTTAAAATTCAATGATTTTTGAAATATGCAAATTTTTGAAGCTTCATATCTCGAATACCAGGAAAAAAGTATTTTTAGAAAATTGATATGTTATATATTTTTGTTTGTAGAATCCGATTCTGTAATAAAAATGGAATTTCCGGCCAGGTAAATCCATGAAAACTACTGTTTTCAAAACAGTACTTTCGTATTATTCTTCACAGTTTTCACTCGATGAGCGGTCGAAATGGCTCTAAAACATCGCAATTCCTTATTTACATCCCTCTCGTGCGGTCGATAACTCAATTATAGGTCTCATTTCGACCGCTCACCACCCAAAAAGAGTGCAGAATATGACGGTAGAAGAGCGAGTAAACAGTAGTTTTCATGGATTTACCTGGCTGGAAATTCCATTTTTATTACATAATCGGATTCTTCATACAAAAATACATAACATATCAATTTTCTAAAAATACTTTCCTCCTGGTATTCGAGATATGAAGCTTCAAAAATTTGCATATTTCAAAAATCATCGAATTTTAAAATTCTAAAAACGTACGTCTATTCATTTGGCCAAACCAAGCAACATTTGTTCAGCAAGTAATGTCATTTTCTCAAAAGGAACTGAGATACTGTCGATCAAAGTGAAAAATGCGCAATCGTTCGAGCTCATTATCTATGCAAATTTTATGCGGAATTTTTTTTGAAAAGCGGGATTGGAAGAGGAGACCAGGGGCTATCGATCCATATCGAAATCAGACATAGTCAAAATTTGCTATACGGATTCTTCCTCATTCGTGCGATTTTTACGCGAATGCACTGATATATGAATTTGGGGAAAAAACGTACCGAAAAAAAACATAAAACTGCCCATCGAAATGTTTCCCTTTTCAGCACCAGACCCATCAACAGAATCAGCCGAAACCACAGGTATCTCAAGTTTTCATGCGAAAGTGTCACTAAAATTAATTAGAAGGCCCAGATGAAACGACCATCGGTGGTAGTTCCGCGCTGCCGGGGACAGAACTAACGACGGCTGCTCCAGTTGGTAATTTTTTTCAAAATTATTTATCAACATAAAAAATAGTGAAATTTTTAGTGTGTTTATTGGGCAACTATAAATATTAAAGAATAAAATTATATCTAAGGTTCAACCACTCCTACCAAACCTGGGAGCACGTCGGCTCCCGGTGCTACTACAACCCTTCCTCCTACGCGAGGAACTGGATCCACCCCTACTGCAGGTTCGAATTTCGTGCATTAGATGCAGTTCAAATTAGGGTGGCTAGCGGCGGTACGCGTTCCGGTACGTGTACTGTGGTGAAAAGCAAGGAAATTCAGTTTTCGCAAAGAACACTAACTTTTCTCGAACTTTTCAAAAAAATGAAATAATTGTAGCTCAGATGGTGTGTTCTCTCGCTATCACAATAACTCACTCTGCATTTCTAATAAAGGATCGATGTACCGTTTTCGCCACCCTAGTTCAAATCGATAACTCTCTGTTCCAATTTCGAGCAATTTTCAGGTTCGACTACAACTACTTGCTCGGTGGGAGTGTGGAGTGAGTGGAGAGAGGAGATGGGGTCAGACACTTCCCCCAGACGTTTTCCTCAAAAACAAATAACACAAACAACACTTGAATATTTAGAGAAATAATGAAGAACAACGTTAGGATTGGATCCAGTGCGAAATTGACAGATTTATTGTTTCCACCACGAATTCATATCTCACACTCCGATATTATGGAATTCTGGTGACTGAATCCTGATACTCTGCTGCAGCTGCAACGCAGCCTGCGGCGCGTGCGGCACGATCGTGAGGAGGCGGAGCTGCACTACTGCTACAGCGGGATGTCCGTGCGAGTGAGCATATTTTATATTATTTGGCAAACTGTTTTTGGCGGATTACAAACTCACATAACTTTATTGGATCTTCTTTTCGAAAGCAGTAATCTTGATAAATGCGAAATTGAGATAGTCCTAGCATGTTTTCTAACGCAGGCAAATGAATTTTTGTGACAATTGTGCAACTTTTTGCTATTTCATTTCTTTTGCAAATCGTATCATTGGGTGCCGGATTCTATCGAGAACCAAAATTATCCTCTTTCCTGTGCAAACAATGTTCTCATAGCTTCGTTCGGTTTTGTTACATTAGCTGCCAATTTCCTCTGTCCATTTCCTCCTACTCAAACAGTTGTTTTCCAGTATGACGCATTCAACGATGTATTCGAGTTCCTCTTGTGATTGAATTCAACTCGTTTATCATGAGGCCATTTGAGTACATTTTGTATTGGGAAAACAATCGAGAGCTCCTCTGACGTAGATTTATCTCAGCCTACTCGGTATAATTTTCTGCACTGAATCTGAAAAGGAGCAATCTGAGAGAACTCTTCTGAGAGACTTTGGGAATTAGTAGATATTGATCAAAATTCCCAAAAGTAAGTTGTTTTTCAGTGGTGATTTCCGTGAAACTCGTCCATGTCGAATTGCCGCATGTAAATATCCTCAACCAGCCTGTTGCCCTCCATTCAAACTCATATACGTCAATGAGACATTCGCGTGCGGACCACAAACCGAAGTTCGTTTTATTATTTTGCGATTCAATTTCGTGATTTGATTCTATCATCTGGAATTTGGAATGGAACGGTTCAAAACGGTTCACTAGAGGAGAAGTCGACTGCTTTCGCGAGAAATAGTGCGTGAATTTAGGAGTGTTCAGATGACATTTTAAAATCTGTTTGGTCAAATGCATGATAGTCTATGGAAATGTTTCCTTTGATCAGGTAGTAATGTCTGAATACCTCTCCCACCTCTCCACCCGCCCTACTCGACCTCCCATGACGCCACTCATTGCCACGAGACCACACAGAACGTCGCCCTCCGGACTCATTGGTTCGAACTCACCATAAGATCAATTTTTTCATAAAAGTTTTCGGCGTTTTTTGTTTAGATAGTAAAATATAAATATTAGCTTTAAATAATTTAAAATTATTTCGGGCCAGATTCATAGTGTTTTTAGAGATCATTTTTTACGGTATTCAAAATAAAATATGGCTCGGTACAGGCTCAACGACAACCACAGCTACTGCAGCAACTACCTCAATTTTCCGAACTGTAGCACCGACCGACGCTACCGGGACCGAACCCACCGGAACGTCGGGACTGGTACCAACTGGAGAGCCAGTAACCACGGAATTGCCAGGAGTCAGCGCGGGTTTGCTTTTTTTACTGTGAATGGGAAACGTCTCATTTTCACAGGTGCCACTTCCGAACCTGATGAAAACACAACTGTGGGAGGTGAAGAAGAAAGAACAATCGAGGCGGGGGAAGGTAAACATTCGAAAATTATAAATTTAAAATTAACAAAAAAAATCGAATAATCGGAATAATATTTCATTAATTACTTCTTGACAGCTAGACAAAGCGAGAATGAGCTAACGCGGTGATAAAACTAATTGTTGAATGAAGGTGGGAACTTGAAAATGTGAAATAATCATAATCTACCAATGACCTATCAATCATTTTCTTTACAAAACGCGATTAACATGGGCAATTACAGAACTCAATTTTAATCTTTCACTGTCTTTTATTGCAGCGGCTCGTCCGTGGTACCATCGACTGCGTCCCATGAAGAAACAATCGATCGATAACGAAGCTACAGACTACCCCGACCCCCTTCCAATCCAGTTTCTGGATATTGCCTGAATCCCTGTAGAAAACAAGAAAACAAAATACAGTTTGTCACTAGATAATGACAAACTCTAATTGTAAGCTACGTCGCGCTAATGGCGATGATAGTTTTTATCTGACATTGAGAATTTTAAAAAATTCTCCTTCTTTATTGGTTATTTTGATTATATAAATAAAAATTACGGTTTTCTTCAAATATATTTCTCCAAAAAAATTCGCATTAATCCGATAAGACTTTATTGTGAGATGTAGACTTCAACAGAGCCATGTAACATGTTCATGTTCATGTTCAGCTACACGTTATCAAACATTCGAATTTGTTTTTATCTGACGCTCTTTCTCTTTGTGCAATTTCTTCTCAATTTCCAATCACAATCAGAGTCACGATGAAAAGAAGAAGGACAGAACTGCAAAATGTCAAAAGATTTAAGGGAACTTCTAGTCGGATTTGAATTTGCAGCACATAATTTGCAGCTCACCATGATGTTCCTGTATTTAGATCCATTTCGTATACTTCATAATCGTCTTCATCTCTCGCGGGAGGAACGACTTTTGGACCGGAGGGAGGAGACTGAAAGTGGAAACAGATGCTTAGGATTAAAACGAAATTTGTTCTAATAGTTGTTTTTTTGTAAAAATGGTGCATAAAGTGATGAAGCGCCCATATATAATTTAGGCGTAATTCCAATCGGCGATGTTCAGAAACTGGAGAAAAACCGACATTCGCTCTCCTATCCTCTTTCTCTTTCTTAGGTTTCGAGGGTTTTTTCGAGAGGTCACCGGAATATTTTTCGCTGCAATGTATTTTAGTTATTCAATGTCTAATAAACGTATCAATCGGCTGAATGGTATGTTTGCATTTTCGTGCACTATTTCCATTTCAAAAATATTTTAAGCTAAACATATTAATATTGCGAAAAAAAAATTCGCTTATTAAAATGTGTACATATTATATTTCCTGCAGTTCCTGTCGTGGATGTCGTTACAGTAGAAGACGGAATGGATTCGTCTCTGAAATAAATGAAGAATATTAAAATAGAAATTTAAAAGAATATTTAAAAGATCTAGCCTGTATGCTCGGTAACTTGTGTAGCAATATTTAGTTCTGAGTTTGTAAAATATTCGAGCACTAAAAGTAGACTACCAACAGATGAAAGAAATAAACGAATAACCTTCGATAACTTCGCTTGTACTGCTTACAGACGTAGAGTGATATGAGGTATTTTTTCTGCAATTTGTTTAGACGGTAATGAACTAATTAGTATTTTAATTACTAAATTAATAAATAATTAAGAGACCTCCACCACTGTTTGATTGAGTTGAAGAAGGAATATTGGCTTCAGATGTAAAGGTAGAAGTAGGAATAGCAGTTGGTACAGTAGCGGTTGGTATTACAAAGTCAATGTTAATTCCGAGTCTGCTGTAGGAGAATTGTCTGTAAAAAGGAATAAGTAAATAAATATATACGGCACAAGTGTAAAAGCTTACTTATTTATTGTAAACTACATAATTTTGTTAATGGCAGAGATAGTTTACAACTTGCCACATCTCGCAACTATATTTTCAACAAATGAAAATATTACCGGCTATGTGCAATAACGTCCCAATGCACCATTCCAACTTGAAACAATTGAAGATTTCTTTTCCATTTTTCGTCGGCTGAAATTGCATTTGGTTAACAAATTTAACAAATTCTATTTCGGGAAATAAATAGCAATAAATTACATTTATTCTTCCACAAGAAAAAATCATCTACTATGTTGCAATATCTGCAAAATAAAGTTAAATAATTTAATTGAATACCCGTAGAACAAAGGTGCAATACGTGCGATTATGTAATTTTTGAAATGTTCACGTTGTATTACAAGTGCAGACTAAAGAGAGGTTCGTCAAATTGATTTCACACCCAGTTTCACTGTCGATCATCTGCAATATAAACATTTTCTGTTAAATGCAAAATTAAATTATCGTTTTTTTCTCTATTTCTCTCATTCCCTTATTCATTCTAACAATAAGAAGAAGGAATTTAGGGAGTATAATTTTTGAGCTGGTAATTTTAGAACTTTTGTCAAAGCTGGATCAAATCGTCTAAAACTTGATTCCGCATTATCAACAATTTTCAACAAAAAAAAGAGTTATAAAACGACCAGGTCAATAATCGCACAACACCGAACGAGTCAAGCTGGGACAGAGTGAAAATCGCTTCTTCTTTTTTCGCAGAATGTACCTCACCGTATTTTCATCATGGCATCCTCTAACAATTCGAACTGCTGATTTTCCTCCTTCTTCTGAAATCCGAGTCAGAACCAACGAACAAACGCCGATCGGACAATCAATTTCTTCTGCAAAAGTTATTGTTATTCATTTTTTTTAGTCTGATAGTTGCAAAAACATTTCTCATTGCTCTTGGCATTGTTGTATACTGCTCTCACACAAATTATTGAATCATTTCTCTCCCTTATCGCTGATTGTAACATTGTATATTTAGGCGTAACAATGCTTACGTTTCCGTCTTGTCAGATTAAATGTGTCGAGCATTTCGGTCAAATTCTTCTGAGATCGTTCGATTATGTTTTCGGTGAAACATTTGAAATTAGCGGATACACAAAGATTGGAGAGGAAAAAGAGAGGAAGAAGAATTCTGCAATTATACTTAATTTATTTATATTTACAATACACCTTTGATTTAGAAGGACAATAGTTTCGAAATACGAAATTGATCGAAACCTCGTAGTGAAAGGAACGAAAGAAAACGAACCGGAGAAGCATTGTTGACCGCTTTTGACGACTGCGAATGATGATAATGAAAGAAATAATTCAACGGCAGAACAAAGAGAAAAAACTATGAAGGATTCATTGTCGACAAAGTTCATTGTTCATTACCTTCATTGTACACAACTAGCCGGGATGTGTTGAGGTAAAATACACTACGCTCTATGCGTACACTACGCTCTATGCATAGTTATAGGTGAAGGTTCAGTCCAGGGAGAGTTTGATAGCCTTCAGGTTCGGTTCAGGGGGAGCTCGGTAGCCGACTTCAGGTTCGGTTCAGGGGGACCTCAGCAGCCTACTTCAGGTTCGGTCCAGGGGATCCTCGGCAGCCTGTTTCAGGTTCGATCCAGGGAGGTGGACTCGATAGCCGGCTCCAAGGACAGTCCAGGGGGAGTTTAGTATGCTAGTGAATGTTAATCTCTAGAAAGAGTACTGGCTTATTCCGTTGCAAAAGGCTCGTGAGGCTGAGAGCGATCGAAAAAAAAGTTTTTTTTTTTTTTTTTTTTTCAACTTTTTCGATCACTCTCAGCCTCACGAGCCTTTCTCAACGGAAACGCAGGATACCGCGTGTTGATTTCCTTGACGTGTTCGAACACGTTTTCGACATCGCAAAACACTTCTCCTGTGATCCCCCGCGCTCTGCGAATCAATTAGAAACTTTTCGAAATTTTCGATCTTCAACGATAAACCGTGTTAGAACACGTTCAGACACGTTTCTGACATCTCAAAACACTTTTCCTGTGATCCCCGACACTCACCGGTGCGTTTGGAGAAAATTTGAAAATTTGATTTTTCACGTTCATACTCGGCAAAACAGGTGAAAACGTGTTTCACGCTACTCAAAAACGTGTTCGGACGGCTTCTGGCACTTGCGAAAAAGACGGCAAAAGATTTGCCCGCGGCGGGGTTCGAACCTGGGGGTCTCGGATAGATAGTCAAGTGCGTAACCCACTTGGCTATGGATTTGGTTAAATTAATTTAGTAAAATTTGAATTGTTTTCAGATGGGTTATCATATGCAGAAGGAACTGAGAAGATTGATTGAGTTTGAAGTGATTTATAGCGAAAAAAACGAAAAAGTCCTTCAAGTGGTTAAAACTCGGCAAAACAGGTGAAAACGTGTTTCACGGTACTCAAAACCGTGTTAGAACAGTTTCTGGCACTTGCGAAAAATGCGGCAAAAGGATTGCCCGCGGCGGGGATCGAACCTGGGGGTGCCGGATTGCTGGCGAAGCGCGTAACCCAATTGGCTATGGATTTGGCTAATTAAATTTTGTAACATTTGAAAGTAATTCTGGTTAGTTATCATATGCAAAAGGATCTGGGAAGATAGCGCGTTTTTGAAGCGATTTATAAGGAAAATGCGAAAAAAATGTCTGTCACGCGTACGGAAATAAAAAAAACAGACAGACAGACAGACAGACATTTTGATTCCCTAGGTAGTGGAGGAACATCTCGCAAATCGAACGGGCGAGACTCTTGACTCGAGAAAACGTGTGAACTAGGGAGAGTTTTGAGCCACTCAAAATGATTATGATAATGAATGCAGCATAAAACAACATAATCAATAAAGGATTGGGCGGAATGGCCGAGTGGTGTAAGCAACTGCTAGTCATTCGAAGAGTCACGAGTTCGATCCCCGCCCAGGCCAACCAAGCCCTCCATCCACCCCTGGGCGGTAAATTGGTAGCAACTTTGATTGCGAAAGGTAACGTGCCCTAGATACCTTGGGAAAGCTTGGGTTACGTAATCCCACGTTGCAGCTGGCTTACCGGCTTGCCCCATCTAGCGTGGTAGCTTGCTACTGTAAAATCGCTTGACATGGAACACCTTTTTAATAAAGGATTTGAAAGTATAAATGACTAGACTATGGATAAACGGATTTTCAAATTTCTAAATTCCGATGGGCTTGGTGGTATAATATTTGTGTGAGAGATTCTAGGAAAACTAAAGTTTACCAGATTACACTTAGGCAGATAGAGAATTTCAAAAATATATTAGCAATCTGTACCAGAGGGCTATGGGATTAGGTCCATCCGTTCCCACCCATTTCTAGCCAACGACGCTATTCAACCCACTGTGACCGGGCAAACATACCCAGTGGCTCATGAAATCTGTCACCTACCCATCCGGTCCCACACCTCACACCCAAATTCAATGGTACCACCTCAATTCCCGTACCCACTGGGTGAAGCAGTGGTAGTCCCCACAGACTTCCGTGACTCAGGATGCCCAACTTTGGTATATTAGAACTCGAAACCCATGTTTCGCACAAGTCTCAACCCGAGATTACCATGGATTCCCTCATCTTCAATGATTATGACCGCATTGTGGATGATTGTATCTCTGCTGGTACTCCTAACGTCGACTTCGACCCAACTCTATTCGACATTTCCACTGCTGAAGAGGATCTTACCCCACCTCCACTCAATATTCCCACCAATGAGTCTGAATCCGCATCGAATGTCGATTTCGATGCTACCCCACTTCAAGAACTCCAACCCACCATTCCTCCCTTCAATTCCACTCGGAATTTCGATTCGAGTTATGGAGGAACAAAAGAATTCCACAATCACGTACCTCAATCTCGCCCTACTCAACCAGGTAAACTTCAAAACAACTTTACTTTTTAACCATTTTAAAATTGTTTCGTTCTCACTACCTAACTATATTTTTCAGTTGAATCAACTCCAATCATCTATCACTCGCTCGAACCTACTTCTTCTCTGACTACCCCACCTCCAGGTAAATCGAACTACGAAATCCGGATTTCCGAATTAAAATCGCAAATTGCTTATTTCAGTTCCTGTAGCTATCTCATCACCTCCCATCAATGAAACCATGTCGAATAACATCACTCCTCCCCCTGAAGGTTAATTTCTCTCACTCTTTCCGTCCTATCTTCTAATAAACTCCCCAAATATCTCATTTTTGCTTTTTTCAGTTTCCGGCCAGCCAATCGATCGTGCAATCTACACGAAAGTCAAGGGTTCATCCAGTCAGAAAACTCGTCGATTTCCCGATATTTTGCCTGAAGATACCAAAAGGGGAATGGGCCAAGCGGGAGGTAAGACATATTCAATATTTCGAATTGCTGATCTGACTTCCTACTACCATTGTACCATAATTAAACCATATTTGTCCAAAGCCGGTTCATTACAGGCAAGAAGCAGTTGTGGTACTACCTACTCACACTTCTGGATGATCACACGAAGAAATCTGTTATCGTTTGGACCGGAAACCAAAGACAATTCAAAGTCAGAAACCCCAATCTCCTCTGTCATCTCTGGTCTATGCACAACGAACGCTCTGATGTAAGTAATTTTCCATTACCTCTCAATTTTCCTGTTGATCTTTGATCTTTGACTCCACCTTCTCATCTCACAGGTGCAATGGGAAACACTCCGTCGAATCATGCGAACAACGGGAAAGAATGGAATTCTGATGGCAGTTCCCTCAAAGAAACACAAAGGAAGAAACGAGGAGGGAGTATTCGGATTCGTCATCGAACCCGCTTTTTATCTGGGAGTCACGAGGGAAGAACTCGATTTGACCATCAAACTCCACTGTGAGGTGAGTGAAACCATTCGATGCTTAATTACTAACTTCTTAGTTACCGTAGTCTATCACTAATCAATCAATACTTCAGACTGGACCTCTTACTGTGGGCGGAGTTCTCGATTCATCATGTGGGCTCCCCGTTGGGACCCCTGTTCCTGTTGTACCAATGATGGATCTGGATAGAGATGGCAACCCCCTCTACCCGGTTCCTCAGTCATTTGCAACTGTTGTTGGATCTTCCGCCGATAATTCCAATTTAATCGTAAATCAACCAAATCAAATCAACCAAGTCGACCATCGGTTTACCGCCTCATCGTCCTCTAATATTCGTTCAAACATGAACAATGCCTGTCAATTTGCTCAATCCACTCCTTCTAATTCATCCACTCCTCAAAACCATATTATTCCTATCACTCCTAGTATTCCATCTCAATATGCTCAACATTTCCCCACTCCTTCTCCCGATAATTCCAACCAAAACTTCCATATTGATCATAATTTGACCAATACCACTCCCATTATTCCGAATCAATCGGTTCAATATTTCCCCACTCCTTCTCTCGATAATTCTACTAATAACTTCTCCAACATCCCATATGATCCTTATGGTATAGGGTTGATGCAAAAGTTTTGAACGATTTGATGTGCGAACTTTGCGCTTTCGCTTTTAGACCATTTCAAATTATCAAGCCTTGTGGTCATGATATGTTGTAGGAGGTCTGTTAATTAACAACTTCTATCTTTGGTTTCATTTCACACTCTCACGGGCCGCAGAATATAACACTGTATAAAATCGATGTCATAATTCGAAAAAGGAGTAAAAAGAAAATGGTTCTATTGGCGTCAACAATTTTTTCCTGAGCCTTAGCTTAGAATCAATTATAGTACCAAAAGTCCTCTTTCACTCTACGGTGAGAATGAGCCGCTGCTATATTTGTTTTATAAGTTATGATTTCCCAGATTCGGTTAGTCCGGGACAAGTAATGTCCCGACTATTTCAAGTCATTATGTGGAATGTGAAGCCATCAGCATGTACTGGTGCACGATTTACTTACTGACAATTTCTCTTCATTTTACTAGTGGTTCTTTATAGTGAGCCCTTCTGCGCTTTGCAAGAAACAGAAAATTCAAAAATTGTGAAAATGGCAAATTTTCAGTAAAATTCCAATTTTTGGTGTCTGATTCGATGAAGTGTCCTGAAGAAGTGAATGCAAATCGAACAAAGTTACTTTAAATCGCAGCACTATTGGACTTTTACTGTAGATTGAGCAGCCTAATCTATTGATAAAAGCTTTCCTAAAATTGAGGCAATTTGTGAAAGCACCTTTTCGAGCTCTGATTTCAGACCTAATCGCAAATCTCTGATAGTTTACCGATAGTAGCACCTAGTTCAAAGTGAGTTATACTATTTTAATGATGGTATGTGCCCTTCTAAATCAGAGCAGAATCAGAATTCAATTCGTTCTGGCGACTCTAAAAATCGAAATACGGTTCGCGCCGTTAAGTTTCGCGCGCAGCTTTGTTGTTTGAGACATCAGTTCTGGCTAGTCCGACAAAGAACCTTGGCTCCATCAATCTTGCTGCATTTAGGACAGATCACCCTTCCAGTAAATAGCGCGCATGGGACCCTGCCTTGATCCATCATGGAGCTACATCTCAACACAAATGTCGAATCGAAACCGACCCGACCAACTTTCTCAATTTTCATTCCTCGCCCGAATGAAGGGTCAGCAATGAAGTAGTGTGCGATGAAAAGAAGAACACTCAATACATGTAATGTTGCTACAAAGAATTTGATTGAAGACTCTGAATGGAAGCGCGGAAGATTTTTCAAAAAATGCAAAATCGTTCAAAACTTTTGCATCAACCTGATATTATCTCTTCCAATCCCAATCATTCCAATCAACTCCCAATTTCTTTTCATCCATCTCACAATCAGCCCAATTATCCTTCTCCTCCATCTTGCCAATACTCGAGATTCGCACCCTACTTAACTTAAGTGATCTAATGATAATAACGTGCATTTCTTGCTCCGAATAATATTGTATTTACTACTTGTATAATTCTAATTGTGACATTGTAATTTCTGTACTAATAATGATAAAACACTCTTTGAAATATTAGTCCTGCAATTGCTAAACTACATTAAAGAAGGCCTCCAACGAATATTTGGTCGCATAGACTGTCAAAGCAGTCCATGTCGTCGAACCTCAACACTATTCATTTATTATATCATATAGTGTACATTTATTTAAAATAATTTAAATTTGATTTATTTATCGTGATTTAATTATTAATCGCGCGTACACCTACAAAAATGTTCGTATTCAAGAACGTTTCATATTCCTCATACCCAGATAGGCTCAATATTCTCCATTTATCAACTCTAGAGCATAGACGTCTTGTAATCGACCTTCTTTTCCTCCACAAGACCGTTCACAATTTCTACTCGTTCAATCGCAACTTTCTTCTAAATATTTCCCCTCTTGCACGCGATTTGCGCAATACTCACGAGCTTCGCATTGCTGTACCTTTCATTGTGCCTAAGTCTCACTCTACTTTTGTATCAAGGTCAGTGCAAAGATGGAACGCTCAAAGTCGAGAAACTGTGAAAAGCTCTCCTATCGTCTTCCGATCTCTTATTAACGAATTGCCGTCTATTTCTTTCACATCAGAGTCTCTCTTACGACTCTGATTTAACCCACCCTGCTGCACCCCCTTCACCCTGCCCCCAAAACAACCGAATCGTCTGAAGACGACGGACATCTGCCGACTCCAATATCGACAATCTACAAAGAACTAACACGAAACCCCTAACCCTGGCGGAATAAATAATTAATAATTAATTAATTAATTAAGTTTCTTACGGAGTTTCATTTGACAGCCTACATTATTCGCTCTTGTAAACATTTGGAGCAAAATAAATAAAGATGTAATCGTCGTTTTCACGTATAGAGAGTGTGCAAAGTAAAGTAAGGTAGGAAGAGTCAGAGGAATCAAGAGAAATTTTCGTGAACAGTCGATTAGTCTGATGGAGCCGCTAGTAAGGCCGGTTGGGAACGTTATTAACCTAGTCTGTGCGAAGCGAGTCGGCTCAATAAATAACTAACCAGTAGTTTCCGTTTTCGTCTTCAGGTCTTATTCTCGATTTACAGGGAAACGCCTTAGTGTTGACAGGCGAGTCGACAGTATCGATTGGATCAGTGGTGAGATCTGCTATTCGATCACGGAGAGGTAACTTTTTTTGTCAGGCTCATTGTCAAAATTACTCTGACTAAGTGGGAGAAATGTTTAGCTCGACATTATAATTTACACATCCGAGATCGGATCTCTTTATATGCTAAATTCTCTAGCCAACCGACCGGAGAAGAGAGTGCCCTTCATTTACAACATTTTATGCGAACTGAAATGAAGCATACTACAGAAAGGCAAACACTAAATTATAGTGTAAATTATAAGTATAAAATCAAAGAACATAAATAATTTCATAATCTGTACCAGAGGGCTATGGGATTATGTCCATCCGTTCCCATCCTTTTCTAGCCAACCACGCTATTCAACCCACTGAGACCTGGCAAACATACCCAGTGGCTCATGAAATCTGTCACCTATCCATCCGGTCCCACACCTCACACCCAAATTCACTGGTACCACCTCAATTTCCGTACCCACTGGAGGAAGCAGTGGTAGTTCCCACAGACTTCCGTGCCTCAGGATGCCCAACTTTGGTATATTAGGACTCGAAAACCCATGTTTCGCACAAGTCTCAACCCGAGATTACCATGGATTCCCTCATCTTCAATGATTATGACCGCATTGTGGATGATTGTATCTCTGCTGGTACTCCTAACGTCGACTTCGACCCATCTCTATTCGACATTTCCACCGCTGAAGAGGATCTTACCCCAACTCCACTCAATATTCCCACCAATGAGTCTGAATCCGCATCGAATGTCGATTTCGATGCTACCCCACTTCAAGAACTCCAACCCACCATTCCTCCCTTCAATTCCACTCGGAATTTCGATTCGAGTTATGGAGGAACAAAAGAATTCCACAATCACGTACCTCAATCTCGCCCTACTCAACAAGGTAAACTTCAAAACAACTTTACTTTTTAACCATTTTAAAATTGTTTCGTTCTCACTACCTAACTATATTTTTCAGTTGAATCAACTCCAATCATCTATCACTCGCTCGAACCTACTTCTTCTCTGACTACCCCACCTCCAGGTAAATCGAACTACGAAATCCGGATTTCCGAATTAAAATCGCAAATTGCTTATTTCAGTTCCTGTTGCTATTCCATCACCTCCCATCAATGAAACCATGTCGAATAACATCACTCCTCCCCCTGAAGGTTAATTTCTCTCACTCTTTCCGTCCTATCTTCTAATAAACTCCCCAAATATCTCATTTTTGCTTTTTTCAGTTTCCGGCCAGCCAATCGATCGTGCAATCTACACGAAAGTCAAGGGTTCATCCAGTCAGAAAACTCGTCGATTTCCCGATATTTTGCCTGAAGATACCAAAAGGGGAATGGGCCAAGCGGGAGGTAAGACATATTCAATATTTCGAATTGCTGATCTGACTTCCTACTACCATTGTACCATAATTAAACCACATTTGTCCAAAGCCGGTTCATTACAGGCAAGAAGCAGTTGTGGTACTACCTTCTCACACTTCTGGATGATCACACGAAGAAATCTGTTATCGTTTGGACCGGAAACCAAAGACAATTCAAAGTCAGAAACCCCAATCTCCTCTGTCATCTCTGGTCTATGCACAACGAACGCTCTGATGTAAGTAATTTTCCATTACCTCTCAATTTTCCTGTTGATCTTTGATCTTTGACTCCACCTTCTCATCTCACAGGTGCAATGGGAAACACTCCGTCGAATCATGCGAACAACGGGAAAGAATGGAATTCTGATGGCAGTTCCCTCAAAGAAACACAAAGGAAGAAACGAGGAGGGAGTATTCGGATTCGTCATCGAACCCGCTTTTTATCTGGGAGTCACGAGGGAAGAACTCGATTTGACCATCAAACTCCACTGTGAGGTGAGTGAAACCATTCGATGCTTAATTACTAACTTCTTAGTTACCGTAGTCTATCACTAATCAATCAATACTTCAGACTGGACCTCTTACTGTGGGCGGAGTTCTCGATTCATCATGTGGGCTCCCCGTTGGGACCCCTGTTCCTGTTGTACCAATGATGGATCTGGATAGAGATGGCAACCCCCTCTACCCGGTTCCTCAGTCATTTGCAACTGTTGTTGGATCTTCCGCCGATAATTCCAATCTATCCATGAATCAACCAAATCAAATCAACCAAGTTGACCATCGTTTTACCGCCTCATCGTCCTCTATTATTCATCTAAACATGAACAATACCTGTCAATTTGCTCAATCCACTCCTTCTAGTTCATCCACTCCTCAAAACCATATTATTCCTATCACTCCTAGTATTCCATCTCAATATGCTCAACATTTCTCCACTCCTTCTCCCGATAATTCCAACCAAAACTTCCATATTGATCATAATTTGACCAATACCACTCCCATTATTCCTAATCAATCGGTTCAATATTTCCCCACTCCTTCTCCCGATAATTCTACTAATAACTTCTCCAACATCCCATATGATCCTTATGGTATTATCTCTTCCAATCCCAATCATTCCAATCAACACCCAATTTCTTTTCATCCATCCCACAATCAGCCCAATTATCCTTCTCCTCCATCTTGCCAATACTCGAGATTCTCACCCTACTGAACTTAAGTGATCTAATGATAATAACGTGCATTTCTTGCTCTAAATAATATTGTATTTACTACTAGTATAATTCTAATTGTAACATTGTAATTTCTATAATAATAATGATAAAACACTTTTTGAAATATTCGTAAATATTCAAATATTAATAAATAGTCGTGTTGGAATTGCTAACGACATTTGAAGGGACAATTTGGGATACTGACCATGTCGAATTGTCGAAGCTAGTATTATATATCCAAATTATTGAGCATCTTCAGTGCATACTATCTCATTCGCATCCAATTCTCTGAACTACTCTCTCTCTCCGTCTTCAAAAACACCGATAATCATGTCTACAAAGCACAGCATAGTCAGGGAGTATTTTCGATCTTCTTGTTCACAAACTACATCGTCATCTAATAGACATACTGTTTATTTTTTATTTATTTATACTGTTCCAACACGGTTAATATGTGACAGTTATTCTTATATTCCAATTTTCAATTTCGAATTTGTTTTTATCTGACGCTAGATCTCTTTATTTCCTCTTCTTCTTTTAATTTTTTTCTCAATATCCAATCACAATTGGCGCAACGATGAAAAGAAGAAAGAACGAACTGAAAAATGTCGATTGTTATTGAGGAGAAGTCAGGATATTTCTGCCTGTGAGAATTTTGCAGCGCAAATTTACAGCGCACCTTGTTGATCCTGAATTTAGATCCTCTACTTCGTTATCATCGTCTTCTCTGGCAGGAGGAATGACCATTTGGCCAGAGGGAGGAGTCTGAAAAAGAAGAAAAATGGGGGATGATCGGAATAAAAGCGCGAAAATATTGGCATTACTAGAATTTTTCTTTCGATTTTGAGGACGAATTAGTAGATGATACTGTAGTAGACCAACTGGAGAGCCAGTAACCACGGAATCGCTGGGAGTCAGCACGGGTTTGCTTTTTTTACTGTGAATGGGAAACGTCTCATTTTCACAGGCGCCACTTCCGAACCTGATGAAAACACAACTGTGGGAGGTGAAGAAGAAAGAACAACCGAGGCGGGGGAAGGTAAACATTCGAAAATTATAAATTTAAAATTAACAAAAAAATCGAATAATCGGAATAATATTTCATTAATTACTTCTTGATAGCTAGACAAAGCGAGAATGAGCGAGAATGAGCGAGAATAACGACACGTGTATGTATAACTTACTTTCTAAAAGTATTTTGTTATTTAATTACCACAAAGAAGATAAAATATTTTATGTGATATTTCAGTCGATCCACGAAGGATGGGAAATATTCAGCTTAGCGAAGTTGAAATCAATTGGGATAGTGGCAAAGTGGACAGAAGGTAATTCATATTTATACTGGAAATCCTTTTTTTTTAAATTTCGGATAATGAATGAAAATTCAAACTGTCTAAATGATCCATACATACATGTTCTGGTATATTATGTCACGTCATTCCACAGGCCGGTCATTTTTTTGCTTTGGAGTGAGAAAACGTGAAAAACGAGAGATATTCTCTCATTTATGCACACTCTCTCGCCCTGAACTCTTTCTGGAGAGTTGGAGTGGCGTGATGTGTTCTTGTTCCAGCTATCGCCCTACAACAACGACATGTGCCAGTTCCACTTCCTCTTCTTCCACTCAAACCAGCGTTGGTGAAGGTGTATTAATTTTAATTAATTCTACATTTTTAAATAAAACATTAATTCGTTTTCGAACAATCTGAAGAAATACTTTCTAAAATTAATTATTTTAAAAAAATTGAATTATTTTTCAGTTAATACTACATCGACAACTCTCGAACCATTTTCTACTACAGAAGCGATTCAATTGACAGAGAAAACAGGTATACTAAATAACGTATTAAATCAGTCAAATAGATATTATCCAGACACTACGGGAAGCGATCAGATAACTTCGACCGAGGTTTCATCTACTGGAGAAACGATTTTAGAGACGACAACTGAATCACAAGGCGAGATTAAACACATCTATCGAAAGAGAGTCGGCTAGAATGAGTTAGAGAAAGAGAGTGATGGCGAGATAGCGAGCCAAACGTGAGGGCCAGACAAGGATAGACGTTCTTGGTGCCGAATGGATGATGTGTTACATAATCTCGTTCTGAACAATTTAAACGATTTCCAGTTATTACTGTATCGGCAACTCTCGAACAACCTTTTACTACGGAAGCGACTCAATTGACAGACAGGTTATTACGATCAGTATAGCGCATTTAAATCAGTATTTTAAAGAGGAGACGAAAATCAATGAAATATCTTCTACGGAGGCTTTGGTTAGTCAAGAAACGACATCGGAATCAGTAGTAGAGAAGCAGACAGGGTCATCACACTCTCTTTTATGACTTAGGCACTCTCGGTATTTTTTTGTCAATTTGCCAGTGTTTTCTTCAATACCTTTGCAGTTACGAGACAATCGATAGAGACAATCGCTGCAATAACGTCGACAACAACTACTTCATCAGAAGGTACCTTACAAACCTAAAAAGGAAAAGTAATATTAATATTTCAGTGAAAATTGATTCTGTGACCGAGACTCAAGGCCCTCCAGCAGTAACAACAAAGGTTTCGTCTACCGAAGAAACGTTTTTAGAGGCGGAAACTGAATCGTCCGGAGAGAAACATACAGGTTACAGATACATGAAGCATGAGTCTCACTATCTAGACTATTTTGTCAGCAATCCTAAAAAAAAGAAAGAATATTAATGCAATTTCAGTCAAAGTTGATTCGGTGACCGAGAGTCAAGGACCGTCAGTTTCACCGAAGAAAATTGATCAAGAACATCCAGAGAAACGGTCTGAGGTTGTGAGTTCTACTACAGTATCATCTACTAATTCGTCCTCAAAATCGAAAGAAAAATTCTAGTAATGCTATTTTCGCGCTTTTATTCCGATCACCTCCCATTTTTCTTCTTTTTCAGACTCCGCCCTCTGGCCAAATGGTCATTCCTCCTGCCAGAGAAGACGATGATGACGAAGTAGAAATTCTAAATTTAGGATCAACAAGGTGCGCTGCAAAATGCTCACAGGCAGAAATATCCTGACTTCTCCTCAATAACAATCGACATTTTTCAGTTCGTTCTTTCTTCTTTTCATCGTTGCGCCAATTGTGATTGGCTATTGAGAAAAAAAATAGAAGAAGAAGAGGAAATAAAGAGATCTAGCGTCAGATAAAAACAAATTCGAAATTGAAAATTGGAAATTTAGGAATAACTGTCACATATTAACCGTGTTGGAACAGTATAAATAAATAAAAAATAAACAGTATGTCTATTAGATGACGATGTAGTTTGTGAACAAGAAGATCGAAAATACTCCCTGACTATGCTGTGCTTTGCAGACATGATTATCGGTGTTTTTGAAGACGGAGAGAGAGAGTAGTTCAGAGAATTGGATGCGAATGAGATAGTATGCACTGAAGATGCTCAATAATTTGGATATATAATACTAGCTTCGACAATTCGACATGGTCAGTATCCCAAATTGTCCCTTCAAATGTCGTTAGCAATTCCAACACGACTATTTATTAATATTTGAATATTTACGAATATTTCAAAAAGTGTTTTATCATTATTATTATAGAAATTACAATGTTACAATTAGAATTATACTAGTAGTAAATACAATATTATTTAGAGCAAGAAATGCACGTTATTATCATTAGATCACTTAAGTTCAGTAGGGTGAGAATCTCGAGTATTGGCAAGATGGAGGAGAAGGATAATTGGGCTGATTGTGGGATGGATGAAAAGAAATTGGGTGTTGATTGGAATGATTGGGATTGGAAGAGATAATACCATAAGGATCATATGGGATGTTGGAGAAGTTATTAGTAGAATTATCGGGAGAAGGAGTGGGGAAATATTGAACCGATTGATTAGGAATAATGGGAGTGGTATTGGTCAAATTATGATCAATATGGAAGTTTTGGTTGGAATTATCGGGAGAAGGAGTGGAGAAATGTTGAGCATATTGAGATGGAATACTAGGAGTGATAGGAATAATATGGTTTTGAGGAGTGGATGAACTAGAAGGAGTGGATTGAGCAAATTGACAGGTATTGTTCACGTTTAGACGAATAATAGAGGACGATGAGGCGGTAAAACGATGGTCAACTTGGTTGATTTGATTTGGCTGATTCATGGATAGATTGGAATTATCGGCGGAAGATCCAACAACAGTTGCAAATGACTGAGGAACCGGGTAGAGGGGGTTGCCATCTCTATCCAGATCCATCATTGGTACAACAGGAACAGGGGTCCCAACGGGGAGCCCACATGATGAATCGAGAACTCCGCCCACAGTAAGAGGTCCAGTCTGAAGTATTGATTGATTAGTGATAGACTACGGTAACTAAGAAGTTAGTAATTAAGCATCGAATGGTTTCACTCACCTCACAGTGGAGTTTGATGGTCAAATCGAGTTCTTCCCTCGTGACTCCCAGATAAAAAGCGGGTTCGATGACGAATCCGAATACTCCCTCCTCGTTTCTTCCTTTGTGTTTCTTTGAGGGAACTGCCATCAGAATTCCATTCTTTCCCGTTGTTCGCATGATTCGACGGAGTGTTTCCCATTGCACCTGTGAGATGAGAAGGTGGAGTCAAAGATCAAAGATCAACAGGAAAATTGAGAGGTAATGGAAAATTACTTACATCAGAGCGTTCGTTGTGCATAGACCAGAGATGACAGAGGAGATTGGGGTTTCTGACTTTGAATTGTCTTTGGTTTCCGGTCCAAACGATAACAGATTTCTTCGTGTGATCATCCAGAAGTGTGAGTAGGTAGTACCACAACTGCTTCTTGCCTGTAATGAACCGGCTTTGGACAAATATGGTTTAATTATGGTACAATGGTAGTAGGAAGTCAGATCAGCAATTCGAAATATTGAATATGTCTTACCTCCCGCTTGGCCCATTCCCCTTTTGGTATCTTCAGGCAAAATATCGGGAAATCGACGAGTTTTCTGACTGGATGAACCCTTGACTTTCGTGTAGATTGCACGATCGATTGGCTGGCCGGAAACTGAAAAAAGCAAAAATGAGATATTTGGGGAGTTTATTAGAAGATAGGACGGAAAGAGTGAGAGAAATTAACCTTCAGGGGGAGGAGTGATGTTATTCGACATGGTTTCATTGATGGGAGGTGATGAGATAGCTACAGGAACTGAAATAAGCAATTTGCGATTTTAATTCGGAAATCCGGATTTCGTAGTTCGATTTACCTGGAGGTGGGGTAGTCAGAGAAGAAGTAGGTTCGAGCGAGTGATAGATGATTGGAGTTGATTCAACTGAAAAATATAGTTAGGTAGTGAGAACGAAACAATTTTAAAATGGTTAAAAAGTAAAGTTGTTTTGAAGTTTACCTGGTTGAGTAGGGCGAGATTGAGGTACGTGATTGTGGAATTCTTTTGTTCCTCCATAACTCGAATCGAAATTCCGAGTGGAATTGAAGGGAGGAATGGTGGGTTGGAGTTCTTGAAGTGGGGTAGCATCGAAATCGACATTCGATGCGGATTCAGACTCATTGGTGGGAATATTGAGTGGAGGTGGGGTAAGATCCTCTTCAGCAGTGGAAATGTCGAATAGAGTTGGGTCGAAGTCGACGTTAGGAGTACCAGCAGAGATACAATCATCCACAATGCGGTCATAATCATTGAAGATGAGGGAATCCATGGTAATCTCGGGTTGAGACTTGTGCGAAACATGGGTTTCGAGTTCTAATATACCAAAGTTGGGCATCCTGAGTCACGGAAGTCTGTGGGGACTACCACTGCTTCACCCAGTGGGTACGGGAATTGAGGTGGTACCATTGAATTTGGGTGTGAGGTGTGGGACCGGATGGGTAGGTGACAGATTTCATGAGCCACTGGGTATGTTTGCCCGGTCACAGTGGGTTGAATAGCGTCGTTGGCTAGAAATGGGTGGGAACGGATGGACCTAATCCCATAGCCCTCTCGTACAGATTATGAAATTATTTATGTTCTTTGATTTTATACTTATAATTTACACTATAATTTAGTGTTTGCTTTTCTGTAGTATGCTTCATTTCAGTTCGCATAAAATGTTGTAAATGAAGGGCACTCTCTTCTCCGGTCGGTTGGCTAGTGAATTTAGCATATGAAGAGATCCGATCTCGGATGTGTAAATTATAATGCCGAGCTAAACATTTCTCCCACTTAGTCAGAGTAATTTTGACAATGAGCCTGACAAAAAAAGTTACCTCTCCGTGATCGAATAGCAGATCTCACCACTGATCCAATCGATACTATCGACTCGCCTGTCAACACTAAGGCGTTTCCCTGTAAATCGAGAATAAGACCTGAAGACGAAAACGGAAACTACTGGTTAGTTATTTATTGAGCCGACTCGCTTCGCACAGACTAGGTTAATAACGTTCCCAACCGGCCTTACTAGCGGCTCCATCAGACTAATCGACTGTTCACGAAAATTTCTCTTGATTCCTCTCACTCTTCCTACCTTACTTTACTTCGCACACTCTCTATACGTGAAAATGACGATTACATCTGTATTTATTTTGCTACAAATGTCTACAAGAGCGAATAATGTAGGCTGTCAAATGAAACTCCGTAAGAAATGTTCTTGAATACGAACATTTTTGTAGGTGTACGCACGATTAATAATTAAATCACGATAAATAAATCAAATTTAAATTATTTAAAATAAATGTACACTATATGATATAATAAATGAATAGTGTTGAGGTTCGACGACATGGACTGCTTTGACAGTCTATGCGACCAAATATTCGTTGGAGGCCTTCTTTAATTAAAAGGCCAGTGTTGCAATTCATTATTATTACATTCTAGCGAGTCCAGGCAAATTTTCGCAGACACTTATTGAGTACAAAAATGAAATATAAATGGCGATGATCTCACCACGAATTTACTCTTAGCATATTGTCCATAACACCGTGGTGCTCATTTTAAAGAAGGAGTGCCACTAACCAACGTTGCCCGATTTTAAATAAGCCAGTACAGTACACCGGAACACGAAAATGGAGCGCGCACACTCGGAATAGGAGCAATTTCTAACCGCTCCTTTACGAAAATTATTATATTGTTGATGAAAACCTATACTATCTGCGGGGGGATATTGTTGTATTGTTGGCAACGTCATTTTACGTCGATTGCAAGTTATTCATCGTGTCCTACCACGCCTGCCGATTATTTGCTCTTTTGTAGCCATTTCAGGGACAATATATAGATTTATAGATAGATTTTCGGGTGAGTTGAAATGTGATCGGGTGAGCGTGTCCCACTGGACTGCTTTGACAGTCTATGCGACCAAATATTCGTTGGAGGCCTTCTTTAATGTAGTTTAGCAATTGTAGGACTAACATTTCAAAGAGTGTTTTATCATTATTAGTATAGAAATTACAATGTTACAATTAGAATTATACAAGTAGTAAATACAATATTATTTAGAGCAAGAAATGCACGTTATTATCATTAGATCACTTCAGTTCAGTAGGCTGAGAATCTCGAGTATTGGCAAGATGGATTAGAAGGGTAATGGGGCTGATTGTGAGATGGATGAAAAGAAATTGGGAGTTGATCAGAATGATTGGGATTGGAAGAGATAATACCATAAGGATCATATGGGATGTTGGAGAAGTTATTAGTGGAATTATCGGGAGAAGGAGTGGGGAAATATTGAACCGATTGATTCGGAATAATGGGAGTGGTATTGGCCAAATTATGATCAATAAGGAAGTTTTGGTTGGAATTATCGGGAGAAGGAGTGGAGAAATGTTGAGCATATTGAGATGGAATACTAGGAGTGATAGGAATAATATGGTTTTGAGAAGTGGATGAACTAGAAGGAGTGGATTGAGCAAATTGACAGGCATTGTTCATGTTTAGACGAATAATAGAGGACGATGAGGCGGTAAAACGATGGTCAACTTGGTTGATTTGATTTGGTTGATTCATGGATAGATTGGAATTATCGGCGGAAGATCCAACAACAGTTGCAAATGACTGAGGAACCGGGTAGAGAGGGTTGCCATCTCTGTCTAGTTCCATTATTGGTACAACAGGAACAGGGGTCCCAACGGGGAGCCCACATGATGAATCGAGAACTCCGCCCACAGTAAGAGGTCCAGTCTGAAGTATTGATTGATTAGTGATAGACTACGGTAACTAAGAAGTTAGTAATTAAGCATCGAATGGTTTCACTCACCTCACAGTGGAGTTTGATGGTCAAATCGAGTTCTTCCCTCGTGACTCCCAGATAAAAAGCGGGTTCGATGACGAATCCGAATACTCCCTCCTCGTTTCTTCCTTTGTGTTTCTTTGAGGGAACTGCCATCAGAATTCCATTCTTTCCCGTTGTTCGCATGATTCGACGGAGTGTTTCCCATTGCACCTGTGAGATGAGAAGGTGGAGTGAAAGATCAAAGATCAACAGGAAAATTGAGAGGTAATGGAAAATTACTTACATCAGAGCGTTCGTTGTGCATCGACCAGAGATGACAGAGGAGATTGGGGTTTCTGACTTTGAATTGTCTTTGGTTTCCGGTCCAAACGATAACAGATTTCTTCGTGTGATCATCCAGAAGTGTGAGAAGGTAGTACCACAACTGCTTCTTGCCTGTAATGAACCGGTTTTGGACAAATGTGGTTTAATTATGGTACAATGGTAGAAGAAAGTCAGCTCAGCATGTCGAAATATGTCTTACCTCCCGCTTGTCCCATTCCCCTTTTCGTATCTTCAGGCAAAATATCGGGAAATCGACGAGTTTTCTGACTGGATGAACCCTTGACTTTCGTGTAGATTGCACGATCGATTGGCTGGTCGGAAACTGAAAATGACCAAAATGAGATATGTGGGGGAGTTTATTAGAAGATAGTTCGGAAAGAGTGAGATAAATTAACCTTCAGGAGGAGGAGTGATGTTATTCGACATGGTTTCATTGATGGGAGGTGATGAGATAGCTACAGGAACTGAAATAAGCAATTTGGGATTTTAATTCGGAAATCCGGATTTCGTAGTTTGATTTACCTGGAGGTGGGGTAGTCAGAGAAGAAGTAGGTTCGAGCGAGTGATAGATGATTGGAGTTGATTCAACTGAAAAATAGAGTTAGGTAGTGAGGATGAAACAATTTTAAAATGGTTAAAAAGTAAAGTCGTTTTGAAGTTTACCTGGTTGCGTAGGGCGAGATTGAGGTACGTGATTGTGGAATTCTTTTGTTCCTCCATAAATCGAATCAAAATTCCGAGTGGAATTGAAGGGAGGAATGGTGGGTTGGAGTTCTTGAAGTGGGGTAGCATCGAAATCGACATTCGATGCGGATTCAGACTCATTAGTGGGAATATTGAGTGGAGGTGGGGTAAGATCCTCTTCAGCAGTGGAAATGTCGAATAGAGATGGGTCGAAGTCGACGTTAGGAGTACCAGCAGAGATACAATCATCCACAATGCGGTCATAATCATTGAAGATGAGGGAATCCATGGTAATCTCGGGTTGAGACTTGTGCGAAACATGGGTTTTCGAGTCCTAATATACCAAAGTTGGGCATCCTGAGGCACGGAAGTCTGTGGGAACTACAACCACTTCCTCCAGTGGGTACGGAAATTGAGGTGGTACCATCGAATTTGGGTGCAAGGTGTGGGACCGGATGGATAGGTGACAGATTTTATGAGCCACTGGGTATGTTTGCCAGGTATCAGTGGGTTGAATAGCGTGGTTGGCTAGAAATGGGTGGGAACGGATGGACATAATCCCACGGCCCTCTGGTACAAATCGCGAACATATTTTTTTTTATTAATTCTTGGCGATTCTCTATTTGCCTAATTATAATCTGTTAAATTTCAGTTTTCCTAGAATCTCTCACACAAATATTATATCACCGAGCCCATCGGAATTGCGAAATTTGAAAATCCGTTTGTCAATAATTTGTTTATCATTTCAAATCCTTTATTGATGATGTTGTTTTAAGCTTCATTCTCGAAGTCTCATCATTTTGAGGGGCTCAAAGCTCTCTCTATTTCACCATCTCTCTCTACCGGTCGACATTATGTACAATGAGGATAATGTCAGCATTGTAGACAAAGAAGTCCGAATTATAGATCCTTTTTGTATTCCCCTTTGAATTCTCTCTCATTCTCCTCAAACATCGTTTCTCGATCACTATGTTCTGACAAAATACCGTAATCCCGAACAAATCCGAACAAGTCGGTCGTTCGTCCTGTCACACAAAGTCCGAACACGATGGAAATGAGATCGGCCGATCATTTTGTTCGGAATTTGTCCGAATTCGCAACTCTAATGCCAATTCTTCCTCACTCTCACCATTCGACTCCATCGAGAGCGGTCGGCGACGCTTTCACGGTTAGTTTTCATCCATTTGAAATGCGTTTTGATAGCTTTCCCGGCGATTTTTGCTGTTGAAATGGTTAATTGTACTCCGACACTAATTTGAAATTAGTTACTTCCAAAGCATTCCATAACCACGCGGAGCATTTTCGTTAGCAATCCACCAGAATATCTCTCAAATATGTTTCAGTTGCTTCATTCTCCTCCTCCTTGTGGTCAATCTTTGCGAGGCCAATGAAACAACTTGTCACGTGCAAGAGAAGGTGTTTGGAGGAAAGAATACAGAGAAGAATTTAGCAGGTACGACGTACGGAATCGTAAAAGTTAAATTAACCATTCATTTTCAGGAATCTTGCCTTGCCCTACGGGTGTATGTTCGTTGGTTCTAACTAATACAGATAATGGAATAAATTATACGAGAGGCTGCCACAATGAAACAGCGGTGAGTTTTGATCTGTCAATTTCTGAAAGAAATACGATAATATAAGTGATAACTGATTTTTTAAATGTTATTTGGCACATTTCCTAATCGGGAGACGTTAAGGTATTTGATACCGAAACCGGATGCAATGTCGATAAGCCAACGAAAACAGTAACCTGCACTTGCAACACACCGTAAGGCATAATTATTCTAATAAATCAGTTGAAAAATTCCAGAAATTGCAACGTATACGACCAGTTTTTCTCATATAACGACACGTGTATGTATAACTTACTTTCTAAAAGTATTTTGTTATTTAATTACCACAAAGAAGATAAAATATTTTATGTGATATTTCAGCCGATCCACGGTGGATAGGAAATATTCAGCTTGGCGAAGTTGAAATCAATTGGGATAGTGGCAAAGTGGACAGAAGGTAATTCATATGACGCTGTTTACGTTAGGATCAACAAATGGCTGGAACAGGTCAAAAATCGAAATCGCTCAAAAGTTCGCCCTAGGGACAACTTTTGACGCTGAACACGCTGGTGCCATCGATTTCGCAATCCGACTCCTCTGGGCGCCGGTATGGCGCCGCGCCACTTTGGCGCCAAACTTTTTTTTCGAATAAATCTCGCTTCGGAGTGCCGGTAGAGGCACGAAATCTCGCGCATAATAGCAGAATTTGACGCTCTTTCTCATGGCGTTGTCCGTTTGTGGAATTTCTTTTGCAGAATTTTTTTTTCTCGAAAAATCGACCTCGACCAAAATTGTCACTTTTTCGAAAATCTTGAAAATCTGATTTTTTCGATGAAAAATAATTCGGCAAAAATCTTTGGAAACCGACAGGATTCGAACCAATGACCTTTGTAGTGGAGTTCTAAGTCACTACCGCATCGACCATGCGGCTGCCGCGTCTGTAAACGCGTTCCGCGCGCGTGAGAAAACACTTAAAAGAGCATAACTGTGCCATGCAGAAGTCAAATGCTTAGCAAATATAGATAAATGATCAGCGTGAGTTGCGCTTTCTAATGTATATAAAATCGTCTCACGCGAAGACTTCGATCAAAAGTTGATGTTTGCACGAGAGCCAAAAACGGACAACGCCATGAGAAAGAGCGTCAAATTCTGTTAGTATGCGCGAGATTTCGTGCCTCTACCGGCACTCCGAAGCGAGATTTATTCGAAAAACAAGTTTGGCGCCAAAGTGGCGCGGCGCCATACCGGCGCCCAGAGGAGTCGGATTGCGAAATCGATGGCACCAGCGTGTTCAGCGTCAAAAGTTGTCCCTAGGGCGAACTTTTGAGCGATTTCGATTTTTGACCTGTTCCAGACCCCTGTTGAGACCTTGTTGATCCTAACGTAAACAGCGTCATATTTATACTGGAAATCTTTTTTTTTAATTTCGGATAATGAATGAAAATTCAAATTGTCTAAATGATCCATACATACATGTTCTGATATATTATGTCACGTCATTCCACAGGCCGGTCATTTTTTTGCTTTGGAGTGAGAAAACGTGAAAAACGAGAAATATTCTCTCATTTATGCACACTCTCTCACCCTGACCCTTTTCTGGAGAGGGGATGATGTGATGTGTTCTTGTTCCAGCTATCGCCCTACAACAACGACTCGAGCCAGTTCCACGTCCTCTTCTTCCACTCAAACCAGCGTTGGTGAAGGTGTATTAATTTTAATTAATTACACATTTTTAAATAAAACAATAATTCTTTTTCGAACAATCTGAAGAAATACTTTCTAAAATTTATAATTTTAAAAAAAATGAGTTATTTTTCAGTTAATACTACATCGACAACTCTCGAACCATCTTTTTCTACAGAAGCGATTCAATTGACAGAGAAAACAGGTATACTAAATAACGTATTAAATCAGTCAAATAGATATTATCCAGACACTACGGGAAGCGATCAGATAACTTCGACCGAGGTTTCATCTACTGGAGAAACGTTTTTAGAGACGACAGTTGAATTACAAGGCGAGATTAAACACATCAATCGAAAGAGAGTCGGCTAGAATGAGTTAGAGAAAGAGAGTGATGGCGAGATATCGAGCAAAACGAGAGAGCCAGACAACGAGACACGTTCTTGGCATGGTGCCAAACGGATGTACAATTTAAACGATTTCCAGTTATTACAGTATCGGCAACTCTCGAACAAGCTTTTACTACGGAAGCAATTCCATTGACAGATAATACAGGTTATTACGATCAGTATAGCACATTTAATTAATCATTTTGAAGAGGAGACGAAAATCAATGAAATATCTTCTACGGAGACACATCAGAATTTAGCAGCCATAGGTAGTATTTTTGTCAATTGGTCTATAAATAATCAATATACTTAATAAATAATTTGCCTTTTAGATACGAGTCAATCCATCGAGCCCACCACTACAATAACATCGACAACAACTACTTCAGCAGAAGGTACGTTGTACAAACACACTAAAAATGAAGAAAAAAACTATTTTAGTGAGTGTTTCAGTAGGTTCTGTGACCGAGGCAAATTTTAAAGAGGAGACGAAAATCAATGAAATGTTTTCTACGGAGGCTTTGCTTAGTCAAGAAACGACATCGGAATCAGTAGTAGAGAAACAGACAGGTTCATCACACTCTCTTTTATGACTTAGGCACTCTCGGTATTTTTTTGTCAAGTTGTCAGTTTTTTCTTCAATACCTTTGCAGTTACGAGTCAATCCATAGAGACAATCGCTACAATAACCTCGACAACAACTACTTCATCAGAAGGTACATTACAAACCTAAAAGGGAAAAGTATTGTTAATATTTCAATGAAAATTGATTCTGTGACCGAGACTCAAGGCCCTCCTGCAGAAACGACGAAAACAACCAAGGTTTCGTCCACCGAAGAAACGTTTTTAGAGACGGAAACTGAATCGTCCGGAGAGAAAGATACAGGTTACAGATACACTCTTTAATACGCAAGAGCCTCACTATCTAGACTATTTTGTCAGCAATTCTAAAAAAGAAAGAATATTAATGCAAATTCAGTCAAAGTTGATTCGGTGACCGAGAGTCAAGGACCGTCAGTTTCACCGAAGAAAACTGATCTAGAACATCCAGAGAAAAGGCCTGAGGTTGTGAGTTCTACTACAGTATCATCTACAAATTGAATCTAGGAAAGGAGATAGTATCTCCCCAAAAATCCTAAAAAAAACGAAAGAAAAATTCTAATAATGCCAATATTTTCGCGCTGTTATTCTTCTCATCATCCCCCATTTTGTTCAGTCTCCTCCCTCCGGTCCAAAAGTCGTTCCTCCAGCTAGAGAAGATGACGATGATGAAGTATACGAAATGGATCTAAATACAGGAACAGCAAGGTGAGCTGCAAATGGTGTGCTGCAAAATGCAAACCGAATTAGCAGCAATTTCAGTTCCTTCCTTCTTCTTTTAATCGTGACTCTAATTGTGATTGGAAATTGAGAAGAAATTACACAAAGAGGAATAGCGTCAGATAAAAACAAATTCATTCCGTCAGATAAAAACAAATTCGAGATGTCTTGGATTGAGAACGAGAGTGGTTTGTGCAAAAAAAATACACCTTCAACCCTTACAATCCGTCAGAAGTTCGCGAACTTTTCACGCATCTTTTCTTGCTCGTTTTAGGCTATTTTCTTTATAATTTGCGTTAGGTCAATAATAAGTTTAACTGAAATAGGCGACGTAAATTATTCTCTGCAACCTGTATTCCTACACCATCTCAGAAAATGTGTTTGAGAGGCGTCTCACTCTCGCCATTTGTATATTCCCGTGGTGTCCAAGAAAAATCATGCCCTGGTAAAGATGTATTTCCATAACGAGAAGGGAGGCCCCTCTATGGAGGCATAATACGAAACTCATACGCTAACCTTTTCCCCCTCTCTCTTTTCTAGAAGCTTCCCGCCTAGTCTATTTTGGCTGCTTTGTAGAGAGAGAACAACAACAATGGCAAAATGAGTCACATGAGGGTTCAGAGGAGAGAAAGAGAGGAGAAAAAAGGAAGAGAGAGAGAGAGAGAATGGAAGAGAGGGAGAACCAGAGGTTCCCCAATCTCATTCTGCCCTTGATGCCATTTGGTATTTCTCCTTTGCAATGCTCTTTGACGCTTCACTTTGTTTATAGCGCACTTTTCCTAACGCAAATGCTAATTATGAAGAAAGATACTCCAGAGCGCAAATTTACAAGGTTCTCCAAGGTTTCGTTTCTTACGATTAGATTACGGTTTTCCAATCTTGTTATTCCAAAAGTACCCCTGTTTCGGTGACCAAATGAGATAGTTCTCTAGCAATTTTTTTTCTTCAGTTTTTCTACTAAACACTCTTCGTTATTGTCACATGCTTCGTAGTTCTCGGAAGTGTCCACAGGCACTCGAAACCCAAGGGAATAACAAGTGAGAGCGTTTGCTAAACTAAGAAAGACTCTCTCACCTTCACATGCTCTCTCGCTCTTGACCCCTTTCTGGAGCTTTGGAATCATATTCCCCCGCTCTCTCCTTTCTCAATAACGTTCTTCTATGCATTCATCCGACGCTAGCAGAAGACGAAAAGCGATAAAAGATTCTCGTCCACGCATCTTTCTTGTTGTGAAATAGCCATGTGGTTCTGGCTGCTGTAAAAGAGAGAGAGAGAGAGAGAGAGAGAGAGAGAGAGAGAACAAGAGAGAGATGAGCCATTCCTCCCCCTCGTTAACGGCAAAAAAGCCCGCATTGCCCTTCTGCCTCTGCTCTACTCTCGTTTCCTCTCATTCCACTCATCATATTCCATATTTCATTCCCAATCAATCGATAATTCATCTGTAGATCAGACAAACCAAAACACTTTCCCAATTAGGAGTGTTGTGTGCCTGGGCCATTGATCCGAACGTGGGGTTTTCACCCTCTTCCCCCTACTTTGACCCCCTCCCGTCTCTCTCTCTCTCTCTCTCTCTCTCTCTCTTCCCTCTCTCTCTCTCTCTCTCTCTCTCTCTCTCTCTCTCTCTTCCCTCTCTCTCTCTCTCTTCCCTCTCTCTTACACTCCCAATCTCCCCTGTCACTCTTCTCCCTCTGTTTGGTGTGTTGTTTCTTTCTATCTTTCATTCCCCTTTCCTCTCTCTCCTTCCACTCTCATTGCTGATTCATAGCTGTCTTAAGGGAACTCCGCATTTTTTGCGCCTTTCGCCTTTTATCGATTGATTTACTCTCAACTCCGAAGTCAATTAACATCTGTCAATTAGTATTTTTTTGTGATGGTAGATTGTTCCGTCAGTAACCTTCAGCTATCTTCCATCTATCTTTATCCTTTCATCAACTCTCCTCCTCATCTTCTTTTCCATCCCTCCGCCCTCTCTTTCATAGTCCACATGGTTCCATCCCTCCAGAAAGGGGTTTGGAGTGAGAGAGCGTCTAAATGGAGAGAGGCTCTCTCACTTTTGCACATTCTCTCATCCTGACCCCTTTCTGGAGGGATGGGATAATGTCCCCTTTCTGGAGGGGCTCCTCCTCCTCATCATCATCATCCCTCTCTTCCCTCCGCCCTCTCATTCATTTGTCCCCTCTGACAATCTAGAAACGCCCTAATCTCCATCAAATTTCACGCCTTTTCTCTCTCTTGTTTGGCGCTGCTCTTGGTTTCGATAGATAATGGAGGCAGACTGTCAATTGTCATTCTCTTGTTGTTATAGAGAACTCTTTCAGGTGGCCAATTTGTCGTGAGAACCCTTTTACATCAGTGACTACTCCTCCTCAAAATAGTACTGTTCCCTGCAAAACAATTATGTTGCTGATTGTCATCTCTGGTTGATTCATTCCACTCAATGATTCATTGTTTCTCGTCTAATCCCGAGAGTAGGCGTTTCCCCTCCCTTCTTCACTTGCACCCACTCGAAATCACTCCGATTTTTATGTCGAGACGGATTGTTTCAAACTTTGAAATGCTAGAGAGTGAGCGTGAAAATGAGAGAGCCGACCTGTCACTTATTTGTGTTAGTGGAGTATTATACTCTCGGTCTCGGCATATGGATCACTTAGAGTTGTTTTTGTGAGCAATTTATGAGGTCTTTTAGCAGAGACTCGTTCACTTTATCGTTTCGTCTCGTTAGAATTACGTGTATGCACATTATATTTTTAAAAAGAAAAATCAATAATCGATTACAGTAAGATGGCAAATACGTTCGTAACCCGTACGACGACTTCCAATCGCACGACGCGAATCACGACGACCTCCGTCCCCATTTGGATGGTCAAACTCATCACTTGCGTCAGTACAATTATCGATTTTTTTAAAATTTTGATTATCGATTTTCATTTGCCTCACTCCAAAAAAAATCCAATCAGAAAATGGCTTGATTGGCATGGTCCGTGCACATCAATCATTCTGCTGAATCGAGAGTCAGCGTAGCATGTCTTGCCAACTTTTGTGCGCTTCCCCGATGAAGGGGCAAAAACACTGGTGGAGGAAATACATACCCAAAACCCCGTTATTCACATGAAGTAATTGAATTTCTTCAGATCCTCTGTGTTGCCGTTCTCTTCCTCATCTATCTCATCCATCCCAGTACTGTCCACTACTACTACAAGACATTCATGTTCATCTGTCTCACGGTCAGTCGTAGTATGGTATGACTAAGCCTATCGAGAACTAATTTCTGAACGAACTAATTAGATTTTCGATCGAGTGAGTACAGTTTCTGCTCTAGAAAATACAACTGGGATATTTAATTAGTATTATCTATTTATATTTGTATTTGTATTTATATTTGTATATGTATTTGTAGGTGGGAGCTCTGCTCGGTTGGAGTGTCGGTTCGGTGCTTCAGCAAGTGCTTACCATGAGAAACGTCGTGAGTTTTTATTCTCTCCATACTTCCCCAATCCAACTGCATTCTTCTCCACAACGCAGAAAAACTATAGTAATTCACCGTTATTATTCGTTATTGTGTCCATGAAGGGCCTGCCCAGAATATATATTTAAAATAGAGAACGAGAGATCAGGTAAGAGAGCAGAGAGAAAGCAACTATAGATATTCTACTTGACCAGTTTCTGTAAAATAGGATCAATAATAATAATAATTCAGGAGATCTCAATCAACTTCGCCCTCACTGCTCTCTCCATCATCGCTGCTATTCTGTGCATCTCTTATCTCCTCGGGACGAATGAGTCCTCTTCCTCCTCCAACTTCAAGATGGTCGTCGGCATGACTGTAGGTTTTATTTTATTTTTTCATTAAACTAAATTTAGTAAAATTCCCCAAATTAATTGAAAATGACTGTGTGGGTTTTTTTTAAAAAAAATTCCTAAGTTAAGCATGAGAAAAAATTGGCAACGGGGTAAACAGTGAAAGTGGACCAAAAGTATGCAAAAAAAATCAGGCACTTTTCTGCTGTGCCGTACACTTGTAGTACACCTTTCTAAAGGGACTGGGTAGGGAGAGGGAGAGGTTGGTGGGTTGGTGTGGCTCTCCTCGAGGAGAGATTCAACACGGTATTGAGTCAGTGAGGCCAGGGGCAGGGTCCATACCATTCCGTTGCCACGTACATTTGTATGTGCGAGTTTGAAGGGAGAACGAGGCCCTTAGAGGCAGCCCTTTCGAGGGGGTCGGGGTTCGGAGACTGGCTACCGAATCTTGGCGGGGGTCGAACTCGCTCAACACGCGCCCCTACCCGCCTGCGCCACCAAGACAAGGGAGGAGAAGGCACGGGGGAGATGAAGTAGCAGGGGGAAGGGGAAACTGTGTGATACAGGAGGAAAGAAACATTCTCTCAAATAGATGTTAGTCACCCGCGGAAATGAATGCTGTTTTAGTCGTCCCGACTTTGCTAATTGACACGCACCTCGGGATAAATTTGATCACGAAATTTGCCACATTTCATCTAACTGTCATATTCTAATAAATAATTAAACATGAAGAGTGATCAAATGAAATCGTCATGTCAGATATTGATCAGACGTTGTGGTTTTTGTTTGAATCTTATTTTGCTCTGATCAGATACTTTTCTGAGAGCGGGATGTAGACATGATAACGTAAATCAATACATCATTTTATTAATTACTTAATTATTTTATTAAACTTATTTTCGATTAATTAATTTATTATTATAAATTGCAGGCGTGCTTCGTCTTCCAATCTCTCGTGTGCATCCTCATGCTCTCATGGGCGTGCTACGGAAACATCGTGGTGTTCACGTCATAAGAAGAGAAATCAATCGAAAACTTCTCAAGACTACGAAATTAGACCAACTTTGCCCCCATCTCAAACCCACTCCACTGACCATTCATTTTTTTGCACCCCTCTCCTCAATATAAACCTTCTTCTCCTTTTCTTTGAACAGTAAGTATCGATTTCATTTGTTTAAAGCTGTAATTTTCAAAATTATTGAGAATCATCTTTCTAGATATGTAATAGTGACAGTTCCGTTGTTCTGATGAAGATTAGTTAATCGCTTGCCTTTGTTTAGACACCGTTTTCTCACTTCGGAATATGCTGTAAATAGTCTGATAAAGTATACGAATGATAAATTCAATGTGAAGCATGCATTAACAATGACCTCTCGTCAATAGACTGATTTTATAAGAGAGTAATTACATATATGTTATATATCACTACTCTCGTACGTTGCGCCTCCTTGAAAGTGAATGCTTCATCATAATCTCCCTGTGTTACCTTGCCTGTCGATGAAAGAAAGATGCAAGAGGTGGAATACGCTCACGGGCTCAATAAATTGATCGCATCCGTTCTCACTTCAAGCAATAGACGCTATGCGACGAGAGAGCACGCGGATTTGAGAGAGTCGAGTCCTGCTCTTAATAGTCCGAGACTGCATCATCCAATGCCCTTCAGTAAATCACCTTCATAAACTCCATTCTATTAGCGTCTCTTCCACTCTTCACTCTCTTTCTTTCTGTCTCCAGCGTTTTTTTCGCGTCATTTTAATCTCATATCGCGTTCATTCACTCACTAGATACAATCTAGTCTCTTCTTTCTTATATCATTCACACTTCAGTATTTCTCTCTATCTCTCTATCACGATGGTTCGTGCTCAGAAGAACAAATCCGTCAGTCGTCCCTCTGTCTCACCTCTCTCTGCAACGCAGGTTCGTTATTTCTCTCTCTTTTTTATTTTATTCGCCTAATGGGAGAAAAAATCCTCAAAAAAATCATCCTGTTGGCTGTAAAGGGATTTTGTTGTAACCAAAATAGCGTTATAATATAATATAACGCTATTTTGGTTACAACAAAATCCCTATAAATAGAACATGTTAGACGACTTGTCTCACAATTCTCTATTCTATAGAAAATAATGTCAGATAATGAACAAGCGAAACTGTCGGTTTTTTATGATGAAAGAATTTGCAGACTGCAGCTGGGACTGCGTACAAGCAATCTCTGGACGCTCTGTTTACTCGAATCCTTAGATTCAACAGTGAGCAACTGACGAAACTGAGGGAAGTCGAGAAACCCACCGATGATCATCTTCCGAAATTTGTCAGTTTACGATACTCCTAAATCCCGAATAGGTCCAGTCATAGATTTTTAACTTTTCAAATCAGTAACCGCTAGAAAAATAATTGTTAAACTCAAGCTGAGATCTAGATATATCTTTTTTTTAAATAATGCATAACTAAGCACTGTAACTTCGTTTTAAAATTTCTAGATCATGGCAAAGCGGGGTCTGAAAGCAGCCTGGAATGAGAAGGAAAAATTGCGGGAAGAGTACGAATCTTCCATCGACGTCAAGCAGAACAAAGACAGAAAGGTTTGTCGATTTTTTTTAAAAAAGATGCACTTCTTTTACATATTTATATAATTAAAGGTGTTTATCTAATTAGAATTAAAACGCGTTCTCCGTAAGAGCGCAGTGAAGTGTCGGGTAAAGTTGCACAACTCGGTCAAAATGATCGCCCGGGGCTAAAACTTTGGTAACGTGACCCCTAATGGTAAGGTATGCCACAACCATAATATTGACCCGTAATCTCAAGTTTTGACCTACCAAATCGATTTTTTCAAACTTTTGATTTTGATGTAGTGTTGTATATCATTCGAAAGAGCATGAAAAGTTATGCCAGAATCTATGTTTATACTAGATTTGAACGAAGGAGAGGGCAGAAATATTGTAAAATCAGAACTTTTCGGTCGTTTTAGTGAAACATCGGTCTGGCAGGTAGGGTCAAAATGCCGGCCAGGTAACCATTTTATTACATACAATGTCCCATCTATGTGAAATCAAATTTCTGTACTTTAATTGCCATATTTTCGGTTTGGTCGTGGTGAGATACACGGCTGAATAAGGCTCACATGTTTGCCTACTTTGGCATACAGTTTTATATTTTGTGTACAATACGAGATAGGTCCAATTTTCTTTCAGTAATATCTTAGGCATGTATGATGTGCAAGAAAACTCTAATTACCCATACTAATTACCCATTGAATCGATCAAGCGATTAAAGATGATTTCTTAAAAACATCTCCGAATCCAAAATGTAATGCCATAAATCTCAATTATACGAGAAGTTAGTGGTTTGCAAATAGTTTGCAAATTTTTAGATTAAGTTTATGAAGAAGTTTGCTGTTCATCAGATTTTGATCGATCCACAATTTCATGTCGGAAAAAATTGAAAACTTCAAAATTTTAAATTTTTTTACAATAAATATTTTTTTTCTTTGGGACTCCGTAATCAGTATTCCGCCATATTTTGCTTTTACAATACACTTGTGGTACTACATCATCTGCCTGAAGAATAGCCACTTTCCCCGGGGTCATGGTCCAAAACTGAAAAACGAAGTTCTATTGATTTTTGGTCTCATTAGGCCACAAGCACGCTTTATGGTCCAATGTTACATTAAATACCCCTGGGCCACTTTTAGGTCCAGAATTCTCTCAAATTTAGGAAAAAAATATTTTCAGTTTTGGTTCATGGTTTTTTTCAGAAAAAAAATTTCTTCTCAAAGTGGCTATTCTTCATGCAAATGATGTAGTACCACAAGCGTATTGTAAATGCAAAATATGGCGGAATACTGATTACGGAGTCCCACAGAAAAAACATTTATTATAAGAAAAATTTAAAATTTTGAAGTTTTCAATTTTTTCCGACATGAAATTGTGGATCGATCAAAATCTGATGAACAGCAAACTTCTTCATAAACTTCATCTAAAAATTTGCAAACTATTTGCAAACCACTACCTTCTCGTATAATTGAGATTTATGGCATTAAATTTTGGATTCGGAGATGATTTTAAGAAATCATCTTTAATCGCGTGATTGATTCAATAGAGGTATGGGTAATTAGAGTTTTCTTGCACATCATACATGCCTAAGATATTACTGAAAGAAAATTGGACCTATCTCGTATTGTACACAAAATATAAAACTGTATGCCAAAGTAGGCAAACATGTGAGCCTTATTCAGCCGTGTATCTCACCACGACCAAACCGAAAATATGGCAATTGAAGTACAGAAATTTGATTGCTCATAGGTGGGACATTGTATGTAATAAAATGGTTACCTGACCGGCATTTTGACCCCACCTGCCAGATCGATGTTTCACTAAAACGACCGAAAAATTCTGATTGTACGACATTTCTGCCTTCTCCTTCGTTCAAATCTAGTATAAACATAGATTCTGGCATAACTTTTCATTCTCTTTCGAATGATATACAACACTACATCAAAATCAAAAGTTTGAAAAAATCGATTTGGTAGGTCAAAACTTGAGATTTCGGGTCAATGTTATGGTTGTGGCATACCTTACCCTTAGGGGTCATGTTACCAAAGTTTTAGCCCCGGGCGATCATTTTGACCGAGTTGTGCAACTTCACCGACGTTCTTACAGAGAGTGCGTTTTAAGTACAATAATTGTATCCATTGAAATATTTCTATAGGTGGTGAAAGAGTGTCGCTCATCGGAAGTAAATCTGGTGCGAATAGTGAAGACGATGCAGAGAGAAATGCTCCTCTTTGCGTCTGCCATGTTCAAGAAGGGGAGGAAGGAATACCTGGTGGATTTTTGAAAAAATTAATACCATCCAAAGTTTAATCGGATTTTTTCACGTCGTTCTGGGCAAAATGCCAAAACCGTGTTCGTTCTGAAACCATCACTCATTTTCTTGCTATTTTCGTACTCTGTAATTGCCTGCCTTCATGTGCATAGACTTGCCAGAATAATATCACATAAAAACCAGGTCGTTCATGTCACAAAAAATGCAGGTTACCGATTATATGGCCGATCTGAGTGAAATCGACGTCAGTTGGGAAGACGAGGAGGTGATTTGTTTTTTGTTCATACGCTTATTATATTTGACTGTTTCATCAAAATCCGCAGAACTGAAGAAATTCTTCAACATATCTAATCGATTTGTTCTTTGATTTATTTTCTACAATTATTCTACTTCGTGATTTAGTCACGTTCAGCAGAATAATAACTGAACCATGCTTCCTCTTTTCTAACTTTGTTTGTAATTTGAAACAAAATTATTTTTAGGCCTTCTTCCATCTGATGACAGCCCATGCGAACATCAAACGGCGACGGGCGAGGCGAGTTGAGGAGGGATTCGATCTGGCCTCTCTCTACCCAAGAGCAGCTGCTGGTAGACCGAATCAAGTGAGTCACGGTGATCTCCCAGAGAACTTACGAAGATAGGGGATTTTAAGCATATTGGCTTGCCCACCTTCTGCTGTAATCAAACGAATGAGCTTAAAGTATGCGTGAGGCTTCTTGGACCCGTTTCCCAGAAAGGTTCAAATTCGAAAAAAATGCCTTCTACATACGAGGCGAGAACTTGAACAAAATAGAGGATCCAATTTAATCAAATATTGCAATTACAGAATAAAATAAAGAAGGTCGAATTGGCGGTGGAGAAAACGTTTGATCATCTCAAAGGAATTCAGAAGTCGATTCTTATCGATGGCGACACTGCGACGATTGTGAGTACATAATGCTTTTGTAAAAATTCCCTTTAAAAATTCTTTTAAAAATTCAAAAAAAATCATCGATTTTAAACGCTCTCTTATTCCCAAAAAAAACTTTCTGTAGGGTTTACTGGCCTATGGAATAATTTGAGGCACGTTTTCCTTTTCAGGCAAATCGCCTTCGTGAACTGAATCGACTTCTGAGTGAAATGCAGTCCGCATTCGAATCGTCAGTCAAGGATCTCATTACCAATAAGGAGAGCAGAATCAAAGTAAACAGTGACATTGCCAGAATAGATTTACTGCTCGACAGATTATCTAAAATGAGTATGAAAATACATGCAGACAAGACCGATTTTCATACCACTGTGCCGAAAATTTCGTATAGCTACGAATCTGAGAATGGGTTCAGGATACAATTCCTGTAGTAATCATTTCAATATATGAAATCACTGTTGTATTTTCCCATAGCTTGCTGATATTGATTGTAAGTGACATATGATTTGATTTTGTCTGCTTTTCCGAGATGAAATAATAAAGCAATTCATTGTAAATATCAGGCGACTGCATGCGCAAAGCGAAAATTTGCCTGGAGTTTCATTTTTATTGGTGATCTAACGAAATAGTTCGTGGAATGAGGAGATTTTGAAATCGACAAAAAAATTCCAAGAATGCCTCTTCTTGCCCCCCTCACCCATCTCATCATATCGGTTCTCATGTATGGCTGCTATGGGTGCATCTGCGCGGACTTAGTCATTGGAAAATATCGAAGATGATTAAAGAAAGAAGTCCCATGAATCCTTTCAACCTTTTATCTGAGGCTACTTTTAAGTTATCAGAAGTTGGTGAAACACTAATTCAGCGCGAAACACTAATGTCCACAGTGAAAACTCAGTCGATCAAATATTCGTGGGACACCTTCATTACATGGAATTCTTGATTTTTCTCATTGAGCGGATACTTCATTTTTGTGTGATAATCTGTATATAATAATAATCCACGTTTATTGCTGCACGATAATTGATCAGATGGTTTTGCTGGTATGGGTGGTGCGGTGTGTACAATCGGTTTCGGTGGCGGCTTGTTTGTTTCTTGTTCTACGAAGGAGGGAGGGACGACACTAGTGCCTCCAAAGAATGAAAGAGAGCACTTTGTGCCAGATATCAATGAGGGGGAAGTACGACGTTTGTGGGTACGAAGTGAATGCACTCTAAGAATTGCAGTAGGTTTTTGAGGGGGGATGATGGGAGGAGGGGAGGAGGGAGTGGGGTGGTACAATCCAGGAAAGACCAAAGAATCAGAGTTTCGCATACTGAAAGACGGCGAACTTGAAAAACATAGTTATTGCGGGTGTTGAGGTGGGGAAAGACGAGTCTTTTTGAATCGTGAACGAACAAAGGCTAATCGGACGGTAGCGGGGAGTAATACTGCACCAATGAGTAATATAATAATAGTAATAATAATAATATGCGCTAACCGCTGGAACTACTAACACTCGAGTCTAATAGGGGGAATTAATAATTATGAGGCGGGCCGGAAACAATCAAATCAATAATGAAGAGTGGATACGATTCGAATGGCCTCAATGTGGGAGCGCGCACACGCGCACAAACGGATAAGGTAAGCGAGACGCGTGAGAGGCGTGAGCTTCACGCGTGCGCCACCAGCACCCGCAGACAAGACGCGCGTGCGCTACAGAGGACACCCGATTACATGTATGCATATTCTGGTCATTTAGATGTGAGTTATGGGAGGGAGGAAGGGGGGGGGGGGTTAGGAGCCTACCGTATACCGCAAATTGTTGTGTCACATCGAATGAAAGAAAGGAATTATTAGTGGGGAGGAGAACGAGTCATCGTCGAAATGTACAGGCAGCGACTGATCGGGTGCATCGAGTGGTGGATTCCAGAGCCGGAGCCGGGGTCTAGTTGATGGTGCGAAGGCCGGCTCTCGCGCAGTACATTGCGACATTCCAGTTGGACAGACACACAAGATCGTCCTTAGTGATCGACTCGACGATGGTTCCTGACTTGGCGACGTTGCACAGACGGAGACATCTGTAATGGGGAAGGTGAGGAGTGGAAGGAAGTTGAAATAAGATGGGATTGATGATAACTCCTAAACGCCATCCAGACAACACCTATTCTACTCACTTGTCGCCCACTCCGAGATCGGCGCTGTTCAGTCCCAGGAATTCGCAGCACGGTCGGTTGTCGCGGTTCTGGTTTGCGCAATAGAGCAGCTTCGACATGTACTGCAGATCGCACTTGTCCTGCAATTGCCAACATAATACTTCGATCATCCCGTTACTTTTGCGATCATCGGTCGTAGGCTTAGTCTTAGACTTAGACTTAGTACAGGTCGTATAGGAGGGATATATATTATAGGTATAGGCATTAGTATAGTATAGGTCGTAGATCGGTCGTAGACTGCTCTCACCTGCTGAACAGCGGAGATGAGAAGCTCGGCGGCGACGTGCTCGCGGTGTTCGTACGTGCACAGAGAGTGGCAGCTTGATGGCACCTGGAAACACGGAAACGATGATGACTCAATCCGTCACAAGAAACACACCCACACACTTTTCACCCTCACACGCAAGAGCCGGTTTCCCGGAATTTTTGCTGGCACCGTGCCAGTCAAGAACCGGAGATTGTCCATCGCTCACTCTCTCTCCCTCTCCCGGATCTCGCCACCTCAGCTCTCACTGCTTATCGAATTTCCTATCCGCGCGCCTCGGGCGAGTGAAGGGAATCGAAATTGCGCCGCCAGCTCATATCGCTAATCTCGAAAAAGTGAGAACTGCCCCGTCCTCACATGCCATTGGTCACCGCAAGTCGAAAACACCCGAGAACCGGCTTTTTACTATCCGGGAATTGGTGAGGCTGTCTCACCTGCTGCCTGCAGCACGAGAGGAAGAGGTCGTCGACGGACTTGCGACTCAGACAGGGCGAGTAGGGCGGGCGACTCTCCGCGACGCCACACTCGCTCGTCAGATCTTTGTCCGTCACCTCGGTCACAGGGTAGGCGCTGTTGAGTGCGCGATAGTCGCCGCCTGAAAGCAGTACGTTTTAGAGGTGTCGTGCAATTGTCAATCGGCTCGAATAATATCCTAATTGTAATTAAATATATTATCCGTAACAAACATACTCTGCGGGGCACGTCGGATGCCGTTGTCGATGCGTCGGAGTTTCTCGGCAGTTGGCATAGTTGCAACGGGCAGTTCGACCTCGGCATCTAGCGTCTTAGCGACTGATCCATCGACGACATCGTCTTCGGATGGCTTGTCTAGCTGGTCCAACTTGTGCGGGCACTTGCTCTGGATGTACTCGATGCAGCCAGACAGGCACTTCTCTGCAATAATTAATATTATATATTTTTGCTTCATCAATTAATGAATTTTGATAAGCACAGGTATCAAATCTCACCGATGACTCGTTCTGTGCAGCACAGCACTTTGGGTATACGGTGGCAGGCGGGAAGCTCCAAACGGCCGTCGGCTACGGTAGCGACGACGGCGAGGAGGGCGAGGGTTAGGATAGGGGTACGGTAGGATGAAAGCATCTTGACGGAGCGGTGGTGGGAGATTATACGGGCGGGCGAGGGGTGTTGAGAACTTTGACTGGCGGGCGGTTTAAGGACTAACAATGACGATGATGTAAATGGAGTGAATAATAATACAACGATGAAGAAGAGAAGCGGTCGCACCTGGAAGAAGGATACTGTAATATTATATGGTCTTGTTCGTCACTTTCACTTTCACTAGCGACCAAAGAATGCGTGCCCTGAAGGTACGCGTTCCGTACATTCCTCATTCCTTCCTCCTCCCTATCTCCTGTCCACTCTCGAATGACCTTAGCCCCCCGGAGGGGTCAGCCCTTCTCCCCGCAAAGAATGAGAAGGGAGGGGGAGGAAGGGAGGAGGGGAGGATGAAGAACCATCACGGTACCTAATCAGGTCAGTGGAACATAACACGTAATCAGTATAGGTGATTACGATCGGGCCACCCGACAACCTGGCCCCCCTACCGTAACCTGGACCCTACCATGAGTAATGTAGACAGCTAACTTACGTGATGCGATTACTTCTTGCCAAAGAGGCCGCCGCCTGAATTTGAACACGAGCAGTCGCGGGAGTTTCCACCGAAGAAGGAGTCGTACGGTCGCTCCTGAGAAGATTACGGTAATAATAAAGCCATGAGGAAGAGGTGGAGAGCAAGCGGCGCTATCGAGCGAGGAAATGAACAAAATGAGAAGCTGCGCTCGCGCTTTTCCGGAATCAATCGAAACTGGCTAATGATAGGATGACCTAGAAAGCGCAGCGACGTGCCTAGCACTACCGTCTTAATACTCATAGATAACAGTTATTCTTTAAATAATGTATTTTTAAGACGGAACGAGGATGCCGAATAAAATATCATCTTCAAAAAACCAACAAACTTGCAACAACTTTGTTTCATTGTTTACTTACTGAATATTGTTAAGCAAAATAATTGGTACCTGTCTGCCGGCGCCGAACATTCCATTGTTATTCTTCTCCAGGTACGAGTCGCCACCGATGCCGCCGACTCCGTGTGTGGACCTTAATTGGCGCGCAAATTACTTAATGAGTCAGTGCCTGGCCGCTCATTAGTGTGTGTATGCAGTTTCCCGCAACAACTCGTCACTGTCGACCGAGCGTCGAAACGTGTTCCTTCCCCTCTCTCTCCCTCCTTTTGCCTCCGCTTATTACATAACCTCCCGTCATCTTTTCTCGAATGAAATCGTTCGATTGATGGGAGCGATTAGACTAGATTGGAAGAGAGAAGAGAAGCTAAGCAAAGAGCGACAGCTGCCGAAACAAGAAATGTATCAACGCCAAAGGGTGGAACCGACATTACCGATACTAAGTAAGCGCAATACCTGGATGAGCTCATCCGCTGACATGCGGAACCCGTTTTGAACCTAATGGGTAATAATTAACGTACCAGTTGCCGGATCCGGTGCCGACGGAAAAGCTGGTGCCGGTCTGGGGCTGCAGGTCGGAGAGGGCGAGTGCGGCACGAGGAGAGGGGGTGTCCGGTAGCATACTGTAGGATGTGGTGAGCGGTGAGTGAGGGATACTGTAACGAGGAATATCGTAGTCAACTATAACGAGAGAGGAGCAGCACGGCGAGAAATATATTGGATGTGAGAGATACGAATCGCCGTAGAGTACGGGCACAAAGAGGTCAAAGGTGAGCTGGATAGAGAGGGGAGAGAGAGAGAGAGAGAGAGAGAGAGAGAGAGAGAGGGGGGGGGGCTAGGATGTAGGCACTACGCATAAAGTCAAACACGCTGTTGCGAGTTTCGCTGATCTCTTGGATGGAGGAACGTTCCTGATATAAGATCTATCGTTAAGTCACGCGCTGACAGCCGATACGGAACCGTTCGCTGGACGTTCTATGCAATCCCGTGGGATCTCAAATCGTCTAAGCACATTAGACCTCAGGCGCAATCGAGGCGATTTGGAAATGATATGAGAGTATCGATGAAGCAATGCATGGTGAGAGGGAGGGAGGGTAGCCATCGGGTTCTCGATATATCTAATGGCATTGTGGAACTGGTCGATGGGGGGAGGGGGGGGAGTATCCGCCCCTCGGGGGTAAGAGATGAGCTGCTATGATACAACCAGCGAGCGAAAGTGTGTAGTGGCTTCGAGACCGAAAGGAGAGTGGGGGCTGCCACCCTCCCATCTCCCCGATGAGAATGAAAGTGTGCGGTGTCGGTATGGTGGTGGCGCCCAGGGGGGAGTCCGCCTGGCGCCGCCCCCCGAAGCAAGGCTCCGCCCCCTCCACCGACCCCCCGAAGGAGATCGAGGCTTACGGAGAGAGAGAGAAGGTGAAAGGATACTGCGGCTGCCACAATACGACAGTGAAATTTATGCGCTCGAATTTTCGAAAGCGAATGTGCGCAAGAGAGATGAAAGCAAGATGATCGCATAGATGTGTTGAATCGCTCAAGGCTCTGAGGATCGACTGTGGGCTCTCTTCGGGATGAGAGGAGAGAGAGAGAGCTTATATATACCCGCGACCTTTCTCTCGCCAAAGTACACGAGACGAATAACAGAGAAGATGTAAGTAGGTGAGTGGACGGATCACGAGAGGGTGTCTCTCTCTGTGTCTATCCCAACTGATTATCACTGTACCCTCAGGTGCGGAGGTGACTCAGTGTGCTGGTCAAATACACAACACAGCACAGAGAGTAATAGGGTGGGAGGATAGGGTCAGATAGATGGATAAGGAGGGAAGATATCTCTCTCCCTCTCCCTCCGCTGCCTCGATAAGTGGGCCAAATGAGACGAAAACAGCGCGAGAGCCGTCGAAATCTTGCGCAATCGCCCTGGGGCTATGCGAGATTTCATCACCAGAGGGCAAGTACAGGTTCGAGAACAAGCAACACATCCGGTGATGGGGGGAGAGAGTGATAATGTGTCATTGACAGCTAGAGTACCATCCGTCGTACCCCCTGGTACGATGAGTGAAGAACTACTAGAAGGGAGGAAAAACTTGAGTAGTAGTACCCGTGTAAAAAGGAGTGGCACTTGTCGTTGGGTGTCACCGGGAATATATGAACGGGCGTCTCTCTCGCAGATAAGCATCTATTAGCCTTGCAGTTAGTGCAAAAAGCGTTTGAAAAACTGCCGAAGCGTCGCAAAAAGGTGGCGGATCGCGCCCTGTGATCAGCAGTAGGAATAACAAGATAAGATTAGCTCTATCCGAGTCCTTGCAGTGCAAAAATATCACACGCGGAACTCTTTCTCCCAATTGTACCCTGTATTGGAAAGGGAGACCCACACTTTTCCTCATGCGCCCACAACAAGAGACGTGATGTTGTAGCGAAAATATGCAACCAGGAAGAAAAGGGGAAGGAGAGATTGCGAGAGGTGCTTTCACTATCCGAGAATGTGTACCCGTCAAGGGTTAGACTGCACTGGCCCCGCTCAACGAACCATCAAAGTTCCCAGGAGGAAGAAGAACTCATGTCCAGCCAATCGATTGAACGTGCACGCTCGAAGGAACGAGACAAAAGTGTTCCTCCTTATACCCCCGAGTAGTTTCACTTTCGGGATAGCGCGTGCTTCCAGAGAGGGAGGGAGAGAGAGAACTCTGCTGCAACTGCGGCGGCAAAAAAAGGAAAGGACAATTAGAAAGTGAACGGTCTGGGATTCCATAGGATCGACTAGATCAATCCCCAACTACGTCCATTTCATCGATCGAGACAACTTTTCGTCTGGGGATACACATCTAGTTAAGGTTTGTTCTATGAAGGAAAAAAAACGCTGCATGGTTGTATTTTACTTTTTTGCATGGGCTGCAGGAAAACAACAATTGTTGTATAAAAACTGGGAAAAAGGTGTGGACCAGCGGTGCGTGCAGTCTGCGCCGACACTACAATGAGTGGCACAGGCCGTCTCTCGATGTCAAGGGTACAGGGTCCTCCTCCTCCTCCTCCGCCGCCCTCCTTGCCTGAGGCAGTCGAGAGTGACCGCCAAAAAAGAGCCCGATCGGTCTCCCCCTCTTCTTTCCATCGCCACTCCCGATGCTACGGTTCAATTAGCGTGACCCTGCAGTGCGTGGCCCCATGCAAAAAACGGGCAATAGAGACTGTCACCAAGGCGTGGCGACGGTCAAGGATGGGTCATGATCCCCGATCTGCGTATTCAAAACTACCACTAAAACAAGGGTCACTTCCATTAGAACAAGGGTCACTTCCACTAAAACAAGGGTCACTAGGGTTTTAAAAGGTTGACAGATATTCACAGAGTACTTGTTTCCGTCGGTATTGCAAACGTCGGCCAATATGTGACTTCATGTCATGACAGTATATCTCGGTGATAGCATTCGGAAGACGTCGATCTGAGCGCAACCTTGGAATCCTCTCTCTCTCTCTCTCTCTCTCTCTCTATCTCTCTCTCGAGTAGTCGTTTTCGTTTTTCTCTCTTTTTGCGTCGCTCGAGGAATAACTCGTAACCTACTTCTGCTTCTCTTTGTACCGCGCCGTTCCCTTCTCTCTCTCTCTCTTTTCTTTTCTCTCTCTCTCTCTGTCACCACTCCCGATAGATGAGCCCCCTACCTGTTGGTCACACGGCTGATAAACGACCCGGGAACTACTTATCTCTTCCTCCTCCTTCTCTTACTCGAACGTTTTGAGAAGGGCGAGAAAAGTAGGTTGCACATCGATCATTAGTTCAAGTTCAGCCGTAGAAAGTAGGTCGGGCCGCTATTTCAGCACTTTGGTTCTATTTCTCGAGCTGCAAAGCACGGCTTCCGGTTCAAACCTGCCAACGGTAAGCTGCGGCTCGTATTTCCCGCCGCTCGCCAATTATCGTCGCTCCTTATCATATCAGCTATATCGTATCTGAGATTTGGAATTGATACCACACAGGACAAGGCTGAGAGATGAAACAGTGGAAGCATCTCTAACCAGTAGTAGGAAGTGTAGCTTATCGCACCGAGGGAAGAGTGGATCAAGGGGGGTGAAAGCGCAGCATTGCACATTTCAGAAAGGGATCAACAATGGCAACAGCTTCGGCCGTTGGTTGCGAACACCTATCGGGTGTGGATTACGAAACATCTGGATCATCTTCCGCGTTCAAATTCAAACGGCACACGTGCCAGGCCATAAACATGTCACAAACACAGAGAGAGAGGCAATTTAGCCCTCTTTTTATGCTACCGTACCCGCTGAGCGCGCGAACATTTAGCGCCCGGCTATATCATTGTATTCGTTGGCGCGCCTTTTTTGCGCAGGTCCTTTTTGCCGAGATGGAAATGTGGGAGAAAGGGGAATCCGAAAGTTTAGTGTTAAATGAGACATAACTCAATCACTCGAGTGTGTGCACCCCTCCTCAGTAGTGCCCCTGCCCTTGACATCGATTCGATTGAGCAGCGGCGGCTAACGGTGTGTGAACCGCCCGACGAGACACCGACGGACACGTAGTAGAGAAAAGCAGTGATCGGGACGGAAGCTGCCAGTTGATATCTATCAATGCCGCGCAAAAGGGAGCGTCATGTTCACAATCCACTGACTATCGTCAATATCTTGAGCAATTGAAGAATTCTTCTGCGTTATCATGAGTAAACCATATTATAGATTATCTAAATCTTTTGAAGCACTGGCCGTCGACTAGTGCTGGTATCACAGCTCACATATGAGTCTCACACCCGTCTTATTTCTTGTATTAGAAATATTGTATACATGCAGTGATGATCTCGAGGTCACAACTTCGTCGCGAGCGCCTAAATTACGAATGCATTCAACGGTGTCATTTCGCCAGCCACGGATGTATCCAGAAGAAGTTCATCTCACAGCACAAAGTCCATTCTGCAAACACTTGACTGAACCGGCCGAAGCAGGAAACGTTCCAATCGGCGCAATTATGACGTAATCTCCTTCTTACAGGTTGCACGGCACATACCTGTTGACGACTCTCTCAGCTTGGAAGTAGATAAGGAACACACGGAAATGGCAGAAGATTGGAATGTGGTCGGCTGGGTATTCCTCGCAGTTCATCCTCTATGGGATCACCTTGTTGAATACATACATAGAGATAGCTAAGGCTGCAGCACGAGAAGGGCCTATGATCGTGTAATGTTGTCTCACATATTCGATGAGCATCTTCGTTGTTGCGAGATGGACCAATATGCTCTTTGGCTGATCACCTTTATGTGCATTGCCAGAGGAGCTTTGGCAGAAGATTCGAAATCTGCGCATCGCGCTATCGAGAAGAAGGCGAAGAGAAGTAGATGTAAGAGGATGATAAGTTGGGCATTTAGACGGAAGGCCAAAGTGGGGAAAGGGACAGAGAAGGTGCAACTTTGATCCCAATCGAGATAGGGAGAAGATACTCGATGTACTTCTAATGTCGAGTTAGATTGAAGATACTGGATCGAGAGGGGGAAGGACACGGGCTGGTACGAAGCATACTGTATCTACGATGGGCTATAGTCGTCGCTGATGAAGACGCATCGGTCGAATGAAAACCATTTCTCAATACCGTCTCTACCGTAATAGTTGATTCGCGCCTACTAAAGTTGGTGTAGTGCTCGATCATCTTAACGAAGCAGCTGCTGCGGTGACACAATCTGCACCAGCACCTTTCACTGTATCGCCACCGCTGGTTCCGTGATCGCTCCTATGGTCCTCGCAGATCCGGCTCGTCTTCGTAATACATCGTGTTAGAGTGCGCGGGAACTCTCGAGCCATTTCGCCTCTCTCGTATTCTCGATCCGGCTCTCGATGAATCACTCTTGCGTGAGGAGGAAAAAAACGAAGTCGTTTCAACCTCGGTCGTTCATCTTACCAATTTCAAATCCTCTTTATGATTGGCTCGAGATTCGATCGAAATCTCTCGAGCTCTCTCCTCATTTCTCCCAATCTCTCTCCCGTCGCTTCTCCACGGAAAGTGCAGCTGCCATGACCACCAGTGAAGCTGAGCGAGAGAGAGAGAGAGAGAGAGAGAGAGAGAGAACCCGTTTGCAGCCCAGCTTCATCTCCTCTCGCTCGGCGATGTCTCGAGATTGAAGAAGAAGAGAAGCCAGATCTTGCGTGTATGAGAATGAAGCAATGCCAAGGGGCAAAAAGTTTCCTAACCGGCGGGATCAACGGAAGGTTTCGCATGTGGAAATGGCAATGTTGAAGATGTATGAGTATAGTCTTAGGACGCTTCTTGACATGACAGACGTTGGATTTGTGTAAGATGGAACTGAGAGAAGCGAAGCTGCGATCTATTTTATCCGAAAGTTTTGTGGAATCATCGTTGGTTTATTACTACACTGGTTGGAGATGCTTTGAAGATGGGATCAATGGATGCATTAGCTGTCACGGGGGGGACTAAGTCTATGAATCAATGTGTCTACGATGGCCAGCGACAACTTCAAAGTGTAATATTGGCACGGCGGCGAGGCGTTTAGACAGTCGTCGCACGGCAGCCGAGAAGACTAGAGTCGTAGACTTGCTCTCCCTCTGAGATCAGTCTACTCTATTCCTATAGATCGTTGCTTTCACTCATCCTCCACTCGAGGAAGTAGCCATAGTGCTCTGTTTTTTGCTGTGCTTTCTTTCCACTTTCGGTCGAGGGAAAGGGATAAAATCGAATGTCCCTCTCTCCTAATGACGATCCTTGCGCAAGAGAAGATTGACGATTATTAGGCATTCCTCTTCGAGAATAATTGGAGAATGAGGAACATCTAATAATCTGCATGTTTTCGGACAAGGCTCAAATACATCAATGTGACTGCATAGAGAGTGTTTTACTGATCACATGGTTGACATCACTAATTTGATAGCCGCCCCCTCCCTAAGGGTCAATCTCCCTCTCCTTCCTCCTCTTCGTCTCTCATAGTGCATAGTAGCGTATTTACCATGCGAGGAATGCGCGATTTTAGTGCTCAATTAGCCCCCAGGTAAGGGATAACAGCCATCTATCAAGGCGAGCTGAGAGAGAGGGACTTTCACTGAGAGCATGTGGTATTTCCCCCCAGCCATGGAGAGGTTTATAATGGTGATCGATCGTAGATATACCTCTTGGCTACAGTCCGGATGTGTGCTACTGATGTACACCGTCGAGATGACATCGCATCGCTAATAGTTATAAGAACATGTCTTTACCGAACAATCTAACCTTGCTCAAATTAATTCTTTCAGAAGAACATCGGACCTAATTTACATTGTAACACTTTTTCACTATGCAACCAGGCTGCATTTTTTTGAAATACACGAATGGAGGAACCTTGCTTCACATAATTTCCGAACCTCTTCTTGCAAATAGCGTTTTCCACGATGCTTCAATAGTTTTTTCTTCTCCAACTTTTGCAGGTTGAATATCCATTGGCGTCACATATCATTCCACAAGCACGTCAACCCTACATACAATTGTTTGTAGTGATATAGCGTGTAAAATCATGAGGTGCTCACTTTTCATAATCCTTCGCCATGTTCCCTGTCTGTAGCTTTGGAATCATGTGATCAGTTTCCTATCACTCCGATCATTCAACATAACACCAAACTCGACTAGCCCATCTTCGCTTTTTCCTTCTCGTGGTGTCCGAGTGTGCCGGTGGCTAGCACGCTAGAGTAGATAGCTAATACGATGGAAAAAGAGAGGAGAGAGAGAGAGAACGAAGGGATCGGCTCGAGATCGAATGCAGATAGATCGTATGTGTTATGCAAAAACGAAAGGGATCCACAGCGCGCGCGGACCGATTGCGTTATGGAAGAGAGAGAGAGGAACTGAAACAAGATATTGCATAAGAGTTTCTCTCGACCAAATACGCTCTGGATTGTATCTATCTGTTTCAGGCTTAACTGTATATATCCTATTGTACCTTTCTCCAAAACCACCAAAACAAGCACAGTTACTGAACTTAGATTATTGGATAGGTTGTTAATTCTTGTAGATTGATTCCTACGGAACAATCGAACAATTTCACCCCAGACTCCACTTCGATAACCATTATATAACTTGTGCCTTAGCACGTAGTTTCATGTTCGTCAGAACAGCACACAAACAAACATAATCGAATTGATGATTGGCCTTCGACGAGATCCCTCGATGTTTCAGACGCGGCCATTCCAGTGAACTCGCTGCTGTTGTGACGTCGTCTCATCTTCGTCTTCCCTATTCTCACAATGTTTTGCTCATCCGTGAGATGCCTCGTCTCTGTTGACATAACAAAGCCGTCGACGGAGAGAGTCCTTAGAAAGATTCTAATAGATACCCACGCGACACATCACACAACTAACTGCCTATTTCGGTCGCCCCGAACTCTCCTTAACGAGGAAGTCCTTGTTAAACTACGTCATTCCCCGTTCAACTGTCGTTTCAGGAAATTGGGTTGGTAATAGGCTGTCTGCGGTAAACTGCTGCTGCTATATTTGGACACGAACAATCGCCGGATCTTTCAGCAGGATATTTGTATACAGACGCGAAGTGTTATATATTATATTTCATAACTTTCAGTGCAGTATGTTCCTGTTAACATACTCATCTGAAAGAATCTGAATATGTGATGGTCGACACCTTTCGAGAAACGAACAACTTAAGCATATAATGGGCGACTTGCTTGGGATCGACCGCAGCTCGTCGTTGAAACTGAAAGGAGGATTGCAACACGTACACTTTCCCTCTTCCCTCTGGATTTATTTTATGGGCGACACTCGCGATTTCGAGCTCACTTTCATCCGGCGATCGCTGCCTTTCGTGTTGCGAAATCTCACCCGCTGATCGAAAGGGAAATTCCCGGTTTTTTGCCGAGCCGGAACTCCCCTAATCTTGCCCGGGGAACCTGCCAATTGGAAGAGGATTGAAAAAGCGAAAGGAAAAGCGCGCAATTGAAGAGAGGGCAATAACAAAAATAGGCATGTGAAGCGCATGCTGTTGGCAGCTTTTTGGCATTGTGCAAAGATTGGAACCACTGTCAGACCAAATGAATGGCATTTATCAAAATGCAACACCTTCGGCGGGAATTTTTTTTTAAACTGAGTTTTAAACTGAGAAACTTTTTTTAAACTTTAAACTTACACCTTTTTACTATGTAAAAATACTCGAAGTTCTTATGTTCCAGTCCCTCCAATGCAACTTACATGCACATTGATTGCTCGTTCGGTGAAGTCTGCCACATTTTCCAGCATGATAAACCGACTGAGTCTATTAGACTCCTATATCACAAACAGCTACAATCTAACGTGTGAGGGTGTATTCGAGTTGTAGTCGAGCTTCCGATGTGAAAAAGTGGTTCTAGCTGAGATATCGTGTGATAATGAACCCGAAAACACTTTGCAAAAACGTACAAGTTTCGAAAACGTTGATGATGGAACTCCTTACTCACGTCATTCCATATCCCTTTATCGTTCCAAGCTAGAAATATTCCCTAGGTGTGTCACGATCTCGCAACATTCATGGATATGTTGCCGTGCTAGATCGTGACACATTATGCAACAACACAACCTTTACAATTTAATAAGGAACTGTTGAGTGACGTAGAATCCTTGCATCAGTTGATTTCAGTATCTGCCTGACAAAGCAATTGTTGATACCTTTACTTCGTCTTTCGCGATTTTAGTGTTGAATATATTTATCGGTTTATGACAGTACAACATAATGTACACAAAAGCATGGCATGTTCCCTGGGATCCCTGAAAATTGCAATATATAAAAGGCATCGTGGTCTCTCGTAAGTGACAGGTGTTAAGCAGCTCGGACTACTCAGAGTGCATTGTGGTCCCATTTATTGCGCATTCAGACGTCGGTTCTTTTTCGAGATCGGATACCACCTGCGAGGACTCCTCTCGTCAGGGTAGACACCCCACAGCTCCCTTAAAGCACCTGCATTGATTACACGATTGCGCTACGACCAACGACCGTTCCCAACAACAATGGAAGAGTGCTCCCAATCAAAGATTATTGGATAATACTACATAAATCGCAACTAACTCAGGAACATGCTAACATTTGTCAACGTGTTTACTCTTTATTTCCATGTACACAACTAGCTTTCCGGGCGATGTATTTTCGGAAATTATTCCGTTTTTTTTTTCGCATGTTCCATCTAAATTCCATAAATCTCTGTTAGCGGCGTGACTGGCTAACTAGGGAAAGTCGCAAAGTGTCCGTGGGGTTTCTGAAAACGCTGAAAACGCCAAACTAGTATCCAGTTTGGATAGGCAAATTCTTCTGTCAAAAGTTGCCAAGGCCCCTTGGCGGCCCCAGAAAATCGATCGAAAGATCGCACTCCAAATTTCGGTTGCCTCCTGTGCGCGCTCGAAGAGCACTGACACAACTGCCTTGGTGGCCTATTAGATAAGGCGTTCCACTAGCGATCCGATGATCTTTTGTCCCGTGGGTTCGATCCCAGGTGGTCGAGATCATTTTGCCCCATTTTTCGAAGAACTTTTTTGTCATTTTTATTTCCTATTATTAATCAGCAAACCAATAAAAGTCGGGAATAACAAATCTGAACATTCGGACGGTAGCCCGAATACACTACTGAACAAGGGCAAACACAATTCGAGTCATAATCTCGCCCTCGCAGTTCAGCAGTTGAGTTTGCCCGATTCCGTAACCCTAATCAATTAATAATAGGCTATAAAAATGGCAAAATAGTTCTTCGAAAAATAGGGCAAAATGATCTCGACCACCTGGGATCGAACCCACGGGACAAAAGATCATCGGATAGCTAGTGGAACGCCTTATCCAATAGGCCACCAAGGCAGTTGTGTGAGAACTCTTCGAGCGCGCACAGGAGGCAACCGAATTTTGGAGTGCGATCTTTCGATCGATTTTCTGGAGCCGCCATGGGGCCTTGGCAACTTTTGACAGAAGAATTTGCCTATCCAAACTGGATACTAGCTTGGCATTTTCAGCGTTTTCAGAAACCCCACGGAAACTTTGCGACTCTCCTAGTAAGCTGAGGCTTGGCTTTGATTATCTTCAGTAAATTCCTGTGGATAATCTCTTGCTCGTCAAATCCGCCGATGGTCCGACTTTCGTCGTCATAAAGAGTCTACACTCCATAGTGGCTCCTTCGGTGTCTGGCTTCACCCAGACAACAAATGCTTCAGGGCAGATGATCCATAGATAACTGATACATCATAAACCAGTAAATGCGCACGATACTTTACCATGACTTCATTTGAAGTAATAATAATGTAAATGAGTTGATAGATGTGATAATGACAGCTCTTTTCAACAGTCAATCATTCTCCTGTATGCTCGTATAATCAGCTGGCTCAACGGGCTCAACTGGCTGGGTGATGTGATACAAGACATAATTGGTCGGTTTACAAAAACGGATACTGTAGACTGATTTTTGGTGTCGCTAGATCGTTGATTGGAGCACATTTCGCGCGTCTTTAGAGTACAATTAAATGTCGTCGAGCGAAAATTGAATCAGATCAACACCTTTTTTTAGCCTCACAACTGCCGTGAGACGGCACCAATCAAAGTGTGTCTGACAAAGAAAAGTGTTCAGGACACTTCGGAACAATCTTAACACCAAGTGTAATTAGGTTCGACCAATCTTTGATGCTGTTAAATTGTGAACATTTGTTCCATGACCTTTTATTTCCGAAATAATCAAGTATATCTTATCTGTATCATTAAGGAGTGTTAATTTAAAACTTTTGCATTAAAATGCTTTAATTCATTCTAATCACACTTTTGGCTGGTCTAAAAAAACTTAAAAACTATTTATAGAACAACCAGTTCTCAAATGAAACATCCCCTTCGGATCTTCGATTAGTTGCCTTTCTGTATTTATCATTCGACATAAATAGTATGCTAGGTGTATCCATCTTCCTCTCGATATCCTCACTTTAGTTCCAGTCAAGGTGTAGTGTAGTTGTAGCATTTCCTCGTTCCCCAGTGCAGAGCACGTTTCCCGAGTAATCCCTAAGAGTTAAAGCTAAATATATATCGTTCCCTCTCATTTCCACTCACTACGCTGTCCGTGAGACCGTAGAATGTGAAAGAGATCCCCCAGTAATCTTTATCCCGCGTGCAAACCATCCCTATTATCATTTCTCTTCCATCGTGTCTGATCGTACTCTGCTGTCGTCGTGACGTCGCGTGAACTTTGCATGTTGCGAATTACCCGAGACGCCTCTCGAGACGTGCGCGATGCGCAGTGAACTTTCCTATTTTTGTCTCTCGCGTGTGAATACGTAGTGTAATTGACAGGTTAATAATTGTAATGTACACGTCGAAAGGATGAACAAACACACCAATAACCTTGAATAACCGCGAATTACAAATATCAGGAAAACTCCCATGATCAACAGTTAGGAAGCCGTATTACGGTAAATATTCAATTTGCTGGCTTACTGTGTAATCGATGTAATTTGAAGCGCCTTACGCTCCTCCAGGATATTACACCGTGACTCAAATTCGCAGATCTCCTGCATAATAATAACATAAACAACCACTGCAAGGCCACTAATCAACGCGGATAAAGCACGTCACACGACCATCTTTTCACAGTCACGGTTAAAATAGCTTGCTGCAAAACATGCAGCAAAATTCCCTTGACATCCCTAGCTTCACTGCTCAAATATGGATCAGGAAGCTGGAAAGCGTGTTCCTGTTTGTGTTATTAACACGTAGAATCTGCTACTGACCAAACGTCAGAAGCAGCTTTTCACTCCTTCTGCGGGGGAAAACAAACGTTGTCAAATTAGTCCAAGTTAGGTTCCTGCAACCCACTCAAATCCGGCTGTCAAAAGCAGCTGCACCTACTCAAAAATTTCAACGAAATTTCGGTGATCTCTCTTGTTTTTCTTTCATGTAGCTCTCTGATATCATCTGTTATCAGCATTATCACTTCATAATCGTATCAATCTATCAGTGCGGGATGCTTCCTGTTATCGTTCTCTTGTCCCTTGATAAGCACCTAGACTGTGCCGTATATTTGTATGTCTGACGTACAATCTGTACAATCGCTTTGTTATGGACAAAGTTCAGTATGAAAAAAACAGAAGTTGTCTCACAAAATGGGCAGTTATCGAGAGACGACACTCAACTAATCTTAGCTTACCGGAAAACAAAGGATGAGAGCGCACATGTGCGCAAAGTGTGTATATACCTGATGACTTGAGCATATTCCGAGTACCTCATTAACATAATTATCGGATGTATTTTCGAATGTCTAACGAAGATCGAAATACACGTGCGCCTTGAATCAAACACTCTACATCGAAAAGCTGCCTGAGAGTTTATGGCATAAACTTTATTCACTACGATCACAAACTATTTTCCCCCCAGATGCACTGTAAGCGTTAAAATCACCAAAACACGGTGCCCATCAAAAGGATCTTCGACCAACATAATAATAACAGCCCGCGTGTTGTTTTCGCGGCGTACTTTTGATGCCGGGATGAAACCGTAATCCGCCCTGATAGCCACTCCTCATCAACAAGTGAGCAGCTGATGAGGTTCCACCTCCAATTTGTTGTCTTCTTCGTATGAATCAGCCCACATTTGCTCTCTTACCTCACTTAATAGCTACTTATAAACAGAAAATGAATACACCGAGATGATACATCCTATGTAAGATACACTCAATTTTGAGTGTATTCACTCTTCGAGAGAGCGTCCGAAAACGAGAGATTTGCAAGTATCCCATACGTCGGTTTCCCATATCAGTGTAACGCCCTTTAAAATGAATTACACATGCTATCATTTTTTTTAAAAGATATATAAATATTATTTTTACAATACACAACCAAACGAGTATCCGATGTTTGAACAATGTGGCTGGTTCCACATCGGAAATCGCCTTTTTCTTGTCTTATTTTCATTCTGTGTTGTCTTTGAACGATGCGATTGACGCTGAACTCAACCCATTTTCCGGTCCTCCCTCATCTCATTTCACACAATTTCCGTCCCCGAGCATCTTTCCCTCATGTTCCGGTCGTTTCCGTCGAATTTTGTGTGCGAGCCGGAGATCCAATTTCTTTCCACCCTCACCCACCTACAATTTCTCCCTCCCAAAACACCGGAACACGGGAAAAACTCTGAAAACCGCGGGAATTCAGCCGAAATAGGGCTGCAAAAAGGCGAGGCAGCGGCTACAAAATGAATATCTTTCCCTGCAAGAGCAAAAACGAAGGAACAGATTCCATACCGTAGCCCGCAAGCTTCTAATCCCTCCTTGCATTTTTCTGATGATGAAGAAAAAAGCAGCTCGAGAGTGGCTACCATAACCACTTGATCTTCGTTGATGGATGGATTAAGTGATGAATACCAAACGTCAGCGAGCCTCCCCCTCGATTGCAACAAGGGGGGAAACACCGGAACTATGCCGGCGACTTCGGAGGATTTCAGGGCCGATTTGCGCGAAATTAGGAGCCGATGGTCTCGTCTGCAGGCGCGATCTACGACTTGCCAAAGATCTCCCGTCTGACAAAATGTAAGCTATCCAGGATGGTCCAGTTTCGACGGTATTCTGACGAGCCTGTGCAAAATAAGACAGGCATTTAGAGAGTCCGAAGAAAGCATGTACATGTATTGGCCTTGTGGCCCAGAATGCAGTGTTTCCGCGGCACGAATTTGATCAAATTTGATCGCGTTGAGACAAAATTCTTAAGAATGGTCGAATCGAACTCTCGGCGCTCCCACGCATTCTCTAGCCACCACTACAAGTCTGAACATTCTCAGAACTTTCCTCTCGATCTATCAGAGATCACAGACGAAAGTTCGCAAGTTCGGGAGCTCTGTGTGCCAATTTGTAGTTGTCTTTCATCGAACGGAGCTTCCTTTTGTGTCCTTCCCTATGTATTCGTTGGTTGTATTCTGTAGTGGTGAGTCATTCCTCACGATGTTCTCGGCTAACACTCCATTACGTCGAGTCTATAGTGCCCGCGTGGCCAAATGCGTCGGGCATTTCATCAGTCGCCCGCAATATTACGACACACTTTCTTGTTGTAGTCATCCGAGCTCCGCAAGCTTCCACCCAAAGTGCTCGAAATTCCTAATTCAAGGACTTTTGTTCTCTGGACGCTCTCGTGCTCGCCCACTCTCTCGTCTGTCAGAGACGACGAGAGAGCGGGCGAATCGAGGAGCGTCCAGAGACGTCAGATAGTCGCGATCGTTCGCATTACGCTACAGTGACACACCCAAAATAGTCGATGGGTGGGTCACCCTATCGAGCTTGTTCCCCTTCCTCTCTTCTCTCTCTCTTTTCTCTCTCTTGTTTCCCTCATCATCATTGCTCTAGCCTGAATAGATAGATAACTCCACTGTCTAGATCGCCGCAAGCCTCGTCCCATTATGTTTCCCTGCTTCCGTTCTTTAGTGTACCTCGTGCTCCCGTGACGCACAATCACATTTTTATTATTATCATCATTGATCATATCTGCGGGAACTTTACCGCAAGCCCCCGCGATTTGTCAGCGCAGTTGACTGAGCAACGGTCGCGTTTCTGCATTTAGCATCTCGCGCTAACGTGTCGCTAAGCCGACATAGAATACCACAGATCCTGCTCATCGACTGACATTTACACTACGGAATGGCGCTAATAATTAAGAACACGTGGTAGAGGTGTTGCATGTTCGGTTTTCGTGTAACGGACCATCGCTTACCCTCAGGCATTCTGAAGAGGGACTACTAGAGGAATACCCGATTTCTACTAACCTTTGTGTACTCCACAATTCGCCCCTCCTAATTGATACGACGCTGTACGCGAGAGTGCCGACTAAAAAAGAGCAAACGCGCGCCAACTTTTTTGCGCGACAAATTGCCAAAAACCTTGGGGCATCGCAAAAAGTTTCCGTAACCGACAAAAGTCCGAATTGCCTCTATGAGTAGAACCGACGTGAAGCAGTTTTGAACATTTGGACAAAACTCTCAAGCATAAACTCGATACGCCGCTTCTATCTAATTGATTGCTTTAACATTTCTCCCCCTCTAGACAATCGATATTATCAAATGATCATCTCCTCTTTCTCTTCTTCATCATATCATTGTATTCGATCACTTCTCTTCTCCATTCTTCATCGCTTTGTTCACTTTCATCATTGTAAAGAAGCGTGTTCCGAGAGTATTTTCCACATCCCAAACATTGGCCACAGACTGGCCTTTTTTCCAGCGAAAACACGCGGACTTTTTTCTAGACAGTAGGTTTGACTGGCTCTCTTGTGTACCCAGACTACTGAAAGTTGTTGTGCACGTATTTTGACCGCGCGTTCTATGCAGTTTCTCGCCACCTACCCCACCCTTTTTACACACCTTGGCTGGCCCCTTGTCACACCCTTCCCGGTTGATTTATGTTTCGGCGCAGCGTACATTTGTCTTGCGCCTGAATTCCACGGCTACGTCGGCGCTAAATTTACTAATTCGTCTCAGTTTCACCTGTCGTCGGCTTTAAAATAGGCGGCTTTTCCCGATCGTCGTAAATAGGAAGTAAACTAGTTTCGGTTCCGAAATCGGTAAGCTAGAGATGAAATGTTCCACCTGGAAGAAGCGACATTGCTTGTCAACACGAATCAACCTCAGCACGGGAGAGGAACACAATTGGACGATGACGTCACGTCCTTGGCGACTACTCACAGGGAAACAAGTATACAACTATAGACTTGTAGGCTGCCCCGCGACGACTATCTAAGTCTGTACATCTCGATCCGCTGCGTCTATTAGCCTGAACAGTCGCCGCTGGTCAGCTTAGACTTATGGAGTCGTAGACTTATTCCCTAACTCAATGTCAGTTCGCATCACGGCGAACTTTCAATTATCGTCGTCTGCTAGACTTCATCCCTCACGTCATTTCAATTCCGTCTATTGTTGTCTGTCTTCAAGAAGCCACAACTTCTGAATCTGAGAATCAAACCAAAAAGTGATGAGCCCGACCAATTCCAGATGTTTTCCGAAGTGTCACGTACGAATTTCTTGTCTTCACCTCACGTCACTCGGCAGTTTTTTCGCCGAAATACCATCATGTTCCGTGTTTTTACTGCCCGACCCGAAACCCGCATGATGCGGGTTCCTGTGGGTCTGGATCAAATTAGGCCTGGAAGCGTGTTTTGAGTGGGTCTCAACTCCCTTCCTAGATGAGTTTGCGACCTTTCCGGCCTAACTTCATTGCCCAAACAAGGCGAGTTTCGTCCTCTTAGTCCAGGGGACTTGGTTGCGGAGGCAGAGCTGCTTGTTGCATTACACACAATGATAGATTGAAGAATTTGCGGAACACTCACTTGCTCCCAACCTCATTCCACAGACAATAAGGGTTTGTAGTGTAAAGTCGAAAGGGACTTTCTCACTTTTGCACACTCCCTCACCCTGATCCCTTTCTGTAGGTTTGGAATTATGTGTCACCGTCTCGGAACACGCGCGTTTGCCAAACGCAAAGTTTCGCTTTTCGAGCAGCAATTACACCAGCACTTTTCCGCTTATCCCATAGTCTTTCAAGTGATAACTCAGCCTGTTTTATTTATAGCAACCAGGTCAGACCCGACTCGTGAATCGTACCGTAACAAGCATCATGTGCATGCTAAGCGGGGCAAAATTACAGCCTGCGACATTGCCACTTTTGCGTAGTCATTTTTAGGATAATTGTTCGGTACAGCAGCATAATTCGTGATGTAGGCTGCAATTGAAGACTGTAGGCATCCGCCCACTCTGCTTCTTGCGCCGCTATTTTTATATCATCTTTGCGACGAACCAAAACACCACAGTTCGTCGCGCATACACTCAATTCGCCGCTTATTGTTGAACTACGACACAACAAACACCAGACCCTACGCACATACCATGCCTATTTTAGACGCGTCGGGTGTCATATTTTTAGAGTATTTGAGATGTGGGGGGAGCAATCTCTCCACTCTTTCCCTTTTTCCCCCAATTCGTCCGGCCAACAAATAACCAAACAACAATTCAAAAGTTATCATCTCGACGAATAGAAGGATGAGAATTAGCCTCCCCCGCAGCGGAACAAAGCATACAGAATAATCTCGATTCCTCTCTTGCCGCAGTCTAAACCCAATCATCATTAGTGGAGTGTCTAATTGTGTCCCACGGGAGAGGCAATCTGCACGAGATTGCCATAATAGCTGCGAGGGTGTCGAGATTCGTCTTTCGCTGTACAGTATTTCAATGATCAATCGGCCAACAACCGCCGATTATTCACACACAATGACTGACCAATCAGCAACTCTCTCCTCTTCTTCTTCTCCTTGGCTTCGGCAACTTGTTCTTGTTCTCCTACAATTCGCGGCGAAAATAACCGCGGCATAAGATAAGATAAGGTCGACAGGCGAAATAAACACAGTGCACACAGCACAATCATTGCAACACACGCAGCGGATCCCATTCACATGACCAAACTGATTTCCGTTTCGACCCCTCTCCTCCCACCCACTTGTTGATATATTTGAGCCTTTAGAAGATTCTGGTTGGTCAGCTCGGCAAGTTTGCCACACAGAGCAGCGCATTTTGTCACGATCATGACTGTCCAAGGTTTCGTTAGTCAGGTAACGGCTATCTACCCTTCCATGTTGAACCCTTCTCCTAGCTAATTTGCGTTCACTGCATTGAATGTGTGCGAATGTCCCCGCATTACTTTGTTGTGCTGAGACCTCACAAGAAAATGAGTCTGCGAACACAGAAGTCTAGGCTGCCGAGCAACGACTTTCAAAGTGTAATCAGTCGGAGGCGGCGACACTTTTAGACTCTAAAAGTCGTCGATCGGTAGCCTGGACTTCTGGACTTCTTTTCCTGCGTGATGAGCTAGGAAAATAGCTTTTGTCGTAGACTTTGCTGCACAGAAAAAGTACAATATGGGGCATGAGAAGTCAACAGGCCACATCTAAGAATTATCTAGTAAGTAATGGTTCAAACTTCTCATGGGCGCATTTGACAATTTTTCGTGCAGAAAAGCAATCTACAAAAAAGACCACGACTCTCTTATTTTCACTGTATTATCTCCACCAATTTTTCGCTGCTGGGCAATCGCGCAGTCACGGTCACGCTGTGCATTCGTGTTTCATTCCCGGCTGATTAGGTGTCGTCGTCAGCCTTATTCCACCACATGGTGAAACCCCTTTTTCTGCCAGCTTTCGAAGATAAATCTCTGGAATGAGTCACAGTATGAATTGCAAAATATAAATTTAAAAAAAAAATGTAAATTGTACATTGTAAAAAACGAGCAATAAGGTAGGAATTCATTCACAGAGATATGTAATGAATTCCCCCTGATTGCTCGCATTTTTTCTCAAAGTCTACCCGACCCTCATTCCCTGAAACTGATTAAGGCTATTGACAAGTTTGCGACTATTCAAGGTAAAAAGTGGAGGTGGGGAGTAATGAATATCAAACTAGTGGTGCACAATTTATAGACCATTCAACACATGCCCTTCTCTAGTCCAAACTCGGCGGAAAATTGATCACTGACTGAAATGTACCGTAATCCCGACAATGTGTGATGCCTCACCCCTACTCAAATCCCCCATAGACAATTAGCATTTGTGTGTGTTCTGTCTGGTAATCAGCGGCGCTGTATCAGCTGCTAACACCGCGTGTTACGCACACGACCAGATCCGCACTTTAGCACAACCAACAATTATTCCCCGGCTCTCCATTTAGCCACTGTTCTTGCACAGGAAATGTGAAGTTGAGAGATCAGCAAACCATTCTCCCCCCCCCCTCCCATTATTCAACTACTGTTTCAAACCCCCTTTATCGCAACAATTTCGCCTGCGCTCTGCTCAAAACCACCACAGAAAACTCGTGGTTAGAGCACACCCCCAATTTTCGTTGAGATTCCTCCCAATTTTCGTCGAAAGTTGTTTCCGATTAGGCGTCATTTAGCTATGCCAAAGCCGCCCATTACCTTCCCGCTAATTAGCAACAACAAATGGCGCCACTACAGAGAATTGAATTTTGAAGAGTTGAGCGGAAACAAGTCGAGAAAAAACTTCGAAATGGGTGCGATTTTCGGCACTTTTGCTCTCTCCTCTTAGACATCAGTGATTACGATCACACCTATCAGCCCTTTATCACTGGTCGACGCAAACTCTTCGTAGAGAATCATCGAAGCACTCGTGTCACCCTCTATCTCTGGGTCTCTGGGTCACTCTCTCCTCACACTGACCCAATCTTGTCTGCCTTGCAGCCTCGTGGAGTGAACTCCCCCATCCCCATTTTTTGCACACCCCATTTCCGTCCATCCCACATGCCGACCAACCCAACAGAACGGTGCTTAGAGTGAGAGATCATGTAAAATCGAAAGGGAACATCTCATTTTTGCACACTCTCCTCGTACTGACTGTACCCTTTCTGTGGGTTTTTTGTGCCCTTTCCCTCCACCCCCGCGGGTCACTATAGCGTAGTAAACAAGGGTAGATCACTGCTCCTAGCTCTTCTCTCTGAGGTCAAAACAGGGCGTTTGATGGAGAGACGCGCAGTGATATCATACAGTTCGGCTCATAGATCACCACATTCCCTCAGCATTTTTGCAGCTTTGTTTCTGAATATAGATGCTATTGTAGAGGCACCTGTCCCACCATCATCCATCCCACATACCGTGCGTAAAATTCAGTAATAATTCAGGAGCCATCGTACCCCCATCTCCTGAAACTCTCTCACTTACACACACTATCTCGCCGCTGACCCCTTATTCTCATTTAAATTGTGCGTCCTTGTTCTTTTTCTTCTTATCGCCGTCATTTTACTCCACGTCACTTTTTCCCAGCGTGATTTTCCTCCTTCCCTAGTCATTTCCGTCTCTGGAGAGGCATTCCTGTCATTACTATTATTATTATTTCTCACACATTCTTCAAATTCCCAGCTATATCTGGATCCCTACCGGTATCTTTCGCACGCTTTTGTTTTGCTGTTCCCTTACTTCCAGCGAAGTTTCCTCCTACCTCTCAATTGAGAGTTCCTGCGACGATTTTGGAGAGAGAACCGTTTCCTCTCCTTATTCTTATCAGATTGCGTGGAGTGACTATGCTTTTTGTCCCTTTCTCCCATCGGAGCATCAACGAATCTTCTAGGCACATTGGAATTTCGACCCTCCCTTGGCGCCAATTCCCCCACCATCTCGCTGTGCATCTATGTGCAAAGTTTGCGCGAGGCATCTGTCAATCATTCTTGTCGTTTCCGTAGGGAGACTCCGCCCTACCGTACGCACGCATCCTATCGATAGCAGAGTAGTAAATCTTGCAGCGCATATGTGAGACCATCTGTTCTCGATTTTCTCGTTGTGTGGATCGAAAATAGGCGCATTTTCGCACTGATCATTCCGATTCGTCGTGCGATTTCGTGAGAGTTTAGATGGTCGCACTATATCATCATGAGAGGAGCAAACACCCAAGTGAAACGCGGAGCCCACGCATTACGGTAGTAGTACTATTTGGCCAATTCAGCGAAGTTGCGATATTATTGTATCAATATTTTTTGTTAGTAATTCTGCAGAAATCATGCGCATCAGTTTACATGTAGCCAACACTCCTGCACGTACAACCATCATTTCAATGAAGGATTAGCAATCTCTCCTTGACTTTATGCGGTCGAAGATCGAGACCATTGATAATGGGCTTGTTGGCTTGGTATAATCTATGCCTTCCCCCCAAATCCTATCTTGATTAGTAGTCTGTTATTGCTTTGAATTTGTAGCTGTCTTGTAGTTGGTTCGAGACTAGCATCGACCGTAGTTTCCATCCGGGTTTGTTAGTATCACGAACTGATACTTTGGCCCCATTCGATGACAATTTATCGCGGACCTTGCAATCTGTCGACCACGTTTACATGCGATTACTGGCTATCTATCTATTTCTTCCTCTCACCATCAGAGAGTCGGCCCGTGCCACTCCCCCGACGTATTTACTCTAATTGTCATGCATAATATGTCTCAAGTACTATCTGCTATCTCTTCTATTCCTATGTTATCTCGCCCCTCAGATTCTTGAGTACTCGCGTGAAAACTGCAAATTGTCCGTGATAATAAGCCACACGAACCCAATTTTCTCATTAGAAACTGATCAAAAACATGGTTGCGTAGCATCTTTTCCTCTTTCATCAGTTTCAACATATTTTGAATGATGCCACGTTCGATCTTCGCGCTTTTGATTCACAAAAATCAAGAATCAATGAATCATTGCGTCAAAATGATCAAAAAAAGATCAGGATTATGTTCTCTTGATTTCTCATCAAATGTCATTCATTTCTCTCGCCTTTTCTCCGATGACAGGACGTTTTGGAACTTCTGTTTAGGAACACGAAAAAATACAAGTTTCTAAATGTTCTGAAACTAATCCCTAAAAACGGGAAATATTTCGAGGTTTTCTCAACGGCAGTTCGAAAAGTCACATCACCATTTCTCCGATGTTTTGGTCAATTTGTGCCAATTCATGCACGACCCACGCACTTTGCGAGCACGCGGCGGTGAAAAAATCAGCTGTTGTAGTTTGAAGAAGAAAGAACCACGGGGAACCCCTCTCATAATAGATTAATCGATGACTCAGCCTCTCTAAATAGTCACAATCTGTCCAAATCGACGGTGTTGTCCCAATTCTTCTGATCTCCGACCTATCTCGTCTTGCCGGTTCGGGCAATCTTACTGTAGCCACATCTCTCAAAGTCGACCCCAAATTCGCCCCCAAAAAAGGGCGGAGTCTGCGGGGCCGGAGGTCGCACTTGCTCGATGTAAAGCCTCTTCTCAAAGTAGGATAGGGGCGGGGCGAGGCGGAGAGAGTGTGTGATTCCGAGAGAACCTCTGCCTGCCTCTCTGCTCCATCTCTCCAATGGGCGGAGCTTAGCTTCTGAAGGCGCCTCCCCCCGTATATAAGCCGCCGCCCCGTCCCCTCAGGCTCTATTCAGTCTCTCGCTATCAGTCCTCCCTTTTCGCGTCGTTTGCGCCTCTGACCTTCCGTGCGCCCCACCGAACTCAACTCCTACCGTATCCCAGATGCCTCTCGGAAGTCAAGATGCGCTTCCCACCACCGCCTCCTCCTCCGTGCAGCACTTGCAGCACTTGCTGCTAAAGCCGGAAATCTGCGCCCGACCCTCCTTCGCGCGGACACACACCGAAAACTTTGTGCAGCGGTACGTTGACTTTTTGCGTTTTTTTTTTTTTTTGTAAATTTTCGGCGGGAAATTCAAATATTTGAATTGCAGATACATCTTCCCCGTTTCGTTCGTCGCAGCGCACGTCGTCGTTGCGCACTCAATGTACCGTATGCACAAGCGAGGAGAGCGAAATGTGGTCAGTTCGCGATTCCCACAACCGTATTCCACAGAACAATTTTGCATGATGAACTGGCGGTGTCCCTTGAGATATCTCCCCCATGTGATCTATCATACATCAAACAGTAGCTCATTGCACTATCACAAACTGAGAGCAAACAACGTTCGTTCGCTTGCATGCACAATACAGAACGGCCCTTGAATCAGGGGATTCCAAGAAAATCAATAATTTGAAAATCGATATTCAGGGAAAGCTGACGCTGTTCGTGCTGGGACTCGTGGAGCTTGCCATGTTCTGGACCTTCCTGCCCACCTCGCTATCCGTCTTCTCCCCCTTCTACGGCGCCGAGACCTTCAGGTACCGTACTCCGCTCCTACAGTACCCCTACCGTACACCCCTTTCAGACGGTTCTTCCACACGATCCGGCCGGTCGCGGGTGGTCTTCTGAATGTCTTGAGTGGCTGCGACACCTTCCTGACGCTGCTAGTCTGCTACGAATTCCGGCTACTCGCGCAGAATGCAAAGACCAGAGCGGTGAGTTTTCTGCCTTCTCTGAACCTCTCGATTCCACGCGCTCTCTAACTCTGTCTCTCTCCATTTCATCAGAACTCCTGCGCGCGTCTTTTCGCAACATTTTCATGACTCAGAGCACGCGGCGTTCACTTGTTGTTCGCACTTTTTTCTGTTCTCATTTCCTCTTGTCATGCTTGTTTGCTTGCTCCAGAGCCAATGTGACTCCTCTGCTCAAAACTTGCAATGAACTCTCAACTCTCAAATGTCGCCCACTTTTTCCCATCTGTTTGCCTACTGTCTGCTCTCTTTTACTGTTTGGCAACTGTCTATTAGCTCTTAATTAGTCTTCAATCACTCGATAATTGGCCACTAATCAATCGATATTTCAGTTGATCTCGACCCTCCGTCGTCAATGTCTCGTCTACGCCCTCATCTTCATCGCTGCCCTTCTCACATCTGTCTACGCCTTCGCTCTGACCTACGCGCCCACCTTCACGGCCTGCGCCGGCACCCGTATGGACGTCCGACCCGTCGCCCTGGTACGTTACCACACCACCACATTTACCGGTCCCAACTCCGGCTCTGGTTACCGTACCCCATTTGCAGATGCCGGTCGAGCTGATCCGCGCGCTGCAGTGGTTCTTCGCCGCTACCGTAATCATCCTGCCATCGATTGCCCTCATCGCAACCAACTGGCGCCTCGCGCGCACCGAAGTCTACGTCGCCCTGCCCACGGAGGCCAACGAGCTCATCGGGTACGGTACTTTTCCGCGCGGGACATATAATTATCGATTTGCTTCTTCCAGAACCTCGAAGGCTGACCAGTCACTGTGCAAGCTTCGCCGACTTCTCGCCGCACTTACCGTATGCTTCGTCGTGCCTCACGTAAGTCTATTATCGATTCTCTGTCCAAGTCAGTTCTCGATCGACTACCGTAACCTCTTATCTCTTCAGGTGCTTTCTCTTGCTCCGATGTTCATAGTGGCAGTGCGAACTCTCCTCTCCGTCTCGGCCCTTTCGAATGCTCTCCTCTTCATCAACCGAATAGCCTGCTATTCCCTCCTTCACTCAATTTCACATCATCTAGCCAAAATGGGCGTAGTCCACGTCTACTAAGCACATACTACCGTATCCCCCTATGCACTAATACAATAACCCGATAGAACAATTTCCCCCTCTCCCCACTACCGTAATCTAGTCAGTCATCAACCACGTGGTGAGATACGATAAGCGAGCTTATTATAACCAAACAAAGACACAATATGATGTACAGTATGAAGATTAGACTTACAGTAACCCCCCAGTGTCTGTGTTTGTTTGTGTGTGTTTTCCTCCATCCCAGTGTGCATTAATCGCGTTAATTGTCGTATCTGCTCAATCGATGATCTCACCAACTGCTTACCGTAAGCCCGCTTTCCGTCTGAGATTCAATCGATTGATTCGCCCATACCGTATTGCCCCTCTCCGTCAGTTCACGATCTCTCTCCCGAGTCCTATCGTATCTCACTATGTATTACCGTAGTCCCGTAGACGCATCGAGTTGTCTCACAGAGATTTCGCAACAGTTTCCCCCTCTCTCAGCCCCCGGAAAGGGGTCGGGAGTGAGAGAGCGTCTAAAATCGAGAGGGACTCTCTCAGTTTTACATGCTCTCTCGACCTGACCCCTTTCTGTAAAGTTGTCAGCCTTCATTCATATTTGTATAAGTTGCATTGCGTATTTTGTCTGTTTTCGATTGTGAATCTCTCCATATCTTCACTACACTTTATGCTGGATTCCCCCCTTCTACTCCTATGCTTTCACACACTTATCCTCTTTATTTTTATTACTTTTTTTATTAACAATGAGAACTGTTGCGATATCCGTGGAAAAAAAGAGAGTGCGAGTCATGATGATAAATGATCGTCCAACCAATTCGGCGTATTCAACACATGAACTACTGGGACTTTGAACTTGGAAAGTGTGGAAGTATGATGTTTGAAAGTGTGCCCTCAACTCTGCGAATTTCCGGCTCCGGAAGTTGATCCGGCTCGCCGAATTAGCAGCTCTAAACCAGCTCATCACGAGGTGCTTTCAGCTCATGACTCGTTTCGCCATTAGCCAAAGTCACTCAATCCACTTATCTCCTTTTAGAATGTGATTACTGTAGATACTTGTTTCATAACTCAGAGAAACTGCATATCAACACATCTAAGTGTGTGTTTTAAGTAGAAATTGACAAAATGCCCTCAAAATGCTGTCTGGGGCGTGTGATGCCTGGTGCGGATGATAACCTTGATACCTTGATAGGCTGCTAATTCCCGGTTCTCGATGTTTCTCCGGCTTGCCGATTCGACGGCTCTGCGCGGGATTAGGGGGCTCATCTACGACGCGTTGCATTTCAGCTCACGACTCGGATTATCGAGTCATCGTGAGTGTTGAAAACAAGGGAAAACCTGATAATGTCATTGAAACCGACGAGATTAAGGCGTTTCAAAATCTGCAGACTTGGTTGGGTGTCGTCTACTGGGTACTGTCTGCGAACACCACGTACCAAAAGATCCACTGCATTAGGCGTTCTCTGCTTACTTCCATCTGGACAGCATCCGCTTCCTGTTTCATTAATTTAAACTTCCATAATTAATTTGATTTCAATTGGTAACATACAAAGCGGAAATGAGCGAGTGGGGGAGTAAGTAAGTCGTGTCGCAATCTTAATCATTCCGTCCCTCTATAATGCTCCAGACACCGAGGCTCAGAAATTCCGATTCATCGCAAGAGAAATGAACAGAGGATGGCGACGATCGCGTGAATTCCGCTTACTTACTACTGTATTGGCATGAAACTTTGGAGTACATAAGGCATTGTACCGTAGTTGATTCTCACAACCTCTTTTTATCCGACTTTAAGACCCAGTGCCAGAACGGGGCACTCAGAGATCGTTTCTCTGCTAGTTATTTACCCTTCCCTCCTACCGTATACCTTACAATGATGATATGCTTCCCTCCTCATCACGTATTATTCATCACACGGTACTAGTTGGCACCCCGTCAATGTTTCGACCTTCAAAAATGCAGGACAATTCGTCAGACAGCAGAAATAGAACTGACCAAGCGTCAGGGCGGAAATGGTGGTTACAAAACGTGCCACTCGATGCCATAATTTCCATGTGGTTGCAAACGCCGCAACGATGTGTGGACAACACACAAAGCTGTTCCTTTTTTTGGGTCGAAAACAGCTCGTGGAGAGGAGGGCTATTCATGCATCTCTTGCAATGGTCTCGAGTCGACTCTAGGTAGACCCGTTTTCGACCCGCGAGGATAATGTTGCTTTCTCAATGTCAAAAAATTGCATGGTATCTGGACAACACTGGATTCTGCCACGTTTTCGGTCGAAAACAGCTCCGGTGGATATTAATGTCCCTCTTCTCTCCCTAGCCAGGGTCTCGACCCGTTTTCGACCCTCTCCCTATCCCCTCTCATTATTCCCACTCGGTTGCAGGAGAAAATGCCACGGCATTCGAGTGTGTGAATTGTGAGGGAGTTGTCGTGGGAAGTCATCCACATCTCATCAACATCATCCCATGGGCCGGTCAACCCTCGGGAAAGGGTTGGGAGTGGGAGAGTGTGTAAATCGAGAGGGACTCTCTCGTTTTGCACACTTTCGTCCAGACCACTTTACGGAGGTTTGGAATTATGTGGGATTCGTGGTGGTCTCTTTGAGCTACTGCTAATTTACGTCTTAGATGAGCTCTAAATGACGATTCGTGGGAAGTCACATCGGTCCCACGGGTCGGTCGACAAAAAAGGTTGGGAGTAAGAGAGTGCGTAAATCGAGAGGGACTCTCATTTTTGCACAATCTCTAGCGGAGTTCCCTTTCAGGGATTTTGGAATCATGTGGGAGCGGCAGTGGTCATCAGTCATCTGATCAAAATCTTCTTTTGGCTACTACTGCTCGTTTACGTCTTAGATGCTCTCTCTCTCTAACTGACGCAAGTCTGGGGCGAATGTTGCATGTGACAACATCGCACCAATCTTTGCTTCTTTCGTCTGATTCATTTTCGTAATAGTTAAGCCGATTGACGAAGCGAGGGCGCGTCGGGACCACAGACAACATTTCAGAAGTAAAGAAAGGGATTTTCTGCGATCTCTACACTTCTCTGGAAGGTTCACACTACTGTGGAATTATGGGTAACCCCATCGGCAAATCTCGGTTTCCTTGTGTAAGGACCGTTCGAAATTAAGAGAGCATTGCTGAACAAGGGGCGAATTACATTCTTCCATTCGCAATTTGTCTCTTTGTTACATCGCCAGACGATGTGCCTGCTAATCATGAATCTTGATTCTCTCCAGCACACAAAATAGACTGCCAGAGAGCAAGCACAGAATGTCAGCATAATCATGCAGCAGACTACGCTGAATCCTGCTCCATTGGACAGGATATCTCATTAGACTACGAGATTCTGTCTATTTCCGCCCTCACTTCCTAGTAAAGTTTGAAGTTCGGGTAAATAATTGGATCAGACCTACTGATTTTGCACACTCTCTCACCCTTCAACCGGGGTAGAGACTGTGTGTAATGAAGAGGTCTGATCCAATTACTTACCGAAATTTCAAACTCCACTTCCTACTATTTGCTGTGTTACTCTGATGCAGTAAACGGGGGAGATTTTACTCTTGCACACCTCTCCATAGCCTCTGTTTCCCTGCTGTTCCAAACATCATACTGGCAAAGGTATTAGAGCCAGTGTGAAACACACAACATGCAAGTGTGAGGGAGGCACTTTGCTCACACCACTTCCTGATTGCGCGAACTTACGCTCGTTAGCAACGACGCTAGGTGTAGTCTGACGAGGGCTAAGCAAATTAATCGTTCCGCGCGCCTCGTCCAGTGACGGACGCTGCAAAGTGCACGTAAACGTGCGGCAAACGGGATTACGCGCGCGCGTCGCCGAAACTACGCGATTTGTATACGCGCCGCAGAAGCGAACTAGTGGATAATCGCATGGCGCCAACTGTAAATGACTCCGAGAACGAGTGGGATGGAATTAGGCAAAAGTTGCGATGTATGAACGACTACGCAACTTTGCGTTAGAGGAATGTGATGTATGTTAGAAAGTATGACAGAGCTGCTCATAATTTCAATTCCCGGGGTTAAAGACAGAAACTACTCGCAAAATTGAGAGTGTCCATGACACTTACCCAGCAATGGAAGCTAGACATGATGTGGCTGAAAAAGATACGGTAATGCAAGGTCTTCCCTCTTCAATCCGGCGGATATTCTAATCTCCACTCCATTTCACTCCTCTTCAAGGTAACTTGGAGTCCGTGATATCACTGGAAACCGTACAAACGCGTAACGAAAACGAATTTTATGGAAAACATCTTGACAGAAAAAGACATATGATATATTTTCGCAATGCAACTCAAGTTCCATAAACGCGCTTGACTTTATGATGATTATGCTCTAGTTACGTCAGTGACAGGGAATAAAATATGAAAGTACTTCATAAAAAGAGACTTGACAACGTCGACAAGAATTGCACTAGATTCGTGAAAGATTCAGGGATATTAGGTGGGAAATTTGAATTTGAAATCATCGATAATCAATCTTCGGCCTCCGGTTCCTCCAACTTCACTTTCATCTGAGCCTCTCTCTGGCGATTCACGAGACTGTCGATAGCACCTACGAAAATGGGGGATTTTCGCGAATTTCAACTTTCAATCAAATTGAAAAAAGTGGATTGTCAATCATATAGAGTTGGTCTTCAATCGGCTACTCCAAGCCCCCCGCATTACTCGGTTTGGACATAGACATTCATGAGTCACCTGCGATCGTTTTCTTGGCGGGGGTCGGAGCGGGGACTGCTGCAAGTGCTGCAGATGCTGCAGCCAAGGAAGGAGTTGCTGCAGCTGCAGCAGACGGCATAATCTTATGCTGCTGCAAGGAGCAGACTCATCAATAATTCCTGTCTGACTACACATTCCTCCCCCGAGTGGAAATTGAACTCTGAACTAGTCATGCAGCAGTAGAAAAACAAGGTTTTATCTCGTGAGGGGAATGCATTAATGCCTGTATGGGGCGAGGGTGCGAGGGTGTAGTACAAAAATGTAATGAGATTGCCTTCTTCCGGCTCGATTTCCCCGAAAACAATTAGCGTTTCAGGAGTAAATATCATTCCCACACGGTATTTTCGCGCACTTTAACTGTGAGTGGGAGAGAGAACGCTGTTAGGCTTTCAGCGAATGTACATGATTTTATTGTTTACGGGTGCATTTATTTGGAACTAAGCTGAGAGGAGAGGATTGGGGGTACTTCGTTAGGCGACCGGGCAATTGTATTACACGTGCGTGAAGGTGGATGAAATTGTAAAAGGAATTGACGCTAACAAGCACTGAAAAGTGATATCAGTTTGACGCCAGAGACTACAATTTCAGACCTAGAAAAAGTTAATTTTTCATGACAAATGGGATTGCAAAATGTTTCAAAGTGCTTTAGCTATGTAATGCACGGCATTTTACGAGGGAGTGTAGGAGATAGGTAGATCAAAAGAGGGTTCTGTCTCAATGGGAACGGGTCAACGAGAAATGAGTGAAAATAAGAGAGGTTGCGTACTTACATTTTGCCAATCAGGGGATTCTCCACTCGATCTCGAATATAATTTACAAGAACCGTTCAAAATTGAACCCGCTAAAAGCCATGGTGCAACCTCATTTTGTGAGGACACTTTCCAGACTTTCTAATGGCGTCCAAAATACTGTCTTGGTTCAAGAACGAGGACAAGAATAGTTCACAGCGTTCTCAGTAAAGACAGTCTTCTCTATTCAAATATGAATAGATGACGAGTTCCGTCTCACTATAGTCTATTTCGGGACAGACAGGGTCCAAAATAGCCCCAACTGTCTGTGAATTTATGTGCATGTCTGACATCAACGTTCGAGGGCTTCTCGAAGGAACGTGTCCGGTCGAAGAAGCCCCTATGGATCCACACCAATTATCCCCCTTAAATATGCAACAAAAAAACCGAAAAATATAGGGATCGACACAAATGCACCGCGTTGAGTCGTGCCCCGGTCACACTAGCAATTTGGCTAATACATTACACTTAGAAACAACAGAACAGGAAAAGAAATCGCCCGGTTTTTATATTTTGCTTTTTTAACTGAGAACGCAAAATGCATTTATTTAAGCAATTAAAATAATACCGTAACGATGGGTCCGCGACGTCGCTGCTTCTCCACACGAGCAGTTGAAATCTGAATAAAAAGATTTGTATAACTTTTCTATTTGAATACTCTTTCGAACAGCTTGCCCCCTTTTTTCATTTCCCAATGCAATCTGAGCGTTTCTCGCATGAATATTATCGTGGAATGATGCCGTCTTGCAGGGGGGAAGCATTTCTCGGAATCGACAGATCGTCTTATGTAGTCGACCAGGACTTTACGAATGCCATCGTGGCCTTTTCCCTTTCTAGTTGTTGATGCATAGCAAACACCATCGTATGCTACGCTGGAAGAATCTTCAAAGAAGAAGAAGCGACAGATCACTCCGAGCAATGAGCAATATGCCAGTGCCTACGGCACAACACACGTGATTCCAACCCTATAGACCAGGGATAGAGCGAGAAAGAGTGTGCAAAAGTGAGAGAGTGCTTCTTCATTTCACACGCACTCTCACTCCAACCCCGTTCCGGAAATGTTAACCGTACTGAGGAATAATTTGTGCCTACACTACCGGACACTATCTTCATGGTCAATTATTTTCTGGAAATCTTCCGCAGGAAATTAAGGAAGTTATCTGCATCAAACACGGAACTGTTTGCGATCTATGGATGCTCTCACTCTCAAATTCGATCTCTGTGAGACCAATCCGATAAAGCGAATCCAGGTTGGGCAAAAACTTACAAATATATCTCTGTATTTCCAAAAGAAGCCTCGTTTCGACCACCGACGCCCACATCACTACACACGATCTGGTTATCCATCCAGAAAGGGGTCGGGAGTGAAACTGACTGTCAAACATAGAGGGGGATTCTCACTTTAGCACGCTACCTGTCGCTCTGCACACGCACAGAAAAATCATTAGGACACCAAAGGAACATGCTCACTTACATGTATGTGAAATGTCTCATATTTCTAGCAATTTTTCTTTCAAGTAACTGAATTTGTATCGCGTGGTGTGCTGATCCTAGTGACTTTTTTGCTCAGAGCACCTTTCCAGAGGTGAGACGGAATCACATCATACACAAAAACCCGCTGGTTTGTTGCTTCCTCATTCATTCATTTGCACAATTTCAATTCGCGATAGAGACAAATTGAATGCGAATGATGTGATGTGATGACATGATTTCAGATGGAGAGAGGAAGTGAAATAGTTAATCCAATCTGCACTAATAATGTCAAAACATTCCTCGATTGGTTATTCCTGATGTCCTGACCTTCTCTCAATATTTCTCCACATGTACTCGTGATAATCAGGAGATATAAAAAATAATCTCCTGAACTCTAAAAGGCGGCTTTCCGGCCCCGCAGTTCGCTGAGCTGCGGCACAATTTCGAAATTGGGGAAAAAATAGTCTAGTGCGAAAACAAATCTGAGAAAAAAAGAGGAGAACGGTACACGTGTGGAGTACGGAGATCTTTGTGTGTACTGAGGCTTCGTTCCGTTCGTGGGAAAGCACCTGTGTGGATTACTGTAATCCGGTCCTCCTGTCAACCAACAACTGACTGTTTTCATCGCTCGATATTCCGGTCAAGCCTTAGGAAAGAAGGCTGGTGCGAAAGAGTGCACCACTATCTGGGTACTGGCCCCGTTCTCAATAGCAGAGTATCCTGTCGAGTTCGATCTCGATTTCCATCCGACTCTTCGTACAATTTCTATTACGGATAAGTGGCACATTCGCATAAACTTGCCATGTCGTCTCAAATATCCAATGGGCGCAACTTATGCGCATAATGAGGGTGAAAATCGAGAAGCCGATGCTTGTACGAAAATGGCCACGATTTGCGTCAGAGCCCGATTAATTATGAGGGAGGGAAGAGAGATCAGTTTGCACGAGGAGGGCTAATTCGAGCATCTTTGTGTGGAGGAATCGCATGAAATCTGTCAGACGGCGTGCATTTCACGAGGGCATCAATTTCAGCGAGAGAGCTTGAATTTGATTGTGCGGGGGACGACGAGTATATGTGAATCATCGCTGTCACTCCAATTCACCGGGGGCGGCAGGGAGGGTCTGTCAATCTCCCCCTACTCAATTCTTCCTCTCTCGCCAGACTGCACACTCTCTAGGAGGTCAGAGAGGGTGAGAGAGTGGGCGGAAGTGAGAGAACGCAGAGAGAAGGAATGAGGAAATTGGGCTGGCAGCAGCACAAAAAAAACGCAACAAGAGACAATAAAAGCAGAGGAGGAATGAGTCATCGACTCAGTTGAAAGGGACCAGCAACCAGTACTTTTTTGCCGTTTCTTCGCTTTCACAACCGTAAAATTTTGCTAGAGAGAAATAACTTCGGGAACTTCGTGTTACTTCAGAACTTATTCCGAATAAAATTGATTGAAAACATTTTCCGAGAACACATTTGATGAAAGGCTTTCCCATGAACCACACCTTTTTCACATAGAGTTAGCAGAATTTCTATGGCATTTACACTGCAGTTTTCCAATTAACGGTATATTCTATGAACCTGATCTGGGATAAGATTCACACAGTGGAAATTATACATAAGTACGATACCTCCTTGAGATTTCTCTCTACAGTTGCGAATCTTTCGTTGGTCTGATGAGCATGCTCGACTACAATCGACTTCCCCAGAATGCCACGGGTGGAGGTGGCTTGGATCTGAATGATCTACCCATTATTGATTGACAATCACCGAGAAGGTTCTGAAATTATCTCTGATGTGTTCTTGAAACCCCCCCCCCCCCCAATTCAACAGAAGGAATAATTCGGAGCTTGAATAACTTTGAACAGCTAAAATTTAAGTCTGCTTGTACAATTGCATCCTTCTAAAGAAAACTTCTAATAAACAAACGCTATTTTTTCCGAAAATATGTGTGCACATGTGCGTACTCGACACCGATCGATATCTACCAAACCTCGATGATTTTTGTCTCCTCTTCACTGATTACGTCAGCGAATTGAAGTGCGAGATAGGTCCAATTAACGAGAACATCGATACGATCGAGTTCGAAGGGACGCCAAATGGCAGATGCGACACGCCAGAAGTAACTGAAGTATTGATTGAATTATTGATTTTTTTTTCAATAAAAGACCATTAAAGTCACTCATAATTTATAATTTAACTTTAGTAGAAAGTGTGTCCGAGAAAGGAATCAATTTACTACATGGCATTCTGTCTTGAAACGAGAGGGAAACCTATCCAAAACACTTTTTCACGTATAATGTTCATTCTATTTGTGCTTTAGGGTCTGCATTTTGAATCTTACAAGTGCGAATCTTGAATCATTGCTCAAAAAGTCGAGCGGTCGAAGATTCAAAATGAATCCTCATTTTTCAACAAAGATTCATTTGAATCTTGGTCTATTTCTATTGAATTTCGAATTTTTCTACGACGGTTTTTTCCACATTGTGTTACTACCATCTATATGGTGCCCCAGTCCAATAATCAGATCTCATGCTACTTCCGGTGGACACCAGCTAAAGAATATTCCGAAAGTACACGCATTTAAATTTTCTATTTTCATGTTGAGTTTCACTCCACTCTTTTAAGAGTTTTGTTGTTTAAAATTCACTTTTCTCTCAAAAATGAGCTCGACCGGTCAATGAAGATTCAAAATGCAGACCCTATTGTGCTTGTAATTTCTGTGTTACTTGATGTAGACTATGTAAATATAAATGATCGAGAATATTCCCGAATTGTTAAAGTCATGGAAAAACAAACCGGAAGCTCTCATTGGCTTTCTGCCAAGTGTTCATTCTCGTCTCTGCATAATCTCCCTTTCTCGGCATTCTCTCCTGCACTCTAGAGATCTGCAATCGACGATTGCGTCATCACTAGGCAATAATCAATCATCGGGGTCCTCTACAAATCCCACGGAAACCTGCAATGAGAGAAGAAGGATCCGACCACTTCCTCACATTTTTTTCTGAGCTTTTCTGGTTGTTTTGAAGTATTTTACACGCTGTAAAAGATTCGCTGTCGATGAGCTCATAATTCCTGCCGAGTGTGACCAAAGTGTCGCACGAATCTGTTTTTGCAGCGGCTTTTAGTGGAACACAGCATCCGAAAAAGTAACAGCGATATCAAATTAGAGAAGGTGAGAATCATTGAGAGATTGCGCGAAACGAGAGAGACAGACACCGAAGGAATTTCTTGGCGTGATGCCAACTCGATGCAGTGCGGACGAAAACCAGGAACACGTAGCCGAGACAGTCTCCAGCAGAATTGTATTCGTTTGATGAGAGGTTTTAAGCGCCATGTAATCTGTTGAATCGCGCATGCGAAACCGGTAAGGAATGGTTGTTTGTGGAACTTCCAGTTGAACGAAATCCCCGCTGTAGTAGGGATCAGGAGAATCGCAAAAATATTCTAGATCTGATGCGGATAAGTCAGTTCCGGGTTTGGAGAGAAAATTCTTGAGGGAACAATTTTTTTCGAATTTTGTTTTGTAGATTGTATGATGCAAATTTACCGTATGATAAGCGTAGTAGACGGATAGCTGACTGCTTGCAATCACCCTTGCTTCCACACAACGAGGCTCCCGCTCGAGACAATGAATCCACTCCCAGCATACCTAAATGCTTTTATTTTATTATTTGACGGTGTTTTGGCGAGTCTTTGCTACATGAGACAGTGCGAAAATTGCAAATAAGCGACATCACGAATTCACTTTGGGCATTTTGCGCAGAACGCCGTGTATTTTATATATTTTTTGTTTAAAAAATATAAAATAATTTAATTTTTTTATTAAATTTATAATAATGAAATATGTTTTACTAACCTCAATCATGGTCTCATCATAGTGGGCCGTGTTGAGAACGCATGCGAACACGTGGTCTATCAGCTCCAATTCGTCTACAAATATATATTTTGCATGTTTATTATTTTAATAATAGACACTGGCACAATTATATCTTTAAATATAATTAAATGTATTTTAAAATTGCTTAAGTGTATTTTTAATAAAACTACAATTTAGATATAACTTAGATAAAAGTTGTATAAACTAAAAAATCGTATTTTCATGAATTGCTAAATTATGCTGCTATAAATAAATGCAACGATTTCAATAGAAAAAAATAGAATACATTTTCATTAATAACTAAATTGTATGTTTAAAATAACCTGCTCCAAATGCGTGATCTCCTCTTACTACGTCACGCACGATTTTTGCAGCCTGTAAATATCGGCAATAAATTAATAATTATTGACTTTACACTGCCTTTCCAGAGCATGCATGTTTTAGAACTAAATTATTTACAGTTATTCTCTGCATAGTTATGTTTGTTGCTTGTCGTCAGACTTATTTTTAATGCTTCACAAATTTCATGGGGAATTTCCCATCCCAAATAGTCAGTTCAAACTGAACGAAATTTCTCCAATAAAAAAGGAAAATGTTCCAAATGTACCAACCATGTTTGGAAGCTGTATCTTGACTAGGAAACAAGTTACAAAAATTTGCGCAGCATAAGTTACCTTCTCATAGTCTCTGGCTACAGTAGCAGTGAAGGCAGTTGACAAATCGCCGAAGACGGTCTGTAAATTGGAAATTAAAATTTAAAACTTACACTAAATTGTGCAAATTCTGATTACTTACTTTTTTTAAATTATTCAATATCAGAAAAAATATCTTGCCTGTAGACGATTACTGTTATTGTTGTTATTGTTAGTGGGCGTGGGCGGTTCTACCTGAGGCTCAGCCAGATCTGAATTTAGAAAGACCGATGAGTGGAACAACATCACGGACTCTATTGCGGAAACAAAAAAAGGGTCACAAATAGTGAACAATTTAAAATCATTATTGCACATGAATGATGCAATCCAAACCCACGATTGATTGCTGAGAGAGCGGCGGCGATGGCAGAGGGATTGGAGAGATCCATTGGAGGGAGGAGAGGAGAGACGACACCTACACGATTGCATCATCACCAGGGCCGATTTTTTCTGATACTGAGAAGAAGCAGAAAAATTTAAATCCCCTCTCAAAAATGAATTTCCCATCTCATTTTGAGTGATGAATTCAATTACAAATATATTGTTGTTCGGTATTTGTAAGACCAGATCGAATTCATCGTTCAGATTTCTTTGTTGAATTTATAAAGTTCAAACATTACAAATGAGAAAAAAAAGACAAAATTCAAGAAAAAAACTTTTTCTCGATTTTTTCTCGAATTTCTCGATTTTCTCGAGAAAATAATTCGAGAAATTTCTCGAAATTTTTTCCCGCACACCCCTGGTCATCACTAGGCAATAGGCAATATTTCCTATCTGTTCGTCTCATTTTCTCTTGAAATGATGGCTGATTACTTATCAGCTACTGACATCTTGCAGAAAATATTATATTAATGTGAAACATAATTGAGTGAGTGATATTGGAGGAAGAAAAGGAGAGACACTTGACCTATTCAATTTCATAAGTATTATTCAATTTCAACTTTTCCATTTTTTAAAAATATTTTCTCTTTGGGATCGAACCCTACATCAAATCGAAATGTTACTTCGCACAGGGAATATGAAAGCATTGTAAAACATGAATTGGCAATTACTTGCACTCAAAATCATACTTCATTTTTTGATGAAAGTGTTCCTTCTCGCAGAAAATCTATTGGAATTATTAAAATTGTATCTTTACATTTGTCTCAATATTTTAATACGGATAAATTCAAGACATCGGATGTACACTTCACACAGAGACTATGAAAACGTTGTGAAACATATCTAAAAATACAATCTTCCCGAGAATTTCTTGAAGAAAATTTCCATCTAGGACATATTCCATTGCAATGAGCTACAGCTGGCGAATTGATATTATTGTAATTAAATAATAATATTTTTAATTATTATTAATTATTAAATAAATAACTGACTTGGAATGCCGAGCAGCGATGCTAGAGTGACGTCGCCTGATTGATGCTGAGGAAGAGGAAGAGACGATGGAGGAGTGGATTTGGAGGAGGATGGACCAGAGAACCACTTAATAAAATAAATAAATAACGAAATGAATAATGAACACACTCTCTCATCATCTCTGACCCGTCACATGATTCCAAACCAACAGAAAGGGATAAAGGCGAGAAAGTGTGCAAAAATGAGAGAGTCCCTCTCGATTTCACACGCTTTCTCGCTTCAATGCCCTTTACTGTAGGATTGGCATCATGTGGCTCTCTCCGATTCGCCTGATCTCTCGTCCATCAAAGAAGGCGAGAGAGTGGGGGGATTTAAGAGACGCAGAAAAAGGTTCGGAAGCAAAACCAGGAAGCGACGCGTTCGATGGTGTCCACACTCACACAATTCGCCTACTTTCTCTCTCTGGTCTCTCCTCTAATCGTCTTCTCTCTCTTCTCTCTCTCCATCTCTGCACTCTCTCCGACCCCCGCTGTCCCTCTCGCCCATCCTACTTACACACATGTGCGCGAACCATAATAGTTGACCTCGATACGGAGGGAGAAGGGAGGATTGGACTCTCTCCCGTTCGCACACTCTCTCGTCATCTCTGACCGGTGAGAGAGTGTGCGAAAGAGAGAGAGTGAAAGTGTCCGCATTTCGAAAGACGGCCAAAACAGTCCTTGGAGACCCCGACGGAGGTCTCAGAGGGTCGAATTTCGGTTATAAGATAATCGTATTTAATTTTCATGAATGTCTTAGAATGATGTTCTCATTATCGAAACCTGCCACTTCTTGGTTTCAACTATAGATGTTAGATATGTACTTCATCTCTGTGCATATTTAATTAGTAACGACGTGATATTCCTTTTAAAAAATATATTCCATTCTCTACTGTCCTGCGTATCCGCTGGTCAGGATGTCGTAATATTACTTACAGTTTACTACAGATACAATAAAAACAAAAAGTGCGGTTCGGTGTGACACAGTCTCACTCATTTACGCACCTTTTCACGCCTTTGCATTGCACTAACGTCTTCTTACTAGAATCAAAAAGAATTTTGAAATTAGGAGAGCAAAGTATCTAATAGAGACCGCAACGACTTCATTCCAATAAGTTCCAATAAAAGAGCACTATTTTGCACCAAAAATGCATCAAATGTATGTGATCATTCCATCGCTTCATGCTTCGTGCAATCTCGTTTCTTTTTTTGCTCTACAAAAAAGAAACGAGATTGGTAAGTGTTTCGAGCTAAAATGAAAATCTCTCTTTAAAGCAGAAACAATAGTTCAGAAGGTAAATATTTTTGTCGAAAAAATGTTCTCTACTCATCCGACGGTATTCGTCCGACTTATTGTTCCCATCACGGCAGTAGACTATTCCCTTAATATTAGGAAAACCAGACAATGTGCATCGAGAAAAGAGAATGCGCCACGTTTGAGTTTATTGTTTTCTTTTAAGTATTTGCCAACTCTTATAATACGCTCCAATGATCCTTCTGCTCAAGGATCATTCTTCCTCACATATTTTTTGCCCCTTCGGGCTTGCAAAAATTGCATGTGACACCCGTATTTCAGGGGCCACAGCGGGCAATTGGGAAAAGTTTTCAACCAGCAATAAACGCACCTCGGCTAAGCCTCATTGGTCACGTTATCGCCTCTGCGCAAAGCTGATGAGATATGGGAGGGGGGGGTATGCAAAGGGGACGCGCGCGTTACACGAGACGGGGCTGAGACACTCTCTATCTATCAGCCAGAGGGGGAAGGGGACGGGGGAAAAGATGTTTCAGAGGTGGTTCATAGGAATTGAGGTGGGGCGACCAACCAATTTCATTTCGCTTGGTGGCTCCCAATTTATCACTTCGATAAAATACTGAGGAAATAAAACAATTTGAATAATTAATTAACTAATTAATTAAAAAATAATTTACCTCATCATCACTATCGTTAGAGATCGTCTTGGGACGACCGCGCTTTCTCTTGACGACTGGTGGTTGACCTCAAAGATCAAAGATTAAACGATGTTATTGCAATTATCATTTGCATTGATATCTATTAAATTCAATCCCATTTGACAGATCTAATTACGCAAATATTTTTTTCACAAATATTTTCCCAACAACAAATCAACATTATACGAAGTCAACTGCTGGGTTGGGGGGAGACAAATTGAGATAGCAAACAAAAATAATTAATGTATCCCGTTTTCTTGATCTGTTTTGCATTCAAAAGCGTCCTCCTGATGCGTGAGTTGAAGACTTTTCGCAAGACTCTCTCAGTTTTCCACACTCCCTCGATCTGACAATTTCCTGAATTTTCGAAAATACACACCATTCCACAGGGCGGTCAGCGCTGCACAATAGATTTGGGAGTGAGAGAGCGTGTAAAATGGAGAGGGACTCTCTCACTTCCCCACACTCTCTCGCTTCTGACAGTCGAAACTGCTATTTCACTCACCATTAGGTGTTGCGTTGATAGCAGACGCCATTGAGTACGAGACGGAGATCTAAACGACTGAGGTTTGAACGAGAGAGATAATGGACGTGGCGACAAGCAGAGGAATGAGTACACTCTAATCTAAACCTCCAGAAAGGGGTCGGGAGCGGGAGACTGTACAAACCTAGGAGAGCCAGCCACTTTCTGCCACTATTGGGCTGAGGAATGATGTGAGCGCTCTTTAACCAGGGGAATTTCTAGTTTCGACAAAAAAAATCTGAAGAGTTCTCATGAAGAATTTAAGATAATGACGATTTTACATGATACTTTGTTCAATGAACATCTAATGAGCAGTTAGTTAAGGACTATGTGAAAGATGTTTCAAGACGGGGATCAGTCTCTTCAATGGAGATAATCAAGGATCTACGAACAACCAAAGCAGCTAAATACCCCAGGATGGAAAGTGACATCATCAACTAGGCTAAGAAATATGAGGACACGATCTATTAATTTCGAACTGTACCAATTATCAAATGACATCATTTCCCAATCGCTACCGTAACCCCTCACCTAGCGAGGCCGGTACCCACTAGTCTAGTGAATGCTGCAAGGTTCGCAACACTTCTCTCTCTCTCTCTCTCTCTCTCTCTCTCTCTCTCTCTCTCTCTCTCTCTCTCCCCCAATATTCAGGTCGCCCCGTCTACCATCTCCTATCTCTTTAAGATAACTATCGAAACGGACAAAAAAACAGCATTCGCAACAATCTCTCAAACCGGGCCGAGATAAGAATCTTATTCTGACCGCACCATCTCGCACTCTCAGATAGAGAGAGAGAAGGTGGGGGCGAGGAAGATTCTCTCTCTCTCCACTCGTTTCGTCCTCAGTTTTTTTCGACTTTTCCCCCTCTTTTCGACCCTCTTTCTCTGCGCTCTCTCCAAACGCCGCGCTCTCTCGGTCGTCCAAACCGCCGCCGAATGAATGTTGTTGAAAAAACGATGCGGAGCACGAACGAGCAGAGCGCGGCGAGAGAGCGCGCGAAAGTGAGAGAGTGACAGAGAGAAAAACTATGAAAGTGCTGCATTTTTTACCGGAGAGAGGCGAGCGGCGCCGGCCTTGTCTAGTTCCACTCGTTATTAGTCACAAGAACGAGAAAACCAAAGAGAAAAACGAACACTCAAACACACATAGAAAATTGCTATGTGAAAAACGATCGGGCGCCGGATCAAATAGCATTAATTTATTCACAAAAGATCATAAATTCTTCTGACCAATAATGCATGTCTTCTACTCGCTAGTCAAGTGATTTGGGATACGGTAAGAGATGCAGTAGATACAGTAACCGGCGGTACAGTAACCCGGGTTGATCTACCGGCGGGGGCGGGTGTAATACGAGAGTGATTACAGCAAAAGTCGGGCACACTCACACAAAAAAGAGCCGAACTGGTGTGAGGGAAAAAAAGAAGAAGAATAAGAGGGAGAGAGATGAAAATAGAATAAGAAAGAGTGTTGAGTGAGGCTATCAATCAATCTGTAGTCGCTAAACACTGCACACACAAAAACCTAAAAGCATTCCAGGCTCATTCTTCTACGCAATAGCATCAATCAACTACTATAATTTACAATTATCTCTACAACGAGGGGGCTAGGTCAGGATCGGCCGGAATGTTACCGTAATCTCTCATAGCGGCTTGGATTACACAACTATGCGAGAGTACAGTAACTGAAGAGGGAATATCGATCGATATATCGACAATATCGATTACTGGGAAATAGCTACTCCGGCGATTCCTCTAACTCTGAGCGTCTCCAGCTCCTCCTTCGACTCCACACGACGGATCGATCGATTCTGGCCTAAAGTAGAGACAATAATAATAATATTAATAATTATTATTATTATTTTATTATTATTAATAATAATAAAATTTGAGTTTTAAAATCGAGTAAATACTTGGATTCGATCACTCCATTCTGTGCACTCTCTCATCATTCGACCGGAGAGAGAAAGAGTGTGTGAAATGATGAGATCCAATCCAAGTTTTTACAGAGATCGCCATCTCTACAAGATAACCAACGATCGACTGTCGGTCGTGTACCCTTGAACAACGGTGGCGAAAAAAACGAGGCTGTTAAAATTGTCTTTTTTCCTCCCACACGCGCCATATCATTCCACAGGCCGGCCAACCATCCAGAAAGGCCTTTGGAGTGAGAGATCGTGTGAAATCGAGAGGGACTCTCTCACTTTTGTACAATCTCTCGCTCTAACCCTGCTCTGTAGGTATGGAATCATGTGGCGCACAAACGTCACATCTGCATGCGTGCGAGCTAATAGTAGATTTTCCTCTCTACTGTAACCAAAGCAACAACAGTATATGACAGTAACCAGGGAATCTAAATTGAATTAGAGTAACCCAGGCGACTACGGTAGACTACGGTAACTGACCGGTGAGATGGTAGCCGGTGTCGTCATAATCACACTCTTGCAGTCGCTGCTGCACCATCTTGTCGAGGTTCATACAGTACCTTCAACAGAGTAATCGATCGGCACAACTACTACTGTAGCCCTGCACCTTGCTATTCCACCCTCAGTGTGTCTTGTGATGTTCACACCTCTTGATAATGGGTCTCACTTTTTTCCGTGGATTTCAACATTATTTTCCTCCACATTACCACCTTAATTCAATCAACAATCAATCTCACACATCTACCGTAACCCCGCACTTCGATACTCCAAACTGTCAGCATAACTTGCGATGTTTAGACAGCATTGATAAGTTGTCCCTGCTGTTCCGATATTACAACAAAAATTTCCTCTGCACTATTGACTTCACTCATGCTGCGCAAATTTCAGGGGGTGCAAGGTGCAAAACAGTTTTATGAGAGAATGTCTGAGATCACTGGCATATCTCTTCACATGCCCGGCACTAGGCGAAAAAGCCGATGCGATGGATTCGCTCCATACTCCTTGGGTGGGTAGTACTCCATGAGAGATACACATAGCCAACTGGAGAAATGACCGGGCGGCGCGAAATTTAAAATCGATATTTTTCGACTTTTTATTTTCGCGTTTGTATGCCATAAATAGGGCACCGTTCGACTCCTCTCACAAAACTTAACATTTTATATGTTGACGACTTTCCATGAAAAACAAATCCTGGCGAGATATTCTTGTTTGAAATTTGTTTTCTGTAATAACTTTTCCGGTTTTAAAAAGTGCAGGAATTTTATTTTTGAATATCGCCTGCAAATCATTTAAGAATAAAATAAAGCCAAAAAAAACGAAAATCAAGGCGTACCAAGTGGCAGTTTTAATGGAAAGTGCGCAGTGGTGTACTGTAGATTTCTGCTGTTTATCGATTTATGGTGTGGATACTGTAAGAAAGTCGACTTTTCCTAAAAGTTTCAAAATTGCTCCAATCGTAATTTCTTCAACTCCTCACTATGTATTGATTCTTTCGACACCATAAGAAAGCGTGCGTGCTACGGTAAATTTTCCGACTGCATGAAACTAAGGATTTGTTGAATTTGTGCTGTCAGAGATAACGACTATGGCATTCTGAGGTGGCCTAGCATGCAGAAAAGAATCGATAAATGAAAGAAATTACGATTGGAGCAATTTTGAAACTTTTAGGAAAAGTCGACTTTCTTACAGTATCCACACCATAAATCGATAAACAGCAGAAATCTACAGTACACCACTGCGCACTTTCCATTAAAACTGCCACTTGGTACGCCTTGATTTTCGTTTTTTGGCTTTATTTTATTCTTAAATGATTTGAAGGCGATATTCAAAAATAAAATTCCTGCACTTTTTAAAACCGGAAAAGTTATTACAGAAAACAAATTTCAAACAAGAATATCTCGCAAGGATTTGTTTTTCATGGAAAGTCGTCAACATATAAAATGTTAAGTTTTGTGAGAGGAGTCGAACGGTGCCCTATTTATGGCATACAAACGCGAAAATAAAAAGTCGAAAAATATCGATTTTAAATTTCGCGCCGCCTTGCGCGGCGCCGACGCGTCGCGGTCATTTCTCCAGTTGGCTATGTGTATCTCTCATGGAGTACTACCCACCCATGGAGTATGGAGCGAATCCATCGCATCGGCTTTTTTGCCTAGTGCCGCCACTATGTCGGAAATCTTAGACATCGTCTCTTATACACCTTTTCATGACTTTTTTCCTAGTGAAGCTACAACTTCCAAACTTGATACAGATATTGCAAGCCACGTTTGGAACATTTTCCTTTTTGATTGGAGAGATTTCGTTCAGTTTGAGCTGAGTTACACGAGTTTTCCACCCTCAGAGGGTGGAATTCCACCCATGAAATTTGCGCAGCATCACACTAACTTTCTCTACACTATTCACCTAAATTAATCACCAATCTATCCCACCGAACTACCGTAATCCCTCTTACATGTTTCCACAAATGAGCATTTTGATGGAGTCCTTGCCCTCCTCTCTGCCCTTCTCGAGATCCTTCTCGCAACGGGGATCGAATCTCCACCAGCCACCTCCACCGCCCTTAGAACACCAATCAATAATCAGTATTTATAATTGTTGGATCACGAATTTCTATCGATAATCGCCAAAATTAATGTAGTACACAAATTAGGAGGAAATTCGGTAATATAGCTCATAAAAAAGCACAATGTGCATTGTCAGAACCGATTAGTGCTCAGATACGTTATAATTGCTATCATTATGGTGATAAATGGGAGGAAGATATCTCTCGAAATGGTTCGGAGAAAGGGAAAGAGATCATTTGTCAATCACCGAGTGGGGGCAAAAAAGGGAATGCAAAAAGGTGGAAAGGGCACCTGGTACAGCCAGTAGCTGCTGCTATCGTTCTTCTTCTTCTTTCCTTCCTGCTTCACCTCAATTAATTATAGCTCTCTTACCATACTCTAGTTTACAGGGTACGGAATATCGTTAAAAATGCGGTATACTGTTCGCCCAATCACTTATAGCAATCTTACAGTACCCTATAAATATGGCTGCTACGGTATGCTGTAACACTGCATACTACAGTAGACACTTCCTAATCCCATCTGTCACATTTGATTTTGAGAAGAAAAAATCGATAAATGCAGAGCATCCAATCGATAATCATCCACTGACTACGGTATTGGAGACGGAGAGTGCGGCCAGGTCAGCATGCAGATCGTCCATCTTGTCTCCAGCATCCGAGGCAATCGACGTGTTCGAGACATCTCAAATATACAATCGAAGCATTAATGAAAGAAGAATCAGTCCAATGCCACTTTGGTGTCACTTTGAGGTCACTTTGAAACTTCAATTTGGTCAGAAGAAGAAAAATAAACAAAACTGATCCGATAGGAAGTGCTTTTTACTAGTCTGACTATCCGGAATTTTCTGGCTAACGTGAATGTATGATCCACACTGGCAGGGGAAATAAGTCTGGGGGGGTCATCGACCATTTTTTTAAACTCCGGTATTCGTAAGCTATTTCCCTGTGACCACCGTACCAACCATTATAAACCACCATAGAAGGTTTTCGTCGGTAAACTCTTTCTTCGGTTCACAACTTAAAGAAATGATGTGACCCAGATATGGGATAGTGTGACCAAAGAGTTCACCAGCGTCTTTAAAATCGAAATGTTGAAAAAGTCGGATAAGTAATTTCAAATGAAATTGAGATCTTTATAGGCCATACAGATCTGCATCACCGAACACATTAACAGCGTAAAAGAACTTCAATGTGTATGAATCCCTCTAATCTCTGTGCGCACGATTATAAATCTCCAGAAAGGGGTAGGACTTGCGAGCGTGCGACACTGGGGAAAACTGTTTCCCTACCCACTGATCTTCTCTGGAGGCTGGATCTGGATGTGCGCGGGTGGTTACAATCATAGACGAAAAAGTATTTTCTATGGAAATTACAATGGCAGAATTTTGAAGTTTTGATATGAAATTTCGAAAAATCAGACAATATTTCAGGATTTCAAGGTCCTTGTATACCCTTATGGTCAGTGCTTACCTTTCTTCTCCTCGTCTCCCTCCTCCTCCTTCTCCTTCTCCTCCTCCTTCTCCTCAGGATCTCTCATATCCAGTTGTCCTTTCACCGTCGGATGGTCGAATAGCTCATCATCGATGGGTTCACGACACATAGGACAGCACGGGCCATCCTCATTATCCTCATCATCCATGCTGGTCAGATAAACACCTGCAGTTACAGTACTCAGCCGGGGGTACTATAACGCGCAATTCGAGAGCTTTTTACGCGGTGCTAAGGGAGCGAAACAGTCATGCCGAACACTTTTCTGACACATAAACCGCTGTAGCACTATCAAATAGGAATTGCTATTCGTAATTACCAATCGCAAATTAACTTAATTACTGTCCTAGGGATACTGTACCTCTCACCCTTGATGCACGTGAAGCAGAAGGTGTGATCGCAGTCGAGAGTGAGGGGAAGGAGAATCTTGGAGTAGCAAATGGCACAGTCGCCCTCAGTTGCCATCTAAGAGAGAGAATGAGGGGATTAAAATAGTAATACAATTTGTTTAAAGTCAAAAAAAAGCTCCGCAGGCGAGAGAACATAGCAAAGCAAGAGACACACCGAGGTGAGAGAGAGAGAGAGAGAAAGAGAGTGCACACAACCGTAGTCCATTTCACAAACTTTTTTTTTAAATTGTAATAATACACCTAGTATTAGAATAGACAATGCATGTCTACTCGTGCAACGTGCTCACACACTGCAGAACATATAAACTATTTTAAAATTAGCATAGCAACTCCGTAGAACGAATAAATGTAAATGCGGGATGTACATCTTCCACCCATTGTACTGCAAGTGCAGAAGACATCGACGAATATAAAGCAAATGAACTTTATTAACAACAACGTGCTCCTGCGTACAAGTACCATGTATCTACTAGCTAGCTGAGATTAATATGCAGTGATATGAGGTATGATAGGAAGTATAATGAGCCGTATGATCTACCTTCTTGTAAAAATGAAGTGTAAAGCTACATGTTCACATCAAAAGTTTACAACAAATGGATTGGAACGAAAGGGAAAGAGGAATGGAAGTGAAAAACTCGTTCAGTCGAATGTGTTCAGTGCAATACTCTTACAGTAATCTTCTCAATTGTAATCATCAGAGCGATTCTATAGGAAATAGTTGTGTTAGATCAAATAAGGCTAGTCGTGAATGTCAAAGGATATTCGCGAATAGAACTATTCGATCTAATAACACTAATAGGAAGTCAACGATAACTGTTATGGCCGATCTCAATCAGCTCTCTAACGAGTGAGTCTCACTCCGGCGATTCCCTTCACATCGAGTGACTCCAATTCCTCCAATGACTCCACACGAAGGATATCACGAGAACGACCTGAGACATTTATTACAGTTAACCAGAGGAATCGCCCATTTGCCTCGACCGATATAACAACCCATCACCATCCTTCTACGACTACGTTAATCAGAGTAATAACAGAGTACAGAAACGATGCCTCGTTTTCGCACGCCCTACATCACTTATTGCAGTTTTTTTCGCTCACGAAATAAGCGACAGAATTTGAGATGTGCTGCACAATACCGTATTTTACACAACCCAAACCAACCTCCGACTGGATTGCCGCCCAATCTGTCCAGACGCTGCTGCACCATGCTGTCGAGGTCCATACGGTAGCTGCAACGAAAGCACACAATTGATGTGTTATTTCTTTTTTTATGGGCAAGGGTTGTTGCTGGTAGGTCAAATGCAGGAGAGTGGTGAGAAAACATGGTGATTTTGATCAAAAAACTGTAGGGTCTGATGCAAAATCGTAATGGCTTGAACCGAAAGAGGGAGGATTTTCGGCAAAACGCGGGAGGGTCCTGTCGCTGGCAACACACTAGCCCTTGTATGGTTATTTCCGTAGAGATCCACCGAATACAGTAATCCACAAAAAAAAAGATATTAGTCCACGATTGGCATAATGGTCGTCAAAAATATCAGCACTGCTGCTGCAGTCCGGAAAGGGCGGAGCCAGAGTCCTTGCCTCTAGTGAGGTCACTCCGGTATTTTCTTATTTAGAGAAAATTTCAAGATCAAATAAGAAACATTAGATAGGGTAGACATACGAGTGTCCACAGATGACCATATCGAACTGCTTCTGTCCCGTTCCTCTGCTCGTCTCCAGATCTTTCTCGCAGCGAGGATCGAATCTCCACCAACTTGCTGCTCCACTCTGCAAAAAAATAATTTATCCAATAGACAAGCTCGTGAGATGCAACAAAATGAGTGCTACTGGGGGACTCGGAGCCGCGAGGTGGACTTACTGGAGGAGTTAGCGAAGGAGTATCCGAATGATAACCTGGGAACACATTCGCAAACTCATTCGGTAACTCCCCCAGGCAATATCAATCGAAAAAGGAAAAATTGCACACGACAGGATTCGAACCACCGGCCTATGATCTGTGAGCCTAAGCTCTTATCCAATAGGCCACGAAGACATTGGTACTCAGCTAAATAAAGCAGTATATAAACCCTGGAGTCGGGGAGTTACCGGAGGAGTTTGAGAATGAGTTTCCGGGGAACTCCCCCGAAACTCATTCGCAAACTCATTCGGTAACTCCGCCGCCGTTTTCGGAGGGAAGGAAAATTATTTTAGATACCTGATACAGCCAGTAGCTCTGCTTCGCATCGGGATCAGGCTTCACCTGCAAGGAAGCATTATCGTTGTTTTTTCCATTAATTTACCCACTTTCGCGGCGGAGATCGATAGATAACTAACTTAAACAACTTACGACCGGAGTAGAGGTCGACTGTGCAACGACGTTTCCCTGCAGATCTCTCGTCAGCTGCACATGGCTAGTGCCAGGTTCAGTCTTCACAGTAGCAGCGGCAGCGGCAGCTCAAGAGCACAGTTCGTACTTAGCTATTGCGCTCAGTACTTGGCTATTGCGCTTATACCGGTAGTGTTTGACGCTGTTCTACGAGTCCGAAGAGGAGACTCTTCCGGATCTCTCATGTCCAGGCGACCCTGCTGTCTAGGCTTCTTGAACAGATCGGGCGAAATCACTGAACGGCACATCGGGCACAGCGCCGGATCCATCGTTTCACGGACACCTAAATCCATTCAACATACGACCAATTAAAAACCCCAACTCTCACCCTTGATGCAGAGGAAGCAATACGAGTGATTGCAAGTCAACTTCAAAGGCAATACCATTTTTAGGTAACAAATAGCGCATTCATCGTTTGCCGACATCTTAATATCTTTCTGTTAGTTCCAAGAGCTCCCGCCAAAAGATACCATTGTCTGTAACATACAGTTCATGTGCGATGTATAACAAATTGGAGTAAACCACAGAACAATCTTATTCAACGCGGGCACAATAACAAAGAACAGAGTGACCCAAGTGACACAAGAAACGACACCAGGGGTCTCCGACCAAGTCAGGGAAACGACGTTGAAAACCAGAATGATTTACTGGTCGGCGATGGTGACCTCAACGTCTACTCCAGGCTCGATAGAGATGGAAGTGACCTGGTGGAGCACGTCCGAGGGGGAGTGCATGTTGATGACGCGCTTGTGAATGCGCATCTGAAAAGATCATATTTTGGGGAGCAAGAGCAAAATATACCACATCATATGAATGCAATTGAAAACGCATATTTAAAATAAAATTTACCTGGTAGCGGTCCCAGGTCTTGGAACCCTCTCCGCAAGGGGTCTTGCGGGTGGTGATGCGAAGCACCTTGGTGGGCATGCGGATGGGGCCCTTAACCTGGAGCTCCTTCTGCTTGGCACTGTCGATGAGGAGAGTGCACACTTAAATGTAACATTTAAACTACAACCGACAAAAGATTTGCTACCCACGAAAGCAACTTTTTAAAACACAAACATTTGAAATAGCATGTTACAGCCCTGTAGCAAACCAACTTTAAACAAACGTTAATCGGTACTCGTCGGCTATAGCTACTTCTGGCGGAAATTATAACTAAATCATCTAGAAGACAGCAAGCAGCTAGAGAGTGGCGCTATTTCACCTCTACACGGCTGCTATATAACTTATGTCTTCTAGCTAAAATAGCTATACACCACGGATACTATGAAGGAAAAAAAAAGAAAACAGAGGAAAGCTTACCCTTCTCGAGGGCAGCCACGTTCTGGGACGTGAGCGTGATGCGGATGCGGTGCTCAGTGCTGTCAGCCAGGGGCTTGTCACTCTTGATAGCGGCCTGAACAATTCGTTTTAATATATTAATACAACCATGACAAATCATCATTGATCGTGTACAAGTAAATAAAAAAGAAAATATAATCTTTACTAACCATTTTCAGATTGTTGTTTGAGCTTTGGGAAAACTTGAGGTTACTTCTTTCTTCTCTTAGCTTTCCGGTGCTCAACTTCCAGTTTGGGGCTGTAATTAAAACTAATAGTGAAGAGGCAATACAAAATGACATGTACAAAAAAAACCGGTTCGCACAAAATTTGCTGTTCTCGATATCAGCTATGTCACAAGGTTATTGGTACAACGCAGTGTTTTGATATCGATCAATAAAGTTTCAATTACAAAATTAACAGTTTTCAAAGGAAAAAAGTCAAAAAAAGAAAAGTCCCAGTTGTCGCCCGAGACCTAACACGTATAAAGTTATGATACTCAGGCAGACGCGTTTACTTACAGTATATTTGTTCCGCTGCGTTGCATGAACATCATTGTTCAAATTGTTGGCAAGTTGCCAGCTCAAGTTTTCGTTCAAGTGTGATTTTTTAAAATTTTTTGTTATAGTTTGTCCTTCCTTTCTCTGCTATATTTATGTTAATTTCATCATTTTGCATGCTATTCAGTTCGTCCTGTGAAATAAAACATTTACATTTCCAGGGATGTTCGATGTGAAGTCCTTAGTAGGCGGTGGAGGCGCTCAAAATTCCGGACAACGCGATGGACCTCTTACTGCGGGATCTCTCACCTCGATCGAGCAGCCAAGAAGGGTAAAATTATTCAACTTTGTCATGTGTACGTGTACAGCCTTCTGAAACTGTATCTTCAGCCTGCCGGTCGTCCTCGAGCAGGTATGGGAGTGCAAAAGCGACCGAGTAATATGAAGAGGGAGCTGTACAACATCCTCGTCACTCAACAACGAGAAGGAAAGGACATCCAGTCTATGATGCCGTCTAATGTACACGATATGTACAAGAATCCGAAGGCAAATGTACGTTTTGTTTCCTTGTGAATACTTTGTAAAGAATAATTATGCAGATGGGCAAGCGACATGTTCGAAAGTACCACTGGGTGCCATTCACGAACGAGGCTCGCAGCGACGGAATGCAGCTTCATCACTGGGAGCGAATGGACAAGAACAAGGAGGAACAGTATTGCTTTGCAAAATGGAACAAGGTTAGTGTCGAACTCAGAGTTGGGCTGGAAACCCGCAGAGGTCGGCAGCCCGCAACGGGGTTCCGGTATTTCGGGAAAATCAATAAATCTAATCTAAAAAGTATTAAAAAAATAAGGCGCGGATAAGCAAAAAAAAACAAGGGTTAAGCTAGGGACCACCAAGTAAAAAGTCAATTTCATCCTAAAAATCCGTGTTTGTTCTCTTTCGGGGAGTCGAGGATGCAAATTAGGAATGGCGTCGTTAAAATTTCAGGAAACGCCCATTTCAGCGCGTTTTCAGCAATTTAGTTGAATTGCACCAAATTGAAAGTTGTGACGCACGCAACGCGTGATTCGTGCGTCGCGGTTTTCTGTTCCTTGTGTCAACTAATTTTCTTTATGTCATTTTTGTCGTATTTCATAGGCGAGATATATTTTATTTATTGTGATAATTACTCGACACATCAATGACGAACAATTATTGATTGTAATCAAGAAGTGAGCGCTACGGACAGAGAGAAAAATACGCAATTCTCAATGATGTCTTCAAGAACTGTACTCATTTCACTTGTAGAATAGTTCATTGCGCATGTAAACTCTCCTATGATATTTTATAATGTAGCAGTAGTGTCGCAAAATTAAATTATGACTCTCTGGATTTTTCTTTTGATCATACAAATTTCATACCGTAATCCTGCAGTAGCTATGCAATGGTCGCCGATGAATTCCAAGATCTTTCTTTTTTCTCGCATAACTTCTATCATACACATAGAGTAGTCAGAGAAGATTAGAGGATGATTTTACAGATATCTCTCGTCCTCTCACTCATGATACTTTTGTTATTACATTTAAATACCGTAATCCTGAGGTATTTATGGAAGGTGGCCAATGAATTCCGATATTTTTTCTTCGAAATCTAACGTCTTATATACCGTAATCCTTCAGAAACCATTTCCATGTGAATTGATCATTCTCGTTTGAACTCATGTCCTCCTTATCAGACATAAACTCATATCCATGATGCAGACATAATATACCAATTTTGACTACAGTACACGAAGCGGCATCAGAGGCGAGAAAGGGGTACGACTAGTGACGTTCAATTTGCGTCAACTAATCAAATCACACGAGATATACCGAAGTCCCGCTACAGTATCCCGGCAATATTCTTGATGTAAAAAACACGGCGACTGTTTCTAATTTAAAAAAATCCGATGCATCTCAAAACCTTCTCAATAGAACCACGTTGTCGGTTTTCTGATACCATGTTTTGTCTTCACAAGAAAAATATTAAAAAGTGGACCTCTGGCGAAAAATAATAACCAGATAAAAACTCATGATAAAATTTCAAATTGTTGTTTATTAGAAAGAAGAGGCTTCTTGTACAAAGTATACCCGCAGTGCCCATTCATGGCTCAATAACGGGCGCACTTAAAATATATTTTAGTCACTTTTGTAAAAAACAGAATAATTTCCCTAGATTATCGAGCATGCCACAGATTTTGTGCTTACTATGTGAGTCAGTATTAGTGCTTACTGTGGTCGTGATAACAAAGAAATACGCCAAATATATGAGATGATATTCTCCCTAAGGTGGATCTCATATCATAAAATCGAACCTGTAGTTTACTCTGTGTGTCCGGTTTAGTCATTGTTTTGGAGTTTATTTAGTGTAAACACCAACTAGCAGAATGGTCGCATAATCGTTCATGGACTCAATGGTTTGAGATTTTAAAAAAATATTTCAAACGTGAATGCTGACTATGCATGAGTGCACCGGAGAACGAGCTAGAAACAAACACGGCGGATATATTTTGAAGAGGAAGGATCCCTCTGCTAACATACAATAGTTTGAAAATTTACCTTGATTTTTAAGCAAAATAATTTTTTTAGTCAGACGTAACACTTACACTTATTTTTCATCTGAAGCCGAAACATGATATCAAAAATCTGGCGACGCAGTTCGAAAGAGCAATGGTTAAAATACATGCGCCTATAGTTTCACAAGAATCCGTGATAAAAAATTTTAATGACTAAAAAACCGTAAACTATGGTGAGAAAAAAGCGTTGAAAAAATAATAAATTTGACCGATCTGTATATTTTCGGATACTGTAGCACGAATTCCATTATAGGGATACTGTAGCAGGGTTACGGTATACGCCTGAGGCAGTAATAATCTGATACCCAACTCAAACAACATACGCAGTCGTAATTTCGCGACTGACGACTACCAGGATACGGTAGTCGGGTTACGGTAGCTTGTGTACGGTAGTTGGACTACGATGGTTACATTAGAGTAGGTCACTAGGGGTTTGGTTGCAACAACCCAAATGTCATTTTGGACCATGAACCCCGGGTCATGGTTGAACAAGAACAACGTAAAAGACTCGATGTTCAACGCTTTGCAGCGCAATTTCGCGAAGACGAATTTTCTTCTTTTCTTGTCAGTTAATGGCCATAGTGTTGAACTTCTACTAGCCAGAAAATTGGAGAGGGACACGCTTTCACACACAAATGCGAGCGGAAATAAACGGTTTCATGGAAAAAATGAACACCGTAAAACGCAATTTGTAGAATTTCGCGAAGACGAAATTTCTTTTATTTTTGGCAGTAAACTAGCAAGTATATTTAGAAGACACATGCAAACAAAGCTAAGATGCGCACGCTTTCAAAAATCAATAAAGAACGAAAAATGAAATTTCCACGCTAAAATTCGAACTCCCGCAATCAGTGCGTGCACCACACGCTTCACAGTATTTTCGTCGGCTCTCACTTACGGCTCTGAGACTTGGGGGTCCCTAGGTTAAGCAACGGAGTCAAGGATGGAAAGTAGAACCGGGTTTTCCAGAGCCGGGTATTGAGATACCGTAATGACCGAGAACTTTATCTAGGGACCGCAGCGCATACAACGAAGTTGAACGTTAAGATTTGGCTTTCTCGTGAATGAGACTTGGGTGTGCTGACTCAACTAATCTAAGTTAAAATAATTAAATTTATAAACTAAAGTAGCAAAACATCTTCGAAAATGAGTTCCAAAAATAGAGCAAATGGGCGGGGTTTTGGCGAGTTCCGTGTGTCAGATTTGTGTCAAATTCATGACTCAAAATTAACTTTTCGTATTTTTTCTACTAAACGAATTTTAGTTTTCTTTATTTTATGTATCATTTGAATACTCTATAGTATTGCAGTACGCTCGACGAATGAGGTTGGAAATAATAGCTGTACAACAAAACAGCAAACTGTTTTCGAATGCGCGTCAATTTTTTACAGTTTTCTTGGGGGTTTCTCGACGGTGTTTTCTAATTCACTCAGGTAACCTTCAGCTATGCCTTGCCGATATGCGTATGCTATTTTAATGTAATGCAGAAGCTGCTAAACAATTTTAATTGGAGCAGAAACGCGCTTTTCGATCAGATTTCTGCAGTTTCGTGGCGCTTATTTTTCTTTCTTTCACTGTACAGTCTACTAGTCTTCCTAAATATGTCATTAGATACGTTACAGGCATCAAAAATATTTCGTATACTTACGTAATTGTGAAGACAAGCGCCTTTTCCAAAAATGTTTTAGCACCCTTCAACTTAATAAGCAATGATTATTTTGAAGTAAACTTTAGTGTCGAGGCACATACACCTAAATAAAAATGTAATTTTTCTATTTCTTGAAAATTATGAAAAAGATGATTTAATCATAATTATTACGTATACAAAAATCAATGCTGCGAAGTTTGGCTGACGAGGGCTAACGCGGGGGTTTGTCAGAAATACCAACAACGTTCACTCTACAATATGCAATAAGAAGCTAAGAAGAACCTTGCGGAACTAAAGTTATTAAACTCTGAACATGAGTACTCTATCTGTTCAAATATATCCGTAAATATCAATCATCGAATAAATCTAATATGACCAACTCTGAGGATGGGAACTGAGGAAAGTAATAAGAACAGGGAAGTGGCCAATTAACTTACGGAACGCAAGAAATACTGATTTGAAAACGAGTACTTAGCTCAGTTCGCGATAGCATTTGAAAGTGGGCACCCCTGTGTACTGTACCGGCGTTTTCACAAATGTTGAAAAGTGAGCGGAGACTGCGGTACCTAACTTTATCGAGAATGGAAGTTTCTGAGCAATAACAAGGTTTTAGGCGAAAATACCATAAATTCAAATTTCACGCCAAAAAAATTGAATCTCTTGCACTCTTACGCTGTGTGTCGGTTCATAACCGCAGCTATACTCAGTGTGTTTCAACCTCTCCTTTCTATTGCTTCCAATCTCCATTCTAGGTTGCTTTATTGGGATAAGTATACCAATAAAGTAGCCAAAACCTAGTTTATGTTCAGAAAATACATTATAAAATAAACGTATTGAAGAATGAGAGCAGTATTTATAACTTCTAATATTAATAAATGAATTGTCTAATTACTCAATAATTTTACGTTATTTAGTTTTTGGCGACCCACCGATTTTTTCCAATCGAAAACTATGTTTGCGCGATTCGCATAATTTTAAAGTGTACAATGGCGCTAAAAAAACTCGCCCGCTAAGACCCGCTACTGCGCCAATATGGACAGTTAGCGGCTAGCGGGAGATCTGTATCTTGCTTCAAACTTAATATTTTTTCCAATTTTTTTTGCATTTGATTCGCAATCGTGAATTAAGTAAATCCGGGACGTCGCATTTTGACTTTTATATACGCGTTTCGGCGGTCCGCAATCTGAAATTTGGCGTAATTTTTCAGCTGATCTCTGGTCGAACTTCTTCTAGTTATGGTGCACATGCCCCACTGCTGAAGTCCGGATTCATCAATAAGGGAATCTAAGAACAGTGTCATTTGAAATGCTCATTTAAAGAGCGCCTCGATTATTCATTGACTTGTTCCGGGCTTCAACAGTTGTGCCTATTTGTGCGTTAAAGGGACCTGGTACTGCAAATGAAGTGAATTTCAGATTAAAGAGAATTTTATTCCGATTCGAACGCAAAAAACCACATATTTTTACGATTTTTTTGAAATTAGTTATGAATTTTCAAAGATCCCGTTTCAGGCCAGAATGACCCGGCGCTACTGTGTTTAGCGGCTAAACACAGTAGTGCCGGGTCATTTCAGCCAAAAATGAGACCTTTGAAAATTCATAACTAATTTTAAAAAAATCGTAAAAATATGCGGTTTTTTTGCATTCTAATCGGAAGAAAATTCTCTTTAATCTGAAATTCACTTCATTTGCAGTGCCAGGTCCCTTTAATTTGCGATATATATTTTTCCTACTGTTGCACATTAACTGAAAAATATTTTTCAGGTCATTAATATTCCCGAATACACGGACGATATCTACACGCAGCACCTGCAAACGTCGAAATGGACGAGAGAAGAGACTGATTTACTTTTCGAGATGTGCAGGCGCTTTGATCTACGGTGAGAAGATAATTTATTCATAATCTGAATGTTTCACATACTGTGGTGTAAAATATTTAGGGTGAATCTTAAATTTGTTTCCGTACTACTGGTGTGGCTGGGTAGTGAATCTAAGTTTAGGAATTTAAAGTGATATCCGGATGTATCACTCGTCCTATAAATTTCCATAGGTCCATAGATGATTGAGTATAAATGAAGTACAAAAATGAGTATAAATGAAGTACAAGAAGTACAAAAAAAAAGAAAAAATGAGACTAGTTTGCGAATATGTTTTCCTCACAAGGCTGTTCAGATCTGATTAGGAGTGAAAACTTATTTTTATTATATTAACAAACATATCATAAATTCAATTTCAGATGGCCTGTGGTCCAAGACCGATACGAAACGGAGCGATTATATCGCAATAAGGCCGGAAAGACATTTGACAAGCGCAGCATTGAAGACATGAAAGAACGGTAAGATCTTCTCTTCTCTCAAACATAGACCACAAAGATGTTTTATGTACAAAAATGTTTTATATTGGCTGAAAAATCAAGAATGTGCGTTTTTTAAAAAAATATTGTTTTCAATTTTTCAGTCCTTCTAACCCTGAAATGTTGTCTTTTTTGAAATTTCTCCAAAAAGTCAAAATGCGATGTTCCCGTGAACATAAATTATCTGGTCTATGATGTCGAAATGAGAAAAAAAACTAAATACAAATTTGGTAATTAAAAATATTGTAAAACGCTTTCATGCAGGAAATATCATTGCAGGTTCTACGCAATTCTCTCAGAGTTGAATCTACTGAAGGATCCAACTTCCGAGCCGATCGCGTATGACGCAGACCACGAGAGGAGAAGAAAGGAGCAACTGAGGAAGCAATTCGATCGAACACAGGAAGAGGTTGGTGAAGACACGATTTCTTATTTTTAAAGATGTATTTACATATTACGTGTCTTCATGCGCAATGACTTTTTTTTGTTACTGATGAAAAACGGCTTAAATAGTTCCGTTAGACAACTCTACCTTGTTGCGAAGCATTTTTATAGGCACTGTTTCGTTGCACTTGGTTGAGGTTTCCATTCACTTCTTCGTAAAAAATATGTATGAATACATTATCTAATAATTACCAGGTGTATCTTATGATACATGTTTTACAACCCAAAGTAGGTGGGCTAACGGGACTATTTAATATGTGCGGTCAACATCAATTATCATTGTACCGATTTATTTATGGGCCTTAAATATCATAAAATTGTAGATCGAGGAGGAGGAGCGTCTGCAGGATGAGCTCAAGAAGATCGACGCGCGTCGGAAGGAGAGGGAGAGGAAGGCACAGGATCTACAGAAACTGATCAACATGGAACAGCATTCACCCAGTGTCAGGTAATGCCATATGATTTGTAAAGCCTTTTGACGTACAACGTGTTTTTTTGTGTATTAAAATAGTATTCTTAATAACGATCTGTGAATTGGGAAAGGAAAAATTATATGGTATCTATTATCAAATTAAAATAGAAATATTTCATCTGTGAAGCTTATGATAGATGGAAAACAAATACCAATATTCTCGTTCAGTGGTGGTCACTCGCCCGCTCCTGGAAAGAAGAAGATGCTCAAGAGCAAGTTGACGGGCATCCCCGGAGCCTTGCCCGTCATTACCGTGAGAATATTATTTGATTTGATTTCTGTGCATAAGTAAATAGGGAATCTGAGAAAATGCTAAAATGTTAGTTGGCTTCGTGCGTTTGACGTACATTTCAACGGGTTTTTTTGTGTTAAAATAGTTTTTTTAAAATATTAACTTCACCCATCAGTGTCGAGCGCTACTTCGACTGCAATGTTGATATTAGAGTATTTTATTAAAATAAACGTATGCGTTGCTGTTATTAAATTGTACAAAGCTTGATTGTTTTTGCGTTTGCAGACGGATATTCCGACGCTGACTAGCCTCCGATTCACTGAGTATCGATCGGCAGGAGCTCATCTGCGATCACAGGTTTCCATACTTTATTATGCAGTCGATTTGAATTTTGATATTACAACTGCACTTGCCTAACTAATGGTGGTAGATTACTTTGTAGCAATATTTCTTTTTTTCTCTTCTTTCCAACCACGCAGCCGAGTTAATTTGATTTTCTACTGTTATAGTGAGCGTGAAACATTGCATTTACTTGTGTTCAATGAACTAATGATTCCTTTCAGGAAATGAAATTGCCGACGAATGTGGGACAAAAGAAGATGAAGAATATCGAGACGATTCTCGAAAAGCTCAAGCTGGGTATGTTTTCTAAGCTTCTCTTATTGCAATAATGATACATTTGCACCAAATCCGCCCCCTTTTCTGGAACTCCCTCCTGAACACTTCTTGATTGGTTTCAGATCGTGATATTTCCTGATTAAACTAAATAGACTACCATAATTTCGAGAGCTGTATTGGCACCGAATTTCTTTCTCGATTGCTCTATAATGCATACACATTGATCGGATATAGTTGCTGGTTGTATCGTGGTTTTAAGGAACGAACTTAATTGTTCTCGTTGATCTATGCTATTCTTACCGTAATGGTTGTTCGTTCAGAGATGAATCCGATGGGCGCGACGGATATTGTGAATGGATACAACGACTTCCGAGGAAGCATAGTACTCCTTCAGGTTAGTTGGTGATACTCTATCGATAAACTATTGTTTTTGCAACAAAATATTAACATTGGAATAATGTAATATCACACCTATTTTGTGTGCGCTTTATGTGAATCTTACTGTGAGTTCCACACAATATCTGATTTTTTCAAACATTGAAATTTGTGTCTCTTTTTTTCTGAGGAATATAGTTAGGTGAATAACAAGTGCTTACGAAATACGCACCTTACTCCACGTACCGTAATCTTCCGTTCAGGAGCTGAAGCAGACGCTGCAGACAGCGGAATTCGATCTGGAATCGTTGAGAACGAGACTTATTCAGCAGGGACTACCCGTGAGTTGATTGCCTTCACTTTTGGCAGTGAATGAGGAAGAACCAGATGGAATTATTATTAATGTTCGAAACATTTAATTATGTTAGCGCTCCCATTCTTATTTCGATTCGCATAGTAGGGCAGGGTTTATTTGGATTGTCAGAGTAGTAGTACTCACTTTTGTTTAGTGCATATGCCAAATAGGCCTTCGCGTGCGAAGATAGGCACTTCTGCACTTTGCATGTAAACCGAATTAACGTAGCGAGAGAGTGCAGGACAGACACATGAAGGACTCTGTCTACATCCCCCGCCCTATGCTAATTGCGAACTTGCGAAAACCCCATTTGACCTATGGTTTAGTGCTCAAGTAGGGAATTATCATCTGTAAAAAGCATAGACGTCTCTAATTCACTATTCTCTCAATATCTCACCAACGATGAATGCATTGATTTGTCCGATTAATCGTTCAAAATGATGTAATAACCGATCTCAGACCTTCGAACTGGAGCCCCGTATGCGTATCTCCTCTCTCCCCGATGGTGGTTACGATCCGTCGTCATTGGAGGGAGATGGAGCACCCTCCAGTCTGAGGAGACTGACGAGTTGGTTGGATATCAACCAGCCAACGGGATTGATGAATGTGAGTGATGTCTATTGACCAAAAAGTATGTCCCATAGAGCATAGATCGATAGAATTTTGAAGTTTTTTTTAGATGATTTTAATTTTTTTAAATAGATATCTCAAGGTTTGAAACATAGGTCAAAAGGGTGCGTTAGGGAAAGTCGAAAATGTGGGTTGGGTTTTTCAAAAATGGTAATGAAACATGATAAATGTGGGCTGGTTTTTCAATATTTCTTCGGAAAATCCAAAAACGTGGGTTGGATTTTTCGAATATTGGCTTTGAAATGTCAAAATGTGGATTGGCTTCGTCGTTTTTTACGTACCTTTTGACCTATGGTTTGAAAAGTGGAAAATCATCCCACATTTCCGGTAATACACAGTAATTTGAGGGGGTCGGGGCTACTACAATTGTGATTCGTCCAATAGATAGAAAATAACACGCACTAGTTCGTGTGTGCGGATGCACTCTCGTTTTATCACCTCACACTTGGAAAATAGCTAGATTCCCCCCCCCCCTAAAATTCTTCGAACTTTTTCTTCGGTGTATCCGTGTTGCAACACTAGTATAAATGTGGGCAATTTTGCACATTCTGATTATATGCCGTGCGATTTTTCCATGAAAATAAAAAAAAATAGATTTTTTGTGACTTTTTGGTGCATATCCTTTTAGTCTATGGTGATGTCCTGTCATTTGTGTTTTAGGAGGGGGGGGGGGGTATAATTGTGGTTAGTCCGATAAATAAAAGATAAATGCTGTCCCATAACACTAGTTCGTGTGTGCGGATGCACTATTGTTTTGATACGTGATTTTTTTCTTTCAAAATTTTTTCTCGAACGTGGCGTATCCGTGTTGGAACAGTAGTATCATAGGTCGAAAGGTACGTAAAAACGACGAAGCCAGTCCGCATTTTGAGAAATTTGTGAGAAACAATGAAAACCCAACCCGCATTTTTGGTTTTTCATGTCCATTTTTCACAAACACAACCGACATTTTCGGTTTTTCACACCCTTTTTTTTGACAAACCCAACCCGCATTTTCAAATTGCCGCAACGCATCCTTTCGACCTATGAGTAGTATTGATGTGGGGAAATTTGTATAATCTAATGAATTTTTGAATTTTGTGATGTAACTGATTTATCTGCCGATGATAGTTACGATGGTTTAAAAAATTATTGTCACCGATAAAAGAATGAAAAAGAAGGAAAAAATACGGTGTATCCGTGTTCCAACACTGGTATTGATGTGCGCAATTTTGTACAATCTAATTGTTGGTACTTGATCTGCAGTGATTATTTTATCATGAGTCACTTATGGATTATTTTAAAAGTTACTGATTTATCATCAAATGATAGTTGCAATGAACTATAATGCGGTGTTAGTTTCTTGGAAAAGAAAATGGAAAAAGGAAAAAGGGTGTTAGTTTTTCCGCTAGGGACGGGCGGGTTGCACACCGATGAATGAAATAAATTACAAGAGTATGATCATTCGATAGCTTATTCTACCGCATTTCGACTTATCAACTTCGATTTTACAAATTAAGTCAAATTAATAATAAAAATGCTTGAAAAGAGAGACTATTTGTGCGACGCCATTGGTTTCAAGTTGAGCAGTGACTGGGTCAGGTTTGTGATTTTGAATCGCAAACTGAAAATTGATTCTTTCATTATGAACCGTTGTGTCTTTTGTTTTCTACATCCACTTCGCAACAATAAATCCAATGTGAAATATGCAATGAAGAAATGATAGAAAAGTAAATAACAGACCGCTCAAATAAAGAGTCAAGTAACTTGGGCTACCGTAATCCTCCGTTGTGCCTATTTCGAAAGTCAAAAACTCGATAACCGCGGAATGCTCCCTCTTGATTTTTATTACATCGCTCGAACATAGAGCATTCCGCGGTATTTCGAGGAAATACGAAAAAACTGTTTTTCCCGTTATAAAATGCGAAACTTCGATAGCGTGTTTCTCGACAACGGAAGCTCCAATCGATTTTCTGCTTTGATAACCATGATTTGCACCACCAATTCTACAGATCTAGAAGAAATTAGCCTTGTACTCAAAAAATTGAAATTCGTGAATTTTTGAAGTTCTATATTTTTGTTTCTGTAGAGTGTTCTGTAAATATCGCGTGCTTTGTATATTCTATTCATGTTCCTCAATCCAAAAGCAGTGATAAGTGTTCGAAATAATTCGCGAAAATACCAGAAAATTAGTTGCGAATTTGTCAACATAGGTATACGGTATTTTGAGCCCAACGGCGTCGTAGGTAGTACTGCAATATCGCGTACTCAAAAAATCACACGCCCGTCCCTATTTTCCGCCGCCTTTTTCGGAAAATGCCCGAGATTTGAATTCCCGCATTTTCAATATCTCGGCTCCCTGTGAAGCTAGGCATGCGAAACTTTGTTTTATGGTTAACATTCACGTTTAGAAATCATAAAACGAGTTTCGTATGCCTAGCTCTTCTGGGAACCGAGATATAAGCGATAATCGATAAATGCGGGAATTCAAATCTTGAGCTTTTTCCGAAAAAGGCGGCGGAAAACTAACACCCTTTTTCCTTTTTCCATTTTCTTTTCCAAGAAACTAACATCATCTAAGTTTATTTTTGCAAAAAAAATGAGTCAATCGATTTTTTCCTTTCCAGCCCCGCAAGCGAAAGACGGTCGTCATCTCTCCTTCTCCGATGGAACTAAAAAAGAGTCGACGGAGCTAATCGATAATTGCTACAACCTACAAATTGATCTCGTATATGTTGTAGGGATGGCTTCACAAGTAATCACCCTCTTCATTTCGCACACTCTCTCATCGATCTGACCGACGAGATAGTGTGCAGAATAGGGTTGTTAGATCGAATATACCTAGTTGAAAATAGGGGGGGGGGGTGACAATCCGGCAACCGACATTCCGGCAACGGCATTTCGGCAACGGGGCATAACTCTGTCGGGAGTGACCCTAGGTCCATGGTAGTGGTACCATTGTAAGCAGCATCAGTTAATTGAAATTTAATAATTAATTAATTAATTAACACCCATCTCACTAATAATGTTAATTAATTAATGAAATTTCAATTAACTGATGCTAATTACAATAGTACCACTCCGAAGTTCCTAGGATGACTCCCGACTGAGTTATGACCCGTTGCCGGAATGTCACCCCCCCCCCGAAAATAACAATGCATTATTTGCGAATAACCTATATTATTCTTGAATAGGATTATTCGATATAACAACCCTAGTGCAGAATGGTGAGGGTATTTATTGCGAAGCCATCTCATATATGTTGTGTTACAACAGGCTCAAGCCTGCATCTAACTCTGTGTCTACCAATCGTTGTACACTGTACATAATAATAATAAAGTCGCTCTCTCGCCACTCCACGTTTGTCTGCCTGGTGATTCGTTGGTTCACTCAATCCACATAACTATCAGTCTTCTCTTCCTGTCCCTAAGAGAGAGACGCAATTGTTTGCGTGCATTCTCTCGTTGTGCCGCGCATGTTTTCCATCGCTCGGTTGCCTAGCTCGGCTCGGCTCTGAAATGTGGTAGAAAAGCTCTAGCTACGTCTTTTCCCCTCTCCCTTTTCTCCCCCTTTCTTTCGTTCTCTCTCTCTCTCAACCCCGCATAGTTGCCCGGTTCTCGTTTTCTTTCCCGCTCGCCCGCTCACACACGCTCGCTCCCTTTCGCCGAGCAGCGAAAACAAAATGTGGCGAGTGGATTGGAGCGCGCCCCGCCGTCTCTCTCACTTACACACACTCTCTCGCCCTGCTTCCGGCGACTCTCGTAGTCTCTCCCACTCTCTCGTCGAGCGTCTAACCGTCTGCACACTCCCCGCTCCCCGTGGTCTCTCGTGGGTGGCTAGTGCAGCGTGCCAGTCGAAGGAAGGCTGCAGGTGCCATCTCTATCTCTGAGAGAGAGAGACCGATGGGCATTTCTATCTCTCTGAAGTGTCGCTTACCTTCTTTACGCGTCATCTGTTAACATTCTCGTGCACCGATAGGGGCTATGTGGTCGTAGAGTGGATTACGAACCCGCGTCTTCCTCGTTCCGAGTCTTGCGTAAATGCAACTCGATGAACTCTATACTAACTGGCCCCTTTTTTGAAATATAGTAGAATTGTCGGTTACATACCCTAGTGCGTTCAGATTAAGTTATTTATGGAGAAGCATACGGTATACCAGCTACAGTATATTTGAGGTGTACTGTACCTAGCAATTCGTAAATTGAGAGACGCCCTTTTTTCTCATTTCGATCTTCGCCCTTGTCTGTACTTTCCCTACTAATGGCCCATGTGTCTGCACTGTTATTTCCCATTGCACCTTGTAAAGGGAGCAGATCTCTCTCTCTCTCTCTCTCTCTCTCTCTCTCTCTCTCTCTCTCTCTTCTCGACCATTCGGTGGTGTGTGCAAAAAGAGAGAGAGAGAAGGGAGTCGTCAGCTCTCCACCTTTTTCTCGCCCCTCTCCCGCCGCCCCACAATCGTTATTTAGCAGGAAAACGAAGGGTGAGCGAGATGATAACCCTGATTTCGAGGGGAGAGAGAGAGAGAAAGAGAGAAGAGAAGAGAGATAAGGACGTCCCGAGCCCCCATCTACGAGAGAGATTCACACACACTGTTGATCGCACCCCCGAGGAGGGCACACTTGTTGATTAGGGAGAGAGGCGAAGATTTTATAGATTTTCTAGAAATTCCGGGAGAAGAAATTTATAACTGATGGTGAATTTTAGCAACTGACGTCATGCGGGTTACGGTAGTTGCACGTATGAGCATGGATAGTTCCTGGGAGGCCAACGCCAGAGGGTTGGAGGCAAGCCATGTAGATAAATTTGTGCAAAAACATTTGGTTACGATTAAAAACTATGGCAGACAGAATCAAAATCTCGTTGACTTGCATACGCGGGGCCCTCGCACTCATCCATTCGCTTAAAGTACTGCTGCACTATGCTGCCAGCGTGGCTGACGTCATGCGATATCATAATTTGGATTACGGTACGGTTGAGCGGGTACGGTAGGAGAGCAGATTGGGCAGTCCTGTGACTAGGGGGAGGGGGTGGAACTGGGTAGGTGTCCGGTCGGGGAGTCGCCTCGAGCACGCCTGTCTCTCTCTCTCTCTCTCTCTCTCTCTCTCTCGCTCTCTCTCGCTCTCTCTCGTCTCCTTTCGCGCGCTGCTGTTGTTTTTCGATCCATGGGATGCGCGCGCCCACGGGTGACCTCCTTTTCGTCGCGCATTTATCCCTTTTCCCTGCCTCTTTTCTTTTCTTTCCATCACTCCTATTCACCCCCCAAAGAAAGCATGTTTCATCACGGCGTTCTGCTGGCAAAATGCCAAGATAACAGCATCACGTTGGAACCATGCTAAGAACTTTTTTCGTTGTCTGACTCTCTCGTTTCCCGCACTACCTCAATGATCCCCTCTTTCTCAAACTTGTGCTCGCGCTACTCTTCCGGAGGCTGTCGAATTTTAAGACCATCACCCATGTGCATACGATTCTCGCATTCTCTAACTGTATACTTTATTTTGCATAGACTCACCAGATGCCATGGTTCATTGCATATTGCAGCTACCGTATCCGAGGGGTACGGTGGCCACTGTATGCGAGCGAGGTTACGGTAGTGGTGCTGATCAGCTGACCCCGATTGTGCACACACACACTTCGCAACGCGCGCGCCCCGGTGGTTTGGCGCGGTGCACGCGCACCCCTGGCGCTATCTATCTCTCTCTCTCCACCGTCTATCTCTTTTTCCTTCCCCTCCACACTCTTCGATTGAATGGATCGAGAGCGAAAGGGAGAAGCGGCGAAGGAGCTAATTATGTGGAGCTCTTGAAACGCGAAAGTTGCGGCCTGTCATTCCCCCGTTGAACTTTGTGAGCGAGAGAACCGCCGAAATCGTCCTTTTTCATTCATTCTTTCTTTTTCTTGCCCCCTATGTTCTCGTAAAAATGTACGGTTACATGCGACACTTGGTCGGATGAGAGATCATTTTTGTTGTTGAAAAAAATGCCTCATGAGGTCAATTTCAATCAAAACATGCTGTGTTATCTCCAAAAAAATTGGTTCTCATCCGCCGTGATGCCTTGCTTCCTTTGACGCTATTCATTTCTTTTCATTGCACTATCACGGGGCTCAAAGGCGGATAAAAAGTGGTCCGAGAATCAGCTGCACACGGTATAATGTCTGATGCAGTCCACAAGTTTCATTACAGTACTGTAGTAAGCAATGTAAATTTCACGCATCACGGTCGTGACCATCCTCTGTTCATTTCTAATGTAGAGGATAGGCCGATGGTTGTAAAAATAACGTCGAAGCTTACCATGTTTTCGCATGTTTAACTAGTAACACCGATTTTGAGGAAAAAAAAATACCAACTGCTTTCGATTTTGAAGGAAATTTTTAAAAACCCAACCCACATTTTTAGCATTTTCATGGCCAATTCTGAAAAAAATTCCATGCCTACATTTTGGACTTTTCCCTATCCTCCTTATCGACGTAAGATGTTGAGCTTGCACATGTTTCTGTGAACTATCACTGCCTTTTCCTTCACCTTCTTTTTTTCTCTCCAAAAAAAATGGAATTTCTGTTTTTAGCGGTTGAGCAGAAAGTGAGGCGGAATCGACGTGTTTAGGGGGTATTTCATGCGTGGTTTGGACGGTGGGAGAGGGGGGGGAAAGAAGGGGGTGAATGTGCTCTCTCTCTCTCTCTCTCTCTCTCTCTCTCTCTCTCTCTCCCTCCCTTTCTGTCGTCGCCCCGTGTGTCTCGAGTTGTTTACGCAGAAAGCGCGCGCGGGCGCAGCGGGGGAAAGAAGGGAAGGGAGAGAAAAAGAAGAGGAGGGGAGAGAGAGAGAGAAAAGGGAGGAGAAGCAAGCATTCTAGAACCGCAGCATGCATGCGTGCGCACACACACGTTTGCGCCGTCTCGCTCACGCGCTCGCATGATGCGGTTTGCACGCGCGCGCTAGCTACAGTATTCCCCTCCTACGCCGCTCCCGTAGCAGGGATACTGTAGCAACTAGATATTAGATATCGAGCGGGTGTCCATAACATTGCCAGGAAATTCCACTGCGGCGGACCGCATTTCTAATCAAATTTCGAGATTTTTTTCATAAAAGTCATCTGACCACACTTCAAAAATCTTCGAAATCCCTAGCCCATCACTGTACGGTAGTCACTGCGGCGCCCCCGCTCTTTCCTTTCCTTGCTTTTTTGCTGCTCATTCTTCTTCTCCCCTCTCTTTCCCTTTAGCGACTGCGACGCGCGTGTCCAAAATAGGCGGTGGATTGGGGAGGAAAAGCGAAAGTGTTTGTGTGCACGCCCCGAACCATGGATGGAGGGGAGAGAGAGAGAGAGAGAGAGACCCTTGTGACATGAGATGGTGAGTCTACCACCCTCTGTTCCCTCCTTACAGTCGGCATGAGTCAGCCTGCCAGTCTGCCAGTTTGGCAGGGCGCGTGCGAGTTTACGCGCTGTGCACTCCTTTTGTTTTTTTTTGCTAGCTGGATCCCTGCCTGGTTCCAAGCTGGTAATGCTGACTATACCGGGACCCAACCGGGAAAAATGCCAAGGAGTGCGCGTGCAGGGAAGGGGGAGAGTTACGGTAGTCGAGCCGCATCGTTGCCGTTTTCTCGCCATTGTTCTGTTGATCCGAGACAGCGTGATGCGAAGTCGCGTGCGTCTTGCGAGAGTGTCTCGTTTCAAGTCGGCGTTTCGCGCGAGCCGGAAGTGGAGTTTACACGCTGCACGCCAGCCAGTGGAGTACGGTAGTCACTAGGGATGCCGGTTCAGGGTTGAATATATCCTTTGGCAGGCTCAATTTCTCTGTCTCTCATCAGCCGTATTACTTACCTATCTCTCCCTCTCTCTTGAAATACCGTAATATGAACACCGAAACGGTGTCCCTAGTATTTAGTCACACAACATCTATCGTAGTTTCGCACATGCCGGTCTCTGCGCGAGCTGTTATGTTGGTGAAAAGGCGCGGGATGGGGAGTGCGAGAGAGAAAGAGAGAGAGAGAGAAAGAGAGAGAGAGAGAGAGAGAGAGAGAGAGAGAGAGACGGGAGAAAGGGAGAGAGAGAGACTAGCGCGGCGACACACTCGCGCACCCCCTCCTTCTATTCTCTTCTCCGAGTGTGTAGGGAGAGGGCGGAGAGAGTCAGACGGTGAGAGAAGACGAGAGAGCGGGGAGAAGGAAGAGAGCACAGACGGAGAAAGGGCGACGAGAGAGAGATGGCGTGGCCACCGCCGCACCGGATTCAGAGTAGTCAACAAGTGAGATAGAGAGAGAGAGACGGCGGAATTTGGGGAGGGGAGAGAGAGAGAGAGGTCACTTCACCTTTCGACTAGAGCTCTGAATGAAGGAGCGAGGAAAAAAAGGACAGAGGATGAGATTATTGCACTTTTCTAGTGGAAGAGAGCAGGTGATTTATTGATTTTCGCGCGAAATTCCACGTGTTTGAACGATTGTTTTGACCTATTTGTTGATCTGGACCATTGCTTACGTTAGAGTGCGAAATGTGAGAGGACGGTCTCCACCGGTGAGAGAGTGTGCGAAATGAAGAGACCGTAGTTTTAGCAATCTTGTGTACGTGCAGTTCGCCTTGTTTTGACAGATCCGGCTCTCGGAGATGAGTGATCTACCTTACAAACCTTGCAAATGACACGTAGTCAGCCTCTCCCCTCGCTTGCCGTGACCTACTTTCTCCCCCCCCCCTTGTTCCCTTGTCTGTTATTGTTGTCTTTTGAGTGGGAGAGAGAGAGAGATCCGATCAACGCTTTTGTCTCGCTTGGCTAAATAACTTCATAGTCTTCTTTTACTCCACCTTCTTTCATATTTTTTCCCCCTAACTGCTATCTTATTCCAGTCTGGAAATGCCTTTTTACGCTAGAGTTCCAGAAGAGGGAGCCAGTGGCGAGAGCATGTGCGAGAAAAGGAGAGCCCCTCTTGCTTTCGGGCACTCCCTCGTTCGCGACCCCTTTCTGGAGGCGGGGGAATGGTGCGCTGCTGCGTTGTTTGCGTGTGCGTAGAGTGATCGAGAGTTGGACGAATTTAGCGCGCGCTATCTGTCTCTCTCTCTCTCTCTCTCTCTCTCTTTTCGCCCCCTCCCTTATGACTACTTTGCCAGTTTTACGATGCGCGCTTCTCTCTTTGGCGGTTCGTCGTGCCTGGGTGCGAGAAGAACAGTGTAGTTTGATCTAGCGATTCTCTGTAGTTTGGTCCCTCGCACTGTTGAATCTAGATTGGTGATGACGTCACGGGCTGTCTCTAATGCGATAGCTGCAAAGGTTGCATCTTGGTTCGCGAAATTGAGAGAGAGAGAGAGAGAGAGAGACGATGATGCAATTAGAGACGCAGTTTGCGATTCAAATTCGCATTCAGACCCGGAAGTTTAAAGATTACTGTAGCTTCTGTTATCGATTGCACAACGTTCTGGGCAAATTACCAAAACTGAATTCGTGCTGAGACAATCACCGATTTTAATGATAGTTTCGCACTCTCTAATTGTCTACCTGAATTTGCATAGGCGCTAGAATACCGTGAGATTACGGTAGTCGCCCATTCCCTATTGATCGCTCACTGCTCTGCCGGTTACGGTAGCCCCGTCGCAAGCGGGGGTGACGACGTGGTTCTCTACTTCTTCCTGCCGTCTCTCTTTCTCTCTCTATCTCCCTCTATTTCTCTGCTTCTCTACCTCTCTCTCCGATTCGCCCACTCTCTCATCCTGTTTACATCAAAGATTGGGCGCCGAGTCTGCGAGTTGCGTGCACGATTGAGCGAAGAAGTGTGGTGTGAGAAGGGAGAAGGGAGAGAGAGAGAGAGAGAGAGAGAGAGAGAGAGAGAGAGAGAGACGTACCCTCTTTGATCTATCCCATTGTGATTATGCGCTGATTATAAGTTTTGCAATGCGTCATTACTAGGAGGCAACGACGTTCTGCGAAAAAAAAAGAAAAAAAAACAGAATTCGTGGTGAGACTATCGTCCATTTTCTCACTATTTTATCAGTCTAACTGTCTACCCTAATTTCAATAGATAAACCAGAATACAATGCAGGTAACATGCAGTTCGTGGGAATATTTTCGCATACATATATATTAGTTTTCTATTGCGTCATCACTAGGAAGCACCCTATCCTAGGGAAGTATCGTATGCATGCACTGAGTAAATATCAAAAAGTTTTGTAAAGAAAAATCAAGTGAACCACATACCCAATCCAACTTGATAACCCTGCGAAACCCGAGAGTGCGTGGTAATAGTGACTGAAAAAAGCTCGCTCGCCCTAAGATAATTCGACTTTTTCTCTTGTCTGTTTCTGTGTTTCTCTCGAAGGGCAGTCTATTTTTGCACAAACTGCGCCCATCCCTCCTTGATGAGCTCTCCTCGTTTTGTACGCTCTCTCGTGGTCAGAGTGAGCGAGAGAGCAGGCGACAGTGAGAGGGCGCAGAGAGAGAGAGAGAGAGAGAGAGAGTCTCTCTCTCACCAAATGAATGTGACTGCTGCAGCTGCCGGTCGCGCCCCCTCTCTCCCATATTTTATGTGTGTTTGTCTGTTCCTAGCGCCATGGACTCTCTCCTTCTCACACACTCTCTCGTCGCTTCTCTCCACCCTCCACCCTCTCCACACTATCTCATCCTCCCCTCCACCCGATGACGTCCGTCGAGCGTGCTCATCCTGCGTATTTTCGCCGTGCCGCCGGCCCCCTCTCTCCGTCTGCCTCTCTCACTTCCACACACTCTCTCACCACTTCTCTCGTTCTCTCGTTTCTCTGTGATCTCCTCCGTCCGCCCACTCTCTCACTGCCCCCATACGTTTCGTCCCCCCGCGGGCGCCAGTCGACTTCGTCTTGTTTGTTGCTTCTATCGCGGCAGAGAGAGGACGACAGAGTGTGCGAAGAGAGGAGAGTGGCAGAGAAACAGAGAAAGGGAGAGAGACTGTGTGGAAGTGAGAGAGCGTAGGGGGTGGGCGAAAGGAGGGCGCACACTTTTCACTTTGTCGGCCGTCGCTGGAGGGAGGAGAGAGAGAGAGAGAGAGAGATCTCCTCTCCCTCCTTCCCTTCCCTCTCCTCCTAAATGCCAGAAACAGGCGCGCTCCCCGTTGTGAAATCACGCTATTGTTGAGAAGCGAAGTGAAGGGCGAGATATCGATTGAATTAGGTGGTGATCGTAGGTTTAGAGATACGGTAATCATTTTTTCGTTGAACTTATGTTTTGTGTACAAATGAAGGAAGGACGGATCGTTGACCCGCAATTTTCTGGACTCTTGATATGGAAGTGAAACGGCGAATGCGCGGGTTGTGAATTTTTGGGATCATCAACATAGTTCCCCATAGTGATATTCGCGCCGTGATCATACTGTAACTCTTCTCCGTCCTATGGTTTTCGAATTTTTCCCGCTTATAATTTCCTGTTTTCCGCGTTGAACCGTATTTTTGTTGTAAATATATATAGTAGTAATAATACTAATATAAAAAAGTATATTATCAGACGCCGTCTCCCTCCGTCGCCCGATCGGAGTGAAAAAGAGAGGGAGAAGAAGAAAATAATTTGGAGAGGAAGGAGAAGAGAAGAGAGAAGGGAAGGAAGACTGACAGAGTGGACACCCAGAGGAGCCAGTGTGAGGTGTGCAGAGAGGAAATATTGGTGGAGCAGATCAATCCTAGAAACGCATGGAACTACAATGACGGCGGAGTCAGAGGTCAAAAACTAAAGTAGCATGGAAAATTCGTCGGGCAGGTTTTTGATTGTTTGATGGTCTACCGGGCACGTTTCTACATTTCGGAGGGTGTTCAAGGATACCCTGGCGGGCAGGTTTCGTTTTTAGGGGTCTAATTGATCAGGCATTTATTTTTCGCGCCCGCCTTTGGCGGGCAGGTTATGTCGAAATCTATCCACTTTTTACCCTATGTGCGGAGTATTTGAAAGATATGCGAGAAAAAACTCGAGAGGCGAGGAGGGAATATTGGTGTAACGGAATGTTCAAGAAAATATTGAACAATCGTGATATCCAGATTATTCGAAGGAGTGCTGAAACGAGAGAGTGGCGGGGGTTAGAATGTGAATCTTTTGAAATCTCAGTAATGCGTGCCTGTGTGTTGTTGCGTGGTGACCAGGATTTTCCAAGTGAACGAGGAACTAGTGTCACTCTGTGTTGCATCATCCCTATGCAGCGTATATTTTCGTTTCCCAGAAATTCCGATCCATAATTTTCTTGACCAAGAAGATGTAGCAAATCTAGAAATCTGCAGGAGGCCCAGATTAGTAAGAACACTTATCTGACCAATTTCCACGAACTTGCGAAACTGGTCTTACCAGTTTTTTCCCCTGACCAGATTTAAGTCTGCAAATAATGTTATTTCCGGTTGGACGAAAATGTAAACTATGGAATTTGTAACTGTCTCTATTGACTCTATTCATTGAGGTGGCCGTCTTCACTCTTCCCGTGATGGCCTCCTCCTCCTCTTCCTCTGTCCCTCCAACGTCGACGACGTCGACAGAAGACACGACGAGAGATGTCATCTACAAACTGCTGTTGGCCAAACTGATGGAGGTACGGTAGAGGGAATATTGTAGCAAGATGGGGTCAGGAGGGAGAAGGGGGGGAGGGGTACGGTAGGAGAAGGGGGGAGGGGTACGGTAGGAGAAGGGGGGAGGGGGTAGAGTTGGCCTCGTGAGAAAAGAACAAAGGAATTCGAATTACGAGATTTCAAAATTCATTTCCTTTTAAATTTATTTCTGATTGAAGAGCTGTAAAATTTTTCACACTGAAATTGAACTAGGTGGTTTTAAAACATGGCGAATCAGAATTTATTTTCATTTCGTGAGGCCAACCCTCCGAGGGAATAGGGTGGTGGAATAGGGAATGGGGTTAGGGCTATGGTACAACAATGCAGAGATGGTAGGTGTACGGGAGAACAATATGATACGAGTACGGTAGAGGAGTGGAGAATGGGGCTACGGCAGGGCTATGGTAGAGCAATGCCGACATGGTCTGTCGTAATACGGTAGATGAGAAGAAATAAGTATTTGTTGTGAATAAGATGGCAGCTAACAAATACAATACGTTATCTTCAGGCGCAGTCGTCATCACTGGGGGGCGGAGCTGCAGCATCGACGACCCTGCAGCAGCCACCCGTACCTCCCGTTGCTGCAGCTGCTGCAGATCCGAATAATGGATATCAGCATGGAGGAGGGGCACTCGGTGAGTAAGAGATTTGGTGCTATTTATTTCGAGTTATGAGACAGCATAAAGAGTACGATTGTAATGATCCAGGCGGTTCCCGGCTGCAGTTATGCTGTAAGTGAAGCGAAAGACTGTCTGGATAATGCGATCGGACTTTTTTTCTTTTTTGTATATTTCAGAAAAAAATATTTAGAACAGTGAAAATGCATTAAACTTAGTTGAAATATTTTGCTCACAAGACGTAATTTATGGAATAATCACTCATAGTCAGGACGGCGCCCAGATCAGATTAGGGGATTACTTTACTTTTGGAAATTTTTTTCTTCAAAAAAATAATAACCACACAAGATGCTATCAGGCGCGCTGTCTACCAGCATGGCTCCGCCCACTTCGCTCTTGTCGCAGCTGAATTCGCAGCAGCAGCATGCTGCAATGGTCGGAGGAGGAGGAAGTGGTGAGTAGAGAGAGGGAGGTGAAGTGGAGTAAAATAAGCAAACAGCTTCAGAATGAATTTTGTGCATGCAAATATAAATGATACAGTGGAAGGATATTGTATACAAGTCATTCGAAATTAGGCAAGTTGTTCTCATTTTGAAATTGTGCATTGTCCGACTGGCCCACAATAATAGTTGAAACGGTTTATTCCAAGATAATATTTTTTTGTCGTTCACTAAACCTGAGAGTTCATGATTTCAGTGGGTGCATTTGATTGGACGGAGATCACTAATTCCGATCTCATTTCGCCGTTTTCTCTAGTCAATTATAAAAACATCGATATAAATAATATTGGGTGTCAAAATCTTTTTTCCCCTCTTTTCCCTGAAAGATGAAAGGCGACATCTATTTCTCTCTCCAGGTCTCTCCCCTCCCTCCACCTCAGCCTCTTCTGCTCTCTTCCCCTCTTCTTCTTCCATCTATGGAGGAATCGGAGGAGGAGGAATGACAACGCCCACCAAGGAGAATAGTAAATAACAGTTTCAATATAATTTTAGTAATTCTTTTTTATCTTAGCACCTTGTAATACTTTGGGGAATAGTAAGTAATCTAGAATTGTTTCAATATTGCGATGATAATATTCAGCGAGGGAAGAGTAATGCTTTCGTAAATTGTGGTGTACTTATAAATGTGAAGGAAAAGTACGCCCCCTTGAAAACGATAGTGCGGGGCTTGGTGTTGTGGCATCTACTCCGGTTACCGTATCAACCGAAACACATACACACTCCAATTTGATAACCCGGTAAAACCCGAGAGTGCGTGGTGATAGTGACCGAAATGGGGTTGGGATTAGCTATTGTTTGCTGCAGGAATTGGTCAGAAGCGTTCCTCTCCCTACTCCGAGTCGCGCACTCCTCCCGCAGCACCGCCCCTTTCGGCTGCAGCTGCTGCAGGTGCTGCACCATTCACGAGTCCACTCGGTTCGTACAATAGTGCATCCGTAAAGCAGCGACTATATTATGAAACTCATTAAATATTACTTAAAGTTACCGACCAAGGAAAAATTTCGATATTTATTTTATTTTTTATTCGACGCGGTTGAGACTGCTGATTATTAGTTCGCATAAGAAAACGCCTGAAAATAAGCCCCAAATTTACTGTAAGCTCGGAAAGGGTTGTCCCTGATCGGCAATATGGATTGGTATACTGTAGCAGCTCAAAATTCTTCTTTTCGTTTTTGCCGCGCTTTCACGGTACAAGTTCTTTCAAATTGACATTCAGGCAATTGTAGCTACATGCTGCAGTTGATTGCATGCAAGAAACCTCAGTTTTAAATAGCAAAAAGATGAACAAACTGGAAAAAAAAAAGTAAAAAGAATTTTAAATTCGCATCTTTACCTACAGTATACTTTTCAAAAATATTTTCTCTTTTTTCGATGTTTCTTCATATTTTTGCTATTTAAAACTGAGGTTTCTTGCATGCAATCAACTGCAGCATGTAGCTACAATTGCCTGAATGTCAATTTGAAAGAAGTTGTACCGTGAAAGCGCGGCAAAAACGAAAAGAAGAATTTTGAGCTGCTACAGTATACCAATCAATATTGCCGATCATGGACACCCTTTCCGAGCTTATAGTAAATTTGGGGCTTATTTTCAGGCGTTTTCTTATGCGAACTAATAATCAGCAGTCTCATCCGCGTCGAATAAAAAAATTTAAAAAATATCGAAATTTTTCCTTGGTCGGTAACTTTAAAATTAAAAAAGTTTGAAATTATTTCCTGGTGATTTCGGGTGTCACTCAAGTGATTAGTAAAGATCTGTGGAGGCATTTTGTTAACTGTGGTTTCCTCAACTTGACGGAACTCGATATTTGCAGCAGCGACCTCTCCGACCAGTGTTGGCAGCTGCAGCAGCAATGGGGGCGGAGTCAACGGCAGCTCCTCGAGTCTCCCCAACTTCCTCCTCGTCAAGATTACCGACTTGACGACGGTAGACACACTCCAGAATCTGCTGGTTAGTGGTGGTGTTGAAAATAATGAGGTCCCAAACTTGTAATCGGAATAGCGAAATCGACGATACATATGAAATGAGGGTGCAACACAGAACTTACGGGTGGCCAATTGCAGGCGAGCCACGGTTTCACGGAAACGCGACTGGTGCTCGCGAATGGCGAGCAGCCGCTGCCCGTGCCAACTGGCGCCTCAGTGGCGGCACTGCAGCAAGACCAGCTGCAGCAGCAGCCGCTGTCCCCACCTGCTGCAACTGCCTCAATGACACTCGCCAGCTACGGTGGACACGAGATGTTGATGGACGTGGATCAGGTGCGGTAGATGGAAGGGATTGGTACGGTAGTAGATATCGATCGATGATTGATCCGTTCAGGACCCAATTCTCAACGACCACCATCACCAGCTGCAGCTGCTGCAGAACCAGCAGCAGCCAGGGAGCAGAAGGGACAGCATGCTGGTAGGGATTCATTTATTCTTGCTACGAGTAGTATTTGCGCCCTGGTTATGATTGAATTGGCGCAGTAGAGACGGTGAATCGTGGTTTCGCGAGGTCTCTAAAAGGTGTACTTTATAATTTTGAACGTTGCGAGTACCAATGATCTTTGAATGGCAAAAATTGACAGTAAGTTACTAAAAATATTAAGTATAATATATTGTTGATTAATTGCAGCGACTGCACAACGTGCCAGACGTCGCGGCTACAGAAGAAGTGAAAGATGATGATGAATATGATGAGAATGTCGAGGTACGGTAGAAAATGATGATATCAAAATTACATCGATTCAATACGGGATTTGAATGTGGTGTAGAGCGATGTTGGCGAACCAGGTGGTTATGGGTTGTAGCGTTTTGATATGAAACAGTGACAAGCTGGAAAATTCAATTTCACTTCGTAATTAAATGAGAATCGAATTCAGTATTTTTTTAAATAAAGGATGGATATATTATAAATGTGATGTGGCTTTTAGACAGTTGCCCTTACCGTACTCTCATCTCAGGTAGTAGAAGAGTCATCTCTGACCATCGGTCTTCCCTCCTCCTCCACTCCCTACGCACAAATGAGTCCGCCACTCAATGGAAACGAACCACCCACGGACATCCAAGTGGCAGAGGTACGGTATTGATTGAATCTATGCAGGAGAAAATAGTGAACAAGTAGCGATATGGTAACATTGAGAAGGTGGTATCACATGAATTACCATAGTTTAATACTGTAACCCCGGATGATACCTCCTGCAGGCCCTTTGCCTTGATGTCAGGATAAATATGTATAATTTGTAATACCGTAGCCAATCGATAGTTGAATACGGTATCTAGCCAATCGATAAATGCATACGGTATTCAATCGATAACTGTTCGCAGGTTCGTCATCGTTCTGTGTCTCGATCGGACGGCGTGGACAACGAGGATGTGTATGTGAAGTGTCGACTGTGCGAGAATCGAATCATGAATACGAGGTGAGAAACTTCCACAGGCCTACATAAAGGGCTTTCGAGTGAGAGAGGTTATTGTAGTGAGAGGGAAAGCGAAATGAGCCATAGGCGACGAATTTGTTGATATTGCCAAACTATGTGAGGCTATGCTGCTCTGCAGTTCCTGAAGCATGAATCACAATTTTTTTCTTCGAAATATCAGTCTGGTGTAACGGTAGCTAGCATGAGAATTTATGTAGAAAGGAAATGAATATGAGCTATATTTCTCATGGTATCATCGTGAAAGTGTAAGAGGCGACTGTATTATATGGCCTGAATCAAGAATCTAGCGGGTGCAAGGTGCAAAAAGAGGCCGTGGAGTACTGAAATTGGATTTTTTGTGTTTGGAATAGCAAGTGATTTCCTTACAACATCCAGGATTTTGGTTGCAAAAGATTGTTTACGATATGCATGGAGGGCAAAACATCCTGGTGAATTTTCTAGATTGATAGAGCGTTTTTTTCTTAAAAGAATAAATTAGTCTAGGAGAATGTCCTCCCCCTCGTTCCCTCCATCATCTTCTCATCTTCCCTTCTTTCAGACTGTCCAATCTCACAAATCACGTGCGTCGTCATGCTAAGCTGAAGCAGTTCCAGTGCTCCCATTGTAACTACGAACACAATGAGATATTCAAGGTGAGGGGGAAGCTCTCTTCCATTCACGTACTTTCTGTTTTGTCGATTAATGTCAGGGAGATAAAAAAGAGTGTGGGGATTTTCTATTATTTATTTCCATGCTGGATTCCGGCATAATATTCGTTTCCAGCCTTGAATCGGGCACGAATCCAGCAAGGTAAAAACATACCAGAGTTGAGAGCAGTTGGAAAAATGAGGGGTGAAACGTATGAAACTTCAGACGAGGGCTTATTTTATTTTCATTTTGGCAACCGCGTGATCGGAGTTTCATCGCATGGATAACTATTGGATGTTTTCGGAAACGATGCTAGTTGGGTTCCCCTTGCTTTTATTTAACAATTATTCTTGACGATGAAGTTATTACTCAGAATGCGGAAAGGGTGTGGTTTATTAAGGATGAATTGAAATGTTAATATTAGAATTTTTCTGGAGCAAATGGTAAGGTACATCGCAGTTTTGCGATGGATTAGATCAATAAATGACGCATACCGTATTCCAATTCAATTTATGCAGGTTCGAACTCATATGTCGCGCGCGCACGGTGACACGCACTCTGCGCCCCTCGATAGACGATCGCCCGAGATGGAGAGACAGTGGGAGGTACGGTAGATTCATCAGTTTACAGTAGACGAACTACGGTTAGCTACTGTATTCGACTTTCGTTTTTTACTATCAGTGATAACTATCACAATCAATTGCGTATGAATGATGACTATGTAATCATTAATTTATTAAATGTCTGCGAGTAAAAACCGAATACATAAATATAAATAATGACTGAAATTACTCATTTGCAGGCTCTAATGCACGCGTGCTTCCCTCGAAATTCGCTGCTGCATCCACAGTTGAATGGAAAGGTAATGCAAAGAATACGCGTTTTGGTTGCAATGACACTGTCATTCGTAATTCTGACGATGAATTCGCCATGTGAAATGTTGATTCATGAATTCTTTGTAACCCTTCCTTTCCTTCTTTGTAACCCTTCCATTCCTCTCAGGACCACGGTCTGCACTCTTCTGCCTCCTTCTCCCATCCCTCCTCTTCCAATGGGGAATCGAGTCTGTTCTCTGGACGAGCATCCTACTCTCCCGGCAGTAGTCTTGTGGCGAGTAAGGCTGCTATGGTCAGTGATATTTACGATTGATTGGATACCGTAATGAGTTGTGGGACGAAAGTACTGTAGGATACAGTAGATCTGAAATCAACAACAGGCTTTATTTTGACTGAACTATGTTTCATTTCTTTTTAAACAGGGTTTTATTGATTGAATGGATATATTGTGTGGTGAAGGAAGACAGTAATCTATGATACGGTAGATCTGTAATCTAAAACTGGGTTCTAACAAGGGGTCTGCATAACCTCACGAAGCGACAACTGAAAATATCGTCCAAAAGTGAAAACTCGACTCCTTGAGCAACCCAAAACAACTTTCAAAAACTGCAATAATCGCTTCCTAAGAAATATTAACCCGGCGAAAATAACTCACACGCCGGTCAGCGCATTTGCATATCTCTCACAGTGACCTACGAAAGTGTGCCCCGATGGCTCAGGCGGTAGAGCGCCAGTGCTCTCAATTTTGCCCCGCAGGTTCGACTCCCGGCAAGCGATATCATTTTTGCTTAATTTTGGGAACATTTTATGAGCATTGAACACCTGATCCCTTATTTCGCCAGTTCATAAAGTTCATCAGCTTGAAAAATCTGCAAATCAAAACAGAAAAGAACAAAATCTCTCATAGTTTGTGCTCACCAAAAAAATGGTGACATATGGGTGGAATCAGGTGTTCAATACTCATAAGATGTTCCGAAAATTAAGCAAAAATGATATCGCTTGCCGGGAGTTGAACCAGCGAGGCAAAATTAATAGCACTGGCGCTCTACCGCCTGAGCCATCGGTGCACACTTTCGGAGGTCACTGTGAGAGATATGCAAATGCGCTGACCGGCGTGTGAGTTATTTTCGCCGGGTTAATATTTCTTAGGAAGCGATTATTGCAGTTTTTGAAAGTTGTTTTGGGTTGCTACTGGGGTCCAGTTTTCACATTTGGACGATATGTTCAGTTATCGCTCCGTGAGGTTATGCAGACCCCTTGTAAGTTGATTGAATTTTGATTTATTTTTTGTTTAATTAAAACGAGGGTAGTTTGTGTTGTAAAAGCGTGCTATGAATTAATGTTTTAGATGTTGCTTGCTGGTGGCGTCTTTGGTCGTTCTAAATATTATTAATTGCGGAGAAGATTCTGTATTTCTTTACTAATCTCCCGTTTCTGCAGCACGCCGCTCGTGGTCGATATTCTCCCGCCCACACTGCATCGCCCCCGGGCATGTACACCTGTAGCAGCTGCAAAGAGGTGAGAGGCGAATGATCGATCTATCATGGACGGGATATTGTTGACATACCGTATCCCGTTTAACAGTCTATGGGCTCTTGATGCGAGAATGTTTTGTGGGAAAGCACCAGGTGGATGCGAGTTCCTACGATGAATGAAGAATGAGAAGGAGAGCCTTCAAAAGCAATAACTTTCGGCCGAGTTACTCGGAAAAAACTCCGCTGTTGTTACATGCAGTCGCTCGATCCGTTGTATGAAAATTCAAACCAAAGTCTTCTTATCGATTAATTTTCAGTCGATCGCTGAGGATTCTCTACAGTCTCACATTCGAGAGGAGCATTCCTCACTTCTCGCAATGATGTCATTCTACATCTGCAGAGAATGCGGATTCAAGAGTAGTCAGAAGGTGGGGGAATTTCGTTTCCCCTTTTTTAGTTACTGTAATTTAGCAGATTTCACTGTGTCAGATCCTTGGATCTTCCTCGATTTAATCATCATGATCAAATCAATTCAATTTAACTCTTTATTCCGTCCGAGTTAACACTGTGAAAAAAATAATTTTGGAATGTCACTATGAATAGGCGATTATCGATCAAATAAGCTACCGTAACCCATCTTCTTCCATTCAGGACAAGGTTCGACTGCACGCGGTGAACTCGCACGACGTGACAGATGTAATGTCGATTCCCGTCGAATCGAGGCCGAGTCTCGCACTGCAAAAGCTGTTCCCTGAAAAGAGAGGTACGGTAGGGGAGAGGGATACTGTGGGTTATGGTAGATGAGGAGCATGACGGATAGCGATATTGAGATGGAAATGGAGGACCATGTGATTTGGGGTCACATGAATCTTTCAAAAGTTGCGCGTTATTTTCCATCATTAGTTTGTGGGTGGCTACTCGACGACCAATACTAAAACTACTGTAACTGGGTTTAAAATATTTAGAAACTGTGATTCTGATGTACCTTCACTATTGTTCTAGAAACATGGTACGGTATGCAATGAACATGCGCGATTGCAGTTTCACTATTGAATTGAAATGACGTGTGAAACGTTCAATCCACTACTCGTTCTATCGATTATCTTCATGAATCTGTTACATCATCACCGTTATAAAACCATTCGATATTGTCTCATCCCTTTGCAATGTCTCCTCCCTCTTTCAGTAGTGACCAACGAGGAATGCGACGCTGCTCACGTGGGACACGATCACCATCGAGTGGAAGATGAAGATGAGGAGGGAGAGACGACGAATGCAAATGGAGGAATGCACCACAACTTCACGTGCAGGGTACGGTAGGGACACGACGAGGGGGTGAATCGAGAACTGGCGTTATTCTGGCTTGCATAGATAAATTTATGTACATGATATCATAAGCATCGTAATAAAATAGGGATGCGGTTTTTTTAGAGTTGTTGATTATAGAAGCTTCATCGCAAGAAAATTGTCAATTGCGGCTATGAAATGGGTGTGAAACCCCAATCCCTCTACTTGTCTTCTTTCTCTTCAGATGTGCGCGCGAACTCTCAACTCGTCGCAGGGTGCACTCATACACGCGAAGAAACACTATCCCACGAGGTATATTTATTTCTTATTACTAAATTATTAATGCATTTATATTTTTGGAGAAGAAATTGAGAGGCAACGAGATTCGTGTTTCACTGTCTATTAGTAGCCACAATCTTACTCGCTTTCCAATAATGGCGTACCGTAGTATGAAAATCAGAAACGTATTTATATTTTTATCTTTGTGAAAATAATAATAATATAATTGCAGACAATTCCACTGCACTCTCTGTCTGTACCAAGCAGTCGACGAAGCAAAGGTGAGATTGCATAAGAATTGCGCAATCGGCTCTGTATTTCTTTACGCGCGCCTTTTTCTTCAAGTTGTGTTCCAAGCATTGGTTCCAGGATGTTTCTTGTTTCAGTATTAATTTAATAGAAAACTGTCTTGAGTGTTTTCAATTTTGTCCATTTATCTCCTTTGTAATAACACATCGTAGAAAAAAAACAGTAATCGAAAGGGATAACGGAATTTGCGATCCTCTAAAGTAATTTTTCCTACAAGCTGTGTCCAGTTGACTTGCTGTTGCAAGTTTAGTATTAGACTTCGCTTGCTTTAGTAATAACGATGAAATCGTATCTGCTTTGTTTTAGTAAAATATCGCTAATTATTATAATTTTTATACGAAATATGTATACGAACAGTGATTTTCATGGTCTCGTATTAAGGGAACCCCCTCGCAAAGGTAGACGAAGTGATTTACAGTATACCGAACGAAGTGAATCGCCAACTATTTATATTTCACTTGTTGCCCTATACTTTGCAATTGTTAAATAATTGTGAATATTATGGCTTTGCGAAGGGGGAAATCGATAACCATGGTATATATATATGTGATTTTAAATTGTTTGTACGAAGTTACGTCGTGTTACTGCCGAGAAATTGCATTCCCGAAATCCGCCCTAAAAATATTCCATTTCGGGTGTTTCTAGGGAATGAGATATCTCACGTTTGGAAAAAGATTTTCGATCAATTTCTTTTTCAGTCGATAGGTTTTGCCGAGTAGTACAAGAAAACCCCTCCGCACAGGTGGGAGTATGATTGCGTTCAGAAGATATGGGTGGTCTAAAATTAAGAAAAGTGCGAATCCTGCCAAAGTAGACGTCAATTTCTCAAAACTTATCCCAACTGGGACTCTTACACATATCAGGAGTTGTCGTACGACATGTCTAGTTACATGGGAGAGTGATTGCGAGGGGCTAAAGGGAGTCGCATAATGGTGAAATTCTTGATTGAAAAAATCAATGTAAACGTTTTTCTCAACATTGGTGATTATTGAAAATATTTTTTTTGAATTGTAATTTTGTGTTTATCATATTTTTGTTGTGATAATATTTAAAAATCAAATTTGAATTTCCCGCGCTGGCGACCTCCCCCTCCCTCCACCGGTCGTCAGACCCCCTCGCGCGGCTCCCAGAATTCGGGGCCCATGACAATCACTGTATACGAATAACGCTAATGCGTCAATTGCAGGTACGCGCCCATCTCCTCACGAAGCACATGTCCATCGATCTGCCAATTAATGTCGCGTGAGTGATCTTTGATCTTTATATGATCTTTTTCCTTACATATTCCTTCAGCTCGTCCCCATAGAACTTATCAAACAATCTGCAGATGCACTGCTCATTCGTTCCAATTTTGTCTTAATATATGATTGATTGATTGATTGTTCATTAATTCCCGTTTATTTCAGTGACGCTCCAATGCAGCGAGGTTGGAAGGAGACGATGGAAAGTTGCTTCCCCGAATTGGCGAATGCAACGGGAATCGGACTGATTGGAACGGTGAGATAGAAGTGAAAGGAGTGCAAGGCATGCTGTTGAATTGGATGCATTGCGTAGGCCGTAGTGGTGTGGAATAGGTACAAAGGTCATTACTGAATATATCATATTCGTGTCGAGTGAAATGGCCGATAAAATAGCTAATCGCAAAAAAAACAGAACAAGTTGTAACGGTGAGAAAGAGTTTTCCGAAAAATTATAGGGGGTACGGAGTAGACCATAATTGTGGCTTGAGATCGAGCAATGAGAATTGAATGTTGATGTACTCTGAAATGTCCAGTGTGATGATTTCGTTGAACAGTGTGATTTCGTCAATTTCTTGGTAACACTCATTGAAGATTGCACGTTAGAGTTTCTCAGCTGCGCCATAGTAAGCACGCGTGATAGCCTGGTATTACTTGTTCACGATTAATTCCCCGAAAATGGTGATGCACATTACCCGAGGGATCGTAGGAGTGATGGTGTGCACTTTAAAGGCGATGAATTAAAAAAAATTATTGCTTCTTTTTCCCTGTTATTCATCTATTGATTCCTCTCCTTCTTCCAGATGTACGATGACATTGGTGAGGACTGCGAGTCGGACACGAAACGACGCAAATTGGAGCGAGCGGCCGCAGCTCAAGCGGCAGCCGCGCGTCTCTCTGACGCGTCGCGGTCGAGTGGCACGGACGGCATCGACGCGGATGCGGACGGTGACGCGGACGCGGACGCGGACGTGGATGGCGTGGACAGCTCGCACATCCCGCCCTGCTCCATCTCGCCCAGCACCACTTGCCACATTGTGAAAGCGACGGAAGCAGAAGAGGAAGAGGAAATCGATGTGGTATGAGGGAAATACCGTAGTCTGTCGAGTCAGTTCACGATTGATCCACCTACCGTATCCCGTTTATGATTACTGTAGCATGTTATCGATAGCTGAAAGAGTTCTCTACTGCGAAATTTGAGTCAGATTCTGTGAATTGATTTATCGCCTTTTTGATATTTTGTAATTTTTTTATTGCATTACACACACTGTATTCATAGTCCCATGCACCCATTTCTTCTTCCCTCACTAACCAGGTTCATTTCTGTTTCACCCAACCAATATTTCTCCCTCCCTTTGCCTGTATCTCTCCCTTCTTCCCCCTCTCCATCAATATATCGAGTGAATAGCTGTTCCACCAACGGGTAATGGGGCGATGCTTTGGGGGCTGCAAACACCGGAACCGTCATTTAGATCTCTCTCTCTCTCTCTAGCCTTGCTTCTCTCTCTTTTCTCAACTTGCGGTTCCACCAAATCCCACAATGTTCGCTCCATTGCCTAGTGATGATGATGATCTGAGCAGCTTCCCTTTCCCTCCACTCAGTCTGTGTGTTATATCATTATTATATTTTGTGCCCTCCTCTTCCCCTCCTATTTTGTGTTCAGATAGCATCCAATTTACAGGCAGCACTTTGATAGACAAACACAATCAGAGAATACCCTTTTATTAGCCACACAATCATATTGATAATTCAACGGGTAGGTCATTTGTCTCCCCTCTTTTCTCTCAAGTTCGCTGTCCATTCTGCCAATAATCTCAGGCGGATTTGTAAAACACGCTCTTTTTTGTTTGCTACTTCATTGTTATCGTTATTCCCCCCATATTCAAAGTTTATAATAATTATATGGTGCACACTGTAGTTTCCCTTTTCCCCCTCGCACAAAATAGCACTCATGTACAGTACTCAGACGATTATCGATTGATAGAGGATACAGATGGTAATGTTATATCGATTGTTGCTTATCATATTGGGGGGAAGAGGAGTCGGGCTGTATTTTGAGAGATGCATTTTGTAATATTTATGTTTATTAAAGAGTGAAATCAAGCCCGATTCATCCAAACCCGAGTCGATTGCGTAGAATTTATCCCGAGCGTCAAAGTTATCACAAATAGAATCACATCGATGAAAGCCAACTCAATTCTATTTGCATTATGATAAAACCAGTGATCTAATCTAATTGTGCAAGCACATCTCATGTTCACACTGTCACACACAAATGTTCTACATGGAAAAGTTTCTGAGTAGAGCTGCCATCCGAATGACCACACAATGGATGATCATGCTTTCCGGTACCAGACAATAATAGTTCTAATTGTTCTGAAACATATCTTAAACAAATTCTTGAAGAAAAATCTGGATATAAAATCGAACCATTATGACTTTGATAAGAGCTTTTAGAGATAGGAGAATGATATCTCACGATCAGTCATCATCAAAATAACGCGATGAACTTTTTTCTTCTTTTTTTTCTTGAGCACTTTGAAGATTGTTAATGTCGCTGACATAAGAGTTTATAGATCTCACTTTTCCATTATAGAATAGCTCTGAATTAATAATAGAAGATTGACATTCGGAGAAGAGGATGATGATGATAACGAGATTTATATAAAAGAGGGGCGGAGAATGGATAATAATCATTCGGCGATCCACTACCGTATCCGTTACTGAGCTACCGTACACTGGAGATGCCGACGAACGCGATTGAGAACAGCGGGACGCTTCGAGAATTCTCGCTGCTGATTGTTTGTTTATTGCTAAAGTTTAGTGTTATAACAACCAATGAAATGTCCAACAAGTATGTTGAGACGATTTGAGGAAACAGCCAAAATTGCTACGATTGGAAAGAAACAAACTAAATGATCAGGTGTTCTGCATTGGAACTTCTGCTTGTTCACTCGCTCTCTTCTCCATCTTGAAGACAAAAGCCATGCACAATTCGTTAGCCTTCAACTTTTTTACTTTTTTAAATTGTATTTACACGTATAACAAAACTTTCTTAAGATGTACGTCTCCTAGAACATACTGAGAGCAGAACAATATTAATTAGAAGGAAAATGGTCGGAGATAGAGATATTTTTTACTCGATTTGAAAGCTTTTTTATCAAGATTCGGAGCGATCTGCGCGTCTCAAATGATCGCTGACATTCTCAAGTTGTGCATCACCACTTTCTTCTGTCTTCTCCCTATCGAATTCGCCCCGCCAGAAGACGAGTGGAGCTGCAGAATCATGGCTGCGGTTAGTGGTCAGAGAATTATTGCATTATCACTAGGCAACCTTCCCACTCTTTTTTTCAGAATGCCCTATGAGTTGCATAGCGTTCCTCAATTTAAAAAAAAGTTCCTCAATTATTGCTATCGAAGCTTTTTTTCGCATCCTCACGAAATTGTTCTAATTTAACAGGAATTCTATTCAATTTTCCTTTGGTCTCTAAATTTATAATTTGAGTGTTGCGAGTGCCTCTACTTCTTCGCCTGCGATCTACACACACTTTTCGCCGTCCATCGATTTATTTTGGTGCGAATTTCGCATTTCCTCATGATTTCGAGCCGACAGAAAGGGGTCAGGGCGAGAGAATGTGCAAAGTGAGAGAGTGAGTACCTCTCTATTTTACGCGCGCTCTCACTCCAAACCCCAAGGTTGATCGGCCTGTGGAAGGATGCGCTTCGAAAAACGGAAGTGACCGGAAATGATTCAGGTAGTTTTCCCATCGAAGAAGAAGAGTTGGTCTCGACTCACTCCGATCGCCATTACATTCTGTTTCTGCACTGGATTCTTCAAAGCGTTTTATCTGATGTTGCTAGGTGAGTTTCATATTATTATTGGTTCTGGAATTAGTGCACATCAGTAGGCTTATCCAAGTGTCCTTTAGACAATCTTGAACCTGTGGAATATGTGTCAACCGAAATATCTGTTTCGCCTTTATGGATTCCTGATGATGCGAATTTCTCCTGCAGATGAGAATCTCTATCTCCGCTACAACAGACGTCGAATGTTGTGGATGTGGACTGACACGCCATGGACGGAATTCTATCGAGAGTGAGAACAAACTATGTACAATAGAGTAAATTTTGAGTGGCATTTTCTTCATTTCGCGAGATCTATTCGATGTTGTCAGATTAATGAAGCATTCTCACGTTTTCACTAATTCTTTAAACGCACCACGAAATGTGGCGTTGATCTTCGGTGTCTTTCTAGTCTCATGCGAAATGAGACCTCAAAATTGAAAGATTATGACAGCATTGCAACGAGAAGAAACGAGGAAGTATTACTATATAATTCTGATTTTTTTCCTGAGTTTTTTTTCCTGAGTTTCCTGAGTACTACTAAGGATACGCACGAATTCTATGAATTGTACTCATGCATTTGCAGTTCTAAGATCATTTGGTCAAGCGTGGAGAATTCGCTCATTATCTTTCTGGACACGATTTCATACACAAAATTGCGAGCAATGCTGAGAAAAGCGAGGGAAACCGTGAGTTTGAAAACATTCTACGGTTACACTCTGTCCGATTTTGGTCATTTTCGAGATGTGAGACCTCGGTCTCATCATTTCGAACGTTCTCCCATCCACAAATCGATCTGATGGTATCTCAGTTTGTAAAAAAAGCCAGAGCGATTGGTGGATGAGAGAGTGTGCGATATTAAACGGTCGTCGTCTCGCATTTCGCGCTCTTATTTTCAGTACTCACGTGAGTCTCAGAACCCTGTGTACACAGATGTTGACACCAAAGTTATCATGCAGGTACAATTTATAATTTTTCATCCCTTAGAGTATTTTCACACAAATGAACCAACCGGAATCCTTTTCGACCTTTTTTCACCCTCGTAAACGCTTTTAGATTTTTTATGTTCGAAAATACAAGTACAAGCATCGCTCTTAGAAAAAAACACAAACAAAATGTCACAAGCATACGTGTAGAAAACGATATTTGCATACTATCTATACAGAAGAAAATGCATCGGTATTTTCCAAAAAATCTAATGTTCTCGAACATCAATATATGATTTACTCAATATATGATTATATAGGATCTGCTTAAATTTACGACCGCACTATGAAGGCCAAAATAATGGAAAGATGTCTTCGGTGAAACATAAAATCACGTTTTCTCCATTCAGAGTCTGTGTCAGTGCATTCCCACCACCCTCGTCATTATCTTCTACTTCTACGTCTATCCTGCAATGACCAAGGAATTCCTAATATTCGCCTCCTCCACTCTCATGTGGAACACGGCGACGATGTGTGATGGGTGAGCGACTCCGCCCAAAAGGGGGCGGGGCGAGGAATAGCCACGCCCATGCAGTGTTTTCTCCGTCGAAGCGGTCAAAATGTCTGGAAAAAATGGAAAATGTATTGGGCCGAACTAAACGATATAATTACAGTATCATCGTAGTCTTCTTCCACACTCGACCGTATCTCTTCAGAGGCGTGGGATATACGGTATCGATCGCTGCGTCGAGTAATTTCCCATCAATTGGAACCTCCTTTCCCGTTCCTTCGAGAAACACGGTTTCCGAATCTGTTCGGACTTTGAAGTAGTGTTTCAATTCATTCCACTGTCCAATAAAGCCTCAGAGAGGGTACATGAGAGGACTTCAGGGGGTATATCACAATTTCACACTTTCTTCAGTTCCTGACCCCTTTCAGGATGTTAAATACGTAATAATTGTCGAAAATTTACATCGACTTATTTTTGAATATTTGAATGAACATCATGACGTAATTATTGTATTCTTTAAAAAATACACATAAAAAAGAATAATTACACAATTGCGAGAGAAAGGAAGCAGAAGTTACGACCACGGTAGGGATCGAGCCTACAATCTTCTGCTCCGTAGGCAGACGCGTTATCCATTGTGTCCCGCGGCCATGCATTGAAGCTTTATTGAATATATGTTTGAATCCATTTTTCGTAACAGCTTGACACCAATGAGAACACAAGGTTACTGACCAAACAATCTTACAATTTCTCACGCTTTATTGAGACGTTCAGAAACAAAAAGAATGAGGGAAACCACAGCTCTTGAAGCGTCCATTTCCTGATAAAGACAGGGCTATCTACACAATCAAATAATGCAAAAAATTGCCCCATGCTGGAATCGAACCAGCGACCTTCTGTTTACAAGACAGACGCTCTGCCACTAAGCCAATGGGGCAGACACTCTCCGTAAGCTCCCTTCTATCTATGGGATGCGCTAGCGGGGCGTAGAGAGTGAAAGTGATAACTTCGACTGTGGAAGAGAAGAGTATAATTTAATTTTAATTCTATCCTTGAGTGTGTCGACTACGATGGAACAGGATAAGAAGTAGGAAACTGCATCATTAAAAAAGTTAGAACCAAAAAATGTTTTTGGAAAAAATATGGAAAAAAACCTAATCAGATAAAAATATTGATTCGTCTAAATGTGGGAACTCTGTCAAAAAAAACCAACCCGGAAATCATCGGTGAGATTAATGTTATGATTCCAATTTGATTTTTTTTTCAAAAAAAGTGTTACGTTACTTTCTGGGCAAAATTCAAAACGCTAATTCGTGATGAGACCGTCGTCCCTTGATATTGTCGCACTTTCTCTATTTGATTATCCTTACCATGATCAACCAATTTTTTTATCATATCAGTCGGTATTCGCTCAGATGAGGATGGGTCGGTAGTCTTCATAAGTTGCATTTCACCAGTTCGCGCCGATTGCTCTCCTTAGGTCATCTCTCCATCTTGCTCTTGGCTGGCCTGGGGGACGAGTTCTGCTATAGGGGATCCGCACTGTAGTCGCTCTGCACCATGTCTCTGTATCCATACTCCTCACTTTCAATGCCCATTGAGCTTTCCGTTTGAGGCCCTCCTGAACCCAATCTTTCACTTTGGTGATTTTTACCATGATGGTATGTTGGAAATAAATATCGTTGTGAATGATCGTGAGTGATGGGATTATCTGCCAGACATGCAGAAATGAGTGGGTATCGGAGATCTGTTGAATGCTACGATCGGCATCTAACGCTAATAAAAAATCGAAAGATGAAAACCAGTCGTCCATAAAAATTTACTGCAGATCGACTTCAACGTACTGGCCATTAGCAATGCCAATAATTAATCTGACCGCGTTTGTCATGGCCGCGGGACACAATGGATAACGCGTCTGCCTAATAATAATATTTATCACAATTACACCTTCAATTATTAAATGTGAGAGAGCAAATATATAACGGGATATTTGACAGTGTTGTGACCTAAGAGAGCTAAACTAGTAGCTCAATGCAAACAGCAATATTACAAGACTATTACATTTTTCTAATGGATGATACAAATCCTGACACTGTCAGGTCAAATAGATAATCAGGAAGTTTGTTCCAATGGGGTATGACACGGTATCCTAACGAAGACTGGAAATGGGTCAATCTAGCATTTGGAACTTGCATACGAAAACGATGGCCTCTAAGTACGCGAATATTTGGGGGGAGGTAGAAAACTGACGATTAGTGTTGTTATTTGGAATAATCCTATTCGCGAATAACAAAGGTTATTCGCGAATAATCCTTTGTTATTCGCGAATAACCCTTTGTTATTCTCGAATAGGATTATTCCAAATAACAACACTACTGACGATGGGTCAATATTAACAATACCAGAGAAGATTTTGAAACAAGACACGAGATACGGAGCAGAAGATTGTAGGTTCGATCCCTACCGTGGTCGTATTTTTTTTTTGAAGTTATTAATGACACGGCTCGTTTTCGCGGCTCCTGAGACACACGCAACGCGCGAACGCAACGCGTGTGAACTACATCCCTGGTTTACACGTAATCGCGTGTTTTCACAGATAATTTTATATTGATAAAATTAAGAATAAATGGAAATGATACGAGCATTTGTTAAATTTTGAAAAATCAATAATTCTCTGCCGTATTTCGCTGTTTCAAGTATTTTCCAATATTTTTGAATAATTAAGCTATAAAGAAGTGGTTATAGTGATTAGGGCAATATAATCATGATTTCAACAATTTATAAATCGATATTTACAGCAAAAAAAATCGATATTTTTGAAAATTGAACGAGAAGGCGCGGTATTGTGATGGTAGCGCAAACCCAACATCAATGTCTTGAGCATCCAGTTCAGGGAAACTTCTCACCAAAGAATTAGACATTTTAAATCGATAATCGGTGAGGTAAACGCATTTGGAACTGGAACATTTGAATATGAAAAGTGCGGGAAATCAGACCGCGACGCGTTGCGTGACGCGGTCCAACTAGGTCAGATTGCTGCCTCAATAACGAGCCGTGATGACCATTTTATCGTCTTATTACTGCACTTACTTTCATTGCTTGTTGTGAATATTTGAAGGGGGGAAGATTAGGACAATTTATCATTTCCATTACATGAAAGCATTTACAAGGAGCGAAGGCACGGGACAGTCAAGTGAGAGATTCGAAAGCTTTGTTACTCAATGCGGGCAAATGTGCTGGCGATATTTAACAGGGATTGGGATATATGTGTAGATCTTATCCAAAAACAACCTATCCAATAGTAGTCATGTCACGGAACAAAATGCAACGAATAGAAAAGCCGATTAAGAGAGAGATTAGCATTAAATTATTGACCGGCTGAATTAGTTCTCGTCTTCTGATGTGCATGGAATCGTGTTTGAACACTACGCAATCACAAGTAGGATACAATCAGTTGAACCTATCGATATGTTGCCTCCTATCGACAATTACTCAAATATCAGAGGTATACGATAGAAAGTCATGTATGGATTGTTGTGAACTTGTTACAGTATTTGGCAATCGAGCAGAAGTTACGGTAAGTAAACAGTCAATGGAGGAGTGTACGAGGTAAGGTAGTGTGATGTGTCTGTGGAATACTGTATCGAAGTGAGGGAGCAGATTACAGTAGTGGACCGGCTATGTACAAATTAGGCGAACGTATGTGCATGGTTATTCAATGTGCATCAAACAGTCTCTGGTTAGTAGAGATAATACAAGCACTAGACAACAGATAATTATGGGGGGATGATTCGGGGGAAAGAGGGCGGATGTTTTCAATCGATCACGCTTCCGTCAGCAACTGCATGCTCTCCGATCGATCGGGTGATTTCTTCAATCCTGCAAATAACAAAAATGAGGACTAGTTATTTTAAAACAATTTTAAAATATCAACACCTAAAAAACTCAATTATCGATCAATAATTGACATACCGTAGACGGGTGAGGGCACTTCGAGTGTGGTCGTCTTCCTCGATGTCGACTGTCGTTGCAGGGCATTCTGACGAGTGAGCGGACCCGGATGGTCGGGCGGGCCCTCAAATTAAACTCATTATTAGTAATATTACGTATTTAGTATTACGCAAATATATTTAATGGAACGATGGAGTAATAGGCTAGGAATTTCGAATGCTTTGCGAGTTACGGACATTGTTCACATATTATAAATAGATGGACCTCGTGCCGCTGTGAACCGTTTTTTTTAGAAAAAATCCACCACGAAAACTCTGTTTCAATCAGAAACTTCTTATAAGGCGCTAAATCTTTTCTCAAAAAAAAATGCAAATGATTATCATCCGAACTAGTATAATTGGAATACCCGAGAAAAAATTGTAAAAAGGGGTACCTTTGGTGGATCAGGCGTCGCCTCTGTCTCCGGCACTTCGTCGAATCGACCACGAACCGCGCGTTTAGAGAACTGAAGAAAAATACGTTATAGACAGTTAATGATAACCATGTTGACACTTATAAATAAATAAAGACCAAAGGACAATTCAAATTTCTACGATTTTTCACTTCAAAGCAATTTTGATATAAATTTTGTGTGCACCACCACAATCCGCATTGCTTTCCCAACATTAATCTCGAAACAAATAAAGAAAATGCTTACATTGTAGATGATAACTCCTGCAATGAGAGCGACAATAGAAGAGATGACGACTACAGCGACAGCGATCGAGTAGAGAGTTCTCACCGTACGACGAGGCTGGAACAGGGTTACGGTAAGATGAAGATACGGTAGCATACAGTATCGACTCCGCCCCTCAATCCAGTTCAGGTCGCCTCATCAATCGATACTTCACTCACTCACCCGGGGGGACCAAATCTACCACCGAGTGGTTACGGTAATCTAGAGGTATTTCATGCCCCAACCATTGAACCGAAAGGAGAAGGGATAGAAGTAGAGAAAGAGAAAGAAGAGAGGATGAGAATGGTGATTAGAAAAATGGCGAACTCCGGTGTTAACGGTGGAACTAAAGAAGGAAACAATAGGGAATCTAGACCACACAATATTCATACCTCCATAGATGTTTCATTCTCATCCTAGAAATAGACGGATGTTAGAATGTGCAATTTAAGTGTGAAATAATAATAAAATTTCGGTAAATAATAATCAGACACCAGTGCTTAATTATCCAACATAATTAAAATAATTATATTTTATTAATAAATAGTACCTGCTTCTTCATTTTGCCCTCCTCTCCAATTGTAATATCGTTATCTTGATCGGTAATAGACAACGTTACGCATTTTCGCATATTTGCCGTAGTACGGAAGTAGGGACAGCCCTGCGAAAAAAAATTTTAATTATGCTAAATTTTCATCAAAAATTACATATTAGAATCTTCCATTTCCATACACCATTCTTGAGAAAAAAACAGTCTACCAAGATAATCAAATTCTCACAATGCTACAATCAATTGCGAAAAAAAATTGCAAATGAAAACTAAAAACTCACAACCGACGGACAGAAATAGGAGTCCTGTGAAAGCACGGCAGACGAGAGATTGTATCTGAATAGAAACTTTTTTTTAAATTCGAACGCTCAAAATAAATTAGCACAATTTGTTCAATTTTACACGCCTTTGAAGGCAAGCTAATCAACATAATCTATATCATCGAATTATTTTATAGAAATCAAGCATTCATTGAATATTATTCATTTTCGATGCAATCAATGATATTTGAAACTCACTTCTCGCCAGTCATCAGCCGATTCCACAGCCACTTCGACATGTACGTGTGACCTGCAACCATAAATTATTAAATTCGGAAAACATGGGATTTTTTTTGTTTTGTTCTCTCATTATTTAAGTAATAAAGGGTCGGCCGTCGCAAATTTTTAACTAGTTAGAAAGATCTGCTCGAATTGAATAACGGAAAACAAACCCCGATTGAACGTAAGCCACAAAGAAATAAATCCAAAACAACAATGGTTTGGCTCCATCATTATGTACGTATGTTTCGGCCAGTGTTTATAAATACCTCTTCGATTGAGGAATGGAGTTCCATCGTGGAAGAGGAGATCGGGCGATCTCGAGGTAACCGTCAGCTGGGGAAGGGCGAGCAGGCCGAACGACTGCTTCGCTCCCTGCAATCAAAGGGATTGCAAATGCACTCCAAAATAAAAAATAAAAACACTGGCCGAAAATGGGGTAACAATTTAGTTAGCGCTGGTGTTTTTTTACAAAAAAATTGAATAGCATAAGAAGCCTTACCATTATGCCATCAAAATCACGCTGAATGTCTTCGAACACCTTGCTCCACTGAGCCGAAAGCGACTCCATGAAGCCTGGAGGCTGCTCTTTCGAACATTCACAGCGATACCTGATTGACGATATTAAAATAGGAAAAAGAGCACATATATTGTGTTTTTCTATGCTGAAGATTTTACTCCAGATTAGAAATGACATCTTCTTACTTCAGGAGGTTCTTCATCTGCCTTGCTTGGTAAGAAACGTGAGTGGGACCGAGGAGAACTACGAGCGCCTGCAAGAATGAACAGTTCAAGTGCAGCTCGAGATACCGTGATCCACTAATCTCTCAAATCAGGGGTGTGCGGCAAGCAATTTCTGCAATTGCGGTAATAAATCAATTGTATTTTTTTTCAAATAAACATACTTCATCTCGATTTATTTTTTACGAGTTGTAGCACGGTTATCCATTAATACCCCCTACGGTTATGTTTCCAGGGAAGACCTTCGAGGTATACTTATTTTTCCTTGGATACCGCTTGCCGAAAACGGCAATAGGCAAGTTTCGGAAATTTTCTGCAATTGAGGTACAAAACAAATAAATATCTAGTAACCCGTTGGAGGAAATACGGCTTTAGGGGTATCAAACGATTCATATAACTGTGCTACAACTCGTAAAAATATATCGAGATGAGATAAATTTATTTGAAAAAATACAATTGATTTACTGGACTTGCCGAAATTTCTTGCCACATCCCCTGTCTCAAATGCACCAAAGTTACCTACGATTGTTAAATATTCAGTTAGTGATTGCATAGATCGTATGCCTCACTTCGTAGAGAAAATACTGTACCTTATTGAGTGAGGATTGCAGCACAGTGAGCGCTTCCCTGATCGCCCTTTCATTCGGAGTCGAGCAAGAGTGGCAGAGCTGCAGAGATTTGGCATTAGCAGACAAACCAACGGTACTAAAGATAAGACTATCTGGATAGTGTAAGCGATGGAATGAAAGATAACTAGCAAGATCAATCAACAATATCTTCATTGAAGTATGAGCGTTTGATAAGATCTTCGATCAAAAAACTCAGAAAAATAAAATCTACGAGAATTAATAATTTACCTCTTCAGTTCCAATGGCGATAATGATCATGATCCACTTATCCGTCTCAGGATGCTCCGATCCGTAGTATGTTGAGAGACGATTGAGAAGATCTCTCGCCTCAAATGTTAACTTTCACATCATTTTAGCAAGAGCCTGACCACCATAGGTCGACAGGTACGTAAAAGACGACGAAGTCTGCCCACATTTCTTTTTCGACGGCCAACTTTGGAAAATCCAGTCCGCATTTTTTTGGATTTCAAAAGAAAATAAAATTCAAAAACAACCCTCATTTGGCACATCATACATTTTCGCCCGGTCCATGTCTCTTATTTTTATGCACTCTCTCGCCTAGCAATAAACTGGTAAGATATTTCATATAAGCAGTCAGATCTCTTTCGGAAATTCGACTAAACTGGTCAAAAAAATGTTTTTAATAAACCCGACCCACCTTGTCCATTGCATGCTGACCATTGCAGATCATTACACGAATGAGATGTATACGACTATGAATCAGCTACGTTACATGTTGCTTTCTGCCAAGCAAAACTCGCCTGGTTCGGGAGATCCTTAGTCGTTGCTCCCTTGCTGGAGACGGAGAGCTGATGCTTGTTGAGTTCGGCATCGCCCATTCCATGAGAGACGCCAGCGAGAGATGGGGCGAACTCGCGAAGGATATCTAGAATGAGAAGTGACTGAATATGTCAGCTGATATAATATCACGAGCTTCACATTATGTAGATTTTTGGAATTTGTATGCTACTTATTTGCAACTATAACCCCTAAAGTTCATATAGATTTAGGTAGCGTTTTAACGGTGAAAGACACCCCGAATACGAGGATGCGCTTCACAGATAACAGGTGTGATAAGAGCGAAAAGTGACAGGAATAGCTCCACCATTGGCCGACAAAGAAATATCGAAGGCCCGTCATTACGAAGTTAATGATCCCCAGAATAGATATTCTGTCCATATTCAGAACTTAGTGTGAAAATATCTCAAACTTACTAGGAATAGTAACGAGCCCGTCCATATTGGCATCGCCTCCTGAAGCAAACGAAGCTCCACGGAACTCAACGTCCATCTTCTTATCGAACAGTCCGATTCCAGACTGTAATTGAACAAGATTACGGTAAGAACGATACACAGTAAGCGATCACTAACAGTAACCCAAGAAGTAATCATTCAAGCGAGAGATTGCGAGCATGCGCCGTGAACGAACACAACGTGGACAAATATTAGTAACCAACCGGTAATCACGCTTGCGAGTGATGTACTGAAAAAGGAAATGCAAAAGTTGAATAGGAATGATAAAGTATGCTTGGAGATACTCACGGCAACTCCGTCCCCCATAGAAGCGATGAAACTGATGTCTTCAGGTGACAAATCACCGACTGTTCTACCAGTTCGCAGATCTGTTTTCACCCGAGGGCAACTGAATGTCTTCCTGCAAATAATTCTTATTGAAAGTAAGAAATTGCCAAAGTTGCTCACTTGTTTCCGAATGTCTGGTTGATGTGCGATGTTATGATCGCATCGGGCACCTTCTGCACAGGTTCAAGATCAACATCGTTCCTGGAATGGACCATCTAGAAAAGAAGGCGAAATCAAAATAAGATTGGAATAGATTAGAGTGGAGTAGGTCTTTGCTTAAATAGCTTTTTGGAGCACACGAAAGTTCAGTAACCTAATACAACACGAATAAAAAAGAGCTGCATAACGAACTGCTCGTCGGAGACATCGCTGTTATTGTCGGCGGCCTCATCAGAATGTGGTTTCACATTGTCCTCGACATTTTCCGAGCTGTGCGCTTCATCTCCATGCGAAACATCGCCGTCGCTTTCTGAGACCTCATCTGCATTGACTGACGAGATGTACGATATAACCAAGCATCCTAATGAATCTCAATCCGATTCCGAATTTACAAGAAAGATAAATTAGACAACTGATCCAGCCAAGGAAGAAAAACTCACGTTCAGATAAAGTGGAGTTATAGAAATCGCTAAAATTAGCGATTGCCGAGTGTGGAGTGGTTACTCGAACGAGCGTATCAGTAGTAACATAGCCGAGCAGAAATAATATCAACAATAAACTGGGCAATCGCATATCCACATTGAAAAATCACCTCGCGAGGCGCTTTTATTAGAGCTCGATTAGTAAGTGAAATCGATACGTATCACGAGCAGAATCACACTGGTCCGAAAATTGGAGCACTGCCCACTTTTCAAATGCGCGCGCTCAGTTACGCTACGCGTTAGCACCGTATAGCCCACAGCGGCGAAAAATATACGCAGCCTCTGTGCTGGAGAACTTTTCTGAAAGGACTTTTTCTTTTTCCACTTTATTGAAGTTTCTTTCGTTTTCGACGATATTTTTTCTGCCAAAAATCGATTAAAACGATGCACATACAACGTTCTTATTGTTTACTCGCGATTTGAACCATGCACATCTCCATTATTTTGTGTTTTGCGTGTTTATTTCTTATCTTTCTTTTTTTGGTTTAAAATTTATTATTTTCATATTTGCAGGGTCAAACATGAGCCAGGACGAGGCGCATCTTGCTGAGCTTAAGAAGAAGAGAACTTTCCGCAAGTTCTCTTACCGCGGAGTTGATCTCGACCAGCTCCTCGACATGGACAGGTGCGTTACTTGATAATGACATGTATAGTGCTTACAATTTAAAACTGTTTATGCATTATGCTTTCTTGTTCAGACAGAAGCTCGCCGAGCTCTTCAAGTCTCGCCCCCGCAGACGTCTGTCCCGCGGACTCAAGCGCAAGCACCTCGCTCTTCTTGCTCGCCTCCAGAAGGCCAAGAAGGTGAACTTTTAAGCAGTTTATGAACGTTTGCTCGTCTGGATATGAAATGTTTATATTTCCTAGCATCATAATTTAGGCCGCTGCTGTACTCGAGAAGCCTGCCACCATCAAGACCCACCTCCGTGACATGGTCATCCTCCCCGAGATGGTCGGATCCGTCGTCGGAGTCTACAACGGAAAGGTCTTCAACCAGGTATGTTTCCACAGAATATCACTGGAAAATGTTGTTGATTTTGATGTAAAGTATTGATTTTGGTTTTAAACATTCTTTCCAGACTGAGATCAAGCCTGAGATGATCGGACACTACCTCGGAGAGTTCGCCATCACCTACAAGCCTGTCAAGCACGGTCGTCCCGGTATCGGAGCTACCCACTCTTCGCGTTTCATCCCTCTCAAGTAAACGCGTCGAATGAGACATTGTTTTGTTTGATAAAACTTGTTATCAAAATATACCAAGTGCTTAATTGTGTATACAGTGCAGTGGCACCCATTTTCTTAGTCAAGAAACAAGTATTTCTGAACAGTTATTCAAAACAGGCGGAACCATATCGCAAGGTGACTGAAATTATTCATACTAACCTGGACATTGGCACATTTCTAGATGGGTGTCGCCTCTTGTATAATAAAATTATTTACCCACCAGAAAGTATGATAATAGTAGATTAAAAAAATTAACGGAGGATTGCTGAATGGATGGGGTACGATGGAATTTGTGAATTGCTATGTCAATCGTAGTGACCCCTGGTCTTTGTGCTCTTTCTCGACTGAGAAAGGAAGGGATCGAAGGAGGACCGGATGGCCAGAATGACCCTTCTTCGGGAGCTATGAGGGACGGAGTGAGGTGAAATCTATGAAATATCAATCGGAGAAAAGGCGATATAAAAAATAATTCTCGATATAGTTCTGACTGGATCGTAATGCACTGCTATTATTTCACAGACATTGACCTCATTCTGACTTGATTGTACAATTATATCGTTCAATCCTTGTCCATACGTTATTTACGTTTTACAACTGCGTCATTGTTTTTGTTGATAGACCAGATCCAGCCTCATTAATGGCAAAGAACGATTGTATATTAATAGTGAACATCGAATTTATCTGCATGATGAAAACATCGAAATTTCTACATCGTAACGAATCTATCTCGTTCCACGGGCCTTGGCAGCTGCAACCATCTCATTCTGAAGAACCTCCATCAACTCGACACGCTGGTGAGTGACTCCCTCAGAATCGAAGCTGAAAAAAGGCAATAACACAATCCCAATATTTTTACTGTAATCTAACGTAACATGGAAAATGCAAATGACGTACACAAGAGTGGGCTTCTTCCAGTAGTTGTTCTTGATGCGCTCCCAGTCCCAGGGGGCGGAGTCCTTGCCTGAAAAGAAGTTATCGTATTACAAGTTCACAAAAAAATGTCTGATAATACGAAATTGGCGTTGTTTCGCGCATGCCGTCGTGAAATTTTATTACTAATTTCCTTATTCATTTTATCATTTACTTATGAGTTGGCCTTAAATTAAAAAAAAAAACATTAATTTACTGAATATATTCATAATAAAAGGCGAAATAGTGTACGCGCTAATAATTTTCGAGCCGAAGGTTTTGCGGGTGTATTGTTCGGTACGTCGGTATATTTTGTATAATATAAGTGAGATGCAAAAATTTTCATAGCGGGTGCTCATTGAACAAACAAATAAATACGTCCAACCCCTTTTCAGGCATCGTAAGAGAGAAAATTAGAATTTTCTCTCCGTCCTGCTCGAATATTTCCTTGTAAACACACCCAGGCAAGCACCGGATTCGTACTTTGTTCCAACATAATATTTACGAACTTCTATCAAGCCAGATCTCCATCTTTTCGAATGAGTAGTAGACGGTGTAGCAGAAGACGAGGAACCAGGCTCCGGTGAGAATGAAGAGGGGATAGATCTCGTAGGCGTGGCCCAGACGACGCACAAGGAATCTGATAATGAAGAAGAAATTGGATTCTAGATTCAGGTTCGGCAACAACAAAATTGTCCCCCTATCCCAACTAAAGAATTACCTCATTGGGGTGTCTCCGAGCTTCTGGGGAGCGGAGTATCTCTTGTCGCGAGACCAGTCTCTGTCATACTTGAAGTGACCAGCGACGCCGGAGACGGTAACCTGGAAATACAGTCATGTAGAAGAACTAAATAAAACAACAAAACAGTACCACGGGGAGGATTGCATAATTCAGAAGGTTAAATTATCAATGTTAGAAGATGAATTTGATCGATAATGTTATGTCATCAAAAGCACGAATGGAGAGAAAGGTGGAGCAACCCAACCTGCTTAGTGGCCGGAGGAGGGACAGCGGTCGAGTGAGCAGCGCGGAGGACGATGACGCGCTGAAGGGTAGCGCGCGTCGCTACTCGCGGCGCGATCAAGCTGAGCGACATCCTGCAAATACGATCGATTGGTTTTTGAGGACCACAATAGTGCACGCGAAATACCGATATAAAACAGTCCACAAATGAAACAGGGGTACAGTTGATGTTTAACGAATAGTAGGGTAGTTCGTCCATGCGTTACCACAGTTAAAAGTAATTTCATGCACTATAATAACAGTAAAAATCAATAATACGTGCAATAATCAACGAGGCGTCCGATTTTTTCTGCTATACACTTTCCATACACCCGGCACGCGCAAAGCGCAACTTACTGATACCGTAATAAGCAGTCTACTGGGTCAGATTTATGATTCAGAAAATCAAATGGTTTTAGTTGGTTCGTGTGATACTGTACTTTTTTATCGATTTCTCTTTTTTCAATTAAATTGCAAACTCGCCTATTTTTCAGGCCGGAGCGAGTTCTCTCTGCATCATGATCCAGAAAGGGATGCGAAGGGCGCGGCAAGAATTATTAGGTATTCAATTTTTATATTCTAATAAATTCGTTAGCTTTAACTTAAATTCGACTATGATGCTGGTATGCTGACTGCATGTCTATGTAGCATTTTAATTGGGTGCTTTTTAATGCAAGGAAAATGGAAATTCTTTAGTCTGAATGTGTACCACCCATACGGTAGACCACCCATGCGGTAAATATTATTGGTACCGTATTCTGTCGTAGTTTTAATACAGATTTCACTGTGTTTCTGATGAACGACTAGCAGAAATGTGGATCTCACTGAGCTATAGACGAGATCGTCATTGGCGGGTTTGAATGTGTTGCTAGGGATATTTTCTCTAATGGGAACAACCTTTCCTTTCTCTGCTTTCTCTCGTGCTCCCATTTTCTCTCGAGCCATTGAAACTCCTCCCTTCTATGGAACCCGTGTGTTTCATTATCAATCCTTCTTGAATATTTTCTAATGGATACATTTTGGTCTACCTTCTCCAATGAGAGATCTGTGCACTCATCTCTATGGAAACTCCCTCGCTCCAATTTACGATGGAAAAACAGATATCTAGAAATCATGCTTGTGCACTCCAATTTCTCTGGCCGATTCCAGTTGTTATCTTCCCATTGAAGCGACTAGTACATGATGCGTAATACCGTATTAGTCATGGGACTAAGCGGAAATGACAATATTTAATTTTATGGGCGCTATTCGTGTATTTGTGCCCTATGCCGTTAGTCGCATGTAAAGCGCACAAAAGAAACGTGTTTTCTTGATCTACCAGATTCATCACTGTCTAAACTGTGGCATGGGGTAACTTGAACTGTGCAATTCTTCCAGTGTCTTGCGGATAGATTATGCCCATTTTACTGGTGAAAAAAACCGTCGTGAGAATCTGTTGTTGCGCAGTTATTTCTCGTTATTTCTACTTTCGTATGTTTGGACGTAAACTTCATAATTCTTTAGGAAAATTACCGGCTAGAACATACTGTATACGGTATATTTATTAACACCTTGCTACTGCCTTCTCATAGTTTATATTCTGTATCACTGCGCGCTAGACGTTTTCTTGCATGTTTGCACAGGAGCGTGTGGAGAGTGACGGAAGGATAGGCGAGCAGGCAAACTCACAAGTTTCCGCCTCACGGTTTACCCCCCTGTTCGAAATCAGATGATCAGTCAAGAACGCGCTCAGTATCAATGTATTTCTTCCGCAATGCCCCTATCGTCCATTGTTTACGCATTTCCGCATACTAGCAATGTCAGATTGCGCTTTTAGTACAATGAATCAGTACAAGACTAGTACGATTTTAGTGCAAACACCGATTACTAATTACTAAAAGGACATTGAATGGTGCGAGTTCCGCTTGGTGTAGATCCCTTCCATTCATGCACTGCTTATACAACGATAAGTGCAAATCTCGTATCTCTCTCGGTCTGCAATCGCTCTTTTCTCACATTGTTATGATTGAAAAATGAAAAAAAAGTTTTATTATACGATCCACTTGAAAATCGCCCAGACCTTGACCGATTTCTGAACTAGACTTATGCTTCCCTCCCCTCCTGTCCATAAACTAGACACTCGTAACATCACAAACCTTTAACGAGTGAGTTAATCTCTCGAGTACATCGGGGAAACCCTCGTAATCTGCTCGTCTCTTGATTTTGTCAAAAGGGCGATTTCACATAGTTGGGCAATCGCTTTGTTATCGAAAGTTATGCAAATTTTCGCCCATAATTGTGTTCCTCACGCCAGTTCCACTGTTTCAATGAGATTATGGCCACACCCATGCACTTCCCCCCACTTCTAATACAGATATTCTCTATATTATTTCTCCATTTCCATCGCATTCCATTTCTACTTCTTCTACGTGAATATTGCATATAGTTCAAATCAATCGGAAACGTTTGTCATCCGTTAGTCACAACGTTGGAAATAAGATGACGAAGGTCGAAAGTTCGGAAGGAATTCTCCATTTTATGCGAGATATGTTTAAAGTTGCTCAATATTTTTGTATCACCACTCTCGTCGAAATCACTATAGCTGTGCAACATAGTTGAATATCCATCGATCCGAGAGTAAGCACGAGATTTAGAGATGTTGTGGGGGTGAAACATCCGAGTGTGGGATATGATCCCTACCTGTCTCCTTTTCCATATCTCCCTCACTCTCCCTGTCATTTCACTCCTTTATGACCATTATTTCTTTATGAATATTATTTACAATTTCCCCTTCTCATTTATCCACTCATTCTCACGTCTCTCACAAGTTGTGTGTGGTTGCAGCTCCTCTCGCTATAGTTTACCCGTCATATCCTAGGGTACAGTATCCATATTACGGTACGTAGCCACTCCGTATTTCAGGGATACGGTAGTCTCCGCTTCGGACCGAACAGCAAGGGACATCCGTAGCTCGCCTGCACTGGATGGTGTAATATTGATCGATCGATCGACTGGTAGATCAACGGGTCAAGAATGATCCCATTCTGGAGACAACTCAAATTTCTGCTGTGGAAGGGAGTTGTAGTGAAGAAACGACAAAAGGTGAGTCATTTAGGATAGTAATGCCAGCTGTATAGCACCTTTCTCTCTCTTCCTCTTTGAATGCCATGTGGCCTTTGGAACGCTACTCTTTTGTCGTGGGAAGGCGAAGAGAGTTGTTGTTAGCCGCTAATCCCTGACCAAGGACTGAATTTAGCGTGCATTGGGAGGGTATCATTTACCCGTGGTGCCTGAAACCGGCAAGCGAGAGTAATTCCAGGTGTTGTTTCAGCGGAAAATCGCGCCTGAAATTGGGGGCTTATGTGAAAACTTAAAATTGATGTCAAAATGCCACTTTCGAAAATAGAGTATACTGTAGTGCCGGTGGGTGCAATGCGTTCTCCGAGAAAGAAGCATTTTTGCCGACTGAATCCGATCCTGGAATGACTAGTTTTCGAAGCTACCGTATCTTACTTTATTCAGGCATGGCTGGCGGTTGAAATTCTCGTTCCGATTCTTCTATTCGCCATTCTCGCGTTGATACGAACTCGAGACTTCAATGAATATCATCCCACGTGTGAGTCTTGGGGAGAATGACTTAAGGATTACTGTAGCGATCGATTGATTGAACAGCGTATATACAACTGTTTTCTAGTGAGTGCGATGATCGACTGATGTAAGGGGATAAGGGGGACAGATTTTACAGTAATCCTATCGACCGTAAATTACCGTATTCGTATGCAGGTCACTACGCCTCAAAGGGCTTCGTAAGTGCGGGTCTCATGCCATTCCTCAATGGATGGCTCTGCTTTATAACGAATAGGTGGGTGCACCCCCGCTACTATATATATATATTTATGCGATCACAAGAAACGCGGTACAAAATTAAGTTAGATTAAAAACGAATTCAGTAGGAAGACAATGACAATCTAATAACGAGTCACTCAGAGAAACTGATCAATTCTCTGGACTTCACTAATAGCCTTGCCGCTCTGGGGAAGAAACTATGATGTCGGTAGTTTGAAGTGGAACTAGCGTTAGTGAAATTTATCCCATGTCGAGTGAAGTAATAGCTAAAGTGATGTGGTGCCTTTTTAGATATTTTGTATTTGCCTCTCAGGAGATAACTGGCTGTCTTCAGGTCAATTTCCTCTCTACGCTTTTCTAATGAGACTAGACCTAACTGCATATTTCTATTAGGGAAATTCGGCATTGTTTGCCAGGTTGATTTGTGGCATCTCATAAATAGTCGTCTAGTGAAATAATTCTGAACATTTTCAAGGATTTCTTTGTCACGTATTAAGTAGGGGTTGAAAACCATAGAAGCGCTCTCTAGTATGGGTCGAATGTAAATAGAGTAGGCTTTGAGGAGTATTTCAGCGTTATTGGTGCGAAGAGCTCTGAGAATAATGTGGCACGCGGATACACCTTTCTGAGCAATTGTCTTGCAATGGTCGGAAAAAGTGAGCGATTTTTCTAATATGAAACCGAGATCTCTCATGACTAATTTCTGTTCTAGTATAGTATTGCCTATTTTGTATTTATTCTTCGCATTTGCTCTACCTAAATGTAATGAGTTGCATTTATGTGCAGCTAATGGTAGCTGCCACTCTTCAGACCAATTGACTATGGTATCAATTGCGCTTTGTAATGGAATAGTGGTTTCCGTTCTTTTAAACGGGCGGTAAATTTTGATGTCATCTGCATACATTCGTGCAACGACACCATTTTTCTGGACTAGTAAGGGGATTTCAGACGTGTAAATCAAAAATAGCAGTGGACCTAATACCGATCCTTGCGGAACGCCACTTGTAACTGGGAATGATGACGACAGTTTCTCACGTACTCTAACTTGGAAAGTTCTGTTCGCAAGATAACAAGTAATCCAGTCAATAGTTTTATGTGAAAGCCCGATTTTTCCTAGTTTGTGTTTTAGTTTAGGGTGTGATACTCTATCAAAAGCCTTCGCGAAGTCGAAATATATTACATCTACAGGTTCGCCATCACTAATAGACGCTGTCCAATTTTCCAAAGCGTCTAGCATTTGAAGCTCGCGGGAGCGTTTCTTTCGGAATCCGTATTGTTCATCAGGGAATATATCTAGGGTTTCACAATGTTCTATGATCGGCTTACACAGGAGTCTTTCAAAGACTCTGCAGAATAGTGATGTGATTGAAATGGGTCTATAGTTTAGGGGGTCACAGAAAGGAGGGGATTTCTTAACTGGTGTTACAATGGAATGTTTCCATAAAGACGGGACCATGCCTGATTCGTATGAAAGGCGAAAGATAATTTCGAGTGGTTCGGAGATTGGGACAGCTATATTTTTGATATAACCCAAGTCAATGTTCTCTGGAGTTCGACAGCTAGAGCGTTTCCATCTTTCAATTAGTGAACATATCTCATGCCTTAAAAAAGAAGGTTCATTGTAACTACCTAAGTTGGGTAGGGTACCTGTATTAGGTAAAGTTCCATTATCAGTGGTGAATACACTCGCAAAGGTTTCAGCGAGTAGATTTGCTTTTCCATGGTCGTCCATCACTAAAGTTCCATCATTCTTTTTGAGGCCTTCAACTCCCTTAGGTTTGTTGGTGCACCGCTTCATAAAACGAAAGAACTTATTCCGATCCTCGCTATCGATAATTCTCTTTTCAATAGTCTTATGATACCGTATAAGTTCTTTTCGGAATTGCCTATTTAGTTTCTCAAATTTACGAGTTATGGTTGGGTCGTCTGCAGAAATGGAATGTTGCCAAGCTAAGAAGCGCCTACTAATAAGTCTCTCAATATGGGGAGGTATTTTGCCATGGGTCACATTTACTCTTATCCATGGGACATGGGTGTCAATTGTCTTCTGTATCAGTTTCATGAGTAGATCATACATGTCATCGACATATTTCATTGTCGAAAACGCAAGGGTCCAGTCAACATTGGCTAATTGGCAATTGATTAGCGCGTAATCGGCTTTCTTGTAATCTCTTCTAAGAGTGAATGCAGGAACTGAATGGCAGAGCGAAAGTTGGAACTTTACAATATGATGGTCAGAAATATCAAAAGGAGGGCCTACTACTGTATTAATAATTAATCCTGGGGTATTACATAATACTAGATCGAGAATATTACTTTTCCGAGTCGGATGCGTGACTAGTTGCGCGAGTTTTATGGATAGGCAAAGATCTAAAAGGGACTGCGATGCGGGGGTAATCTTTTCTTTTTGCGGGCATGGAAACAATGACCAATCGATATCGGGGAGGTTGAAGTCACCAGTGATTACTGTAGGTTGGGGGCATGAGCAAAGATCAATTATCGATTTAAGCAGTGCGTCAGTTTGAAGAGTGGTAGCTTTTGGGTTACGGTAGATACATACGAATCTTATTAGGTCACCATTGATATCTAAATCAACGGCTAGCAGCTCATGCGAGCCTTTGACTGTTTCATCAGAAATTTGAATAGCACTAATTGACGAGTGGACTATAATTGCCACTCCACCTCCACGGGAATTTCGGTCTCTGCGGAACACGTTATAGTATTGGTCTTGAGAATCTAATAGAAGCGTATTTGGAAAAGTTGAAGCCAGCCAGGTCTCAGTGAGGGCGATTATGGTATATTTTTGTGATAGAATCTGTGAGAGGTACGGTAACTTGTTACGCACAGAGCGGCAGTTAGCTAGAATAGCGGAGAATGTGAATGAGTTTTTGTCTGAGTGATTAGAAGTCCGGAGATTCAATAGAAGTTTCCCTGCGCACCCATATTATTCGGAAAACCGCACTGTGATGCAAACGACATGAATGGGCTATTGAGTGTGTAACTGGGGACGAAAGGACGGGGTGGGTAGTGAGCATATCCGAGATTATGGTTGGTCATGGGGTGGGCCAGGTACGGTATCTGGGTCGTGTACTGTACTGGATGAGGGTTCAGGGGCAGATTCTGGGGCTGTTGCTGGTGGTGGTTCTGGGGATGGGGAGGGTTCGGGATAGAAGGAGGTTTCATGAATTGGCCATTCGGAGGATTCTGGTTCGTAGAGCGAAGTGTGTTACGACGCTTTCCATTGGCATTGGTATGTCCCTTCTTCTGGCTGAATACAGAATCCAATCGGTTGCGTGTGGGAGGGATTTCCGCCTGTACTTTCATCAATGGCTGTGGAGGGTGAGGGTGAGGGGGCTGATGGAGGAATGGGCGACGACTAGTGGGAGGAGTCTTTGGTCTCTCCTCAGGCTTTGCGTAGGATGGCCTGATGAAGATATCAGAGAAGTGGGGATCTCTCTTTACTCTACTTGCGAATTTGAGAATCAATTCGGCGTGTTTTCTTGTAGGCAGCAGTACTTTGGTCAGTCGATTGTGGGCGGCAGAGGGGTTTGCCACTGGCATCCTGTAGACAGTGACAGGAAGGACGGGATAACCAATGAGAGTAGTGATAGCAACTACTTGGTCATAATCTTGTCGTACTTGAGCTTCATCATCTAGATTTGGGTCGATCGGTAGACGGGCGATAACTATCGATCGTTCAAGATCAGACGGATTCTCAGTTTGGACAGAGGGAGGTGGATCTTGGGGGCCGGCAGTCTGCATGGGCATAGCCTCGTCCACAGTGACAGGGGGAGGGGGAGGAGGGAGAGTATCCACTCGGGATGCCAACTCACGTAGCCGGGCCTCCAGGCTGCGGCGGTTCTCGATTTCGTCGTCGAGTTCACATCTGAGTCGGAAGACGATGTTGGTGAGTTCCTCCATCGATATCGGGTTCGAGTCGTCAGTTCTCGATCGCTTGACAGCTCCAATGAGGGCGGGAGTCTCATCGACGACGGCTGCCTGAGAAGTCGAGGGAAGAGAAGGGGGAGGCATATCGGAAGTATTCATCACCTGATAGAGTACCGAGTTGAGGCTACAGTCGGTACTCTGTAGTTCGTGAGCGGTTCCTTGATGGCGAGAGAGTGTGCCAAGTTGAGAGAGCGGAGAGGGGAGAGAGCGAGGTCAAAGTCACCTCTCCCTGTGAGGGAAGGGAAGGGACTGAGGGAAGGGAAGGGACTATGATGTTTGTTGTTACTTGACTATGTTGTAAACGATGAATCACTTATCAAACACATGTGTTCGACGAAGATCGGTTGCATTCCGTTCCAGAATATTTGTCAGCGTCGACCCCCCCCCATCAAGAAAAGAATCTCGCCAAAATAAATAAAATCAATTATTAATAATTAAAATTGTAGATGTTCTCTGTCGCCGATCACTGGAGACGAGCAGAGGAATTTGGGAGAGGGAGTGCAGAGTTCGCTGTGAGTGGGAGGGGTTACTGTAGATGAACGGTGGATTACTGTAGGTGGAGGCGGGTTACTGTAGAGGGACAGTGGCATACTATAGTTTGGAATTGGATACTGTAGACGGACGATGACTTACTTTAGGCGGGTTACTGTAATCGATTTGCATCGAATGTTCTCTTTTAAAATGTGGGATTTTTAGACTAGTCGACGGGTTCCGGGCGTTTGCTGATCAGTTGGAAATCATCGGGAGCGATCCAGAAGGTACATTTATCATTTATCTCTCCTCGGAATGATTGTTTTATGTGATATTTTAATAGATATTTCATAAATGTTTACGGAAAAAGAGGTGGTTGGCAAGCAGTTGGACGAAATTGTGGTTTTCAGGTTTCAATATTGCGATAGAGTCGCTGGGCCGAGTCATTCATGCACTGGCCACCAAGAATTCGACCCTCGACGAGTGGAATACAACGAACACATTGATGTTTAGAGATGTGAGTGAATAGTGGTTACGAGGCGAACATTTACGTATACGGTTGCTGTAGGTGAAATGGTGTTTCATTACTCGTTTTAAATAAACTTTTTTTTCTTTCTTTCTGTTTCCAGTTTCTTATGTAGTTGCTATTAATAAGAGGCTTGAATAACTCTATTATAGCGTCATTCTTATGTAATTAATCGTCGTTTGCAGCTCTTTGACCCCTCTGTGAACGTCTCCGCCGAGCTGAAGGAACTGGGAATGAGCGATAAGATGGCTGCAGCAGTGGCGCAAGCGCAACTCACGCCCCAGTTTATGATGGAAGTGGCCGATGAGGTACGGTAGGATATTGTACAATCGAGTGGAGTACTGTAGGATACGATCGATTAGGATTGATACTGTAGAATGGGCCCACCTACTGTACCATTGCAGAAATTGTTATAGTTTTTAACTGATTTGTTGTATAGAGAGACAAACAAACGTGTAATAAAGCAACTAGTGCTCCACATTTTAAACGATTTGACTAAATACAGTATTCAATGCACATAAATTACAGGCACAGAAGTACGCGGGAGGCGGTAGCCTCTTCGGATTAATGACCTTCCTGGAAACTGTCGATCTGTTCTGCAAACCGGAGAAGTTGGTGAATCGATGTATTGTGTAAAATAGTACTGTAGACTACTAAAATTATTTTACAGTAACCTATAAAATATCGTCAATCGCATTCCAGATTCGACTCCTCCTTCCTGCTTCCTTCCGATGCATTGCCATTGACTGCTGAGGACAGGGCCAGTCTGTGCAATGTCTTTGTGGCCGAAGCGGGAACAAGTCCACTAGCTGACGGATTGAGTGTGGCCAGAGCCGCCGATAAGGTATAATAATTATATTTATGCGAGCCACGATGAAACTCGGTACAAAATCACGAGCCATTAATGGACAACTAAAACAAGAAGGACACCAAGGCAAACTATTCAATTTCCAACTATTCGGATTTTGAGTATGGCCTATGACTGTTTCTGCCCTATGGTTCCTTCGTGGTTTGATAAATAAAAATGATTGCCATGGTGCCATTTGTAAATTGTAATAATCAATAATAAATAATTGCAGGTGATCCCTGGACTTGGGAAGCACGTGAATGAGATGATCCCTGCACTGGGCAAGTTCGCAAGTAAGCCCATCTTTATTATTCAATTATGGTTGTGCAATTTCACAGTGTAGATTGTTGTTTCATCGTGCTTTTGATGTTTGGATAAATTAAATTTTTGATTTTATGCACCAATATAATCAATACATCTCCTCTTTAGATGGTCCACTGGTCAAGATAGTGCGACAGTACTTCCCGTTCAACGACTCTGCAGCATTAATATCGGCGATTACGTGCGGACAGGATATCGGTAGGTCAAACAACGTAGCCGCGAAATGTGGGAGTACGGTAGCTATAGTTTTTGATTCATTCCGATTTCGCATTCTGCGGATCGTATTATGAGTTGTGCACGTTCTTAAGGAAGCGGAAGTAATTGGGCGGGTTGAATAATATTTTTCAAAACTTTATCGTGATTCCTCTCCACTTCAGTGATCCAAACAAACCAAATCAAGGAAAATGCAGCGGCGAGCGGCGTCAAACGTACTGAATTACTGAACGATTCTCGCAATTTGTGAACTCGTATTTTTGGATGGACAGAAGTGCAGTTTTATTTTTTTTCCAAAATTGCGATTCGCAGAGCCGTCAACGATGAATGCGAAGATGAACGGAGACAAGGAAGGAGTGCATACCGTATTCGACTCCCTCCGCGACTTTATCCTCAAGTCAGATATATGATTTTCCCCCGATTCGGGTTACTGTAGTTGCAATCGGGAAGAAAATCAATGACACCCCGTTTTCAGATATGTTTCGACAGCGGCGCCGGGCCAATCGGGCGCGTCGACGGACACAGAGTGCGCGGGGATACCGATTAAGGAGGGTGCGTAAAGGGAGTCAATCGTATTGAACTCACTGACGACAAGGCGGTTTTGGAAAGTAGCTGAAACGAGAGTCCGCATGTTTTGGCATTGAAAATGTTATGCCATTATTTCACACTAAATATAAAAATCGCAAAAGTGTTGTAATTCTCCATTGTGTTTGATCTAGGCACATTCGAGTTTCAGATACCAATGAAGATTGAGTGACTTTGATTGCATTTTAATTTCGTTAAATTTTTATGCAATCCTATACATTTAAAAATATTTAATTTGATAATAAATAGTGCCATTCCAGAGTCGAATTGCTCGTTCGGAGAGGAGTTGCTGATGCAGCAAGTGCTGCCGATGCTGCAGGGCCGGATACTCGTCGCCCCTGCCGGACCTCTCGTTGACCAGCTAATGGCTAAGGTGAATACAATGGGTTACGGTAGAATAGAAGGAGTACGGTAGGAGACTGTTAAAATTGTGCGATGCCGCCATGTGGAATAGTGTTTCAGTGCCGTGTCAAGGGTTGAATCATGTTGAGTCAGTATTATACCTATATCAATTGTGTGTTTCAAAACCAACTAGGGAAGGCAAAAGGAATCTTTGTCGACCGCACAAATACGGCCGATCAAGAGTGGAATGACTCTAGAAATGAGAAATGCTCAAAAGCCAAAGATTCCCTGGGAATCTTTGGATGCCAAAGAAAGATTCCAAAGGAATCTTTGGGCACAAAAAAATTTAAAAGTGCAAATTTCAAGAATAGTTTACCCATATTAAACAGGATCCTCCTCGGAATCGTGATAGCCATCATTTCCGGGTTCTATATGTCTATTTGCATATCTGATTTGGAAACATCAGTGAGCTTGCGAATAGCCCTTGAAATGCCTTGTCGTCCACTTTCTATATTCGCAAATGAATATTTTGACAAAATATCGTTTTTTGAATAAAAATGGAACCAAAATTTGAGTTGATAGGTCTCAGCAACCAGATCATGAAAACAATTTTTGAAAATATTTAAGTAATTGTGCTCGCCAATCTCTTCCTATGTGCATGCTCAATCACCATGCAAAAAATCGCATCCAAATCTTTTGTGTGAGCCGTTTACCACGCAAAGATTCCTTTGGAATCTAGATTCCAAAGGAATCAATTCATTTTAACTCTTTAGACCGCGCTTTAACTCTTTAGACCATTCTGAATGAGCGGAAAGATTCATTTTGCCATCCCTATTACCAACCATAGAAAATATAAGAAATTATATTTTCTAATGGTACTGGTTTATTTTCTTCTAATAATTGGTACCCCAATTCTGTTCTCTGCAGTTGAACGACCCACTTCGATATGCCGACTTCTTCGTGACGCTCTTCCCACAGTACGCAGACATTGCTACAGCCCTCCAAGATGCAATCAATATGAGTGATCTACCCAAGGCGGCTACGGTATGTTGAGAGTACGGTAGAATAAAACGATATTGTGGGTGGTTGGGTTACGGTAAAACGTTTCCGAATGGTACTGTAAGCACACGAGCTACGATTGAATTGCTTGCAGAACACGATCAACTATTTACGTAGCAGTGGTCTCGTTACGAATGCGACACTGGATAAGTGAGTCCTCCCAATGTCTATTTTTTATTAAAGTTGGTGTTTCTATTTACACAAGATCAGAGGCGCAAAAAAGGTATTGTGGTGTTTGATAGCTGGCCGGTTAACAACTATTGGAGAAATTTGAAATCACCTGGCTAAAAAGACTCGTTTTCTTTGATTGCTGCCACACCCTTCGCGAGTGTATCATGTAATAAATACAGTTTCAAATGTAAAATACAAATGTGCAGGGCGGAGGAGGCAGTTCGTCTTCTCTTCGCTCCCGATGGAATGGGATCGATGCTGAAGGAACTGGCAGTGAATGCAACGGCTGCTCTCAATGTGAGTGAAGGAAAGATTACGGTAATAGTCGGGAGTTACAACAGACTGACTTTTTTGTTATTTTGGGGCATGGTGGCATTTTGTTACACGTGTGTCGTGTATTGCGGAGTACATATGCAGAGCCAGTGGTCTTATTGCGGGAGATTGAATTAAAACCAGTTATCAATTAATTGGGTTCATTCTCAGTGCGTCATGATGGACCGCATCGTGCCGGTAGCGAACGAATCGGCGATGGAGGCAGCCGCGTTGTGCCTGCAGGGGAGACAACAGTTTTTCTCCGGTATGTTTGGGATACGGTAGGCATTCTGCGGTTGACATATCAAAACATCTGAGAAATGATATACTTTAATCAATTGGGAAACATGAACACCACCTGGAGTGGCTACTATGAATATGTCCAATCTTTGATTCTTATAGAAGGATTAGGTCGAAAAATAGAGTTACTCAACATCCATATTTCTTATAAAATGGTGGTGCAACCGCGATAGGATGGGTGGTAGACATTGATTATGAGTGCGCTCATTGCAGGCATCGTTCTCTCTGGTATCTACGGTAACACGACAACCCTTCCCTCGGTCGTGACATACAAGATACGTCACCAAGCTGCGATGGTTGACAGTAAGTTTTTCCGATTACGGTATTTAGCCATACTAGGGAGATAACTACAATATACCTTGATGAAATTTATGCATTGCATGTGATTTCACGAATGCATTCATTTTCACATGGAAGCTTGCTGATCAATATTTCTTAGTGATGACGCAATCACTGGTAAATGCATGTGTAATTAAACTATTCAGGTACGACAAGTGCGGCAGACGCGGCCAACAACATTCGTGCGAGAGACACGCCTTTTGTCGACATGAAGTACACGACATTCGGATTCGCGTACCTCCAGGTGGGTTGCGGTTACACACGGCAATTATAGTGATGATGGTGCTAATAACAAATGATTAAAATTCGATGCTGATGGAATTCAATCAATCATGCGATCTGTATTAAGAAAAAAAATCGATGCTCGAATGATTACCGTATTTCCTGATGTTCAGGAGGCGGTGGAGAAGGCGCTGCGGGAGATAATGACTGACGGCGAGTCAAAGAATGTGGAGATCGGTGCGTACTCGCAGCAAGAGCCGTACCCATGCTACACTACGGACGCGTGAGTGAAGAGGGGCAGCGGGGGTACTCCTAGGTGGCATACGGTAGTTGAAAGTATATATTGGTGGAATCACCGTCGCGACGCGTTGACATGAATTTGATAAAACTGTGTAGCGAGAAATAGACTGGCATGGAGAGCGATAATTCTGGATTTTCGCGCAACAATAATCAAGGGGATGTTCGTGAAATTTTTTAGACACCTCTTCTCTCTTTCTCTTTCTTAAATCATTTCTCTCCTTCAGATTCAACGTTCTCATCTACCTTTCCATGTTTGTCCTTCTCTCGTGGATGATTCCCTCCGCCCTTCTAGTGAAGAATATCGTGTACGAGAAGGAGCAGAGGCTAAAGGTAGAGGAAAAAAACGGGGTGGGGGGCGAGATATCGGATGACTGTTGCCTGATTTTGGCTCTTAATATTGGCAAAAGTCCCAAAAGAATATCCGATACGGATAGAGAAAGGGGTGAATGGTGCACCCGTCGAATACAGTATTCGAGCAAGAGTTGTAGACTGTGGGGTTTTGCTATTACTGTACATTTGGCTGTTTTTTTTAAAGAATGACAAGACCCTATATTCTTCCCCTTATCCCCCTTATTTCTTGGCAAATTTCAAATCCCGTTGTGTCTATGCCGCAGATAAATTATTATCATTAAAACTGTACAGGAGCTGATGCGTATCATGGGACTGGGAGATTCGATCCACTTTCTCTCATGGGCTCTCATTTCATTCGCACTCAACGCCCTCTCTGTCATCGCCATTTCGGTGCTGCTAAAGGTGAGCTATTGAGTGTGACGTCATCACTAGGTAATTGGGGTTTCTTAAAATTCTCAAGACAGTTCAACCTATGTGCACGTATGGTTATTACATATCTTGTTCGCCCAAAACTATATGGTATTGCTGCTGCATCAATCCATCAGGTTTAAAGGTAGAGGAGAAAATAAAAAAGGTAGATGGATTGCGCGTGTTTGATTCTATCAGGGATTCCGTAATATCTGTTATCGTCCGCTGTGATCTGCTTATTGCCTATGGATGATGCAATCTCTTTTCAGTGGGGCGATATCATTCCCGATGCGGATCTCTCCCTTCTTCTTGTTTTTCTCTTCCTCTTTGCTCTCGCTTCTATCGCCCAGTCGCTCCTCCTGTCTACATTCTTCAGCAATGCTAACATTGGTCAGTGGAATACGGTAATTGAGTGAGATTACTATAGGCAATGCAAGTCGCTATTTCGAGAATATCATTTCACTTAGCACATTACAGGATATGAAAAGCACGCGAAACGGAAAAGTGACGGGCTCATTGACTAGTGAATGATTTTTTAAAGCATGCGATATGACTATCGCTCTTGTTTGGGACTTATCATGTGTATTATTATGAACTTTTAACAATGATAATATCGCGTCATCCCTATGCAATCCATTGTTGCCGTTGGTTTCAGCGACAGCGTGCACGGCAGTCCTCGTCTTCCTCTGCTTCTTCCCCTTCCAATTATCGATCACTTCGAGGAGTACTGTAATTGTTAAGCTATCGGTAGGTGATTTTTTTATTTCGGGGGAGGGGGTAGGTCAGGGTAGAGTTCGAGAGTGTGGTGTACGATGGACAAACAAAACGATAAAATTGCTCAACAAGTATTCTCGTCCAGGATAAAAATTTTACAGTATTATTATTGGTGTTTCAGTTGCTGTTCCCTCAGACGGCGATGGGCTTCGGAATGTCAATGATTGCAATGGGAGATGAGAGTGGAGCAGCCAGTTGGAAGACCATCGGACAACTGCAATTGGAACGTGAGCAAGAGGGGAAGAGGGAGTAGGAGCTTTGAGTTAGCAATTGATGTGTTTGAATATAGAAGGAGCAGATGAAATCGAATTGAATATGTTTACGAGTAGTGTATTTGGCACACAATTGAAACGTTGAAATGACTATATTTTAACCGGTCTTTTACTAGAAAGGATATAATTCAATAGTTTTTGAATCTACCCCTAGCATTTTTGATGCATTAGTGTAGCCCCAATGTCCTCGGTGCATTGCAGCCTTCGCAATCAATCTGTCCGAAGTGATGATTGCACTCGCCGTCGATACCGTACTCTTCTGCATTCTCGCCTGGTACATCAGCGCCGTCCATCCGGGTACGGTAGTCTTTATTGATTAGAATGATGCGGTAGCGTCATTGGCTACGGTAGGATATCGATCGATTGTTCGTTGAAGGAGTGCACGGTGTCTCCCAGCCGTGGTACTTCTTCTGCCAGCCCAGTTACTGGTTCCCGAAGGAGGATGGAGTCGACCCGGACAATTTCACTGGATTAGTTCGTGAGTGATCTGTAGTCGTTGGTTTTTCTTATATCAATCAATAATGACGTCTAACAGTTACCGTAGACCTATCTGGTACTCTTTGATCATGTATGTCTCGTTCAGATGAGACAAGTGATAGGACCTCGAGTAACAATTTGATGATGAGTGAGTTGTCATGGAAATTATCGATTAATTCATTGCGAAACTCCCCGCTAAACGTTCTATTTTTAATTAATTACCTGAGTTGCTTGCACGAGAGATTGCTGATTTGCGGTGTGGTTTGCTGCGGGTTACTGTAATTTGATAGGATCGATTGAGTGACTACGGTAGGAAGAGGGTACTGTAGCTCCGTCACTGTTTCTGATGGTGTAATGGTCAGACCCTCTCCATTTTGCACGTTCTCTCATCGGTCAGACGGTGAGAGAGATCATGTGAAATGGAGAGAGTCAGACACTTGCTCCTCTAATGCCTTCTTCTCCTGCAGAGACGCCTCAGTCGGATAGAGTGGAGAGAGATCCAGTGGACGTCAAGATGACCGTAGCCATCCGCGGACTCGAGAAGATCTACGCGAACGGCATGAAAGCGGTAAGAGACTCCGCCCACTTTTCACCCGCTTCTGACCGCCTGTCAATCCCGGCTCGTGTAGCGACCGGCGGCCGTAGACATTTGATGCGATTCGATGCTTGATCAGCTGGCCAGCTCCTCGCCCCCCCTCTGAAAAGAGACTGGCTGAGTGGTCCCCGGAGGGACCTGGGCCAGGGGCCCTTGTTGTTTCGTCACTTGTGGTGGCTTATCCTCCGGGAAAGTGTAGCGAAGCTCGTGTACTCGGCCAAGGCCCAGGCCCCTCGCAAACCGGCCCCACTCCGGTCACTCTTTTTTTGGAGTAGCCCCGCTTCTAGAGCGGCGGGGCGAGCAAATTGAACAAAAAAACAAAGAAAATATTTCTATTTCGCATTAACGATTTAAGAAATTGAATGTTACACTATGAAACGGGCCTGTGAAATCGATTGATAACGAAAAGGAAATGCGTAATAATTGCAGCTGGACGGACTCGACCTCCGACTGTACGAGGGACAAATCACGGGACTTCTGGGACACAATGGAGCTGGCAAGACTACCACTATGTGAGTTTAAGGTTGCAGCAAGGCGTTATAGGTGTTGTTAGGGGATATTGTTTCAGTAATTCTTCCCTTGACCTAACTAAAAAAATTAAATTTAACTGACGGTGTTGCTACATTGATGCTTCGTCGCTATGACGAAATACATAGTATGATTGCGGAACAATTGTATCAGGTCTATGCTGTGTGGTCTCTTCTCTCCGTCGGGAGGAACTGCGACTGTCTATGGACGAGATCTGAGGAAGGAGATGAGGGCAGTGAGAGACACACTCGGAGTCTGCCCCCAGCACAATGTCCTATTCGACGTGTGAGTAGTACGGTAGTGGGTTACGGTAGACGGATACTATAATAAGACCCACTCGGAGTCTGTCCCCAGCACAATGTCCTATTTGACGTGTGAGTAGTACGGTAGTGGGTTACGATATACGAGTACTGTAATAAGACACAGCCGGAATCTGTCCCCAGCACAATGTCCTATTCGACGTGTGAGTAGTACGGTAGTGGGTTACGGTAGACGGGTACTGTAATGAGAACGCGAACTTACTGCACCTCTATGTATGAAGAATGCATTGTGTGTGCATGTTACTTTAGGTAGATACGGTACAGAAAAGGCAAAAGATTGTAGTTGGATTATACTGTAGATCAAAAGAAGTTAGATAGATTACGGTAGAAATTACAGTCTGACGGTGCGTGAGCAGCTCCGCTTCTACGCTGCACTCAAGGGAGTGGCGGATGAGAATCTGGAGAACGAGGTGGGAAATTGTACTTTGTAGTTTGACCTCAAAGACTACAAATCATTTTGTTCTTTTAGGTACTGGAGGTGATTGAAAACACGGGGCTGGAAGAGAAGGCGGATTGTCTGTCGGGAAGTCTATCGGGTAAGAAAAGAAAGATTAGTGGAAGTTATTAGAGAATGTCAGCCCAAAATATTAGATTGGTTTAACAAGACAAGACTTTTGTGCAGCAATTGGAACCTTGATTCAGTCGGTTTTTTGCTTAATCAGTTGAGAATAGAAATAAAATACTCTAATTTCTCGCCCCACCGCTTATTCAGCGGGGATCCTCCAAAATGTTAGCGCCGGGTCGGGGTCGGCAGTACGAGGGAGCGGAATCAACAATCGGGGGCACCGCTAATCAGCTCACCGACGGATTCGACGCTCCACCGAGGACCGCCCAGGGATGGGAGGAGGGCGAGGAGCAGGCGCCTTGCTGGAGAAGGAGAGAGAGGAGAGGGGATGGTGGGAGAAAGATATTTAGCTGAGACGGGTTTGACAAGAGAGAAAGAGAGGCTAGAGGGGAGGGGAGGGGAGATAGCACGCCTCTCACGAGAGGGTCGACTCACTAGTGAACAAATTCTGGCACTGACCCTGTTTTTCGAAATCGCGTTTTCGACGTTTTCGGTTGCCAATAGACCCAACTAAGATCCAGTGAACTATTATGCCACAGAAGTCATTCCCCGAATTTATACAGCTACTGTTCTGTGCAGGTTGCAAACTTTGAGACACTTTTTCAATGGTTCATCGAAGTTTCTGTGAAAACTTTTCGCTTGGAGCTAATGTTGATTTTCAATGATCTTTCGACCCATTTTATTTATTTTATGATTATCATCGAAATTTGCATATTAATAATAATAATGTTTATCATGCAATTTACATAGCAAATTGTAATATAAATTTGAGACGAAGTGAAAGTAACGGCATACATGAGATACGATGTCACATATAGTGACAAAGAAGGTGTTCTCAGAAAAGCTGAGAAAAAGAGATAACATTTGATGAGGTAGATATGTATCTAACGCAAAGATTGTAAATTAATGTGTTTGATGTAGTTCGAGAAAACATTGATACTACTATTGCTTACAATATCATCATCTAGACGATTCCAATGATGAACTATTCTATTTGAAAAGAAACGATTAAACCTGACGGTGTTACAAGTAAATGGACAAATTTTGAGCCTATGAGCTCTAGAGTTACCAATACGATTAGAGAAGTTAAACATTGATCTGGGGGTAATATCGTAATATCCGACAATAATCTTATATGATACAAGAAGATCTATACGAGTTCGTCGGTCACAAAGGGAAGGAATCTTGAGCGCCACCAGTCTGTTGTGGTAAGATGTTGCGGGCAGGTCACATCTGCGGAAGACGATTCGAGTGAATCTGTGTAAGACATTCTCAAGGCGAGAAATATTAGTTATCGTGCTAGGGTTCCATAATTCACAACAAAACTCGAGTAGTGGTCGGACATAAGTGCAGAACAATTTGGAGTATAATGCCGGGCTTTTAGAGATGAACGATCGATGTATGAAAGAGCAACGTGCGGATGCTTTACCTATAATATTTTCGAAATGCTTCGTAAAACTCAGTTTGTTATCGTAAGTAATCCCCAAGTCCTTGATGTGAAGTTTGATGGGTAGATCGATTCCGAGTGCTGAATGGGTGCAGGAGGGGTGGTTCGTGCCAAGGTGCATGATAACTGTTTTGGTAGGTGATAGGGTTAGCCCCCAGCGGGTACTCCAGTCGACGAGGTTGTCTATCGCGAGTTGGAGCAAAATGGGGTTGTCTACTGTGTAAATTTTGAGGTCGTCCGCATACATGGTGCAAAAACTTCCTGTTGGAAGAATGTCGACTACATCGGCTATATAAATGGAGAATAAAAGCGGTCCGAGACAGGAGCCTTGAGGGACACCACTGATCGTTTGGAAAGCATGCGATTTGGAGTCTCCAACAATAACCATTTGTGTGCGATTAGAGAGAAAAGCTTGTATCCAGCGAAGGAGGCAGCCGCGAATTTGTGTAGTCTCGCATTTATGAATTAGGAGGTTAAGCGGAATAGAGTCGAAAGCTTTAGAGAAATCTACGAATGCACATGTGAGGAAATGGTGCTTGTCTAGTAAGGCATGCCAGTGCGAAAAAGTGGACAAGAGAGCTGTGCTACATGACCTTTTGGTGCGGAACCCGTGCTGTTGATCCGGAAGCAGACCATTGTGTGTGAGGAACTTAGAAAGTTCATGACAAACAATGCGTTCCATAACTTTCGAAAGAGCGCACGTTAACGAGATCGGTCGGTAGTTATCGGGAGACTGTTTTTCGCCCTTCTTTTTATATATCGGTCTGACAATAGCTGAGCGCCAGATTGTGGGAACTTCGGATTTAAGCATGAAAGAGTTGAACAAAGTAGACAGTGGGCGACTAATTTGATTTGCTGTATTTTTGATGAACACATAGGGAATGTCGTCGGGGGAAGTGGAATTCCGATTAGGTAGTTTACGCAGTATACGCGCTATAATCATTGGTGAAAATGCTACGTAATCTATGAAAGGCCCATTGCTAGGAGGTGGGTGCTGTGGGGAGAGGTGGGTGCTGTGGGGGGAGGTGGGTGCTGTGGGGAGGAGGTGGGTGCTGTGGGGAGAGGTGGGTGCTGTGGGGAGAGGTGGGTGCTGTGGGGAGGTGGGTGCTGTGGGGGGAGGTGGGTGCTGTGGGGAGAGGTGGGTGCTGTGGGGTATTGTTCATTTTTGTTAATTTTCCAGAAAACTGCTCGAAAAGTCAAAAATGTATTCCAATAGGAAGCCGCGGATGGTGATAAGAATTCGAATGATATATTTACGCTCTCATAACTCGGGAGGTAAGGTGGTGAAACGATTAAAAACATGAAAAAATGGGGAAAGAAGCTCGACAAATGAGATAATACCGAGGCATTCACCGCGATTGAGGAGAATGAACCGGTGAAGAACAAAGGAAATCCACAGTGAAATTATCAATTGGATGTTTTCCTAATATTTTCAGATGTTTCACCACCTTACCTCCCGAGTTATGAGAGCTTAAATATATCATTCGAATCCTTATCACCATCCGCGGCTTCCTATTTGGCATTTGTGACTTTTCGAACAGTTTTCTGGAAAATTAACAAAAATGAATAATATTCAAATTTCGAGGATAATCACAAAATAAATAAAATGGGTCGAAAGATCATTGAAAATCAACATTAGCTCCAAGCAAAAAGTTTTCACAGAAACTTCGATGAACCATTGAAAAAGTGTCTCAAAGTTTGCAACCTGCACAGAACAGAAGCTGTATAAATTCGGGGAATGACTTCTGTGGCATAATAGTTCACTGGGATCTTAGTTGGGTCTATAGGCAACCGAAAACGTCGAAAACGCGATTTCGAAAAACAGGGTCTGTGCCAAAATCAAGCCGAGCCTTTCGTGAGAAGCGTGATAGATCAAAGGGGAGTCTGTTATTTAATGGGAAAGGGTCAGAGAGGACAAGGAGATTACGCTCACTGGTTTCTATAGTTAGGGTGCGCGGCCCACGTCTATTTCACTTCAGCGGAAAAATATACTATCTGAAATATCGATGCACAAAACATCTATCGATCAATATTCGATTTCAGGTGGTCAGAAGCGTCGTCTGTGCATCGGAATCGCTCTCATTGGAGGGAGTCGATTCGTCATTCTCGATGAACCAACGGCCGGAGTTGATGTGAACAGCAGAAAGAGCATATGGAAATTACTGATGAAGCATAAGAAGGGTGAGGGGATATTTTATCTTTGATCTTTATTGTATATGTGAATTCAAGTTGAACCAATTTACGTTGTAAGGAGGGTGCTAGTTGATCTTTGATCTCTAAATGGATAAATACAGAACGTACGATTCTCCTCTCCACCCATCACATGGACGAGGCGGATATGCTGTCGGATCGAATCGCCATTCTCTCTGAGGGTGAGGAAAAGAATAGAACACTTTTTCAAATTTAGAAAAAAAACTACTCTCGTGACCTGCAATCTGGCATTTCCCAAAATGTTCATAGAGATTATGAGAACAACCAGGTTGTTTGTGATTTCCGTCACAGGCTAAATGAACGTTTGTCTTTTTAGTCTGAGTTGATGAGTCGGAAAATATGAATAAATGAATCAATATTTTCGCAGGCAAGCTCTCGGCACTTGGTTCTTCCGTTTTCCTCAAGAACAGATTCGGACGATACACGACGCTCACTTGCATCAAGAGGGTTAGTAAAAGAAGCAGTTTTCAATAGATTACACTAATACAGTAATGTAGGGCGTACAGACTGCCGTAATCCACGATAGAAATTGTTCGGTACGGTAACTTTATTTTGCAGGACCGCAAGCGCGACTATTCTGAATCGATCGAACAGATTTGCACACTCTACGAGAAACTACCAGTGACTCTGGCTGATGAGACAGATGAGGTACGGTAGAGGGAGTGATATTGAGTGAGATACGGTAGAATTTATTAATAGTATTGAAAAGTAACGGACCAACACAGGGTTTTAACGGCAGAGTGGTTGTAGACTGTTTGTAACACGTGTTCTCTTTTTTATTGGTATTCATATCCGAAGAGTAGGAAATTGACCATATCCGTCCTGGCAACTCTTATAGAGGGAGTGAAACGAGAATAGCGTGGACCTTCCCTTCCAACCTCTAAATTTGTGTTTTTGTACCGAGTGTACAGTGATTTCTAGAAATATTATTATTTATTATATTATATTGCCTTATTTTCTTTTGATCAGGAGCTGACTTTCAATCTGCCGATCAATTCGAATTCCCAAGTGCTCGAAGAATTCTTCCGTCTCTTCGATGAGCGACTCTCACTGTTGAATCTGGCTGAGTACGGAATATCCGCCCCCACACTGCAGGATGTGAGTGGAGATACGGTAGGATTACGGTATTCCCGGGTTGACTGATGTTTGTGGTGACATCATTGGGAGAGGGGGTTGGAAAGGTGATTCGAGCGCTTGGTGAAATAGTGTTTCGTTGGTATCTCAAAGAACTTGCCCGAATGATGGGTACTGATGACTAGATGATCACCTCATGATTAATTGTTTGAAAAAAAATAGCAGAAACGGTTGTCTTGACAGATCTTTGTTTCACTCGCTCCTCAATCGGATCTCAAACTGACGAAGGTTGAAGAGACTGGATGTTGTGGAAAGGTGAGTAGAGATTTCAGGAGGGATTGATAGATCATGATATCTTTTGGAGATGTTGGGATGATCTAATTCGCCAGAAAATAAATACTGTGGAACATTATTCTTACTATTTGCAGATTCTGGGATGCCTGGGCGGGAAAATGTCGTCAGTGGCAGCGAGTGAAGAGAATGAATTGGTGGCTGTGGTCGAGGGAGGAGGAGGATCGGACACACCAGATGTGTGCGGTGAGTGGACGACGTTTGCTAGAGAGAGCAGTCGCGTTGAAATTGCGACAGGCGACGATTAGTATTGTACACACCACTCCCACTGCAGACACGGCGACACCACTGAAGGAGGGACCGAGGAAGAGCAGACACGCGAGAGCATTGCTGACGGCTAGAGCAAACTACACCAGAAGGAGCATGCTCACGCTCTTCTTTGAGGTACAGTAATCAATATTATTTAGTGTGGGTGATTGCATAACGGATTCGAAGGTATAATTGCTCGATCTTATAGTACAATCAGGTCATTGGTTTGTGAAACCGAATTTCACCAAGCAAAAACAGAGAAAAATATTTAGATGATCGCGCCAATTATGCTGCTGCTTTTGTGCGAACTCTACGCCAAGTATATCAATAAAGTAAGCGATGATCTTTGATCTTAGTCATTTTAGTTCTCTGATCTCTGATCACACGCTTAGTTTATCTTTGATCTCTCAGATTGATCAACGAGTGGGCAAAATGAAGACCCAACCGCCCATGTTCTTGATGTCCAGTCTCTACGGAAACGACTCGATGCACTATCTGAGGTACGGTAGAGGGAGATTACGGTAGTTACAGTACCTGGGGATACTGTAGTCGCACTGAAATTATGAAGATTTTTTCCAGTTTGTGGGATCAATCAGAAGATTCGATGGGAGCTAAGATGGCAGAATGTCTACTCGACTTTCCCGGACTCGGCACACGATGTGTACCAAATGGACCACAGTGAGTGAGAAGGATTACGGTAGATGGAGAATCGGCAAAAGCTTCGGGGTGATCACGCTCTCTGTGCGATTTCCCACTTTGTATGCCGTGCTTGCTTCACTTCCTACAATTCCCAAGTCGCACACAGCTACAGTATCCGCTTGTTGTTGGTGTGGCACCGCTACAGTATGCATTCGTAGCACAGATGGAAGCGAGACACGGATCCGGTGTGTGCGTTCCTGCTCAAAGACGGCCAGAATCGATTGGACGACGCCTGTTTGATGCCCATGTCGCCCTCGAATGCGATGGAGGTACGGTAGTATCGTGGTGTGGTGTGTGGTGTGCGGAATACGGTAGTCTGCTTTATCACTGGCGACATTTCACCGCTTCCGCTTTCTTGCGTGCTATGATTGTGATGCTTGCCACTAACAGGATGCAATGAACAAGGCTTCGACCACTGTCCGACTCATGTCTAAAGGCAAGGCACTCCCGCCCATTTGCTGCAGGTATGGTGGTGCAACGTGCTTGGTGTAGTGCGTGCAGTGAGTGTAGTGTTTGCTTTCTGCTTTCTCCCATGATAACACATCGATTACGGTAATCGTGACTATTATCGATTGATTGATTGCAGCAACGAGACGATCTATCCGTGTCTGAGTGAGAAGGAAGTGGAGGACAAGGGAACACTCACTATCTCCTCTCTTCTGATGGATAGACAGAACGACACTACGTACTCGATCAATGAGACTTGTGGAAGCACGGATGAGTTCTTCTGGGACTGCACACAGGTACGTTATCTTGCGGGAAGATTGCGGTAATGCTGAGTTTATGGCCGCTGAGGGGTCAGAGATGGTCTTGTCGTTACATACACTGAGAGTGTGAAGAATCAAGAGACGAATTCTGACCCCTCAGCGACAATAAACGCACCGTAACAGAAAACAGTAGGATACTGTAGAATTAATATCGGTTTGCAGGATAACTACCCTATGCAAGAGTTGCTGTACCAACACGCGCGCACCTCCGATTTCCTCTACGATCTCTCCTACCGTAACCTTTCGCAGTTTCGATTGATTACTCAATTCATCGGAGAAAACACGAACAAGAGCTATTCGTTGTGAGTTGGGAGGATACTGTAGCCAGATTCTGATTACGATATACGGTAGTCGTACATTACGGCAATCTATATTGTATCCAAATTTTGAATATCATTTTCTGTAGTTGTACATTATGGTTATCGATACTGTATCTAAATTATGACCACCACTTACTGTAGTTGGAAAGTCATCATCATTCTTCTATTTAAGCACTGGTGGGCTCTCACTGGGACACGTGAATCCGCGGGCGCCATCAATCGATAAAGTGGAGCAGAGGAAAAGTGGATGGAGATTGTTGAGAGAAGCGATGACAAAGCAAGCAGGAGTAGTCGGAATTGGTGAGGAGAAGACCTATGGAGAGGAAAGGGGGGGGGGGGTCGACCTAACACTAAGATTATGTACGGCATGATTAGATGTCGTATTTTATGGATGTGGATTAGATCTTTTAAAAAGTTCATTTTTATCTCCGTGTACCGTGTAACAGACGTACTGCATATGCAGTGTTTTTCACGTTCCCGAAAAAAGGGAACCCCCTCGCGCGGGGGGGGGGGGGTCTTCGAGGGGGTCGCCAAGGGTAGGAAGTGAAAATTACACTGTTTTCGATAGATTTCATCGAAAATAATGTGATGACTGATGTTCCCGTTCCCTGTATTACCGATTCATCCGCACGCCTAGTCAATGCGAGGGGTCAATATTTCGGGTGTCGGAAAATTTCGGGAACCGTGAAAATCACTGTGCATATGTCTTTATCTAACGAATATGAATTATAATAGTTGTGGCATAGCGTCGCCTGGATTTGTAGTCATTTCTGCATTTCCTCTTTGTTCTTCGCATAATGAGAGTAACATGAGTGTTCCGTCGCAATTAATTATGCATCATTTGAGATCTCTCCTCTCTTCCCACTCCCACCACTCAAATGCCATCTTTTGCTGCCGGTATCACTATGAACACGTTCATGGACAAAGTAATTGGAGCCATGGAGACTAAGGAATCGGTCAAGGTACGGTAGGGTGAGGAGAAGAAGTACGGTAATGAAGAGACAGGAGAGGGAGACAATTGGGATGGTTGAATAGGAATAGCTGAATCAGATACTTGCTAGTTGTTGATGTATTAGTTTTTTCCCGTGAACAGAAGAGACAACACGTTAGTCAGAATGAATTGGTGAAGAACTGTTGATGAAACCAGGATCCCACTAGACGGCAAAATGTGATATTTGTAGAGTTGAAATGGGAACCTTTTGCAGTTGTGGCACAACAACAAACGATGGGCGTCGTTGCCGATTTACACGAATATCCTGTCGAATGCAATACTGAGACTGCTGCATCTACAGAAGGGTGAGGAGATGAAGGGGATACTATAGGACTACTGTTGCCCTACTGTATGCCAGTTACAAAGTCACGGTAGAATAAAGTAATGTTCTGCTTTGAAGGCGAATCGCTGGCGAATTTCAAGCAGGGCATCGTGGGTGTGAATCATCCCATGAATTCAACCCTCGAGGACAGCTTCGACCAGGCAGCTATGTGGGTTTCACTGTTACCTAATTTGAGATCACGGTCTCTTAATTACGCGCACTCTCTCGCCCACCGACCGGTGAAGAGTATGTGAATGAAGAAGATACCGTGGTGTCATTTCTCACATTCTATTATTATTACCTCTATCTCCCCACTCGCTTAAGGATGGCCCTGTCTCATCATATTAGGATTTCCTAAATTCATGTATTCACAGTGTTGGTAGGTGAATGATAGTTTCAAGCATAATCTATCAGCATGAGTTAAAACTTTGCTAGTAATGTGTTCTTCAATATTTTTGCAATTTCAATCCCTCCCTTGCAGTCAGAAAGTGGCGCTGTTCCGTGTGATTCTACTCGTTCTTGTGCTCTCCATTATTCCCGCAGGCTACGCAGTGTTCCTAGTCGAGGTGGGATTATCAATTGATGTACTGTATCCTGGTTACTGTAGTTTTGGAGAACCTCTCAAAGAGAACTAGGTTTGGGATACGGTACGACAACGGAGAAAAATATAAAAAAAGGTTGCTACCGTATCCAGTTGATACAGTAATGCCGTTGCAGGAGCGCGTCTCTCACTCTTTCCATCTCCAACTCGTCTCTGGTCTCACGCGGAAGATGTACTGGTCCATATCGTATATATTTGATATGGTGAGTTTAGAATTCATTGAGATCTATGAATAATGAAGGAGTTGTGTAGCGTTTCACCTAGGTTCTCCTTTACGCGAGAAGCGAACCCGGTGGTTACAGTTTTCAGACTGTGTTTATAGTGGTAGATGAAGTGATAGGGCTGATAGCTGTTCGATAGACTGTCTTACAAACTCCCTTTTGCCTCGATTCAGATATGCATTATATGTGGGGGCGTTTTTTTCTAAATAAAGTGCAAATCATATTCAGCCTTGTTTACTAGATTATTATGGCCGTCTCTTTCAGTCACTCTACCTTCTCTCCGTCATTCTCATCTTCTTGATCTACGTCTCTCTCGGAGTCAAAGATTTCACGTACACACCCACTCTTGTTGGATCATTCTTCACACTGTGGATGCTATACGGGTACGATTATCGGTTTTTTTTTGTGGAAGGACTGGCGCTACCGTACCCACACTGAATTTATATCTGTCTTTTAAGACTTTGTTAAAACATTTTGAGGGTTGGTTGAGGGATACTGTAAGACAATAATCGATAATCGATTGCAGTCTGGTCGACGTTATTCTCGTGTACATTCTGCAGCGCTCGTTCAACATTGCAGCACTCGGATTCGTCATGATATCGATTGGTGAGAGTGGTGAATTGCTTGAACTAAGGATCCGAGTTATAAATAATTATATAACGAAATATTGAGCTACATCATGGCAATGAAGCGGGGAACTACGGGGTGGAAATACAATGGGTATTTATTATGAATGCGGATGAAATGAAAGCAAGGGACGGCGAAATAAAGTGACTGATATTGTTCCCATCCTTGCAGGCACCTTCTTTGTGGGAATTGTGACGACGATGACTGTTGTTGTATTGGAGCAGTTGATGAAGACGGTGAGGAATACAGGAGTAGACGAACTTAGGAGTTAGCGCATTTTGAGATATCCCTGGGCTTTTGAGTTGTGGGTGAAACGGGATTGTGATGGGTGTAGAACTAAGGATCCGAGTTATAAATAATTATATTACGAAATATTGAGTGTGAAATTGAGAAATTCAAGTGAGAAATTCAAGTTGTCTTGCATATGGTGTGGTGATAAAGTCGTTGAGAGAAGAACTAGTTTTGATGCTGACCCATGAGCTAAGTGTCAAGGATATCAGGGGTTAATTGAAGTTGTGCATAGCAAGTGTTTTTTTTAGGTATTGATGAAATAATACATGATTCCGTTACAGGACTCGACGCTCGTACTCGCCCACGACATCTGCGCCATCGTATTCCAGGTGATTAGGTGTACCTGAATTGATAGAAATCGAATTTGTAAAGTTCAATATTTAGTTGAAAGTTTGAAAAGGGAGAAAATAGTTAATTATTTTTTCGTGGTATATAATGTAGAGTAATACTTTGCTTTCAGATCGTTCCGCAGTACAATCTGGGCATGGCTATTTCACGAGGAGCTATGGCATATCAGAGTGTGGCCATGGGAGAGACCTATCTAAGTAAGTTGCCTAGTGATGATGCAAGAATATGAAACATATCGAAGGATTTGCTAAGAATTTTCCAAGCTAGGCGTTGTACGGTTTCATCAAGCCCTTTATTGCGTTTCTTTCTTGTAATCTGATCAGCATAGTTGAAATTGTGCAATTCCTAAATCTAATGGATATCGAATTCCCTTCTCCTTAAGAACATATCAATCGACCCGATCTGGTGGGGACCGTGCCCATGCCTGAGATCATGCAGTGGGAATTGATGGGAAGACATGTCGTCGCACTGGTTGTGCAGGTGAGAGAATTGACAGGAGATTGCATAGGGATGATGCAATTTGGAGAGAAAAAAACCGGGCAAACCGCATGTCATAGAATATTCAAGATTTATCAGGATGTTCTGATTTTGGTAGGTGATTTTGTGCTCCATTGAGATGTCAAGTTTGCATTGATAGAATCTTCAGCAATTTCATCCTCTTTCACTATCTTTAATCTCGTAATCTGGGAAAATAATATAAATTACCTAATGATGAAGTCACTTTCCATTCCAGTTGATCGTCGCCTTCCTCCTTCTCGTCTTTCTCGAACACGGCTCACTCGGATTTCTGCGCAGATTGGAGAGAAAGAGAACGGAGGGAATGATGGAGGAGAAGGAGAAGACTGTTCATGTGAGGATTACGGTAGAAATGGGTGTGGGGTACGGGAGGTCAGATACGTGATCGAGAGGTAGACATGGAGAAGACTGAACATCTGAGAAGAGGGATTACGGTAGAGACGGGTGTACGGTAGGCGAGATATGTTATTGAAGGAAAGCGTGATGAGCCAACAGGCGATGTCTAGTTTCAGGCACAGCTCCTCTGGTATTTATTTCCAGGCTGGATCCCGGTATAATCTGCATTTCCAGGCTGGAATCAGACAGGGATCCAGCCTGGGAGCGTTTCCAGGCTGGATCCTGGTATAATTTCCAGGCTGGATCCCGGTATAGCACGATTTCCAGCCTGGATCCCGGTATCAAATGGGGAGATTCCAGCCTGGATCCCGGTATCAAATGGGGAGATTCCAGCCTGGATCCCGGTATATTTCCAGCCTGGAATCAGACAGGGATCCAGCCAGGAAAAAAATACCAGAGTCATAGGGAAATGTACAGAGGGGTTTTCTGATACGGTCTTCTAAAAAATGTTTCATTTACTCTTTATAAATGGCTAATAAATATGAGTGTGCGTTCAGGAGTGTTGTTAGATCAAATAATCCTATTCGCGAAGAACAAAGAATTATTTGCGAATAGGATAATTCGATCTAAAACGCTATTGTGAATTCAGGAGGACGTTGACGTCTCAGTTGAATCGGAGCGAGTGAAGAGCATAGAAACGAGCAATGAAGATTATGGATTGGTTGTGAAGGGATTGGCTAAGGTACGGTAGAGGGGAGGAAGAGCATACGGTGGATCGGTAATGACGACTCATCGTATTACAATACCAGAGTTGGTATAATTGTCTTCGTTGCGTTATCGACACGTGATCAGATTACATGAACCTGACAAGGAGTTGAAGTAGACACGAGACGAGAATTCACCGGGTGGAAAACGTATTCCTTTTGCAGGCGTTCTCTAACACGCTGACTGTGCGTGGAGTGTCGTTTGCTGTGGAGAGGGGAGAATGCTTCGGATTGCTGGGATTGAATGGAGCTGGTGAGTGGATGAGGGATAGAATGATAAGTAGAGTGAGAGGGGATGCCCGGCGGATTGGGGTGACGAGATGCACTTGAATAGGAATGTAACAGTTGTCTCTCGATTAATGTGTTATCGAGTTTACCAATACGTCTTTGTGAATTTGGAATAGATTAGTCGTCGTGTGCTTTTGCACGAGAATGTGTGGTAGTATTAGTTATGATTTCAGGACTATTATTTACTTGTTATTACGCAGTTATTTCTCTCTTTTCTCAGGCAAGACAACGACATTCGGAATGATGACTGGCAAATTGGACATTGGACATGGAGAAGTGAGAATACTCGGAGAGAGGTACGGTACGGGAGAGTGGGATTATGGTAGGAGGGTTGGGGGGAATAGTGTAGTAGTACATATATCTGCATAGAAAACGTTCATCGTCTTGGTTATATTCTTTCGACAGTGATGGGAAAACGGCATGAATGTGTAATGTGCAATTTCACATCGATTAAATTGATGATTGCAGGGTCTCATCTCGTTCGTCGGATGGTTTCCGCAACCTCGGTTACTGTCCCCAATTCGACGCTCTCAATATGAAATTGACGACAAAGGAAAATGTCGAGTTCTACGCGAGAATTAGAGGAATCGACGAGAGGAGTATGAGAGGGGTGAGTTGGAGAAGGGAACGAGGGAAGATCGATGTGTAGGCGAATGGTGAAAATTTATACAGTTGGTGAAACCGCGAACTGCGGTGTTTGTGCATGGAGGGAGATCTATTTTTCTTGAAATAGATACGGGAGTCTCAACATTAGTGAAAAATGATTGAATTTGATGGGACTATGAAACTGGGAATTGCCGAGTTAGTATCTCCATCAGCATATTTTCCCACTTTAGATCGTGAACACTCTGCTTCGTTCCCTCCATCTTCTACCGTACGCCGACGTGCTCACTGCATCACTCTCAGGTGGAAATCGGTGAGTGCATGGTATCTTTGTAAATATAATTAAAAATACTGAATAAACGTTTTGTTGCAAGTAGGGGAATGTGGAACACGCCTTTGGTATGCCATTAGTTTCTCCCCTCAGTGCAGTTTACTTTATGATGTAGTGAAACCGAAAAGCGGCATGGTATTTGTACTTGAGGTGATCATCTATGGATCATCGTCAGATCTATCTATGGATTGTGGGATCATCTAGCTTCTTGAAAATGCTAATAGTTGTGAAGAATTGTTCACCATTGTTGAACTGCATCTGCGGGCTGGGAAAATTGTGTAATGAAACCCGAATTCAGCGTGATCTCTCCAATCTGCTATCTGAAATGTCAATCCCTCTCCTCGTTCAGTCGTAAACTCTCTGTGGCCGTAGCACTCGTCTCTCAACCGCCAGTTATCATGCTGGACGAACCATCGGCCGGAATGGACCCCGGATCACAGCAGTTCCTATGGAGTGTCATTGGGAAAATGAGGTGAGAAAGATTAGAAGAGGATCAGCCATTAGAGAACGACGCGACTATGGGGAGAGCGTGCAACGGGAAAGTGTCGGGCGGCAAACGATTACAGTTCCTGCACTTTGTCATTGGCAAACTAGTACTGGGGGGATGACGTAATTACAATTACACAGACCGATTAAGCCACCAGAAAGGGATCAGTATTGAGATGTCGTGCAAAATAAAGAGGGAATCTCTCACTTTCGCACACTATATCGCTTCTGACTCCTTTCTGGAGGCTTGGAACTATCTGGTCTTCAACAAATACCGTTGTGTTTCAGACGCGCTGGTCGTGCGGTTGTGCTGACGTCACACTCAATGGAGGAATGCGAGGCACTGTGCACGAGAATAGCTATACTCGATAAGGGAAAGATACGATGCATCGGAAGCAAGCAGCATCTAAAGAGCAAGTGAGAATAATACAGAAAGTTAATCAAGGGGAGCAATTTGAGAGAGATATTGAAGTGGGGGTGAAATACGAAGTTGCCTGTGTGGGGATTGCTGTAGTTGATTCGGGGATAGGACGATTGAGAAAAATCATTACCAATTCGTTCTGCGAGCAAATATAGTGGGAAAGAAACCTGGAAGTTCCTACCGCCGCGAGAATTTCTTGTAATTTGAAGTTCAATCTCGAAACACATAGTGAATGGGTGTTTTAGAGTAGTTTGTTCAGGTGGACCCGTATCTTGCATATGATTTTTTTCCCCGGCAATATATCTAGATCTGAACTACATCTTGTTCGTCAATGATTTCAATTTTTGTGTGAACATAGTGACCTGGTGTCTCTGCTACATCTCTTTAGTATGGTCTCTGTGCAGAGATTGATTCCAGACGGGGGTTGAACTGCAAACTGAAACTTTGCTCTATCAACAGATTCGGCGAGGGCTTCTCTCTGACGATCAAGTTCACGACGACACAACAGGCAGAGGAATCCCAGCAGTTTATCTGTGACAAACTACCGAAGGCGAAGGTACGGTATATTGCAGTTATTGATTAATTGATCTGGCCGTGATCAGAAAGCAGCAGATCTACCGATGCTGTTCATGCTAGACTAGACTTCTTTTACGTCAATCTCATTCGCGTCCCCATGCTGTGTGGCATGTCTTTCCACTTCGTTTTGATGGGGGGAGAGGTAAAAGCGTGAGTGTCGGAACCCGATGTTTACAAAGGAATCAGCCGATTTCCCGTCGATGTTCCCACGTCTGTACCGTCGGTGAACTTGTACTTTTTTCAAGTTCCCTAGCATTCTCCTGACTTCTGAATTAAACAACCCTTTCACTCTAGTTGAGCAATTTATGTCCGCCATCTTGTGTAAATTATTTGTTGTGCGAGAGTTTCGGTTACGCATCGGTGTAAGTGAAGCTTGCTCTGGTTCAGAAATCTTACTAGGATTCTACTGTAGAAGTGGTTTCCTACTAAGATCCTAGTGGAATCCTACTAATTTTTTTCTAGTAGGATTCCATATTAGGATCCAAGTAGGATTTCTGAACCAATGTAGTAAGCGCACGTAGGTTAGAGTATAGTAGTGTTATTTTGCAGTAGTTTGGGCGAATTTGTGCCGAGGGAAATCTTGCAAATGTGGGGGGAATACTCTGCTGCGTTGTGCTCGTGCGAGTTTCTCACTCTTTCTCATCGTAGTTAACGTCGTTCGCAAGGCAGATCTCTACTGCAAATAGGAGGAGGAAGGGGTCGAAGGAGTGCAGAAGGAGAAGAAGGGGATAGGGAGGTTTGTAGGAGGTTGCAGCGGAGGACTTTTGATTTGTTTTCACTTACTTTATAAGTGTGAATTGAATAAAACTTCATTGAATTCTCTAGTTCATTGTTATCTTTCTTCTCGACAGTACGGGATGATTTTCGCGCAATTGCTTTCCAGTTCTTATCATGGGCGGTTGCAGCACGAATATCGCGGGTTGCACTATTTTTTTAGTTTTTGTAATCCGTCGATTAATCAATTTCAGTTGGTGGCCGTGCATTGCTCCGCCGCCTTCTACCGTATCCCCTCTGATCTGTCTACCGTAGTCCAGATACTTCAGGTCGTCAACAAGGTCAGTTTTTTCATATCATTACGGTCAAACTGAGGGTTTTTTTAATAATTTCAAGTTGCATTGAAAGATTAGTCAGTGCTTGGTGTTTGTTCTACACCGCGGGAAAAAGTTCACTGTTCTCAACGAGAGGAACATTCTTTTTTTCCGCGAGAGTTTCTCCCGCTCGGAAGAGATCGGAGATCTAATAGTGATTCATTAGAGAAGAAGGAGATATCGCGTGGGATTTAGATGTTCGACTTACTATTAATCGCGTTTGCATGAGTTCTTGTTAGCCTTGTTTATCTGCAATAAACCATACTGATTCCCTACGGTATACCCTACTGATTCCGAACAGTACACTCTACTGAGTGCCTACAATATGTCAATCAATCGATAATTGCAGGTGAAGGAGCGTTTCAACGTGGAGGATTTCTCGCTGTCGCAGACAACGCTAGACGAAATATTCCAGCATCTCAGCGAGACGAGGTTAGGCCTCTTAAAGGGACCTTGCATAGATAACGAAATTCACTTATTTCGCAGTATTTGGTCCACTGTTCACGGGAAAAATAAGAGAAAAAATTTCAGACCCTTAGGAAAGGCGCAACGGCTTTGTCCTTAAACCACACCACGGTGCATCTTAGAGGGCGACTTTTCCCAATTTATTTTCAAAATTCTCGCAGTTCTAGAAAATTCGATACAGACGAATTCCTACTGTTTGCTGGATGACTACTAATTGGAATTCTGAGCGTTTCGGCTCCTGTATTTTAACGCACGATGTGCGCGCGATTCCAACAAAATATCGTGCGCGCGCGATTTTCACCTGATGCGCGCGAGACACGTCGCACACGTCGCGCGCGGGCCTGATCCTGATACCGTAATTTCCGTTCAAGACCTTCAACAGAGCACACAATTTCCACACGACGCGCGCGACATTTCCGCTACTGGTTTTGCCTGACGCGAAACTAGTAGTGGAAATCGCGCGCGCATCGTGCGTTGAAATACCGGAGGGCTTCATTTCCCGCACTTGTGACGTCATTAGGGAACGTCGAACTAGCACACCACGAGATTCAAAATGATCATTTCTCGAGAGGGAAAGTTCCAAGATTTTTTTTGATATTTTTCCCGTGATAGAGGACTCATATTCCACTAATAGAGCTCAAGTTGCCACTCTTTGCCGGGTCCCTTTAAAGGGAGTGAGACGGGGTGAGAAAGAGAGATGGTTGATGGAATGACGGGAAACAGCGTATTTGGTGTACCAGGGAGTAATGATATTGACTGGTGGATGAGGGAATTCACTTTGCACGTCTCTTTTTGGGAAAGAAAAATAAGGAAATATAAAGATGGAAACGACTGATGAACCAATATCCCACAGCCAGCCCTGGCCTAATAATAGAACAAAGTTCAAACATTGTTCTGAAAACATGATAACCATCATGGAATTTGTAATACTCAACTTCAAATTGTGATCTTTGATCTTTTTTCAGCAGTACATCTCAATCGGCCGAATGTTCGGCCTGAGTGAGGATTTTGACGTCCTCGAGGAGGAAGAGACCATTAAGGGTGAGTAGAGAGGAGATTGATCTTTGATCTTTGAGACTTATTATTATGTCTTTTTAAATTGGCTAGATGACTTGATCTTTGATCTCTGTATTCTTTTCAGGTCGCGAGCTCCGCAATCTCATCATCGTTTGTATTGTCGTTGTCGTTCTTCTCATTCTATTTTACGAGTAAGTTATACGGTAGCTGGAAGTTAACGTATCTTAATATTGCCTGATAACATATGGACACTATTGCTCAAGCCATAATCTTCTTGTAGATATCTCAAACAACCCATTTTACCAGATCTGGGCTTCAGCAGTAGAGTAGAATATAGTATCTCCTTTTAGATATCTGTTGTTGCGTAAGAATGACGACATTACCTAATGATCGTTATTTGCAGGTTGATGATGCCAGTGTACAACACTCCTAACTATCCATTCTACAATCATATCCCTAACTATTCATTCATCGCGCCATCTCGACCAATTATTCCCAAGAATTAGAGTCAATAAGAGTGCACTTTCTTCGTATATCGAGAGTTTTGTTGGAGTAGACACATCACACACACTTACACACAGAGTACAGTACTTTATAGATTACAGTACTCACAGCGTATCGTTGAGATATTGATTATATTTGTGCAGAGTTTATTGTGTATTGGACGAGGTTCAATGTTTTCCTAGAATTTTACTCTATTTTGAATGCTGCTTTGATTGTGTATTTTACTATTTTCTTTCCTTTTTGTAAATCCTTTTCTTTCGTGAATTATGATTCATAATTGTTAGTTAGATCTTGCTTTCATCCGGTTTTCCTTCCCTCGCCATAGCCATCTTTCGTAGATCTAGTCATCCTGCACTCTCCTCTTTTCGCATGCTCTCTCTCTCTGACAGACGAGAGAGTGCACGTAGAGAGGAGAGTCGCTTTCCCCCAGTGATCCCTAATTTGTGGTACTTTCCCATGTGTTTCATTTTCTACCAAAGTCCCTATCATATCGATGCTAAACAACCAGTTGTGATTCGATCGAATGAGTCATTTTTTCGTCAAAAACTTCGGTGTTACCCAGGGAAAAAAACCCTCCAACATGGTCAAAGTGTTCATTCCAAAGTATAATAAAGAATGCAATTTTTATTTGTTATCGTTCTAAAAATGGAATTATCGTGCGATGATATACGTAAACTAATATGCACTGCTGCCCTTGAGGCAATCGATAGAGAGAGAAAGAGAGAGCACAGAGAATATTTCGCAATAAAAATGCATCTCTTAGATTGTCAGCTTGTCATTCTGATTGACACATGGACAGACGATGTTTGTTCTCAGCATTCTTAGGTAATTCGCTTCGTTGATGATGTGGGTGTGTACAGCGATGTCCGAGTGGTTAAGGAGATTGACTAGAAATCAATTGGGCTCTGCCCGCGTAGGTTCGAATCCTGCTCGCCGCGAATATTTTAGATTTTCCTTATTTAACCTATTGTGATAAAATGTTGTATGAGTAGATAAAGTTGTGCATTGTTTTTGCCAACAAATAAAAATTAAATATCTGAATTGGATACATTCAATGCCAATTCTTGAAAAAAAATTCCAAAAATTAATATGTTAAAATATTTTTATATTTTTTAACCAAAGGGCTAATTTAGTAGGATACTACTATGTGCATTGAGATTACTTTGGTAAAAATTATTTTTAAAAATATTCACAAAATATCTACGTCCGGGATATTGTAGGGGCCGTGAAATGCTTCTATTTCAAACCCGCGCGCGCTCATGGCAGATGTTATGCGATTCCGTGCTTCGCAGGCTGTTTTGAATTTTTAGTCGATTTTCGTCTGGTTTTCGTGTTTCTCGGCAGAATTTCATATTTCTGTTTATTTTGTTGGATTCAGCGTATCCGATTACCCCTCTAACATCTATTTCATGCAACGCTGACGCTCCCAACACTGTTTTTCTCTCGTATCTTCTCTTCTCATTGAAATCATCGCAGATTGCGGGTGAAGCTCTCCCGATTCGGGGAGCGCAACCGTCCGACTGATCGACATGGTCAACAAGTTATCATCACAGAAATACAATGGAAGCAGAGGAAAGGTCGGTAAAAGACACTACTTCTCCCCCTTCTACCTCTCCCCCATTGATTGGCGAAAGTACTCTCGCGTTGGCATAGACGGAGTAATCGCGCGCAATTCGACGGTTTCCCCCCCCGTTATAAATCACGGTGTAATGCTAATGAAAGTATGAATCAAAGGCTCAACTCAAGCTGCGACTCTGAATTTCGAATAGAAAGAGGTGAATCGACTGTGTTCAGGCGGAATTTCTCAAGCGAATCGGTGAAACTCTGCGGAAGGTGAAGCCGGATGAAGTGACCATCGATCAGGTGTGGGAGACGTACGGACTCGGACTCAAACCCTGCGGGAAACATGTCGTCGCAAATCCAAAGTGAGTTAACTCGCATGTTTTCTCAATCCTCTTTTGGAGTGGGTCGATCGCATATGAAGGTGTAATCTGGACTAGTGTTGATGGATTTCACGAAACATGAGCTCGCTGTGATGATTGAGCAGGAGTGTTTTCTAAGCGTTAAAATTAAGATTGAAAATGTTTTTTTCCAGAGCAACAAACTGCAAGGAGAATCCGTATTGTCTGGGTCGTCTCGGACTGGAAAAATTCGAGAAGCTGATAAAGAAATCGGAAGAGCTTCGCAATGACAAGGCCACCCAAGCAGAGAAGTGAGTTGCGATATTTGGTGTTCCAGAATCCGACACAGTTCGTAGTACTATATAGTCTCAAAATGTGGTATGCAAATGTTAGTATGATACAATAATCGTGCTGCCTGAGACACGGCGTCAATCACCCCCCCCCCCCTCATGAGAGAAGTTTTACGTAGCCACTCGAGGAACTATCACTTTACATTTTGGTTAGTGTATTGTGGTGCGACTTTGTAGTGGGTGGTGTTGTGATCGTGCTCACTTCAGACGAATCGCGGCCACTCAGCCCTGCGGACTCACGAATTGGGCCAACTTCTGCTACGTCAACAGCTTCCTGCAGGTATTGTGCTGCACACGGATGTCATAAGGGCAATCCAAGTTCATTGACTTAGTCAATGTCCAACGGTCTCTTACCACATAAATTCGGAACACATTACGGATGCACCTAATCTTTGCGATTGAGGAAAAATGTGTTGAGATTTTCGAATTTACCCCCCAGGGGAGGTATGACTGTCTGACGCTAAGGGAGCGAAACAGTCATACCTATTGTAGTTTTAATCGTATGTAACTTGTAGTACACTTGACATAGCAATCGATATTGTAACCAAATTCAATTAAGTGAATAATAATAATAAGATAACATTTCCAATTCAGATTTGGTTCAACGATCCCGTCTTCCGCCAGATCATCTACGACTGGAAGCCATCAGGAGCATACGTAACGTGAGTTGTTTGACCATTTTTGTCGTGTTATTGTCGTGTCGATGCTATCGGAGAACTGTCCGTCTGTCCATTCACAACTGTAATGCTACGTGTGCAACACGAACTAGCACCGATTTTTTTAAATATCAAGGAATTACGTAACGTGTTCTTTGACCATTTTTTTGCGTCTATGCGATAAGAGAACTCACTTCTTGTTCATTTACAACGGTTTTGCTTCGCACTCAACATTAAACCAGCTAGCGCCGAAATATATATATATATATATATATATTTAAAAATCAGGTGCATACGCAACGTGAGTTGTTTGACCGAAAATGTTTTTTGTTACTTCTATGTGAGAGGATGGATGCGAACGGATTATATTTCCATTTTTAACTGTAATGCTACTTGTGCAACATGATCAGCTAGCGCCAAAATATTTTTAAAAAAATGTGTTATTGCAGTCCGGATCCTCCCGCGATGGACGTGCAATTGGTGATGGACGCCCTGCAGAAGCTGTTCTTCACCCTCGACACCACGCCATATGTGAGTATTGCTATTTTTTATGTTCATAAGTGAACTACAGCTATGGATCTTCGTATTTATCCCTGCTTGCTTATGAAAATTTCGCGAAGCGAGAATGCGACTGGTTGCATACTTGTATAATACTGCATTATTTGCAGGAGGACACTGACGCGCAGGAGTTTTGTACAGCACTGCGATTGAATGCGGAGCAGCAGGTGAGGGTTCACAGATGGAGATGATATGAATTGGGCAAAATGCACTTCGACACGCGATTTAAGACATTTCTGACAGAAATACCTGCGAGAACCCCATTTGACCAATGTATAGGATGGACTAATCTTACTTAGTGATTGTATCTAATTTGCCAGTCGCGAGTTATGACAAGTATATTAAAGTTGAAAATTTTGTGTAGAGCGGATAGTGTGATTTCATGGTTCACTGTGATTAAAAATAATACTCTTGTGGTGTAGAGATGATGAGTCGTTAACGATAATACGAATAGGTGATTCTTCAAAAAAAAGAAGCATTGTTATTCTTTTCCAGGACGCGCAAGAGTTCACAGTGATGTTCTTCGATTCGATCGATCGAAATCTGACGAAGCATCCCAATGGACCCATGATGAGAACGAGGATTGGAGAGAGATTCAATGTGAGTGCAAATTACGTCATTAATTAAATTTATTTACTATTAACTATAGCTATTTATAACAGTACTACAGAGTTAATGTGGCATAAAATATATAGACATGACTGTTTCGCTTTTTAATGAGGATTGGAGAGAGATTCAATGTGCGTGCATAATACATAATTGCCCACTCATCTAGTAACGCAGTCTTTATTAATTATCCCATGGGGAATATGGAGAGATGTTGTTCTAGCCACGTCTTGGTTGCCAAGGCAACGTGTAAACACCTGTCGCAGTCACTGTTGCTGAAATCAATGACAATTGAAAAAAATGGAGAATAGAGAACTAAAACAAATATTTAAATTAATATTATTCAGGGAAAGCAGACGTCGGTGCTCCGATGCAAGTGTGGTCATCACTCGGATAACACGACAAAGTACGCGTTATTGACTTTGTCATTCCCTATTAAAACTTAATTAATGATATTCCTTTTAAGATTAAAAAAATACAACAAAAGAAATAGAGATCTTGTTCATCCAGTTGAGCTGAGGTTTCAAAACGGGGTTAACCGGGCGATAGGGGATGATTATTTGATTTGTAGTTGCCCCTCTCCGTAGAAAAAAACCGTTTTTCGACCATGTTTCGCCAGATCAAAAGAAAAATTATGTAGACCAAAACTTGAAGGTTTTATTTTATTATTTTTTTTCCAGTAAACTTGAGGTTTCACTACCGTCATAATTGTTCCGTTGTCTCTTCTAGTTGATCATTATTCCCTTTCTCAGATTCTCTGCCCTCAATCTCTCCATAGATGGTCACACGACGTTGAGTGCAGCCATCGGAGGATACTTTGCGGATGAATGGTGGGTTAATTTAAAAAAAAGGGCTTCTATCAGTTATGACGCAATATTATCGGAATACAAATTGTCTATGTGACATGAAACTGCCAAGACTATTTGAGAAATGTATACCATTCTGTTAGTTGAAAACCCGTGCAGTTGTGGGATTGTTTTTAATGTTCCCTGTGTCCACCCTTACTATCGTAAGATCTCCGCGAGTTTATTTTAACTAATGATCGGAAGAGGAGAGAATTACATTTTTTCAGATCCGTAGTGGTTTTATGTTATTGGTGTTGCACTAAGTTGACTGTTTTGTGATTGGAGGTGTAGACTCTTTGATAGGTTCTTCTACTTAGTCACATTCATTTCTCCTCCTTTCAGTCTCTCTGACTTTGCGTGTTCTGGCTGTGGTCGACGTGGAAACGTCGTGAGGGAGACGAGCATCGACCACATGCCTCCCGTCCTGCTACTCTCACTCAATCGATATGTGTATGACAGGTACGGTAGCATTTTCTTATTGCATTTAGGCATATTCCTTCTTTTCGCAATACTCTAGTACCATTCTTCCTAGATTAGTAAAGAGATTAATCTAAGATTCCTATTAAAAGAACGGGGTTTCGATTTTTTATGACAAGGGTGATTCTGGTTGCGTCGGGGGCTATTATGTCGGAAGTATTGGGAGTGATGTTAATACTTACCTGCGCAGTTGCGTATAATCTGCAATTCCTGTAATGTGTGGATGGCTGCAAATAATAATGACAAATGATTGTAATTGCAGCAACACTGGTCGTCGGAAGAAGCTGAAGACGCCGTTGCAGTACCCGCGAATATTGAATGTGGACGGACTGCCGCATTCGGAGAAGCTTGTGGAGGATGAGAGCAGGTGAGCGAGTATTACTTTACCTTCAACACGGCATTTCAAATCACCGGACGTTGTGTGCGGTGTAAATTACGGTAGTCGGTAGGGTTGACCGTTCGGTTTCCGTTTCGGTGAAACGGACTCTCGCCTACCCTCTGGCATTTGTCTCCGTTTCACGGAAAACGGCCGTTTTGGATGCAACAGCCAATTTGAAGAAATTGAAAAACGGGGATCTTCGAAAAATCAGAAATGGGTACGGGAGAAGTGTCCAATTTATCCCGTTTCATTTCGATTATTCTGAGTCACACAGCGAATTTATTTCCACTCCCAAAACGGGCCGTTTTCCGTGAAACGGCCCCTTATCACTCTCTCGCCGTTTCACGGAGGCAGACTGCGAGAGGGTACGCGCGCGTCCGTTTCACGAAAATCAAACATGCAACCCTAGTAGTCGGTGAGGCGCGCATTTGAACAATTCAATTTTGTTTTCGCTCCATATAACGGTGAAGTATGCAGAGCTGCCACGCTGTCCCTTCTTGTTTTGATTTTACCGCATTGTGGGTATGCGTTCTGTTTTGATTAGTGGGTGTGGACCACACCGTGTGGTCTTTGTTTTATGTAGAGCTGAAATACCGTGCTTCAATATTCAAATGTTAGAGTAAATATTGCGCTGTCGTAGAACATCTGTTCACTTAAAAAATCATTCACTAGTCCTTACGAATAAAAAATAATTCTTCCAGCTGGTTTAATGTTGCACACAATCTTTAAGAATTCTTCAAATCACAGACAGAACAATGGTCCTCCCCTATCGAATTTTCAATTCTAATTGACTATTTGTTTTCTCGTTCAGATACGAGTTGTCGGCTGTGATGGTGCACGAAGGGGACAGTGCGGAGTGTGGCCACTACTGGGACATCATCCGACACCCATACTCGGGAGTCTGGTTCAAGTACAATGATAAGGTAAGAAATAAACGACGATTTGACGAGAGTTCCCCGAAATAATACTTGCAATTTTATTCACACATGGTGTTCAAACTAGCGAATTGTAAATGTGTGCTTCCATTTTAGAGCACCACGAAACGTGTATCTTGCTGGCGTGCTAATATTATTGCGCTCATTTCAGATAGTGAAGGAGACGAAGCCGCCGGGAGTGGAGACGGAGAAGGCAGATGCCGCCATGAATAAGGTGAGTAAAGGAGCATTCTGGTTATTTAATAATAATAATAATAAACCATCAGAAACTTTATAAATTTAGGGGAGTCGTTATCACAACTAACGACTTAGATCATTAATGTGATGTTTCTCAGTAAGCTTTAAAGGGACCAGGCAGCGAACAAAAAACATTTTTAATTTTCATAACTTTTTTTTCAGCTTTACTCACCATGATCTAAAGAAAAATGACGAAAAAAACTACATCTTTAGCACTTTTTTACAATTAGTTATTTTAATTTGAAATTTGCCTCAGGAACGGAAGGAAAAAAAATGATTAGATTTTGCTACAGATAGAGAAATGTTGAGGTTTTGACCACTCCCGGATTCAATGCGCACAACCACAGTTCATGGAAATGTATGGTTTTAGAGAATTGAATTGTGTAGTGAAAAGCTGAAACTTTGAAAATTCATAACTAATTTTTAAAAAATCGCAAAAATATGCGGTTTTTAGCATTCTTCCGGGAACACGATTTTCTTTTATTTAAAAATAACTTATTGTTGACTGCCTGGTCCCTTTAAATTTATTTGAATGAGTTTCAGGCCAACATCGATCTCAAGTTCTGCTACGGTCTCGTGTATCGAAGGAAGGAACCGGCCAAGGAACCGAGATATCCGCCCGAAGAAATCTGCGGAAAGTGGACCAAGGAGGTACGTTGAAATTGTTGTTGTTTTTTCTAGCACAATGATACAAGATTGATCCGGGCTTAACGACTGCTGTTATGATTACCAATTGAAACAAGCATGCTCCGGGTCGAGCCCAACGCTCTCTCCTCTTCTCAGATGGAGCACAAGTTCTACCGTATGACGGATACTGAGACGCTGGCGAGTCAACTGTCACTCGATGAAATGTCGGCACGATTCAAGGTCGTCGGAGAACACATGACTGCACTTGAGGTACGAGGTTTATTGATTATTTTGTATTAGTTATTATTTATCGACTGTCATTCCAATCATCATCGTTGAATCTATGTTTATAGATTCCTATGTAGAAATGATGAAACGCGAATTTGCTTGGGCTAGTGTATTAACAATGTGCGAGTATTTCTAAATATACGTGGCGTCGCGCTCTGTTTATAAGAACGGGTCAACCCGAACGGAATTATAGATGTTGAGTTATGTTTTGTTCATTTAAAGAATATAACGTCCATTTTTAGTGAATAGTAATTGTAGTGCTTATTGCAGGTCAAACCGGAGCGTGCGAATCAGCGGAAGGCGAAGGATCTCACCTTCCTTCCCACCAAGCTCATCTCTGACATTCTCAATGCCGAATGGGACAGAGCCAATAAGATGGCGACACAGATGAATGAAATCGCCGACGAACTAGACAGGACGGAGTGCGAGGTACTGTAGTATCGTATTGTTATTGATTTGGGAAGTAGTCGATTATCGATTGATTTAATGTTGATTATTTGAATAAAATAGATGTATATTTACAGATGATAGAGCAGGAGGAGGCGTCCCTTGAGAGCGGCAACGATCTGCCTCCCAGGTGGGTGTCAATTTACCGCACCTTGATAGTGATGGGCGGAGCTTGATTGAAATGGCAATGGACTGTAGAAAATTGCAATGTTTTAAAAAAACTGCTATTTGTAGTCCTAACAAGCGGAAGAAGAATGTGAGTCGACGAGTGAGGTCGATCTACGATAAGAGATTGGAACAGGTCAGTTATTTTAGTTCGTTTCCCTTGTATGGAAAATATTACAGTGTCCAGGTGGGTGAGTGTTTCACAAGAGTTTGATATACCCTTGCATTCGGCAACACGCTGATATTATTGATACATGTAGCTTCCATTCTATTGGAGCTTTTTGTATGCACTGGATAAGCAAAGTGTGTTCAATTCCTCGATTGCAGGTGGAAATCGCCAATATCCTCGAGCCCGCGAGTGTCGTTCTCTGTCCCCACGAAAGAATCTCATTCGAATCGGTGAGCAAAGGGATAGTTAGACAGACCAGCCTAGAAATCGACGCCGCCAGTGGTGTTGTCGGTTTACTTTACTACATATTCACCGTCATATTTGGATTCATGTCTAATTCTTTATGGTCGTGTTTTACCTTTAAAAGGTTGTCGTGTCTTTGAAAAACATCCACGATTTACAATATTATATTAGAAATGAGAACTTCCCGACGTATTAAGAAGTGATATCGTAAACAGCACAGTAATGCAGAACCCGGGCCTGGCTTTAGTGTGCCATTTCATGATTCGGAATACTGTATGATTCAAATTTCCCTGATGTAGTTTGAATACAATCCTTGTAATGCTCTTTGTTTTCGTAGTCCTCGTACTAAATGTTTTCCTTTGTTTTTTTACAATTACTTTCCGAGTCCATTTAATCCATTTAAAGCTTTAAATATGGTGAAAATTTTGATGGCCGCCCTCTGTTTAATCATATTTTCTGTTTCTTATTATTGTTTCCTTAAAGAAGGCCTGCCACGAATATTTTTTTCACTGCAAACTTTGAGGAAGTTGACCCGATCACGCGCCCGTTTATCCGAACTGCTGTCGTATACGTTGAAGCGAGATAAAGTCGCGCAAACATAAAAATGCATAAAAACATAAGCAAAATGCAAGCAAGCAAATAAATAAATCAGGCAACAATTTACGATTCAGGCAAACCTTGACCCTACTACAATAGAGGGGACGGTTTGTAAGGCACTCTATCTCTGCGTCTCTGCCCCGACTGGCAGGAACGTAGAGAGAGAGAGCGTTGCTTCTCTGGAGGGTGCCCGGGACGCAGAGAGATTCTGATCGTCTGTCGTTCTCGCCGAGTAGAGAGGAGGAGAGAGCATTTTCGAATATTAAAATCTCACGCTCTAACACTTTTCATACGCGTCTTAGCTACTTGACCTTTCCCCCACTTTAGCAAACGTTCTTGATTTAAATTCTCAGTATCATTTAATCGACAAGTACTTTGGGGTTCATTTTTTTAAATTTTACATTTGTGGGTCCCTTCTCTAAGCCTTCTGATAGAAACTAAATTCACGGTGGATGTTGGAATATTATTGCACAGTGTAACCCTCGTCCGATGTCGACTTGTTCGTCTAATTGTAAGTGTAACTTGCAGGTGTTGTCGGGTGAGGCGAAGGCGGTGAACAAGCAAGCGGCGGAGAAGCTGATCAAGGACTATGGACTGGCTGTGAGTGTGGTGGATGGAGGAGGAACGACGAGGATCGATCGATTGAGAAGCGGGTGAGGAGAGGAGACATGCCAGAAAGGGGGGGGTGGGAGGGAAGAGAGTGCTTTTTGAGGGTGGACACGAATTGTAGCATCGCGTTTTTGCTGCGTTAAGCGTGCCAATGAGAGGAAGAGAAGAGAAGCAGAGACTATATTCTAGTCACGCCAGAGGGGGTAATATTGTTGTTTGGAAGATCACGCGACAAAGCGGAAGAGTGGTTGATCGGATGCAAGAGACAACGCGCACATTTGAGTATTGTTTGACGCGAATTTATCTGAACGTTATTTTTAAAAATTTTAGCTACAATGTCTGTAATTCACTATTGCTAAACACCTTGGGTTGGTGTTTCTACTGCAAGTCGAGAGTAGGGTGTTCTACCACACTTGATAGCGACCACGCTATGGCTCCAAAATCTGACTCTCTCTCTTGCAGCGTGGAGGTGTGCATGGACTGCGTGCGGGACTACACAAGAGACGTCCACTTCAAGAGCAAACTGGAGGAGGATATTGCACTTGCGGCGAGGATGGTCAAGGAGGATAAGACACGGTGAGGAGAGGAGGGGAAGAAGGGAGGGGGGGATGGAGTAGGGGAGATGTGAGGAGGAAGAACTGGATAGGACTGTGAAAGCGTCTTGTTGATCGTATGATAAATATACGATTTGCTTTTATTATCTACCTGGTAGATAGCAGTGTAGCAGAAACAATCTCACGCCCAATGTTTCATAGAATTTGTGTAGCGGGAATATCGTGGGCGCGAAGATTGTTGGGTTTATTCGGGTTAATAAAACCGGAAGGTATTTAATTCGTAGTCATTGATTATAACTGCGGAGAACCATTTATTAAAAAAAAGTTCTTTTCAAATTTATCCTCATCGTTAGAACGTATTGTACTTGATTGTATCTTTCCCGATAGCGTCCTTTTCTCCCTTTACAAGTGTTAATCGACAGATTGCCAGAGGGAGGGCGCAGTTTGTGTGTACCACACAATGCACCTGCGTGTAATATATACTCTTTCGCGCGCAAACGTGACTCGATACCAATAGTCTATTTCATTCACAATGTAATGCTTCATCCCGCACGATGTTGCTCCCCCTTATTTTTCTAGTGTTACGTTATTTTACCTATTTATTTTCTCTCAATGCCCTTTCTAATATTCGTATTCCAGTTACGGCGCTCAATGCGTGATTGAGCAAGGTTTTAAAATAATATTTGCACAATGACGTAGAATTTTGGACTCTTTTCGAGAGCTACTGTTATTCTTTAAGAGATATTTCTCACACGAATTGATCTGTGTAATAGGATGCCCAATCCCGCAAGTCGGTATCGATCCACTTTCATGGCTATGGGTTTCACTTATTTGTTGTTTTGGAAATTTTTTACTAGGCTTTATCGGTTTCTTTGATACTCATCCCATTTAAGCTAATGATATATCTTTATTTTTTTATTATTATTCGATCTAATTCTACTCTTTGAAGGTGTTCGATCAAGGCCTTCCACTCTGTTCATCGACAACCTCCTCCCGGCACTCTCTATGTGGCCAAGAGTCAACTCAACCAGTTCAAGAAAGATGCCCTGAAGGAGAGAGACAGGAGAAATGTGAGTGAAATGGGGAAGGACGCATGACGAATTGTCACAGGGAAGTCAGTTTGTGTATGCGGAAGTCTGGGATACCATGAATTTATAAGTCTAAAGGTGCCGCTCCCCGAGTAACGATCAGACTCTCCTCATTCTAATGCTCTCTCATCGAGCAGACAGTGTGAGAGAGCATGCAGAATTGAGAGGGTCAGACCATTACTCCGCTCCCCCATTAGACTTTTAAAGTCGCAGCAAGGCAGTATATACCCCTAGATGTGCGCATTTGTTTCTTTGTGAGAAGTATCAATCATCGTTAAAGAAGGCGTCCCACGAATATTTGGTCAACTGAGTTCTCACTGTGGGGCAATGGAAATCGAATACCCGAGAGAACCTCGAAAATCGCACGATTCAGTTTTTAATTTGAAGAAAGTTATGTTTAATAAACTGTCCAAAACTACCAGAATTCTTACAGTATCTCACATTGAGACTGCAATCTTTTCGCGGTGGGAGTTGGCATTTTGTGGAGATGAAGTCAGAGAAAGGCAGAGAGATAAGGGGGTAGGGACGGGCGTGTGACCTTAAAGGGGGAACGAGGAGGGTGCGCGAGGGAAACGCGCGATGCATTTGTGTTTCATCAACTACTGATAACAGAAATGAAAACCTCGAAGACCGGTGAAAATAAATGGTTTCATTCATTCGTTTGTTTGTGTTACGCCTTCTTTAAAGGGACCTGGCACTCCAAAATAAGTTATTTTTATTTTAAAGAAAATTCTTTTCTGAGTAGAACGCAAAAAATCGCATATTTTTACGATTTTTTTGAAAGGAGTTATGATTTTTCAAAGTTCAGAATTTGCGTTGATGTACCGGGCGCTACGGTGTTTAGCGCGCTAAACACAGTAATGCCCGGTACACGAGTACCTTCAAAAAATCATAACTCCTTTCAAAAAAATCGTAAAAATATGCGATTTTTTGCATTCTAATCAGAAAACAATTTTCTTTAAAATAAAAATAACTTATTTTGCAGTGCCAGGTCCCTTTAAATATCTATGTGAAAAGATGATCGGTGTGAGATTGACTGACGCCATTGGGTTTTCATTTAATAGGCTGATGAAACACGAATCGGCCATGATATGTTCTCAAGGACAAAATAGCTTTCATTTTTTTATTTGATTCCAGTACGCTCGTAATTCGAATCGTCACACGTGGACGGTGGGCACGGCGGATTCAGTGAGAGCGGCGATTGGAGGAGAGAAGAGAAGAAGGAAGAGAGGAGGAGAGGGAAGAATAGAGGAGGAAGAGGAAGGAGAAGCACCCACGGTCAGATCAATTACAAGTGATTGCATGTGAGAAGAGAGGGGAAACGTGCGAGTTTCATGCACAATGAATAATTTGAATCGTTTACAAAAGACGTGAAATCGACTCACTATCGTATTTCTTGTGTTCAATTGTATTAATGCAGGACGGTGAAACTGAAAATGTGCAGATGCTTTTTTCCCTGGCGAATATTTCTTCTACAGGCCAAATTGTCGCGCACTGATATCACTTCTAATGGGAATGGCCACTCGGAGGAGAAGGAAGCGAATGGGAAGAATGATGACGTCGAGGAGATTTTGAGGTAAATTGCGTCATCGTAAGGCAATCACAGATTGCTGCCACATCTAATATAATATTTATTTTCTTGGGAGAATATGAAACGACATCTAGGTGATTTCAGTCTAGATAGATCACTTATTGTACAAAGAAATTCTTTCGGCAATTATAATCCACAGTTCTTTTGTGAACAACAACAACCCATTCGTTGCAGTGACATTCTGGACGAGGTTGCGGGTCCTTGTCGAACACCGAGATTCAACGGAGCTGCTGTGACTGTCGTCAAATCGGAAGTGAAGACAGAAGAGGACGAGGAGGAAGATATGGTGGAGGAAGAGGTACGGTAAACAATCAATCATTTATCATGCCAAAAACTTGATTGAATGAAAGTAATGTGTAGTATTTGAAGCAACATGAAAATTACGATGTCACGACTTGGTGACAAAGACAATGTGCGAGTGAGAGAAGTGCAATAAGTGGAACGTGTACAATACTGGTTCAATAATATGATTCGTTTCGGTAGATGTTATACCGGCACCGTTGCTGGTATTAAAAGCGGGATTGATGTTTTATATGCGGGATGAATGCACCCCCAGATTAAATAGGTTCATTGCCCATGAAACGTACGTAGATCTCTTGCTCACATATGTGTAGTATATAAAGATTTTGGGAACACTGAGTAGAAAATTCAAATTGATCTGTTCGCACTAGTTTGGGAACAGTTTGGTACACATCTGATACACGTTCTCTTTTTAGTGCCCTTTCTATCGATTGATTCGAGATGATTGCAGGATGTGAAGGAGGAAGATCCGAAGGAGAGGAAGACACGAGGAGGAAAGAGGGCGGGAAAGGAGAGCAGTGCTGCCACTGATGAGTGAGTAGTTATTTTTATATTATTGATGGATTCGAAAAAGTGTAAAATATATTTGAGGTTGTTGAATGACTCAGCCGGTGTGCGATCAAATTGATTTCCGTAGTAAGGACATGTATTTTCTTCGTTGAAACTAATTCCTATAGCGAATCGTTGCCATCTCATTTTCGGTCTTGCGATAGAAGGCGATGTGGTTTAAGTCCGATATTTTTGAGCGTATGAAAACCTCCGAGCAGAAGGTCTGATCATATGTCAAATGGGGTTTTCGCAGGTACTTCGTGCAGAAATGCTTAAACACGTGTGCCGAAGTGCATATTGCACTATTTTCGATAAATTTGTCGAAAATGGCTCGAAATGCATGAAAACATCCCGAACTTTCCATCTGCCGAAATGGTGCGGACGGCTTGCAGAAGTGCTTTTCCTCGCTAGCGAAAACCTATTTGACCTATGGGTCTGATTGAGAAAGCTGCAGCCGCACTAATTGATGTTAAACGCTGATATGGGAAAACATTGAGGAGAACGCGGGTGATTGTTGAGAATGATGGATGGATTTACATCGTCGTCCAATTCAGTAATAAATAGTGCTATTCCCAACATAACTAAATTATAATTAATTCATCAATTTATCGTTTATAATTACAGAATTGGTAGATTGAGCTATATGACATGAAATTAGTACGAGAAACAAAAAAAATCGATGACACCGATGTGTTAATAATAGGAAATATGAGGGTTCTGCGATGTTTAGCAGGCAATTTTCACATTTCCAAGATGTTCAAGGATTGTATCTGGATGGTTAAAAGCGGGAGTATCGGAGACAATTCTTGCTGAATTTGATGCGGGTGGGCCTTATCCATAACCGTGACAGTCTGAATCAATCTTATTTGTCTTCCTGTGCTTGCTGTATGCTAGACCGGTGTCCCTAGACCGGTATATGCAATCTTCCGTGATTCGGCTAAATTATTACGTGTAAACGTAATATCAATAGCCGGGGCAAGTCTTGGAATTTTACGTCATCTCATACTTTCTATGAGAATACGCTATTTAGGAGCCAATAGTACTCGCATTACGAGACGGGTGAGAAAGAGAAAGAAAGGCCAGGAGAGGGTAGATAATCATTCATTGTTGCTGAGATGATGATGTAATGCTCTGATCCCTCTCCCTCTCCCCCTTTCTCTTCTTCTCCCTCTTCCCCTTCCGCTAGCCCTTCCTCTTCCTCTTTTTCGATATCAATCACGAGTCCAATGTAGACGTCCTCTTCGTAGTTCTCTTCGCAATCCGACATGCATACATTTATATCATCGAGTTCGTCCATATCTTCATACGTGATCTGAATGAGCCCATTTTTATAAGAAAATGGAAAGCTGCGATATTGTATTAAAATATCAGCGATTGATATAAAGAAAACATTGAGGTTCATTATGCGTAGATCCGGCGCAGCATTCCTATTTTATTCACCTTTGTAAACGTGGAATGGAAATAAGAGCATGAAGGAATGGGCTGTTCATCGATGTAAATCTCTTCATCATCGTCACTCTCGTCATCCGAGCTTCGGTCCTGGATGGCAAATATTGATTTAAGTATCATTTATTAAACATATTCCGGGAAATAAGTCTAATTGAGAAATCTGAGATCACCTCTATAGCTGGAGATGGTGAGCGCATGTGGGAAGGGGAAGGTTGATAATCGTCGAGACTGACGAAGGGAGTTCTTTCCTCCTCCAGTTCAACGATCTGAAGGAAAGGGAGATTAGGTTGAGTGAACTGTCGCTGATTAGACAATTGGAATATGAGGTTTCATGCACCAAGGTGATAATCTTGAGACATGCATATGGTAGAGATTCATAAACACTCGTACATTTGGAGAATTGGCAGAATCGTGCTTAAGGGAGAACTGGTCATCGACGATCTTGGTCATTTCAATCGGGATGAGGCTTGGGTTTTTCTTTTTAAATTTCCGAATTATGTAGTTGACCTGCAATAAAATATTTAAATATACTACAGTATAATATTGATGTATATGCTATCTGATAAGGGTGTTCTATATGGTATCTGCTTACTGTGTCCATAATGCGTGTGTTGATCTTCCAAATGGCTGGTTGGCGTGCGTTTACAAGCCATTTTGTGTCTTCTTTCTTTTCGAAGCATTCCAAGTTTGATAGAATGTATCGGATGGAGTTCTTCCAGTCTTCGGCTGCGTCGCGGTTGTTGGGGAACATTTCACTGAAATTTATTTCATTTTTTCTCGAAAGGAAATTATTTAAAAGTAGTACTTTAACTCGATAGATAGTTGATATAATTATATTTTTATATTTCTATTACAGGTAAAAAATGATACAAGCATACCAAAATTAATTTCCAATACAGGAGTTCGGGAGCCTCTCACGTTTGCGTGCTCTCTCGGCTTTGCTAAACGCTTGGATTTTACCATTTGCAATTTTCGTATCATTTTCTATTTATAACATGGAGAAGGATAATTTGGAAACTGACCATACGATTGAATATATTTCGGAAACGGGTAGCTCGTAGACGGGACTGTTCTTGAGCGCGAGTGCGAGTGCGCGACAGGGCACTAACGGCCTGTTTTCATTCTCCTGAATTTCATAACAATCAAATGACCACATTTGTAAGCGACTAACCTCTGCATTTTTCTGAGTGTTTCGTGCAACCAATTGTACATCCAATGAGTTCGGCTGCTCTTCTTCCTCTCCTTTTGTATAATTCTCCTTTTCGACGTCATCAGCACTTTTAGCGCTTTCTACATCCATGCCTAGCCCCATGTCCTCGTCCGTGCTTTCAATTTCCACAATCTGATGTGTTTTTTTTATTACACTCATATACGTATTTCCTCACCTTAACAGGCGATGTATTGTATGCAAATTCAGAGTCGGAAGGTTCCTCATAGTGTAGAGGGGTAGCGGGGAAATCCTCACGATTAAAGATACCGCTCTGTAATGTAGATGAATTCAATTGTCTGGATTAGTATTATGTGTTTTAGATATTGTTTTAAAAGGAAGGGTGTTATATTTACCGTATAAGAAGACGAAAGTTTGCATTCATTGTGATTTGGTGTGAGCTCGTCTTCATCATGCAACTTAAGGCGCTGTAATGAAGGAAAATTAGAGTAAATTAAGATACAGCCCAGTTTCGATCAAGAAGTATTCGATTCGTAATCATGTAATCATTTACCTTTGGAAAAGGGTATGTAGGGAAGGGTAGGAAGGTCTGGTTGAGAGTGGCGAAGTAGGGATTGAACACTGGGTAGGCCCGCTTAAAGGATGGAAGAATTGATATTTGCATTACGTGGAATAATGATGCACGAAGTTTGGTATACAAAAGAAACATTCAAATACTCGCCTTGACTGTTTCTTGATGGGAACGCTGAATAACGGGCGCCGGATATGTGGGAAGGGTGTCGAAATTCTGTAACGAGTATTTTCTCTCATCCTGTATCTCTCGTATTTCTAAATAGTTGTAGAGTTCTAAAACTGCCTGCATATTTCACCCTACTTTTTAGTGCACAACCAATATTATTAGGAATTTAGAGAGCAGGATGAGCGATATGCTGATGTAAGTCACTACACTTGCCTCGCTCACTGTCTTATCTCCTTCAGTCCAGACGAACCACGCGTTCTTTTGGCGGAAATTCCGAATTTTCTTTTCAATCTGCAACAGCATTCAATGATAGCTCCCCTACTTGGCTACTTATTTTCTGCTTATGCTAGTATTGTATGCTCACTTTATCGCTTATGCGCTTGTCCTCGTCATTAATCCTCCAAATGCCGAGTCGTACGTCTTGATTGGAACTGTCGACCTTTTTGAACCATTTATTTTTCATTGACAGACTGTGTCGAATAGAATTCTTCCAATTTTCTGACGCCGTTTGATAGTAGGGGAACTTTTCACTGTAATTATTTCTCTCCTTATAAAAGACAAAACTCGTTGAGAATTTGACATTTTCGTCTGATGGTTGTAAAGCGACTGGCCATGTAACTGACCGTATATATTTGTAAATATCGGTTACTCGCAGGCCGCAATTGGGACTGCTTTTAAGTGCGAGTGCGATTAGCACTGGATAGGAAACTTTCGGTCTGTTCTCTCGCTCCTGCAGTTTTCCCTTTTACACTATGTCGATGGAAAGCACTGAATAATACCTGTAGTCTATTTTCGTTTTTAAACAACTGCGCATCTAATGGATGCTCCCGCAATTCCTCCTCGATCTCTTCATATTCTTCCAATTCAATAACTTCCACAGTTCCCATCCCGTCTTCATTATGCATCCCCGCCCGATTCACGTCCCTTACCTCTTCAATACTTTCAACATTTTCCTGAATATTTGTTTTATTATTCCAACGATTTTTTTGGAGTACTGATAGCATATGTGTATACTAATCCATTGCCATGTGATAAAATGATGTTTAGTCGAGCGAAGATGACTATACTAATCATCCAAATATAAAGCGCGATTCATAAAGATGTACGTACCGTTTGAGATGTTGAAGAGAATATCGAGCGAGGGGATTGATTATATTCGAGCGGGTTGGAAAAAAATGAAGAGGGAAACTTCGGAAAACAGTCGAAAATATTGTACTGTAATATATGTACATGAGGTTGACTAAATTAGCATTCTTGGTTGCAGTTATTGTGCGCAAAATATAATTTTGCTTACCGTGTCATGCGTAGGAGGGACGCTTAGCGAAGGTGGCGACTTGGCGTCGTCGGGATTGACTGAGTACGCGTCCTCGTTGTTCAATTTATGGCGCTGTGATAGAGCAAATTTGAGTTAATGGAATGTTCCGCTGATTTATTCAGAGCCAGTCCTTATGACAGAATGCTATTTTTGTAAATAATTTACCTTTGGAGACGGAGAGAAGACTATGGGTAGAAATGCAAGGGGCTCAGGCGAGAGGGGACGCTGTAAAGGGAAACATTGGATTGACAGAGAACTGACTTCTGTGTCACAAATTTGGTTCGAATTGTTCAAGTTTTTCCCACCATTGTTCATTCCCAGTGCATAAAAGGTGCCGGCGCATTTTCTCGAACCCAGAGAAAATGATAAGCTGGTACTCACCGTGTCTACTTCTTGACGCGAATACTGGATGTCCGTTGAGGGGCGGATTTGATCGGCAAACATACTTGCCTCATTCAATATCTCATCGTCTTCAGTACAGACGAGTTCCGCGTTTTTATTTCTATGTTTCTCCAGCATTGATTTGACCTGAAAGAATTGTGCTCGATGATAGACAACGCTCTTCATTCTCGATTTAGGCCTTATAAATGACACGTGAACGTTTTCCGATTGTACTAGTGTACTTACCGTATTTATTTCCTCGTCTCTGATCTTCCAAATTGCGACTCTTGTGTCGTGAGGTGATCGTTCTTCGACTCTTTCGAAGCATTTCGACGTTGTCAGAGAGTGTCGGATCGAATTTTTCCACCCATCGGCCGCCGTACGATAGTAGGGGTACAATTTACTGAAATTATTTTTAGGAAAAAATGGAACTTATGAAAATATTGGTATATTTCTTATAACGGATTTGGCAATAATTGAAAGAAACTGACCAAATGGATGAGTAGATTTGGGGAAGAGGTAGTGAATAAGTGATGCTGTTCATGAGTGCGAGAGCGATTAGCACGGGATAGGACACTTGCGGTCGTTTTTCTCTATTCTGCATTTTATCATGTTTAATTAAGAGCTACAAAAAAAAGAAATGGCTAACCTCCTCCTTATTATCGCCATTTTCGATTCGTTTAGAGACGGTTTTGTTCCTTTTATTATTATTTCCGAAGGTGTGAATCTGTAAAGCATTGTTTGTATTTACTATAAAAATAATTTTCAAGTTTCCACCTTTTCAATGTAAATTTGAATGCGATTTAAAAAAAAACACTCACTTGCATTCCGTTTTCGATGGTCGTCGTTGTATCTCCATGATTGTCCAAGTTGAGTCTCTCTTTGAGAAGAGGACGAGTGCTACTTTGGTAGTTGATTGTAGGGTCGAGATGGGTTAATTGGTCACTAGTTGGGAAACGGTAGGGGCGACCATCTAATGGTCTTGTCGGGGTGTACGCGAAGCTGCCGTATGGGTCTAACCCGGGTGCATTATATCGCCCATTGTCAATGGGGTCTGTCGGAATAACACCAGGCGTGTTGGTTGGACAATAATATGGGATAGTGGAAGGAGGGGTAAGGAAGCTAATCCCTCCTCCTCTCGCCCGATCGTTATATTGACCATTCGGGGATATATGGTTATGGTTGGTTGCGGTTTGGTGCATGAGAGACTCCATTCCTATCACATTTATGTCGAATTCCTCATTCGGGAAAGAACGACTAGCGTGAATTCCAGATAAAGAAAAAGGGTGATTCAAGGGAAATCTTTCCAACCTGCCATGAAATTGGCCATTCGGGGCTGAATGGTAATCATTGTTTGGGCTCAACCGGGAGCGCACCATGGTCTGAAATGTAAAAGTGTGGGGTAAATTATAAAAAGCGGTGAACATAGAAAATGATGTAACGGACAAGATCTACCTAAAAAAAATACGGCACTATATCATAGAATACAATAATACGCCACTCATGCGCAGTCATCGCGTTCCGAAAAAAAATCCACGCGCTTATTCGACTTATATAGCTCATTAACGGAGTGTTGAGCTTCGGCATGCCCGCTGGCATAGTTTTAGTAATTTAAAAAATGCACTTCTAATATTAGCTTCCGCCAGGGGGCAAGTGTACTGTAACAAGATGGACGCTATTATGTCGAAGAAGCATCGGCTTTTTGTCTATATTTTTGTCTATTCATGCATTTGGGAAGAATGTACATAATGCTCAATTAATTATCATACCTTTTTTTGCAGCAGCTCCGAACTTCCGTCGTCTCCCGCAGTCAATGGAGAGAATGGAACTGAGGAGAATGGACGGTAGGAAATTTGTCTTCTTTTGAATGTTGTTAATCTAGTAGTGCTAAAGTATTGGTTGTGATATATCTTGTAGGCTTTTATGGATTGTCGATGCTTAAAATCGGCCGGTTTCATCGATTGAGTGTAATCTGTGCAGGAACGGCAATGACGTGACGAGTACGGACGACGATGATAGCATGGTGCCCGTCGTGTTCAATGAGCAGCTGCGATGCGAGCATGGTGAGGGCGTACTGTAGTTATCGATTTTTTAACTGTAATTATCGCTTTATACTGTAATTAGCTGCTGGTTCATTGCTCTAGGCTTTTACTTGAAAATCAGACTCAGGTGGTTTATTTTTAGTACATATAATATGTGGTTCCGGAGCGTGATAAGTGTTGTAGGGAGGCGAGAATTAGTTTTTCCTTAGCCTGCTCAATATGGGGGAAGTGGTGGGTTCAGTATCACTGAAGTCAGAGTTGTGAATGTAAACTTGGAGAGGCTTATTATTATGGAATTTCTCGGGCTTGTTATCCATTGTAATGTATGCGGAGAAAATGATTATCATTATATGTTATAGATATGATAGTGCTGACTCTGACTCTGCATTTACTTTTCTACATTTAAATTTGGTTCGCTATGAATCGAGTAGAAAAAAACGCATTGACCCGCGAAAAAGAACTCATCTGCGCCATTTCGTAAAACCCCGCCACGGGGTTCGCTTATCCTCGGGAGTCACTCTTAGCGTCCTTTTGCGGGCCGGGAGTTCAAAAAACTATATTTTGCCGACCTAAAAACGCATCGATTTGCTGCAGGCGGCATCAACATCTCCGAGTTCCGACACATGGCAACGAGAGAGGAGTGGGAGAGACTCACTAAGGAGTATTTTGAACACACTTTCGAGGTATGGTATTACAAATTCACAAACACTATTCCTAAATAATAAAACGTTCCGCTAGCGAAATAAATCAAGAGAGGTATAGAAATAGATTACTCGCTTCAGTAGTTCATTTCATGAAACCATGTTAGAATTGTAATCGTGACGTTGCCCTTCGATATGACATATTTTGGAATACAATGACTTATTTCGGCAATAATTAAATACAATTTTATACATATGACTGCAAAAAAATCATGTACATTATTTTTTTCGTCTCAGGTATCCACGAGTGAAGGAGTCTGCGAGGTCTGCAAGACCTACAATGCCGTGAGTTGGATTTCTCACTTCACTAGGTTCATTTAGGTTTCTCATAGGTTTCATCAATCCTTATAAATAGCTTGCCACGATGAAACGAAGAGACGTTATTATTTGCTCATTTTTGGTGCTTGAGGAACTTTCTCCTGTTAGTCTATGGTCGTCATTCAAATACTATATAAGTAAAATATAAATATACAAATCTACCGGAAGGGGTGTATTCTGAAATTATAATATTCTTTTGCAGAGTGCGCAAGAGGACAAGCAAGCGTCGTCGATGATCATGAAGACGCTGAACGACGCCGTGGGAGACATTCTGAGAGCGATGGAGAAAAGAATAGTCAATGGAGGAGGAGGAGAGGGTACGGTAGGGAGAGGGAGAGAGCATCGTATAATGAAATGGCTAGAATGAGATTGATACGTTAGGGGTAATTTTGCTTCCAAAATAGTCATATCAGTTGGAATATTGTCACTATATCTCATTCATGGCTAGGATAGACTTATAGAATATATACAAAAAAGTGACTCGTATCTCACCTAAAATGCAGAAGAGTACGTCCAACAACGTGCGGACGATTGAAATATATATTGTGGTCACGGTGCATGGGCGTTTCAGTAGGCGAACAAATCTGGAGCTGTCTTTGATATTCAGTTTACTGAACATATTTTGGGCAAACCGTACATCAAATAATAATTCATTTTGTATGTTCAGGTGAGATCTTCACCCACGGAGTCTGTTCACTCTTTGTGGAGAATGCGAGGAAGTGAGCACATTTTTTTATTCATTTTGTTATTTTAATATGTATTCGAGTTACTGGGAAAGTCTGCGAAAAAAATTAACGCTCCAATTTGTGTATACCTGTGTCTTTTAAGCAGTATAATCATACGTGTCCAAGCCGCCGGCTTGCGCAGTGCCCACCAAGAATCTTGATGACCCCCTCCTATACATGCTTGCGCAGTGCCCACCAAGATTCTTGGTGGGCACTGCGCAACCATGTATAGGGGGTCATGGTCCAAAATGGGTTTTGGGTTGGTCCCACCAAAGTCAAAGTGGTATACTGTAACTTCACCGTGGGGGTCCCGCAACGAAAACCGGCTACCGTAACCCATGGTACCGTAACCCGGATATACGAAATTGAGAATCTTGACTCGGTATTTGATGCATTAGGTAGGCCTCGGGTAGAGATTAATCGGACGGCATACAGCGGTCCCGGCACGACATTGCCGATACCGTAATCAAGTCTACAGTATGACCAAATTTCAAATTGAGCCAATTCGCTCGGTATTTCTTGCATTAGGTAGGCCTCGAGCAGAAATAAATCCGACGGCATACGGTGGTCTCGGCACGACATCGCCAATATCGTAATCAAGTCTACAGTATGCTGAAATTTCAAATTTGCCAAATCTAGTCAGAATTTTTATGGGAGGTAGGGCTCGAGTAGTAATTAATCGGGCGGTATACGGCGGTCTCGGCACGACATCGCCGGTACCGTAATCGGGTCTACAGCATGCTAAAATCTCAAATTGAGCAAATTCGCTCGGTATTCGTTGCACGAGCTACGCCTCGAGTTGTAATTACTCGGACGGCATGCGGTGGTCCAGCACGACTTCGCCGGTACCGTAATCCTGCAGTATCAGACAAATATTAAATGGAGAAATTGGACTCGGTCGGAATTTGAAATTTCAGCATACTGTAGACTTGATTACGGTACCGGCGACGTCGTGCCGAGACCACCGTATGCCGTTCGATTAATTATTACTCGAGCACTACCTCCCATAAAAATTCTGACTCGTTTTGATCAATTTGAAATTTGGTCATACTGTAGACGGGTACGGTATCGGCAATGTCGTGCCGGGACCGCCGTATGCCCTTCGATTAATTACTACTCGAGGCCTAGTTCATGCAAGAAATACCGAGCGAATTGGCTCAATTTGAAATTTCAGCATACTGTAGAATTGATTACGGTATCGGCAATGTCGTGCCGGGACCGCCGTATGCCGTTCGATTAATTACTACTCGAGGCCTACCTAATGCAAGAAATACCGAGCGAATTGGCTCAATTTGAAATTTCAGCATACTGTAGAATTGATTACGGTATCGGCAATGTCGTGCCGGGACCGCCGTATGCCGTTCGATTAATTACTACTCGAGGCCTACCTAATGCAAGAAATACCGAGCGAATTGGCTCAATTTGAAATTTCAGCATACTGTAGACTTGATTACGGTATCGGCAATGTCGTGCCGGGACCGCCGTATGCCGTCCGATTAATTTCTACCCGAGGCCTACCTAATGCATCAAATACCGAGTCAAGATTCTCAATTTCGTATTTCCGGGTTACGGTACCATGGGTTACGGTAGCCGGTTTTCGTTGCGGGACCCCCACGGTGAAGTTACAGTATACCACTTTGACTTTGGTGGGACCAACCCAAAACCCATTTTGGACCATGACCCCCTATACATGGTTGCGCAGTGCCCACCAAGATTCTTGGTGGGCACTGCGCAAGCCGGCGGCTTTGGACACGTATGAGTATAATGCATTTGTTCTGAGTGTGATATCATCCCTAGGCAATCTCTTCCTCCTTTCTAGGGCCTTCAACTCTCGTGGCAAGTCTCGTCAGCTGCCGTCTCTCTGTCAACTCTGCGTGCTCTGCGACCACGGCCAACCACAGTTTGAGACGAGACCAATGAAGGAAGGTGAGTGGACGGAGACGGTTTAGCGTACTTGCTCACGGTGGAAAATTCCTACCAATTGAAGGCCTGATGATATTTTCTTTCCTTCTCGTAGGATCTCCAACTATTTTTACGCGTATGAAAGGAAAGATTATGAGAAGTGCTCTCATTGAGAACATCAACGGTATTGATCAAATTTCCTTAGTCACTATGTGCAACCGGAATCACCCTTGACATCCGATAATTTCGTTCTCCCTAACTGCAACTCTTCTGCTGCAGGCAGTGTGTTCATCGTGCCCGTAACTGCTTCTGAGTGGACGCGTCTCAAGAAGGAGTGGGCGAGGGCGACAGAGTCTGCAGCAGCTGCAGCAGCAGTGTATGGTGGAGGAGGAGAGAGGAGTCCGAGGATGCAGCAGGACGAGTACCCTGTGGTCGATATTCAACTGTGTCCGGAGACGGGTCAGTCAGGCAAACGTGTGATAGAAAGGGGGCAGTTTCATGATGAGGAGGAGGGAGCGAATGGCTTCTGGGATGTTTGTGAAACAAGAATATGTGTGGTTGAGAAGTGGTATAATTATTTACACTTAAGTGTATTACCTCTTAACATTGAAAATCAAGAAATATATGAATATTTAGAAAGTAGTGTAACCTGCTTCTGAGTGGACGCGGATTTGAGACGTTTGGGGTTTGATTTGAAAAGCGCTTCTCATTGCAGGCGAGGTGGTTGACCAGTGTGTTGCGTGTCACGAGGCTATTCGGAGTGTAATCGAGGCTGAGAGATATGTGTACGATGCTGCATACGTCTATGTCAAACTGGTGGGTGCAAGCAAATTATCGATTTAATTTTTTTGAAATAGTTAGTAATTATTATCCTGGATATGGGAAGGTGTATTAGGGATGTCTAAACGGAATACGGAATGGCCCCCTCTCATTTTTCCCATTTCGGAATTCCGTAGAGTGGCCGATCGGATTCATTAAGTATGCGGAATGAACTTTGATTACGGAATTCCGTATTCCGCATTCTGCCGTTTCCCTCGGCATTGAGCGGTGGAATCATCAATTCCCCACCCATTCATTAATGTTCATAGTCTGCGCGAAGTGAATTTACCGATGTGTCCAATTAGTTGAACGGTTGAATGTTTCTCTAGTATCCTTGGTTCAATGCCTCACTACAAACTAAACTTTTGCCATTTTCTTACAAAACGCGCGACAGATTACCGTAGTTTAAAATATAATCGACCGTACTTGAGTACAATAGAAGGCAGTTAAAACATAGCGTGTTGTTATCTTAAGAAGAGCTATAAAATAGAGGAAAAATAAAAACTTTTCATCCACAAAAATTGTTTTAAAAAGGTTGGTTTTTACTAAATAATATAAATAGATGTGTGACGATGTGTTGACATCTTCCGTTTTCATGAAAAATCGATCTCATGTCCTCAAAAGTACGATTTTGATTACGGAATTCCGTAATCATTCGGAAAACCGAATGAGGGCTGACCGGTTAACGGAATGCCGCGAAAGTGAAAATGAGAGGGAAAATCGATTCGGAATTACGGAATGAATTCCGTTTAGACATCCCTAAGGTGTATGAACATGCTCTAATAATATTTACGTTTTAAACAAATCCTGATCCGTTCTTCGATGTCTCTCTTTATTGCAGCAAACGGACGAGCCGTCGACGTCGAAGGGAGGAGAGAAGGAGGAGAAGGAAGGAAAAGAGGGGAAGGAAGGGAAGGGAAGTAAGGAGAGCAGTGAGGAGAACTCAGAGAATGTACCTCTGCAGGTGAATAATTTGTTTAAGGATCGATTGAAGAGAAGGAAACAGACAATGGGTGATTTCGACGAGGGTGATCCTGTTTGGTTGCTGAATCGTATAGCCTTCTGACACGGTGATTTTTAGTGTCAGGCATCTGCTGAAAGGCACTGTTGTATGGGTGCTTTTTATGTCGCGTAAATGGGCTATCGAAGATATATATTTATCAATTTGTCAGGCTTATCGTCCCAAAAAGTTGTCGATTGATACGATTTCCATGCAGCGTGACAATGCATATTTATAACAGTAAGGTCATTTCAGATCGTGACGACGTCGAGTGGTCGCACTGTGATGCCCGTGACGATGCCTGGTCGAAGCTGCACGAGGAGGTGAGAGATAGATGGGAATAGTGGTTGCTGAAAGATCAAAAGCGGGAGCGTCCGTTATAAAACTGGTGAATGTTAGCAAAAAGCGGGAGGGTCTGATCCAAAACCATGACGGATTGAACCTAAATCGGGTGGGTTTGTGGCAAAAAGTGGGATGGTACTGTTGCGTCTATGAGGTAAGAGGAGACGTAGAGGAATTTATGACACCCCCCCTACTCTTTCGATGACGATGTGTGAAGTATAGTGTAATATGTGGTTCACAGTTACGCAGTTGGTATAATCGAATTGTAAATTTCGTAATCCTCAATTGGTCGCCTTGCTCATCCTCTTATGAAATATTATTCTAATAATGCATTTTTTTTGTTTTGTTTTACAGAGGTCAGTCGAAGGGGCTGATCAAGGTGAAGATGAGCTCATCGCAGACTGTGAAGGAGTTGAAGATCGCCCTACTCAAGCATGTCAACTACTCGCCCGTCGATCAGGTGAGATTGCATAGGGATGACATGCAATGACGGGAAATCTAAAAGCACTTGTGTCACTGTTTGAAGATGCTAAATTCGCATTGCACTGACCCAAAGTTATTTTTCTGTATAGTATTTTGGTTCGTGCGGCAGGTGATTCTGGGTCTCAAGCATGCATGTAGGTGTGACAATTGTTGTTTACGTAATTTTTTTGACAATTAGCTGATTGGTACACTTCTAATGTTTGAACAATTATATATATATATATATATATATATATCTTGCATTATGAGATTATACAACATCAAAGAAATGCATACAATTGATTTTTGCAGCTTCTCTACTCGACGGTGGGCGGAGATCCTCTGCAGGACGAGAGAACGCTGATGGAGGCACGAGTGCTGCCTGATAACCATGAGGAAGTGGGTTGACTTTTTGGGGTTTTGTAGCCTATCAATTAACTCATTTCGGCATTTGCATTAGAAAGCATAGTTGACAGCAGCTTACTGAGTAGGCCAAAAGCGCGTTTATATTCATATCTGGCTTTATGTTGACCTATCACCAGCGCTTGGCGGTCTGTGGTTTCGGACAGTTTTCATAATCGAATATGGTGCACTATTATCGATGCTTGACCTACAGTTTCCGTCATTAAGTAATAATGTTTTGCCTTTGCAGCCGATAATTCTGATAGTGCAGTCTGCCACTGAAGGCATGCTGTGCTCGCCCGCGAATGAGAAGAATCGCGCAGTCGAGAGGGGATTCTACGATACCGCCCTTGCTCATTGATTCATTTATCGAGCGATAGATGATCTTTGATCTTTTGCCTGTTAACACACTCATAGCGCCGGATAACCGATGATAGTGATGACATCCCAAGTGACTTTTTCTTACTCATGATCTCTGAATTGCGTTTACACCCCATCCATCCTTCCATTTCTATCGAGCTTTGCAGCGTGTTCAGGAGTACTGACAATTAGTGTTTTTAGATTGAATAACCGTATTTACGAATAACAAACACTATTCGCGAATAGAATTATTCGATCTAACAACACTACTGATAATCATCAAATTTCGTTGTTTCTGTACAGTATGTTCTTCTTCTTCATCTTATTCTTCCCTCTCCCTTTTGAGCGATTTACATTTCATGGTTAGATTAATATTCTTCACTGTTGCAATATTGCGAGGTAGTTGAGACGAATATAGCAAATCCACTGAATTTGTGATCAATCCGCAATCCATTCTCTCCATTGTATTTTCATTCATTTCTTAATCTTTCCCACCACCATCCAATAGCTTTCAATCAATAACTAGACGAGTACGATTACGTTTACTCTAGTGTGTTCTAGAAGTATCTTGCTTATCCCCCATCTCCCCTTTATCTTTATTTTTAAAAAAACCTATTTTGATCTTATTTTCTTCCATAATCTGTATCTCTATCGTCATATTGACCCGTAATTATGAGCTCCCGGTCACTATCTGACTGACTCCATCCATTTAGCAACTCAAGACAACACTTTAAATGCTCGCCCCCCCCCCCCCTCAGTTGATCTTTGATCTTTGGACTGTATCCCCTCCCAGTGACTGGTATATAATGACGACTCTTCCTCGCTAGCAGCAGGTTACAGTGTGATTAGGGATGATGCCGGATGGAGAGCTGCTCTCTCCATTTCACACACTCTGTCGTCGGACAGACAATGGGATAGTGTTCAGAATGAAGAGAGTCGCTGCTCAGCCGGTATCAGCAACAATGTGGAATCTAGTATTTATTGACTGCAGTTTTCTCTCTTTTTTATTTATTGCGTACTAACAACAATTTCCAGAATATCACACCTTTTTAACATGATATTTCTACCGGATTTGTGTTGTACTAACAACAATTTCCAGAATATCACACCTTTTTAACATGATATTTCTACCGGATTTGTGTTGTTATCGCTCGATTCAATTTTTTTGTCTGCTAAAATCCCAAGATTGCTGTATGTGCATAAATACATTTCGGTGCGATGAGAGGAATGATGGAGGAGAGAGAGGAGAGGAGTGACTCCGACTGGTTTACTAAACCAGCATAGATATCTGTCCATTCATGCACGAGGAGTTTGTTTGTTATGCGCAGTTCAGCATTAGTTATTGAATCACATGGCCGGACACCCTTACATAAAGGGAGTGAGAGAAAAAAAGAGTGTGCAAAAGTGAATTGAAAATTCACTTTTGCACACTCTCTCACCCTGACCTCTGTCTATCGGCTTGGAATCACGTGGAATAGAATAACCTCGTGGTTTGAGTTATTTCCCCGTGGCTTCTCTCCCACTCTTTCTTGCTTACCCTGTGGGATAGGGAGTCGTCGATTGTTTAGAGGCGAGAGGAGGAGGGGCATGAGAGAGAACAGAGGGAGAGAGAGAAGAAAGGAAGGGACAGCGATAGCGTTGTGCATCTCTCAAATGAGAGAGGCAGAGTCAACCACTGTTCTCATCCTTACTCCCATCTCCCCCCTCTCCTTCCCCTTTTCTCCTCGATTTCTCTCTACTTTCACGTTACTTCGAGAGGCGGCGCTTTCGCAATCAGGCGCCGTGACGTTAGTAGAGGGGTTGTTCGGCGCTGAAGTGATGGGAAAGAGAAGCAAGAATGCGATCGATGTTTACGATGATTTTTTTTTGGAGCCAATCGCGATAGAAAAAAGTTTGTATTGTTTTTGTTTTGTTTGTTTCGTAACGTAGCAAGAACATTTTCGGGAAGTATAGTACGGGTTTCGACACGTAAAATCGCTCACTTTACACACTCTCTCGTCGGTAGAGTGCGAGAAAGAAAGAGAGAAAGGGTGTGCACATGCGTTAAATTTCGAAAATGCTCTTAGCTGTTGCCTACTCCAATGCATTATCGTTTTGTTGTGATTCGTTGTCCAATTTGTGTCTAGTATTGCCGGCCGCGTCCATCTGTTCCCTTCTATTGATCTTCTTTTCTCCACCGTCTCTCTTTCTTTCTCCTCTTTCCTCCACTCCCATTTTACTCCCCCATCTGTGGACCCCAACCAGTCTCGTGCACCCTGCACTTGTGCTTTTCCTGCAAACGCAATTCTACTTCATTTGTGACTAAATACTGATTTTGTTAGATCGAATATTTCTATTCGAAAATAACCTTTGTTATTCGGGGATAAGAATATTAACTGCACTATTTTTATAGATAAAAAAATTCAACACACTTTTAGGTTTCGGGGATGAACACTGGGTGAAAATTTCCTGACTATGCATGCAAAATCTTTCTTTATCTCTTTCACACCTTGTTTATTGCTGCGCAGCATTCCGTAATCTTCACTCATCCGTGCAAAATCATCCGATCCTGTTTAGCCGTGCATCTCTAGATTCCCACTCTCTCTCTCTCTCTCTCTCTCTCTCTCTCTCTCCTTTTATTTCTCTTTCGTCTTCCCATTCCTCTCTTTCTTTCCTTCTGCTTACCCCTTTCCTTCTCAACAACATTGTTTGGCGTTTCATACATTGCTTATTTTACGATAGGTTCGCTGTAATGTAATACGTGCTTGGTTCGTTATACTAATAGGACATAGTTCAGTGAGTCATCTGTCCTATCAGCTGTTATTGACAGACACTTTTTGTCCTCTGAGAATCACATGTGTATGTGAGGGGAAATACTCTGTCCTCTATTATTCTTCCCTGAGGGCTGTCGATTCTTTCACAGGGTCACGTCGTCACTCACGAGTTTGTCGATGCATAGAGTAATCTAAGGGAGAGAGAGAGAGAACGATAGGGTGATTCCCCCCTCTCTCCTCTCAATTTCGCTGCTCTCACCCATTTTGTTGGTTGTTTTGACGCGAGGCGCAATGGGCCGGTCGATTGACTTGTGTATGTGGGTTGACCCCCTCCAGTTCTCTTCCTTCTTCTCTGTTTTTCTGCCAATTCTACTCCTTTTTACTCTAAAAAAATCACTCTTAATTTTCTTGCGTACCTTTTTTCGGCCAATTTCACTCGCTTTTCGCGGCGATTGGTTAGTTGCGCTTCCGGAACCAATCGTTGACATACAAAGTGTCAAAATGATGACTACCTATTCATTGTTATTTTCCGATGACGGTTGTACATGTTATCACTGATACAACTTATCAGTACTGTGTTGTTGCCGCATGACAGTCACTGATAATATGGGCGAATCAACCTTTTAACCGTCTATAAAATGTTCTTTATATATGCTTTTTTTGTTTCGGCTTGTATCAGCGCGTTGTTTATTTTTGCGTGATCTGGAACTCAAAATATTTTTTCTTCACACGATTCTATCATGCTTATCTCCGCGAAATATGTATGGACTTCGAAATATTCGGAATATTGTAATCGCGAGTGTCATCACTTTCTTTTCGTTTCTCGTTTCACACTTCCCTCATTACTGATTCGGTTCGGCCTCTTTGATGCGCCTCCTATTCCTTTCTCTGTTCCACTCCTCTAATCTCCTCCTCCTCTTCAGCAGCGAGATGCCGTATTGGTCGCAGGAAGACACGAAGAATGCCCTCATCGCCTCCCTAATTCCCGGTGGGACGGCGCTGGCCGGAGCCGCCGTTTATATGACGGACAAGTCGAGCGTCGAGTGGTGGGAGGTACGGTACCAGGCGCTGCTGCAGAAGCCTGGAACAGGCCAATTAATATTTGATCATAGACATAGCATGACCCCGGTATCACCAAAAAGGAATCCAAGAAAAATGTCATTTGCGATCATTCTATGTCTATGATCGAATATTTTTAAGGCCTGTTCCGAGCTTCTTCAGTAGCACCGACTTGTCGATTGCATTGACAAAAAAGCAATGATAGGAGAAATTATGGTAAATTCATATTGTGATATTGCAGAAGCTCCGCAAGCCCAAGTGGATCACGCCCAACATCATCAAGGTGCCACACATGTTCTTTCTATTATTTTGATCGCAAAACGAGTCAGCATTACTGCTGTGAGGCACAAAGGGTGATATAAGATAATCTGGAAACAATAAAGCGACTGTGAGTACATCTTTAACATTTTGTCTGTGCTTTACGCCGTCAAAGTATTGAAATAAATTATTTTCTCGGTAATGTGCGACACTGAAACGTCACTATGGCGGATCTAAGACTTGACGAGTCTCATTTCGTCAGTCGGTAATAGCTAATTTGAGAGTGCCATTGCAGGTTTCCTCTGCCGTCGATATCTTGAGTGTGGCACCCGTCGGATACGCCAGCTACCTCTGCTACAAACACGGAGGAGGTACGGTAGAAGGGGGGGGGGGGTGTGTGGCGAGAGGGGTGAATTGATAGATTGGTCAGACGTTTAATATATTGGAGATGACAGTTTCCCATTTATTGTGGTTTAATCCTGATACTACTGACCACCGATCGTGGAATAATGTATACACGAGACTATAAGGCATCTACGAAAATGCGGTCTCCCGGGTTGTCAAATAATTTTCAAAGCATAGCGTCGCCGGAAAGCGCACCGTTGGTTTTTGCTTATGGTAGATTGGTGGTGGGTAAGGAAGAATATTGATATAAAATTTGCCTTTTTATACATGATTTTGACCAGGGACCAGCGATTAAGTCCGCATCCATATGATTACAAGGCGTCTATGAAACGTTAATTTCCCGGGCTTGCAAACTATTTCAGCAGAGCATCGCAGGAATTTTCCTTATCTATACATGCATAAAACACGATATCTGGTTTTATTTTTTTTTAAAGTGTGAGAATGTATTTTCTCGGAATCCCATCACTCCCATCTCCTCTCTCCTGCAGGATTCTAACCTCATCCACGATAAAACTATTATTATTATTATTCGTGCAGGATTCGACTACAACGATACTCGTCTCGCTCTCGCTCTCTATGGTCTCAATCTAGCCTTTGTCGGATCATGCATCCCTCTTGTCAAGAAGAAGAACCTCAACTGCGTAATTTTTATTTTGTTACGATTTTATTTTTATTAGTATATTTTTCACTTTTCGAATCTATAGCAAAATATATGAAAACCCTTGTGATGTAAATGCAACGAGAAGCGGAAAACCCGCAAGTTGCGTGTTTCGTGAGGATTTTAAATGGAGAAAAGGGATGGTAAATTGTTTCCTGGCAGTATTAACAACGCAGAATAAAAATTTTAAAAAAATGTTGCTGCAGCTGTCCCGTAATATGCTCCTCGTGCACGGCTCGGCCGTCGCTGCTGCCATCGCTTTCTTCAAGGTACGGTAGGCTATCGATTGGATTACGGTACGAAATTATCAATAAAGATACTGTAGAGGGGAAAAGAATACGATATACAATGTGGTTCTGTGTTGAGCGTCTACAGTAAATTGAAGTTTCGTTAAATTGGTTTGATGCGTTATCGACTCTTTGGCGAAAAATATATTATTATCAAACGTATGTGGGTAAAATGGTAGAACTCGTGGTATGGTACCTTACTTCATGTATCGTATTTTAAAGAGTGATGAATAATTGAATTGAATTGTTAAGAGTTACTGTATCTATCCTATCTGCAGATCCACAAGCCGGCTGGGTACTTCATGATTCCTTACGCGCTGTGGACGGGCTTCTACCTCTACATGGTACACGCGATTAAGAAGGAGAACGATCCCGTCAAGGACATCTAAGAGGAGAGGTTAGTGTAGGATGAGGGGATGGGGGTTATGGTAGATCAAAAAAAGAGAAAATGATAGAACAAGCAAGGGATGAGAAATATAAACCGCATAAATAAGCTATTTATGAAATAGATACCATTACACGAAACTTAGCATTTTAAACGTTATAGTTTTGTACTTACGAACAAAAAAGATCAGTAATGAAACGCAAGTTAGTTTTTTCCAAGGCTGCATGATCCTGGTTTCACGGTCTCTAGTTAGCAACATCCAAAGGGAAGATCGATAATTCTGATAGTATTTTATTCATATATAAAATTTTCAGATTCGTCACCAAGTGTCCGTCCTCCCCCTTCGAAGTCTCCTTTAATTTCTTCGTAATGACATCACTTTCCTGTTTTCTCTCAAATGCCATCCTTCCACTTCTCAATTTCTACCTAATTCGATCCCACTTTCCAAATTATTTTCAATCGTTTCCCATTTCGTAGGTAGCACATCCTAGCATGTAACATAAAGAATGGATATTTTGCACGCCCTTCTGACCTCTCACTTCGTTTTCTCGATCGATGATACCGTACCACTGTCCGATCGAGATAGTGTATGAGATACTGTAAGTTGTGTCCCCCCTTCGAATCACATCGGATCCTAGCAATTCCACCCCCTAACATGCACCGTGTTTTTGTACTAAATTAAGAATTCAATGTGAAATATTTCGTTGCCCTTTCACGGTTTTCCGCTGATAAAGTTTTGTAGAACAATCGTTATTCTCCTCGTCTCCTGATTCCATTTGAAAGTCGTTGCTCGGTCTCGACAATGTTATCTCGTGACGGATTACGGTATCCGCAATACAAATAAATCGATAAATAATCAGAAAAGACGTTCATCGCCGTGCTATCGGAGGTAATTGGCAAGTTGGGAAAGGGAAGAAACAGAGAAGAAACGAATCAACCAGAAGAAATTGAGAGAGAAGAAGAAGTGAAAATGTCGAATCTGTACTCGAAGGTCAGTCCGGCTCCACCGCTTTCTTGGTCTGAATTATAGATATTTATTACTATCATCGGTGTACGCAGTTGTTTTGTTGACCTACTGAGTGCAAGAAATATTACAGAGCGAGTGAATTGTATCTGGAATATATTTAGTTTTGTTATGAACCAGAACAAAGGTATACACTGAAACATAAAATAATAAGAAAATAATAATAAGATAATAAGCGAAAATGAAAATAATAAGCGTATACACTGAAACACGACTCTGCCATGTCTATTTTGCCGCTTCTTCTGAAGTCATGGGGGAAGTCCCCGGTACGAATTATCAACGTCGTTTTTGCACTCGCAACGTATATCTGAGAGTCGCATAGTTCATAAAATAGTGATACATCTTTAATTATGGACACTTGACTGATTTTACACCTCATCTCTTCTGTTGTTTATCTGCGCTTCGTATAATTATTTCAAACAATTGTTTTTTTTTGTAATTTTATAATTGGTGTGGTGTTAGTTTCAGATTTTAAAGAGACCGTAATTGACAATTCTATATTGTCCCGATATTCATGATGTAATTGAAACCTGTTTCTCACAGGGTTCTTCCTCCTCTGCCAATGAGATGGCTGAGATTTGGGACGATACTCTGCTGATTAAGATGTACGAGGAGAGCATCTCCAGTGCATACGTAAGTCATTACCGTATACGCGATTGTAAAATCGATAAATTATACTAGCAACATTTAAATTTTGAGCGGTAAGAGATCTTGAAGTTTTAGCGAAGGTATGATTTTTTTCTATTTCCATAGTCTCTATTGGTTAATGTTTGCGGTCATCGTTATATCAATCATGATGAACTAGTAATCACCTTGGCTGTAGAGATATTAATTCGCCGTATTGTAGAACACAGTGGCGCCCGCCGCGACCCCGTCGAAGGGCAAGAAGGGAGAGGCGAAGAGAGAAGTGAAACAGGAGGAGAATGGGGTACGGTATGAGAAAGAAGGGGAATACGGTAAGGGGAGAGAAGCGGAGTACCGTAGGATGACAGCAATATGTGATAATATATAGGATCAATGAAAGTTTGAATGTGATTGGAAAATGGCAAAATTGTATGACTTTGATTAACTATGATATATTTTATGCGGAACACAAATCACGCGGGTGGTGAATGTCAAACTCGATTTATTCCAGTGGTCAATGGGCGATCGATGCGTCGCGCCCTACGATGGACTGTGGTATCCCGCCGTGATTACGGTAAGTGATTTATTGATCGATCAGATTTTAAAAAAAATATTGGTATTCGTCTATTATGTCGCTCTTTGATCTTCCTCATCTTCTCTGATCTTTGATCTCTCTCATCAGAGAATCGATGTCTCTTCTGGCACAGCCGAGGTGTGCTTCGATGGCTATGACAACACGGAGACTGTCAGTGTGGACGAACTCTACCCGTGAGTCACGAAAATCAATAAACTTACGGTAGGTACCAATTAATTGAGAGAAGATGTATAATACAGTACGGTAGCCATGGAGGGAGGTATCACGTATCTTTAAAAGAACCAATAAGCGTATTGTATTTCGGGAACGATAATGATACAGTAGCGGTCAAAAGTTTTCGGACACTTTTTATCTTTGTTAAAACTGTTGAACCCGAAGACGTCTCGATCTGATTATGGAGGTGTCGTATGTGAAATCTATTGGAGATTACAATGCAAGTATGGGGGTATTGCGAAATCTTTCAGTTATTGCGTAGTGGTGACGCAATCAATGCACACTTTTTTGAATGGGCATTATTCTTACATGGATTTTTTCCTGCTCCCCAAACTTTCAGGGTGTTGAGACATGCCCACGATCTACCCATAAAAAAATTTTCAAGTTGCTGTGTTGCCGCTACTTGGCTGCAGCAATGCTGCAAAATCGAGGTCGGAAAACCATATCTCGCCTTTTAGACATCGCACAGACCCGTTCAAAGTATCAAAATGATCGCCATCATGACTGCCGATGATCCTGAGAATATGGTCACGGTAGGCCACCATTTGCCCTCAGGGCACAAAAAAAATCACTTTTTTGCATTATTGTTGTCCGACCGAGGGCCCCCCTATAGAACGTACTCTAGAGATCTGGTTTCGGCGTGGATTCGGTAGAGAATCTATGTGAGATCCGATTGCTCGGGGCAATAAGCGTTTCGATTGGATTCCTGCCCGCGATCGATTTCCGGAAGGACACTGGTTTGGTCACGACCGTTTTCAGCCCGTTGACGAGGTCATGACTTTTGAGTGTATCTCGGCTCTGAGTTAACGTAGAAGGCTGGCAGACCCATCAATGGAATCAGTATGGCTTGCTCTATAATCTCAAGCACATATTACATCATCACTATGTAATATTGCATCATCCTTAGGCAATATTTCTATTTTTTGTGTTTTCTTAGCGGTTAGTGAAGGGATAACGGTGGAATAAATGCCAATGAAATAAACTTGGTCTTTCCGCGAGTCTAGAGCTCAAATTACGCCATTAATATGCAATATTTCAGCATTCTGAGGAATATTGCCTAAGGATGATGCAATATTTCATAGTGATGATGTAATATGTGCTTGAGATTATAGAGCAAGCCATACTGATTCCATTGATGGGTCTGCCAGCCTTCTACGTTAACTCAGAGCCGAGATACACTCAAAAGTCATGACCTCGTCAACGGGCTGAAAACGGTCGTGACCAAACCAGTGTCCTTCCGGAAATCGATCGCGGGCAGGAATCCAATCGAAACGCTTATTGCCCCGAGCAATCGGATCTCACATAGATTCTCTACCACGGCTCGTTGTCGGCACTCCTAGAAAGCACGCGTCGCCCGCTTTTGGCCCCGCCCACTTTGCGAAATAGTGCCCAACACTTGTAGAAGGATGATAACTTTTGTTTTTCGTCAATTTTCTTACTTATTTTTAATGAAATAAATGAAGAACAATACAGAGCATAGAAGTTACTGGATAAATTATCGATTTTTCGAGTTTAACAAGTATTTAGTGCTTTTGTATTTTACACTGCTATCTATTGCACTACTAAAAGGATATTATCGTTCGTATTCGGCTCATACAGGACATTCTATCCAGTAACTTTTGTGAACACGACTTCTGCGCACCGGAAAATACAAAAAAAATTGAAGATCTGTCGAGTTTAAGAAAAGTTATCATCGTTTGAAGGGAAACAGTCGCGATTACGCAATGCTCTCTCACTTTCGCGTGCTATTTCTCATACCCGGCTCGCGTAAAGCGCGGTCTAGGGTGCCATGATATAAGCCCCGGCGCATTTTCTTCACCAAGAGCGCCCGTTAAGGAACCACGTCAGGCCTGTTTGAATTAACAGAAGGCGGGAAAAGGCACGCGCGTCGCGTGCCCTCCGGGGTCCATAGTCTCTGCTTGCAACGGGCCGTGCTACCGAATCCACGCCGAAACCAGATCTCTAGAGTACGTTCTATAGGGGGCCCTCGGTCGGACAACAATAATGCAAAAAAGTGATTTTTTTTGTGCCCTGAGGGCAAATGGTGGCCTACCGTGACCATATTCTCAGGATCATCGGCAGTCATGATGGCGATCATTTTGATACTTTGAACGGGTCTGTGCGATGTCTAAAAGGCGAGATATGGTTTTCCGACCTCGATTTTGCAGCATTGCTGCAGCCAAGTAGCGGCAACGCAGCAACTTGAAAATTTTTTTATGGGTAGATCGTGGGCATGTCTCAACACCCTGAAAGTTTGGGGAGCAGGAAAAAATCCATGTAAGAATAATGCCCATTCAAAAAAGTGTGCATTGATTGCGTCACCACTACGCAATAACTGAAAGATTTCGCAATACCCCCATACTTGCATTGTAATCTCCAATAGATTTCACATACGACACCTCCATAATCAGATCGAGACGTCTTCGGGTTCAACAGTTTTAACAAAGATAAAAAGTGTCCGAAAACTTTTGACCGCTACTGTAGGTTGCTCTATCAAACATTGGTGATCCCGAAATACAGTATTGGTTCGCTGAAAGAAGAATTGTATAGTTGCGGATACTGTAATACGAGTGATCTCGGTTACGGTAGTGGTACTGTAATTCCTGATCGATAATTGTTCTCAGGGAGGAGTCCACGGAGGGCGGAGATCAGCAGGAGGGAGAGGAGGCGGAGTCTGAGGCTATGGTGAGAGGGGGAATACCGTAGAGGTTGATCGCTGGAGGATGAGAAACTACGTGATTAGTATAAAAACATATCGAGAAAAAAAATATAATACAAAAATATAAACTGTGCCTTAGTAAATATCGGGAAGTGTGGTGAGAATGATAAATAGTCAGTGATAGTAATTGTATTTTTTAAACTTTGGGTGCTCTACAAAGCATTGAAAATATTGACCACCTCCGTTACTTACCCGTCGGCTATAACCTGAAAATGAGAGGTGTGTTTCTTTTTTCTATGCTTTGAATGACATTATCTCAAAGGTAGGTCCGGAGAGTGCATGGTTGTCAGTAGGTTTATTCTCATTTCCTTTCCTTCCCATTTTCAATATTCTCATAATTTGAGGAAGTCTCTCAGCAGTCTGCCCCATCTACTTCTTCCATTCCCCCATCGAGAAAGAGAACGAATGGAGGAAAGAATGGAAGGAATGAGAATGAGGGAAGAGGAGATAGAGGAGGGGGAGAGGGATACAGAGCACCCGTACGTTTATTTATTAAAGATAATGGTTTATTTTCTAATTGGTTTCATTTTCACACGTTAGTTCGTCTATTCGTGAAAATATAGGCATTTTTATTGTTAGTTATATTGTCTTCTATTATACTTGAGCAGATTGGAAACGCATAGCCGGCATTACTCCAGAATTTTACACAACGGTGAAACACTGATGAGCCTGGCACGATTTTATTTGGAATAGGAAATTAAACTAATAGAAAAGCAACTGTTAGTTTTGTTTCCTATCCCACGAACACATTATTGTTGCGAAATTTATGGGCATGCTGAAACGAGAAAGTGACGACTTGGGAAAAATAATTCAATAACACTGTGAATACTCGGTTCATTGAATCTATTATTTTTCAAACTGAGTGCTGTAGAGAAAACATTCATCTGTTACCTATGTATGTCGTAATCTCCTCTCTCTCTCTCTTCAGATCCCCTCTCTGGCTCCGCCCCCTCCTCCCTCCTTCACTGCTCTTCCTCGTCCCACTGAGGATGACGCCCTGTCCAGCATGCTCATGAGTTGGTACATGAGTGGATATCACACTGGATACTACCAGGTGAGCAGGGAAAGAAGGATGAAGTTGGCAGTGTGTCACAATTTCATTAGACCCTTCCGAGGGGCTGCTGACAAAAATATAGATGCGAATCCGAAAATAAAAGTTGCATAGTAGAGTTCAAAAAGATCGAGTGTTCGTTACACTATCGATAAATAAGAATAAAACTGAAACATTCGAACAAAGTCTAAAGATACTCTAGTATAAAGCAGAAGTGCATTTGTGTCTCGTTTTTTTTGTAATTTTGCATTGCATGTGGGCTCTCGCCGGCTGTCTGGAATCCTTTGGTACGAGTCTCCTCTCATATCTGATTATATCATGCGATAGACAATGGAGGAGCGTCATATTGGACAAACAAATTCCGATGTCGGACGCACTCTTTGATCACTGCAACAAATGAACCTTTGTCTACAGAATTGTGTCTCCCTCAGTTCTTAGAGCCTACATAAGGGGATGACTTTACTTTTACCGTTGTCTGCGGAATTTATGAGGATGACCACACTTTATACACACTATCACGACTCAATGCCAGAGGGAAATATAAAAGGCCTAAGAATCCATAAGTCCACGAGGTCCATATTTTTCCACGAAGGCCGTGTTCGTAGGCCTGTAGACAGTGTTACACACTATAGACAGTGTTGTTTATTACAAAGGACTTGTATACAACCATTGTTATGCTAACTATGTAGTATATCGTTTGATCTTCTCTCTTTCTTCACTCGTTTCCTCTTCTTCCGCATTATAGAGCTGAAACGATGAATGAATGAATGAATGGAATCAGGCGCAAAACATGGTTGAATAACGCGCCGCGTGTTTTTACGAATGAAATTAAACATGGGACACAATAAATTGTGAAATTAACACTTTTTCCTCTTCAGGCGATGCAAGATGTCAAGGCTGGCAAGAAATGAGAGGAGGATAATCGATAATAGACGAGCTACGATCAATCTACAGTACTTTATCATGTTTCCACTCTACGAAATTTCGTTCCTCAGCAAACAATTCCGAACCCGTTGAATCGGCGTTCCTCGTTTTTATCATTTGTTTATTTTCTGTTGGGTAAATGTTCCTGTTCAACTGGGTAATGCACAGAAAGAATTAACTACAGTATATCCATCTGGCGGGGTACACTACCGAGGATGGAATGATAATCACGATATCAAGAGAGGGACTGAAACAATAGAGAGGTGATCGAACCCCCGGCTGGCACCAAGTGTCCGTCTCAAGCAGCAGCAATTATTATATTTTCCGCCCCAATGCCAGCCTCCTATTTGGCGCCGTGCCAAGTCCCGCCCCCTCACACCACAGTGATTGGCCACCGTCTCTTTGCCCAACACGGGACTCCGCCCACTAATTCGGAAGCCCGTCCTAACTGAGACTACTCAACTAGGAATACGATTATGAGCCTACTAGTGGGCCCGCTTTTTATTTCCCGTGTGTCTCTTGTTCGTGTTTATGTCGCGTTGTTCTGGGTGGGGGTGATATGAGTTGGGGGATGAGAGGGGAGAACGAGAGAGTAGAAGGGGATCCTCCCCCCTTCGTGAGATGTGTTGCGTGTGCGAATGTAGTATGTATGGGATGACACGAACGACCGACCATTGTAGTCGTCACGGAATGACCGGAGAGGAGAAGAGAGAGAGAGATCACGATAGGGAACTGACACGGAATATGATCACGATAGGGCAGACGACTGCAAAAGTTGGGAGGTCGGGGAATGGGAGTGAAATTGAGCGAATTTCAAATGACATTCGGTCTTTGATTATGGTTCGAACGAAAGATTCAAGGGACAACGGTTTCGAATTTGTCCACGACTTGATCTTCTAGTTGAAAATGTTGTGGTTTTTCGATTGCGGGTTGTTGACATTTCCAATGAATACTCTTCGAGAGTCCATAGCAATTGTGTTGATTCACCCCTCACATGAAATCAGTCATCCCGAAACGCAAATCGCTGTTTAGTTGTAGGCGATTATGTTATTGCTCGGGCCCATCTTATATCTTTACAAATCGTTGCCTCCCGATTCGGGGAATCGGTCGATCGAGCTAGATACACCCTCTAATTGTATGAACTCTCTCTTCGATTCTTCGTAGTATTGCCTGCACTATTCACTATATTGCATTCAGCATTGAAGAAGAAGCAAAACATTGTCGCATGACTCCAAACAAAAAGGAAAGAATGTGTAGGTAACACTGTGACATATTCAGTTGAGTCCTTCGAAGTGTGACGGAATTCCGCCCCGAACCTTGTGATTTCCGCTGCATTTGCGTAGTTTCCCTGATTTTTCTTCTCATAATGTCGCGGAACGAAGGAATCATAATCATTTCAAAGAATCTTCATTTCAGAAAATTTACTCGATAGTTATCATTTCATAAGATGTATGCAAGTAAACGACGCCAACGCAACTTCAAACGGTTAGTTTGTTTTAGAGGTTAAAAAAACCAGTCCCGACCTCTTCATTTCGCACAATCGCTCGTCGAAAGACCGGTGAGAGTGTATGAAATAAATAAATTCGGACTCGTTTTTAAAACTCTAGTTTCTTTCCCCCCATTTCTACCGTAACCCTCGCAATTCCTAAGTGGGGACTTCGCCGATGCTTGAGAAATTCCTCCTCTTTCATTTCGGGCCCCGGAATTGGGGGCGAAGGAAGGGAGAGATCGAGAATCCTCTCTCTTCTCCCCTCTTGAGAAATCGAAACGAAGAGAAATACTAATGCTTTCGGGATACTGTAGGCTTCCCCCTTGCCCAAACAAGCTGAGAAAAAGAGAGAGAGACTCCCGAAATGAGGTCGAATTTCGGAGCATTCGAAATGGGGGGCAAGCTTAAAGTGGTTGGGGGAGAAAGGGTGAAAAAGATAGATAGGGGGATACGGTAGCTGAAAGTAATAGATTACGGTAGTCGACGGGCGGCCGATCGACGACTGGGTCTGGCAGTGGAATGGCGCTTGCGTGGAGGCATGAGGAGGAGCGAGGAATGGCGTGACTATCGCAGAGCGAGAGATCACACGAAATGGAGAGAGCGCAGAGAAAGAAAGAGGGCGAGAGAGTGGGTGAATTGAAGAGAGCAGTGATGATAGTCCGTGTCGTGCAACACGCGACCGCCACAGACGCAGAGCGCGCGCATTTTTGGCTCTGTGCCAATATTGCCTATGACCTACTGTAGTGGGGAATCTTATTCTCGATCGATGATCTCTTCCTTTTCGATGCCTCAGGCAACATATTAAGTATGCCAACAGATGGGTATTTCTTAGTGGATACTAAGATGAGTCTCGAGTCGAGCCAGAACCGATGAATTATGAATGAATGTGGATGTAACCAGGGGGCGATAAACTACCAGGGGAGATACCGTAATCTGAGGGGATTCGGAGGAGGTTACAGTAATCCAACAATCGTTGCAGGATACGAGAGCCGGCGAAGCCATCGACGACGACTAATCCGTCCAAAAGACACAGGGAGAGATTGAATGGAGAGCTGGAGACAGTAGCTCAATTGCTACCGTACGATCCGACTACATTGACGAGGTAAAGCTCTTCAATATATTTTTGTGTGTTTCTTCTTATGGAGACTTCCCATAAAAATAAGTTGCTCTCACAGCAAAATCGATAGTTCCATAATTCCAAATGTGTTTTCAGATTGGACAAACTGAGCGTTCTCCGACTAGCAGTCTCTTTCCTACAAGTGAAGGCTCATTTCAGTGGTGGGGAATTTAACTTCTTCAATTTCATTCATTTGAATCATGGTTTTCTCTACAATTGCACTATTTTGTTTAATTTATCAACTAGAGTTTTCTCCTCACGTCAGTCCTCCAAATACTCATTTTGTGAATGATGAAGTTTGGCTTCTTATTCCACCTCACCTACAGTATCCTCTGTTTGCCTTGGGTGAGAGAGGAATAAAAACATTGAGAGGTCTCTACCTCTCTCACACACATTGATCATGTAATAGATGCCAGTCTCCTTTTGTATCGTTCCGCAATCGGGAACAAAGAATGGCGCACCTGTGCGATATCTAGAGATAGCTCACCGGCGCACCGCCGTTTCACCCTGCGGTCAAATGCGTCAGATAAACCTGGATAGTAGTATCTCCATTACCGGTTTAATAACGATTTAATATTTTGACCCGTGATAATAGGTATGTTATCTCTCTCTCCTACCCCTTATCTGATGACCCCATTCACCTCGACTAAGTTGACACCTCCCTCTCTCTCTTCAGTCTCGCCTGTCAGGATTGCGTGTGTGTCTATAGACAACCCCCACTCTAAGGTGATCACGGTTACGCTCCCCCCTCTCCCCTTCATTGACTCCCCTCACTCCCACACTTGTCCAGTTCGGTCAAGTGGGAAGATATCAGTGAGAGATGACGTAATGTTGATCTACCTGATTAGGTAGGGGAGAAAGTGACACCTGGCGGATCGACGTTACCCAGAGGTTCAAGTGCACTGAGATCCTCAGGGTGCATTCACACAATGAGAGTTGATTCAAACTAAACAAGAGATACGAAGGTACACCAGAATTGTGTCTGGAGCCAGATGCATTGCATATTGGGAAGAGAAAGGAGGAAAGCGGAGCCATTGAAACACAACCGTCAATTAGATCATGTAACGGGGAGAACTGCCCCCATAGGGCAGGTGTGAAATAGGGATTATGAGTGGATTGTAGAAGGGAAGCGTTACCGCAAAAGGGGAGAGAAAGGGACATGTTGTTGGAAGGGAGAACCTCTCGTTCATTTTTATCAGATTCATCTGATATTTGTTGTTGAAAGTATTCTTCTGGTATTTTTCCTAGCTTGATCCTTGTCTGATTCCAGATTGGGAATGCAGATTATACGGGGATCCCGCCTGGAAATACATTCCAGAGGTAGATTACCTCGGAAAGTGTTGACAGTAAGATAGTGAAATTTTCCAGTGCGATGGTCCGATAACCGGCCGATTCTGCTTCAATACGAACAATCTGTTGTTGCACTCTCTTATCCCAAGTGGTTGCCAGCAGTCTTGTAATTAGTCTTCTCTGTGCTGAAGGGGGGGGAGAATCTAAGAAAGAGTTTTCCAGAGATAGAGGGGAGAAGAGGAGGGGGAGGGGAAGGGAAGAAATGAAGGCCAGCCAGCATGCAATCGGCTGAATTATTGATGGAAATGAAGAGAGAGAGGAGAGATAGAGATGATCACTGCACCAAATTGAGAGGAAATGAGTCGTGAAATGACTAATTATTGCGATCGGAGGGAATCAACACCTGTGAAAATTAGTTCCATAGGACGAATCCTCCACTCGACGAGAATGTGATTCAAAGGTTTTATGAATACACCAAAAAACATTTCACTGCAATTGAAGGTTATTGAGTCAGGAAACAATGAATATTTTGACAACGATTATGAGAACCCTGGTGTGACAAGAATGCGCTGAAAAGGAAAAAAATGGAAAAATAATCAATACCAAATTGCAGCCTGTCTTCATTGTGAGGCATTCCTCGCTCCTCTTCCTCTCGCATTCACTCATTCTTATCCCTTTCGACCCACTCCACTACCGTATCCCGGTGAGTTTTAAATATCGATGGTTAATTCTGAGGTACGCTCAGTCATAATTTTCTGTAACTTATATGTAACTTATTGCCTCAAATCCTGATACAAAGTTAGGGATACATAAACTTTTGTTCTGGGCCAAAAAAATCAATAATCCCCTCTCCTCAGGTATTCCATCCCTCTGTGATCCCCGCAGTGGACATCCACTCGTTGACGTTAAGGAAAGCGATTTCACCAGTCTCGCACTTAAGGTTATTTTAATATAATTTTTTATAAATATAAAAACTCCATCACGGTGGATTAGTGCAACACGAGTACACCATATTAGTTGATTTTGAGGAAAAACAATGCGGCTTGAGTTTGACATTGAAGAATTAAAATGTTTCTCCATGTGCTATCAGAAATTTATAATAAATAATTATCAGGCTCTGGGTGGTTTCATCATAATTCTCAACGACAATGGCGAAATTTACTACGCGAGTGAGAATGTCGAGCAATTTCTCGGATTTCATCAGGTGAGATTTATAAGTGAGACATTCAATTTGTATTTTTTTTTAAATTGTGTCGCCTTGTGAAGATAGGATGTGTGCAGAGGATAAAATTTTTTTATTAAATCAAAGTGATAAATACATTTGTTTTATTTGATTCATATTTCATACGAGATGTGACGCGTTGATTCCCGAATGGACCCGCGTCGATACATCAATATCGAATGAAACCGAAAACAACCTTCTTTTAAATTTCAACTTTTCTTTTGATTTTGTTTCAGCGGTCTTTTTCCCCTCTTGCAATTTTTATCTAATCTCTTCCCTATTCAGTCTGATATTCTCCACCAACCTCTCTATGATCTCATTCATTCCGAGGACAGAGAAGATATTCGACAACAACTCGATCCCGGTCTCCATGGACCCATTGAACCATGTGAGTGAGGGAGAAATCATTAATGAGTCTATGCGATGTTCTGAAGATAAACAATTGTTGGATTGCTGGAAAAATAATGTAGATGTAGTAATGCAAGTTCGAACAATCTTCCTAATTTCTGGTATCGCTGAAACATGAATGAACATAGTTATTGTCCAGGAAGAATTTTAAAATCGCAATTGTTCGATCACCAAATCAGGAGCAAATCAATATTTGCTAAAATTGTCCGCTTGTCTAATTTACTTTTACATTAGTAAATCTAGTTTTCATTTCAGACAATCCCTCAACCTCTTTCGCTCCTCCTGAGAATCTCGATAGAAACGTCAACGCCCGGTTTCGATGCTTACTAGATAACACTTGTGGTTTTCTGGTTAGCCAACTTTTTATCATTATATTTTTTTATTAATAAAACATTGTTTTTTCTGATAAACCCGTCTCTCGACTGTAATTTTACTTCACAGTATTCCTAGAAAGATGCCAGCATCCAGATTGTCTGTCATTCCTAACTCCTTTCTGGAGATTTGACCGGGTCGTTTACCTTACTATTGCAGCGAATGGACGTTCGTGGTAAGTTGATAGCCCTTCACGGTCTTCCCTCTTCGTATATCGCGGAGAGAGGAGGACCAACGAATTCGAATGGAACTGGAGCACTGCTGGGAATGCTCGCGGTTTGCACGTTAGTTGGATTATTCACAGTTCCCACTTAATCTACCCACTCCTTCCTATTTTCCCTCTAATCGGAAAGGTTGATATAATCAACATTTAAATATTGGATTATATTGCAATTCAAAGGGCTAGAAGAAAAAGATGTGAAGTAGATGCAATTAATATTTTTCTCTACGCCAAAGTGATTGCTACCGTATCAGCCCATCGTCGAATTCAGTCAATTTATGTCACTAGTGTATCCTCAATCCGCCGGGCCGTTCATTTTTTCCTCTTTCAGTCCCTTCGTTCCTCCTTCTTCTTCCGAATTACCTGCAGAGGAGTTGATATTGAAAACGAAGCACCAATTGGATGCCACTCTAATTTCAATGGACGATCGGTGAGATTGTTGTAGTGATCTTTGATCTTTCTTTTTTTTAAAGGGTTCTGCGATCCTTGAAGAGTACAGTCCACTGTGGCTGCGTGTAATGTTATTAACGAAAGCCAAATAGTTGCATTCTCGAATGAATCTTCCTTACTAGGTCATTCATATTTGTCACCGAAATTACCCTGTGCCCATTGACTTCCTCATTTGCACAAAATTGATCTTTGTTCTTTCTCAGAATGTTCTCGATCCTTGAATTGGACGAATCGGATCTTCCCGTTTCTTTCTATTCAATTGTCCACCCGGAAGACGCGAGTTCACTCACTGAAGCACACAAAGAAGGTGAGAAAAGATGTAGTAGAAAACTTTCGCCCCTGGTACATTCGAGTTGCACCGCTAGAATATTTTATAGTGGAGGTTATTGCCTCGTTTGGTGCATGATTTACTACCTTAGATACAATCATTTTTCAAATCAAACAGTCGTTGTCAATAATTTTATTCTTCTGGTTTAATTGGGAACTGATTAACGCGCAGTGTTATTAGCGATAAATTGTTTCCATTTCAGTTCTAAAGAGTGGTTCCTCTGGTCTTCTCATCTACCGTATCCTTGCTCGTCACTCGGGAAGAGAGTATTTCGTACAGAGCTCAGCTCGAATGTTCTACAAGAACGGGAAAATGGATTCGATCGGACTGACTCATCGGGTGCTTAAGTGAGTACGGTAGACTGCATACGGTAGATAGAGAATATCGATCTGACTTTCATATCGATCTGATAAATCGATTGCAGCGAAGTCGAGGGCACGATGCTGCTCGAGAAGCGATCATCTTTGAAGGTACGGCAGTGCAAAGGAAATATCGGCATTCAATTATTCAGGCCAAATTACTCTCTTTCGATGATTCTCTACTACAATCTCCGCGGACTCTACAGAGCACAGCCGCCCTTCCCGTTCCTGCCTCAAATGGAGGATGCATGGCTGGTACGATAGATTACGGTAGTCACAGATACAGTAATCCGTTGAAAGACAACTGGGAGATGTACCAGGTTACTGTAAATAACTGCACGATTGCAGGCATGATGCCGGGTCCGTCGTCAATGAAGAGTCTGGACGATGAGAATGAGTGAGTCAATCGATCGATAGACATGATTACAGTGATCTTCCTTTCAGGACTCCCTCTCCCTGTCTTCCTCCTCCTCCTCCTCAAGCATCTCGTCGGAAGCGTCACTCTCCCATTCATACCGTTCCTCCTCCTCCAAATCCCGGCCTCATTCATCAACCAGATTCACTCCATACACACGATTTGCAGCACTTGCAGCACACTCATCCGGCTGCAGCTGCAGCCATGCAATGGGTGAGGATACGGTAGGAGAAGATCAATCGATAACTGATTCTCGTGCAGGATATAAATCCTTTCCTGATGCCACCGTGTCCCAGCAATGCAGTTCCAGATCAACTCCAACCATGGATGATGCCTGGTAGGTCATACAAATACGATTTGGAAAAAAATATCTTCAAAAAAGGTATACATTGAGATAAACATGATGATTCAGGAACGATAATCGATTGGAATCATGGTTTGCAGCCCATGCAGCAACCATTCGGAAGCTCGGTTGCTGCAGCTGCAGCATTCGGTCAATAGCTTTCGATATTTATATTTTTTTCGATAGGAACATCAATTACACATTTATTATCTTTCTGACGATTACAAGCGATAATCAACGTTCGGTGAAACATTGATGCACGTGCTCATTTCAGTTATTTTCAGACTAGCATTACATTCAATACGGAGAACCAACAAAGTAAAAGGAAATTGAATGAAATATTTCGGAAATAATTATAGATGTAAATCATGATTGCCTAGTGATGATGTAATCTTCAGGCACAGACAGTGGTGGCTACGCTTTCGTCCCTCACGTTCACTTCGATGCAGCAGTTGCAGCATCTGCAGCCGGTGCAGCTGACCCCGCCCACTTTGGGCTGCAACAACACCCTCCCATTGGACAATTGTGGCAGAATGGTTAGTAGATAGGCTACTGAGGAGCAATTGTTTTGATCGATTGGATAACTGTAATTGTAATTCAGCTCTTCCTCCCGGTGCTCCATTGTTAGACGTGGCGACATCGCAAGCTGATCACTTGGGATATTTGAATAAGGTGCGGTAGGAGTACGGTATTTAAATTTTAGGAAAATCGATACATTTTCAGCAGATGCTACCTCCTGCAGAGTACCTCCAAACTACGGGCAAGAATCAATTAGATTTCATCTCAGAAGCAACAAATGCACTTTTAGGACAATGAATATCGACTGATTGTACGGAAAAATATGATAAATTATTTTTAAAAACCTTATTTCTCCAGTGTATCTACTTGCGGAACCTGGTTCCTCGAGATACCTTTTAAATTCAAATATCATGGTAGTTCTGTGTTGCGTGGATGAGTCGTAGGATATGAAGAGATTCAATGAATGGCAGGAATATTTGGCATACTCTCAAATAAAATGAACACCAATAATGATAATGTGATCCTGAGTTCATTCACGGAGAACAAAACGTGAGAAATCAAATCAAACAGGAAGAACATGATAATCTGAAGATTTAATTTTATCTCATTTTCACTTCATTCGATGTTCTCCATCGGTCGTTCTTTCTGATCATCTTTCTACTCACTTTTCTCACCGATGGGCAAATGTTTCGGAAAACCTCGCGAGTCAAATTCCCTCGTACGCGTAAGTTATTCCTCTTTTTATGATATTTCGCCATCTAAATAGAATTTAAAATGATGTGATCAAAGACTATTCGAAATTTGTAGAAATTTTTGGATTGCAGGATTCGATAGTTCTCTGTGATGGATATTACAAGATGACGGGATCAAACTACACGAGTTCCATTGATGGTCGATTCGTATTCATTCTCGGCAATATGCAGGTACTTATTTTGGGAATGAGTTTCAGAGTTCTCTTTCACCGTAACTTTTACCGTATCTCTTTTACTATATCTTAGTTACCCTATCTGGGAATACGTGTATCATTTTATGCGTTTTATGAAAACTTCAAATTATATTTTTCTAGTCAACTCGAATCGGCGTCAATCGATCAAGTGGAATCGTCGTTTCATTCCAATTAGACATTGTCGATCTCTTTCTGTCGAGGTTCGCAGTTTTGCCTCACATGAAGATTGATTTAATGAAGCCGAAATATCATTTATGATACATTCTTTATGTAAAATTTCAATGTATTTCGTTCAGTCGCATCCGAATCGATAATGTTGGTGACTTCTATGACTACGGTGTTCTCGTTGGTTTCTACGCTCTGAGCGATCGATCGATAGTTATCGTCGACTATCAACCGGTATTGCGTCATCTTTATGCAATATTATGCAATAAACATTAAAGAATACTCAAACTCTTTGTCAGAGACTGGTCAATGTCGACATCGAAAAGGGAATTGTGGGTAGACATCATTATTTGAGTATTATCTCTATTGGATACAGAAAATAGATCTACCTACATCAACGTATTTTCTCTTTATTATTTTGTATTTGAGTCTTCCTGCATCGATGTTACTCCATCAACTTTGAATCTTTCCTCAAGGGACACACCACACATGGAGTTGTATGTTATCTATCTCTCTGTTCTTGTTTTTTTTTGCATCAATAACTTACTTTTTGCGTTAATCGTAATAGCGTGGAAATAAAGGTAAATGTTTACAGGACTGGGCATCAACAATGGTTCCTTCCACTCCGACTTCTCCCACTCAATGCATTGTTTATCCTTCCGATCCACTTTCAACAAGACCGCACAAGGAGATTACCGATCTCATCGCTACAGTAAGACCTGTAAATTAATAACTCTGTGCATTAAATTTTTTTGTTCCACGCAATTCACATATTTTCTAATTGTAAAATTTCGAGGCAAAAGCACATGTACAACTTCACTTGCCTCATAGTCGCCCAGTTTCCAATACCTACCCGCCCTTCTTCATTTCTCCTACCGTAAGACTGACACTAATGAGTACGGTAATATTAATCAATCAATAATATTTTCATGTCCTCGGTTTCTTCATCGATTCTCGTCAATCGATATTCCCCATGACTGTGCTAGTGATGAACATCGAGTTTGTTTATTCAATATCAAAACACAGAATAACTGAGAATAAATACGTACGGGATCATAAAAAAATTGGTGTGAAACGCGAAAGCTGCGAGATAAAATGGTGTCTAGCAGCTTTCGCTCCACCCGAATCTTTCTTTAGCAGAATATGGGAGAGAGATAGGCAATAATCTTACAACAATGTTCACCGTGGTCGGACTGGATTATGCCACTGAATTTATCTATACAACTTAAGGTTTGCAGGACTTCTTCATTCTACGTGCAAGAGGCCACTCGATCCGACATTTTCTACAAGCCACGAGGATCGATTGGAACGAGACAATCGGAGTGGATTCACAGTGGAGATAGAGAAGTCATAATATTGAATCCTGGCATTTTTTGCTGCAGAATTTTAATTATTCTATTTTTAAACTAAAAGATTGTAGCTTTTCACTAAATTTGTTTACAAAAAATAACTTTATTTAATAATAAAACTAATTTGAGATGTGTTTCATCTCCCGTTTCCGTCGTTCTTCTCTCTGCTGGCAAGTTCTGCTCGCCACTTTCTGCAATCGAATTGTCACTGTGAGATTGAGGTTTCAAGATACCCATTTACACGAATAGTCTTCCTTCATCTATTGGACAATCACTCTGGAGGTGTAATCTAAAGTAGAATGATCCTGAATTTAAAAAAAAATAATTGCAGGAAGCAGTGAAGGTCTCGGAATGGTTGCATTCGATGAATCATCAGAAGTTCGTTGCTTTATTTCCATTTCTCTCTCTTCCTCTTTCTACTGTTGCAATTAACATACCCTCTCAGTAGTGGGAGACATTAAAAAGCATCAAAAAGTTTACAAAACGCCGCGAAGTTTACAAAACGATTATTTTCCCAAAAAAAACAATCAACTGAAACTGTCTTTCCCACCCAGATGGAGTCTCCATTGTCTCGTTCTCGCTCTTCGTCCAATTCTCCTCCAATCTCGACTACTCGAACCAGAAAATGAATCATTCATCAAGTAGGCCTTTTATATCACGCTGGGAACACTTTATTCTCCGAATATTCTGTCTGAATAACTGTCTGCTCCAACAAAACAATTTTGAGACTGGGTGTTCTGGACACGCGTACGCTGCAATGGAGTCAGATCACGGTTGGAACACAATTTATATTTAGGCAAATATTGATTTTTTTAATATTATTATTTTGAATTTATAACTTTTAGGCACCAATGTGGAATGACGAAGGAACGTCTCTCGTCCCTCTCAGAAACGGACAATTTATCATTGTTTCAAATGTTAGTTTATCTAATTTACACAAACACAAGCAGTACAAAGAACAGTATTTTTTTAAATTAATTTTCTTTCCTTGCTTCCGATTTAATTGGACTAAATGAGAAGGATTAATTATTTGGATGCAGACTTCATCTCTCAGTGGAAGTCGTCTCATCGGTCATTCCTCCCTCACTCATCCCTCTATGCATCGAATTCGAATTGTTGACAATCCGCGCAGGTTTATTTTAATCGATGCATCATCGTTAAATAATTTTCCCTATTTTTTTCTTATTTTATTAACGATCCACTTGTATAAATTGAGTGAAACAGGGATCTGGTTCCCCTGTGGATTCGAATCATCAATCTCATTTCAGACTTTCATCCCTCCTTCGAATTTCATCGATCGAAGTGCAGAAAAACGGAAGAATCGACAGGAATCTGCAGAAAATTATCGCTGAGCGAATTCGATGACCAAATCATTCCGAATTTTGCTCCACTCGTTCCGTTGCCCATTTCGAATACTAGTCCCGTGATAAATGTTTGCGTCTTTAGCACAACGTTATATAGGGGATCTTACTATTCTGAGCTTCCTGTACGTTTCTAAATTTGTTTCGATTCTTGCAACTACTTGGTTGAGAAAACGCTGATCGGAATTTCTGGCCAACTTTGGTCTTTGTATGGTACTTTGGTATGGTCTTTGTCAACTTGCAAACAAAAACTATTGAACACTTTGTAGAGAAGAAAGGGAACTACTTGTGGTGTGTCTGGTTGTTTCACTATGATTAGCCATTTTGAAGTTTTTTTAAATTTTATTTATTCAATCAATGTGTACAGTACACAATGAAATTAAAATGAACTAATGAGGACTAGACGATGTACACTTACGAATTGCATTCGAATTATTAATTAGTTGAACAATGATCGGGCGAATTTTACAGCACGTCTGAACAGACGAGGACGTTTAGGGCGGGAGGCTTCGGCGGTATCTTTCTTGACCTCCTGATTCTGGGTTGGGACCTTCTCGTTCTCCTCCTTGCCTTGTTCCATTTCCGCCTCGAACAGCTTGATGAACTCAGTCTCTTCTCGACAGAATGGACAAGTGAGAAGGGACGACCCATCGGCGATTTGAAGGGCGCACGCTGAACAAGTTGTGTGGCCGCATCGAATGAAGACGGATCGTTGACGGGGAGACTCGGTGTAGCAGACATCGCACGAACGGGAGAAACGAGGAGGAGAGATCGAACTGCAATATTATTGGATTATAATTGGAATTTGTCAAGTACCAGTTTTGAAACGGGAAAAACAGATTTGAAGCTAAACCGCTACTCACCTCTGCTCGTTCTCCTCTCTCAGCTCTTTGATGCGCTGCTCCCGCTGCTCTTTGTCCATCTGCTGCATCTGTCGTGGTTGTGCTGCTGCAGCCACGAATCTCTCATTGTGGAATAGCGCGTTCTCGATGAGACGCTCGAAGATCAAGTATCTGACGTCATAGGGAACGTCTGTGACGTCGAAGTGGAGGTCCTCTTCCTCCGATTCCTCATTGAGATCGAATGGATTGAATCCGAACTCGTAGTGCGCCATGACGGGATAAGGGGGAGTAGAGGGATGGTGGACGGCCGATCTCTCCACTCTCTCTTCTACTCCATCATCCTCGGTGTCGGTGACTGCCGACTCGTACTCTTCCCGATCGAAGAATCGGATGGTCCGAGAAGGGCCGTGCTCCATCGGAGGAGGAGGAGGAGTGTAGAGAGGAGCGGAGTCGAAGTGATCGTAGTCGTCGAGGGTGGTCTCGGGAGTCAGAGGGCCGGCGTTGGGAGTGAAGGGAGCCTGGAATGACAATATTTACACTTGTTATAATGCTTGTCTATGGAACGTGAAGATAACGTGTATGGATGAGATGAATTTACCTCCTCTATTTCCTCGGAATCTCCAATCTCAAGTGCCTCCTCTTCCTCATCTTCCTCCTCCATTTCGTGGATGGGAGGCAGGCGGCTGGGAGTGGATTGAATCGAAGGGGACTGAGGAGTGACCTGTAATTTAGACATGAATGAGAGGAGAAATAGAAATTGTAGAAACTTGGATGGTGCAATAAGCAATCCCATGCTACTGGATTTATACGAGAATATTCTCTTACCGGCTCGACAGAGTGTGCGATCGAGGCCTGTTCCTCCTCCATCTCTTCATCGAAATCCTCGCTGATGGACGCGAGTCCTCCGGGGCAGTTGCTAACGATCGGCGCTTGCTTGATCGTCTGCAATTATAGTATATTAATACTACAAATTAATGATTGTTTATGCAGTTACAATTGGCATAATCTATAAGAATAGCTTACCTTTCTGCGCTCGATGCCATCGACGGTGTTCTTCTTGAGAGAAGCGAGGTTGGGCGAGACGGGCATGATTGGGACAGCAGGAAGGCGGACGAGGGAGAAGAAGAGTTAGTCAGGAGAACTGACTGATGGAGAAGTGATTGGATGAGGCTCTCGTCGGGTTATATAGGAGAAGATCGGCGACGGGCTTCCGACCATTATGAGAAGGGACCATTATGCATCCGAATATATCGTATTGAGTAGTAGGGAGAAGTGCCAGAGGGCATGCTCATTTGAGGAGTAGTCTGTAAATGTGCTATGCATGGCGTCGGTTTCGGTGGGAACGCGAGTTGTTTATGAGAGTACGCATATATTTTATAATATGAGAAGTGAAAAAAGGGATTTGTTAAGAATATGTCGTCATTGCTATGCAATTGCAGGAGCGTCTGGCACTCGAGTTGTCGTCGTGGTCGGCAGATCGTTCTTTTTCGAATGATCGACAGAAATTATGAAACATGAAATTTTCATTCTCTGATAAATCTGTGGGCTATTATCACAACGTTCTTCGGTGTTTCACAATGTTTTGATATTTGGATATTCGACATGTTCAACCGCTCTTTCTGAAAACAGCTAAAAACGCCGAACTTGGAACTCATTTGGGTTTATTTCAGTTGTCAAAACTTGCTAAGGACCTCTGGTGACCCCAAAAAATCGATAAATAGTTTGCGCAAAATCTTCCAGATGTTGATTTCTATTAAACTTTCTCCGATATTTTAAATATCCCGTTCTTTGTATTCACTATGATAAATTGAGTGAAAGGGGATCTGGAGAACCTGAAGATTTGAATTAACTATCTTATTACAGACCAGCATTTTCCTTCGAATTTCATCGATCGAAGTGCACAAGAATGGAAGAATCGACAGGAATCCTCTGAAAATTATCGCTGAACGAATTCGATGAGTCTCTTTCGCGGCATGACCGAAATTATGAGAGACTATCTGAGTGGATCAACATATTTGTTTAGATGCTTGGCACAGTACGAAAAGTGAGAGATTGAATGAAACATGGAATTATGCACAGTAGCCCAGGAGGAGTTGCCGCGTGATGTAAAAAGTTGCGAAATCGCTTCTACGCCTCAGGGCATTTACGTCATAGGAATTTCAGGTTTTTGAAAAACTTCGTCAAATGACCCAATGAGTGGTACCAATCGATTCCTCATAAAATTCTAATACTTTTTCGACTCTGGACATTTTTTGATATTTATCGATCTAACGCCAGAAAACTTGGAAATGTGAATATCATTTTCAATTTTAATTTATTGTACCTATTTCCCACCACCAACTACAAAATTTTATTTTCGTAAAACATTTCAATAACAATGACTTGCATTTCGTATAAATATGGTACATTTTAATTTTGGCGGAAAATGTAAACTTTGAGAAAAACGGAGTGCCATACCATTTATAGTGTGCTTACTGTAAGTCGGACGAGATTTGTATTTCTGTTAAACGGCGTCAGGGCAGAATTTATCGTGAATAAAATGACTCGCCTGTTGCAATAAGACTCGGTCGTATGCGGTAATTTGATTACCGTAACCGTTAAGTGATAAGGCGAACCTCGGCCGGCATACTGTAGGCACACCATAAATGGTATGGCACTCCGTTTTTCGCAAAGTTTACATTTTCCGCCGAAATTAAAATGTACCATATTTATACGAAATGCAAGTCATTGTTATTGAAATGTTTTGCGAGAATAAAATTTTGTAGTTGGCGGTGGGAAATACGTACAATAACTTAAAATTGAAAATGATATTCACATTTCCGAGTTTTCTGGCGTTAGATCGATAAATATCGAAAAATGTCCAGAGTCGAAAAAGTCTTAGAATTTTATGAGGAATCGATTGGTACCACTCATTAGGTCATTTGACGAAGTTTTTCAAAACCCGGAAATTCCTATGACGTAAATGCCCTGAGGCGTAGAAGCGATTTCGCAACTTTTTACATCACGGGGCAACTCCTCCTGGGCTACTGTGCATAATGCCATGTTTCACTCAATCTCTCACTTTTTGTACTGTGCCAAGAGTAATTCGACTGAGTCCGATAGTCTCTCTTATGAAACTGGAAAAGATCCACTGCGTGATACATGTTTGCGTCTTTATCAGAACGTTCTTTGGTGTTTCACAATGTTTTGAAATTTTCAATTGATCAGGTTCAACCGATGCATCTACGTCCCTGTTCTGAATTTTATGTGTAATTCTCACTCAAATATGCACGTTTCCGAGAGGTTCTCTTGCAACCTCATTTCATTCTATTCCTCGTCTCTCGTGAAGAGTGGTCACTCGCTGCGATCGATCGATCGACAGGTACAGTTGTTATTTTAATTTGTTACCGTATCATACTGTCTAAAAACACGACAGCATCCTTCTCCTGTCAGATATGCTGCATCTTATCTTCCTATTCGCATGCGTCATCGCTAGCAGTTCCTTCCTACTGTTCTGTGGAGGCGAGAAGAAAGTCAGTTGTCGATTCTCCCTCAACGTACCGTACTCGATTTGTCATACTGTAGGAAGAGAAGAAACTGACGAATTCTATGCTGGGAGATAAGACTTTGCCGCAGCAAGCAATGCCTTCTGGACCCGCCCCAGTTCAAGCATGAGAAGTTGGCAACGTGCCAGAACTCCGCCCCTCTACCCGTCCTCTAATGCACCAATACACATTTGACTATCTCTCCATTTCACTTTCATCACAATCTTACGTCAAGTCTAGGTCATCAAGAAAGTCTCGAATAAATGAACATTCTGAGTCATGACATTTCACATTGCAAATAACCGCGCATAACATCAGATTCTAAAATTTCGTTGGTTTCTCCTCGCCCGCACTATTTGGGATTCAGGATCACTTCAGACAAAAATTCTTCCCATAATGATCATTGATAATCCAAGAAATGATATTTACTTCGAAAATTACTCCCTGCCATTCAGTCCGCGCAAGTTTCATGTTATTGTTGATTTTTAAAAAATAACCTGAGGTGACTAAACTTTCAGAAAAAATATACTGACAATGAGGCGTTGACAACTGTGCGAATGCGTATTTCGACAATTCTCGCAAAGGATGACTACCAACAGTTAAAACATCTATGGGTCCAAACTGTCCATTCTTCGTGCGTCAACCAAATTCAGTGTAAAACATACTATGTTTATCATACTATGTTTATTATCAACTTTTGTGTGTAATTTTACAGATTATTACGGTGGTCGTAATGGGTCGTAATCGTGTGGAGCAAATTCGTGTGTTTCGGTGGGTTTGAAAGGCGGCTTGAAGCGAAAGTAAATACAGGAATGGTTAGGACACGGTTAATCACAGGAATTGGGGGAGAAGGGAATGGGAACACAACCGATTGGGGGGAAATTATCGATTGAATTTGTATCGCACGGGGATTGTGACAACCCGTTACATAGAAACAAGATGGAAATACTGTAATCAAAGGGGAGAAGAGTATAATAGTGCAAATCTTGGCTATTTGGGGGAACTCGTGAATTCGACTTCGCTGAGTATCAGATACAAGACCATTTGTGTACAAGAATATTGTAGTGCGAGGGGCGGGGAATGGAAGAAGAGAGGGGTCAACGGGAATCAATCAATATTTCAATTCACAACCATCGTATACAATCTAGTCATGGAATGTAAGGGAGGGGATACTGTAGGATTCATATAAATCGATACAAATGGCAAGGGGAAGGGACTGTGTCACAGATGAACACTCAGACAAACTAATCGATAATTTATTATCACAACGTACGAGACTACCGTAATCTACTAACTACCGTACCCTACAATCTCGTGAGAGGAGAGTAGGCACAGGGAGGTTGGATGGCTGCCTGTTGCTGTTGCTGCAACTGCTGCTGCAACGCCAACGGAGTTTGCAGCACAGGGGGCGGGGCTTGATAGGGACAGTCGCCCATTGCAGCAGATGGCAATTGGAAGGATGGAGGAGGAGGGGGAGGAGAGTACTTGGGAGGGGGATACAGTGTGCCCTGAGGGAACATTGACTGATGGTATGTCGAAGGGGGCGGAGTCTGAGGAAGTCGTGGCGCACCCGGGGCGCCGGCTGGCGCGGCCGCCGAGAAGGCGCGAGCCAGCGACGACTTGGGGATGCAGTACCGATTCTGTTGGTAGGCGGGAATCTCGGAGTAATCGGAACGATGGGATGAGGCACCTGCAGAGGAATTTGATTACTTTTACACACAGATATTGTACTTCTTTCACCAAAAAGATACTGTCATCGTTCCGCCCGATCTTTTCCATTGATATGCAATGGGTGAAACCTCACTCCACCTGCCCTACCTCCCTCCCCTTCTCTCCTCCCCTCCCCCCTACTCACCACTACTGCATCCTCCATGTACGATCATTGCTCCACTATCCCAATCTCCATAACCTCCGTATATAATTCCTCCTCCAATAGGTCCAGCTCCCAATCTCGCCTCGTAAACTCCAACGTCACGACCTGAGAAGAGAAAGAATTAGATCAGAATAGGGAAATCGATTTTTCGCCCTTTCCTTATCTATAGTCGAGAGAACGCGACAACTCAGTTGAATTCTGGCAGCAAATACGTTTTAAAGAAAAATACAAATTGATAAATCCTCGTAAATTTGTGTTTTACTATTTTATCATTTAGATCAGTAAGCGAAGTTTCTTAATGTTTGCCATATAACGGCGAAAGATAAAAATACGAATGTGATGTGAGATGTATATGCTAGTGTTTGTGAAAAGCCCCACATGAGGCGTCAGCAAACATCTCGTGAGTTTGTTTTTTTGTTCATCTATCGTAATTTTGGAATTGCATTGTCTCAGTTGATATGTAGGACATGTATCCTATTCAATTTAGTCATCTACACTGTGATCTGAGGCCATTTTTTTTATAATAACAACTGAAAAATTTTCTTACCAGAAGGTGAAGTGGAGGATGAGGAAGAAGAAGCGAGGAGAGGAGGAGAGAGAGAAGAGTTCTTAGAACGAGACTGAAATTGAAATCAATTTGTATTTTTCTCAGGCAAAGTTAATCTCGAGTGGCGACATAGTTGTTTCCCGTTTCACCCTTATCTAATAAGTAGATCATGGCAGGGGGGAAGATGATTGCTCTTACACAAAGATGATCAAAAAAGGCCAATTATCTTATGTCAACCACTGCGTCTTTCTCGTTTGATCAACACTTTGAATATCTTAAATACAGTGAGAGCCGATTGGAATTCCAGACCCGTTTCACAATATCGCTTTATCTTTCCTCACCTTCCTCTGTTGTGAATATCCTCCGTAAACAGCGTGTTTAGCTGTAATTGGAGTGGCGGGACGAGAATTTTTGCCTCCCGTTCGACAGCAAACAACGAGAAGAACGAGAATGAGAATGAGAACTACCTGAATCAGGGAGAGAGATCAGAGGGGTACGGTAGATGAATAATTGACTTTTATGCTGCGCAAAAATCAGGGGGTGCAAAGTGCAATAAAAAATTGGGGGTGCAAACAAAAAATTTGAATTCCCGCAATTATCGATTTTTGCTTATATCTCGGCTCCCGGTGAACCTAGCGGTACAAAATTTCCGTTTGCAAGTTCGAAATGTGTAAAGTAGTTTACATCCGAAGTTTTGTACCCCTAACTTCAACGGGAGCAAAGATATAAGCAAAAATCGATAATTGCGGGAATTCAAATTTTTCGTTTGCACCCCCCGAGATTTTTGCACCTTGGTGCAATTGCACCCATGATTTTTGCGCAGAATCAGACAGAACGAGAATTGATAAATTATCACATGTTTAAACCGCAGGTTCTATGTTTCAAACACTTCACAAATTCTCATAATAGACCATCATTTCATTATGGATACAATCCATTGTTCAAACTAACCACAATTGATCCCAGCAGTAGCAGTAGAGACATCTGATTGAACAGCGAATCACACGCACCGAGATCAGCAATCGATTTGTGTTCTTTCTCCTGAGAAGGGATACGGTAAGGTACGGTATCGACTGAATTATGTTATCGGGAGGCATTGCCCAGATCTAATACAGCTACCGTGATATCAGATGTGATAAACTACCGTAACCCCGTAATTCAAATACCGTACCGTAATGGCACATCGTCCATGTAGATCGATAGTGGGCGGGAAACTTCTCAGTTTGCAATCATTGCAACTCAGATGAGGAATTCCTCCCAGATGAAGAACACGAAGGGAAAGTGGAAGGGGCTGAGAGAAGGGAAGAAATTTATTAGAAAAGCAAGTGGGAAGAGAGATTTGTGTTTCAGCATCTTATCACAAGGAAATCGACAGATTGTGGAATAATTAAAGGAACGTTTTAGGCTCTAGAATGTAATTTAACAATATTGGTCTATCGCAATCAACAGAGTTCTATCAAATACCTGAAATGCAGCAGGACTGAATGATGTCAGTTGTGTGCAATGGGCGAGTGAGAGATACTCCAGTGACGTCAGAGAGACAAACACATTCATCTGCAATTATCGATTGATTATTATAATTACATTAATCGATACCCTAATATTGTACCGTACACCATGTTCCGTCCAAGACCCCCCCAATATGCCCTCAGGGGGGGGGGGGGTCAATTATCCCTGTCCTCTCCCTCCCTTCAGAATTCCACTTAAGCGCTTCAATAGGCGAGTGAATGAGTGAACTCTCTTCGTGAATTGGCATGGCTATACACCACTCATCACACTTCAATTAAACTTATCCCCCTTCTCAACAATGACTCTCTCACTTCCACACACTCTCTCGACAATCAGAAAATTAGAGAGAGGGAGAGACGAAATGGCCCTCGGGCACCTCTTTAGCGTTACGCAATTCACAACCCATTTGAAGTAGTCGTGTACCTCTTTTGTTCCAGAACCCACTACTAGTACTACTACTACTACTACTCAAGCTACCGTAGCCCTTGTTCATTTGAATCTTCAACATTTCCGTTTCTACAGCTACTCTACCATTATTATCTCCAATCACTCTACACATCTCATACCTCCACCTCGAATCCCCAATCCACTAGGTAGTCGTGTTCTCCAAAAGTTCAGATTTCCCAATTCTCACTTCTTGACACATACGCAACCCGTCCCCCGTGATAGTGGCTTCCCTATTTTGGGAAGCTATTTTTGCATAATACCAAATGGCATCTCTCCATACCTGTACATTATCGAGTCTCTTGTTGTGACTTAGATTGAGATGGCTCAAATCGACGAGGGAATCAAAAGCCGCAGTTTGAAGTTGTCGCAATTCGTTGTGAGAGAGATCGATGAATTTGAGAGATGGAGGAAAGGAGGGAGGAGAGGGAAGGGAGGAGACCTGTGAGAAATTTAGGAAGGATACAGTGATAAACGTTTGTTATTTTCACTAAATAATATAGACCTTTCGAATTAAGACCAGATATATTATGTTGCTGCACGAAACCATAGAGCTAGTAGATTCATGTTTCACCCCTAACATATCGTCTCAAACCACCAAGGATCCACAATAGGGTTGGTGAAATCGGTTAAGCTCGGCACACGGTTAACCGTCCCTTTTTTGTAACGGTAAAGCCCGCCAAAAGCCTGTCACCGAGCCGGTTCACCGCGGTCGAGAGAGAGCGCGCGGTCTGAACCGCGAGCCAGCGGTTAACCTCGGGCTCGCGGCTCGGACCGCGCGCTCTCTCTCGGTCACGAGCCGAGGTTAACCTTCGGCTCGCACCGATTTAACCAACCCTAATCCCCAATAGTCACATATAGTCTCAAATCGTTATGACAATTTGACCACACCCTTTTATCACCACAACAATTGTCTCGGAAACAATGAGATTAATGTTGCAACATTTCCACACATTCCAGATGAATGTGTAAATTCTGTTTTCTTCTATAATTCTATCAACCTATGGTCATAAATCCATCGATTTCCACTTACCAAATTATGGCTTGCATCGAGTTTCTCCAATTTGCTCAAATGATCAATTCTATCCAAATGTTTAATGGAATTGCCAGCAATATTGAGAACGAGCAGAGAGGGAAGAGGAGAGAGCGAGGAGGTCTGAATATGAAAAGGAGTAATTACTATATCATTCATTATGTGAAGGTAATTAAAGGGACCCGGCATCGAAAAATAAATTATTTTTATTTTAAATCGAAAAATATATTATTTTTATTTTAAGAGAATTTTAAGAATAACTGTGAAAACCGAATATTTTTACTAGTTTTTATAAATTAATTATGAATTTTCAAAGATGGCAAAATTTAGGTATACGGTAGTTCTCGCATCCGCGTACTTACGCTGTTTAGCGGCTGTAGAATCTCAAAAAAAATCTCAAAAATATTTTTGCGTTTCTTTCTACTGATTCGTCCTCACACTCGCCATTGTCTAATCAATTGCAACACCACTTATTTTCACTTTGCTAGGGCCTTTTTAAACTTTTGCAGCCGCTAAACAGCGTAAGTTTTGTGGATGCAGGAGCTACAGTACCTATTAAACATGATTTTTTGAAAATGCATAATTAATTTTTAAAAAATCGTAAAAATATGCGGTTTTTCAGTTAATCTTAGAATTTTCAGCTCTATCGAATAAAAATAAAATTAAAAGAATATAAAATTATTATTTTTTTGGCTGCAAACCCCCTTTAATATCAAAAAAAATATGTGAACAAAACAGTCGATGTTAATTTAGTCAACCCGTTAACTCTGGGCTTCATCAAAACATTAAACGCGAATGATCAAATCCTTTACAATCTTTCCCACGTTTAACAACAAATCAATCCTAGTTAATCCACCTACCGTATCCAGTTTGTTCCCGCTTAGATCCAGCATTTGCAGGCGTCGCTGCTGTCCGAAGAGACCACGAGGAAGGAAAGAGAGACGGTTGTTCTGCAATTCAATCCATAAGAACCAACTACCGTATCTCGCTACCGTATTCCTCGTATCTACCGTACCTTGAGATTGAGTTCCTCCAATCTCTCTAGTCCATGTAATATTCCCTGTTCCAATTCTTTCAATCCACAATTGGATAAATCGAGTCTTCTCAGTCCATCTAGTGCATCAAAAGCTCGAAGAGGAAGAGAAAGACGACGGTTCGATGAGAGATCCAAGTACTGAAACAGAGGTTACATCATCACTATGTAATGTGTTTTCTTATAATATAGAAAAATCAAGTTCCCATTAGCATTCTAGTCTCTAAGATGTTTCAATAGTCACTGAATATCGCACTCTATCAAGTATTACTACAGAATCATTCAAATCTCCCGCACTATTCCCGTTTCAGGTGTTCTTCTTTTTTTTACGCGGACTATCGCCTAACAATCCCAACGCAGTTCCCATGGTATCCTTGTTTCAGACGTGTGCTATATCGTTTGTTTCCAGTAGCTTTCACAATCAGTTCTAAGATCGCCCTTAAATCGGACTAAATATTTACCACAAACTTTGTCATACGAAAAAGTTGCCCACCCTATTCCCGTTTCAGACGCATTTCATATTCGATGTCTTCAACACTGGTCAATCACTTCCCAATATCCTCACCTCCAATCCACTCGCTCCGGTGAATGCATCAGGATGTATGCTCTTGATATCGTTCATCGCCAGATCGATTTTCTTCAGAGAGGGAAGACCCGCAAAGACCTGAATGTATTTATTTTAATTTTAAAAATGATGGAGATAGCAGATTCGTCGCATAATAATAGGAAAATTATTTTAAAGTTGGAATAAAAAAAAAGTCAATGAATTTACTATTATTTAAGCTTACACCATCGTTCAATGCGGTGATCGATGAATTGCGGAGAATGAGCGTGTGCAGATCTGTAAGAAATATTGATAATTAGGTGATTACTATTTTTGCATATATATTTTATTAGATCGTCTTCGCTTTGTCTACTATTTACATGCATTACGGCTAGCTCGTACTAATCACCTGAGACGTTTTACGCACTATTACAATATTATTTTCTCAGACCAACAGCATTCTGGTTTCAGGCGCATTTCATGAGACATGATTGCATCGCTTTTGAATTGAACGCGTGGATCTATTCTGAATGCAATTTTCTATAAAATCCCCAACATGCGGCAACATTTCCCTTCGGTTGCAATCTCAGACCCCATTCTCTCCTGTCAGTCAAGGCCGTAACTGCACTGTCTCATTCCATCCATAATCACAGACACTGCTCCCTCTCCCTCCCATCCTCATAATTACCATGTTACGCAACTAACACCATCGTCTTACTATACCCCATCCTCTCTCTCAGCACTCTCTCCATCTCCCACAGTCTCTCGTCTTATCTGACCGACGAGAGAGTGTGCAAAAATGAGAGAGTGAGGCCCGATTCGCCCCCAACTCGACTCATTTCTACTGGAATCTCGACCATTAATGCGCACTGCCGCCGCTGCAACATAGTCGTAAATCTTGGTCGGGTATAGTTCTCATTTCTCTCCCGTCTCTCTCTCTCTCTCTCTCTCTCTCTCTCTCTTTCTCTCTCCCCTCGTTCTCCTCATTACCCATTCTGCCTTGATCTACCGACCAACTAAGAGAGACGGAATAGAGCACCCCATTCTCTCTCATCTCTCTCGAATCTTGGGGAATTCCTAATCATAGAAACGGCTCTTCTCTCTCTTTTACTGGCCAGTGGCCGGACAGATGCTCTCCTCCCTTTGCACACTTTCTCATCAGTTAGAGCAGGCGAGAGAGCGTGCGGAAATGAGAGAGTGCGCATCCATTTCTTACTCGTTTAGCACTCGCCGCGCATCCTTCCAGCTGTACTTTCATTACTTCCCCAGCCTGATTGAATGAGCGATCCGAGAGAAAAGGGAAGAGACACAGAGGAACAACCGTCTCCATCACTATTATCACTACGACCGATCGTCACCAGCTGCACTCTCGCCTCTCTGGCACTCTCGGTGCTGTAACCTAATACCATTGCGTGGTATGATAATGGGAGAAGCTACAGTACGCGCATCTATTCATTCTCTAATTGCCTGCACTCTCTTACATTCCCTTGTCTCTCATCGCAATGTTTCACTGTCTTGGTGTTCGCAGTTGCAATGGAGACCATCTGCCACCAGTAGGCAGAGGAGGGGAGAGAGAGAGAGAGAGAGAGAGAAGCTATTGTCTAATCTGATCCGTGAGCAATTGGCAGTAGCATTCGATAGCAGAGAGAGGAGGGGATGAGCAAAAAGATGGATTGCCCCTCTTCTCTCCTCTCTATGGCATAATCATGAGATTACAGGCTTCCATCTTCTCTGGTTAGAGATCATACGGATTGAGGAGAGCGCGCCAGGCGGCCAGACAGTACAGACCGGATACAGTTGCTTCTTTTGTTTGCCCTCTTCCTTTCTTTCTTTCACCTTAGGGCAGAGTGCGCAACAATTAATCAGATTCTTCGCCCGGAAACAGAGAGAAAGTGATACAACGTGTGAGGGAGAGAGAAACAGCAGGAAATGAGAGAGAGAGAGAAAAGGGCCAATTTTTCCAACAAACATGCCAATTGCTGCGTAAGAACAATCAAGCAGGCCAATTCATCATACGTTCTCTGCCACATTTCCTGCTTCGAAACCCCGAAGGATCGAGAGGAGATGGATGAGTGAAATAAATAGCAGCCCGCATGCTAATTTCGAGAGATTCAGCCCGTGCCTTCGCACAACAAAATTCTATGTCGGATTCTGAGATGAATCCACCCCCACCCCCCAGGGGGGTTTCGTGCTGCACCGTGGTTATCAATGATACAGGGATGTACTCGAGGTAATGCCCAGACGAAAAATAAACACAGGATACAACAATCACGAGTGTACGTATTGAAACAACGAACAATCCAGTGGAATTTGCGCTGCATTCTTTTAATAAGTTGTCCGCTCACGATTGAAATAATGTTCTGATTGGCCCCGTAATTAGAATAAATACTAACCAATGCTAATTAAAACGTTGCAAAACATAGCAAGTCCATAAATAAAATTCTACAATACTGACTGGGTGTGAGTGAGTAGAGTGGCCAGGTGGGCATCTCCATTCTCGATCCCGTCAGATCGAGATATGTCGTAGTGGGAGGAAGGAGGAACGGGAAATCGTGTTGACTGCAAGGAGAATGTTTAGACTCACTTCTTCTACGACCAAGTTTTACGAAATGTACTTCGAGAAATCTCCATGATTTTCGGTTAAGAATACGTTGCACGATCAGACTGCAAATCACACCTCAATAAACCAAAAATGAAATACCAAAGCCGACTCACGATCCGGGTGTGCACTTGACCACCGTCCCTCCATCCTCGCAGCTGCAACTGTCGGGACATGCTGCAGTCGGATGAACGAAGAGAAGAAGAAGAAGAAGAGGGAGGAGGAGGAGGGAGGAACGGGGGAATAGAGAGAAGGCGGGGGAGGAGGAGGAGGTGGGGGAATGGGTAGTTGATGTAGATGAGGAAACTCTGTAAAAAAATCCGTGTTTCCGTCGGTGAACGCCAGAGTAATCACAATTTCGTCCACACCTCTGCAGATAAGACCCGCGTGAAACACGCAACCCCCTATCACTCCTTTGCGCGAGTATTTGTTTCCCTCGCAGGTGGGTATTTCATGTTGTCACTGCCTACTCTAAATATACCACTCCCATTGCCTATCGATCACATCAAGTCTGTTATCCCCCTTCTCGCTCTACTTCATATCAATGATTCCCGTACCTCTCTTTCCCATTTTCCTCCTTCTTCTCCTCCATTCGTTCGTATTCCTCTGGCAGAAGGGGCACTCTTCTCGACATTGACTCCATCTCAGCAGAGGGAGAAGAAGACGCTAACAAGCGCCCACGCATTTTCTGAAATACAACGACATAATTTGAGTAATTATTTCCCCCCGATTAATATTATCACCATGTTAATTATCGAATACACGACGGCAATTTATGTGCGCGATCACAAATAAAGTACTTTTTGTAAACATTTCGAAAAGACTGTCATAGCGCATCATGCAAAAATTTGACGTACATGAAACATTCTCGTACCACTAATCCGCCGAGAGGGGTGGGGGTCAGTCAGTCTTACAAAGCGAGTCTAAACGAGTAGTATGGGGGGGGGCAACAAAACATGAAAGGACCAGCCGGAAATCAGTGAGTTGAGACTCGAAAAGAGTCAATTGACGATGAAAAATAGACAAGAGAGAATGGGGAAGACGAAGAAGGGAGGGAAGAAGAGGAGGAGGAAGGGAATGAATGTAGGGAGATGGACACGGAGGAGTTAGTTGTCAGAGAGAAATGAGAAGGAGGGGAGGAGGGGAAAGAGACAATGACAAGTTGCAATCAGCGCACGCGAGTCATAACTTGCAGTTGCATCATCACTAGTTAATGCGATCTTGCATAGTGACGATGCAACACATGTGGGCAGGGGGGAAGGTGCACGATGCAAAAGAGGGTCGGGAATTACGGGGACACTGTGCAACAGCCAAAATAGTACAAATTGAGAAGGGGTAATAATTACAGCATTTTATCACTCTTAAATGGATTATACTGGTACAGAGGCATTGTGAAAATAGACTCGGATAAGCAAAGCCCGCCTATGTGCTGCGCGCTCAATTCGGCGCAAATCGGTCCCCCTGCCATTCAAGCGTGCAAATGAGTAGTCACTTCCAAATGAGTCTCTCTCTCTCTCTCATTCCCTCAGTCATTTCTCCTCATTTCAATTGACATCGCGCAACACGAGTAATCGAGAGAGGACAAAGTGTGAGTGAATTGAGAAACGATAAAAATGAAAGAATGAAGAAAGAAAGAGAAAGAGAGAGAGAGAGAGAGAGAGCAGAGAAGAAAAAAGGTCGGAAATGATCAGAACAAACGGAAAAAGGGGGAGCGAATAGAGTGGCAAAAGTGCGCGTCGTGCCATTTATCTATTGCAAAAACATCCGCGCCCCGATTGACTCTCCCATTGATCAGAGCCAAGTGATTAGATCAATCAATAAAGTCCCTACCGTAATCCAACCATGGACAAACTACCGTAATCATACAGTAGCAAGTGTGCGCGCGTGTCCGAGATTAGCATATAGAGAGCGGGCAGTCTCTAGGATCTGAGAGAAGGGGGATCAGGCGCACAAAAAAGACGAGGGGGTGAATGAACACCCAAGGGTTATCCCCGGGATCCAAAGAAGAAGGGGAGGGGTAGGTGCCCCCTTTCATCTTCTGGAGGGATCCTCAGGAAGGATTGAGAGGGGAGATCGGGAGGAGGAGAAGGAACAAAACGGGCGGAGCCCATAGAAGAAGAGGGCGGAAATCGGAGGGAATGGGCAAGAATAGAGAGAGAGAGAGAGAGAGAGAGAGAGACGGTGGGAGCATGCTAATGAATGAGTACTGAAGACGACTGATGAAGAAGGAAGAGAACACTCAAGTGGAATCACCCCAATCTCATTCACGGCGTCAGGCGGTACCCTGAGGGCATAAAATCAGTTATTATATTTATTTCCCACCACTGTACAGCTAGGACCAGATTCACACCCATGAAATATTGTTTTGCTACAACCATGAAACAATAATCTTCCAAGGTTTATCAAACCATCGGGATATCAAACCCGTCAAAGAAATCACGCTCTCATAACAATTATGAAACACGTATCCTCCCTCATCTCTTACTCTTTTCTCATTCAAATCCTTCCCTACCCTCAGGGCTCCTTCCCCTCTCAGTCTTGATCAGGATGTGCCCTATCCCCTCCCTCCCCCCCCTCTCTCTCTCTCTCTCTCTCTCTCTCTCTCTCTCTCTCTCTCTATCTCTCTCTCTCTCTTCCCCTTGTTCTCCTTCTCTCTCTCCACAACATCACTGATGGCGGCTAATTTCGCCCTCCATACTCGTCAAGAGGGGAGAGAGACGGGTACGGACTGAGGGTGACAAACCAAGAGGATCCTAAACCCCGGAGCTGCAAGATGTTAGGATCCCCAGGCCTTAGGATCTCAGGATTTCCAGACTGTAGGATCTCAGGATCTCCAACCGTAGGATCTCAGGATCTCCAGATCTTATGATCCCAAGATCTCCAGATCTCTAGACCTTATGATCTCGATATCCTCAGGCCCACCGGTGTCCTTAAAGGAACGCGAGCGATCGCCGCAAGTGTGCATGATGAATTGGTGTGAGGGGGACGATAGGGAGTAATGAGAGAGTGGAGAAAGAGAATAAGAGTCCGATCACCCCCGTCTCTCTCTCTCTCTCTCTCTCTCTCTCTCTCTATCTCTCCTCACTCTCCCTATCGAGACTGAGACCTTGACTCAGATGACTCGAGATGCAAAGTGTGAAATTAACCTAGTGGATTCCATTACGAGCCTATCCATCTATCGCACCTCCCTTCGTAATGTCGATATCGAATATCATAGAGATCTAGGACTAGAACCTCGAGAATGTGTAGGGAACCCTCCACTTTATTTGATCTCACGGTATTATGTCTATGCAAATTGAAGCAGACAGTTAACGAATTATATTTAGGAATTGTATCCAAAAACGCCGTGATCTGGAGGGTACCTTACACCTTCCCGAAGAGTGAGAAGGAGAAGACGAAATTTTGATCAGTCGACACGATCTCACGCCTGTCTCCCCCTTACTAGCGCCATTTCAAGGTAGATCAGATACGCAGATTACGGTAACTAGCTCTCTTAACGACTCGCAGGCAGCGATAGCGACAGTTTACGAGCTTCAAACTGGCTACCGTAACCCTCTCCCAGTCAGTTATCGATTGCGCTACCGTACTCCTCCGATTATCAATCAATCGATCGTAATCAGCGAGGATAATCCCGGCGCTGATCAGCACGCATAATTTCTCTCCCTCCTACAGAAAGTGGGAAGGAGAGAGAGATTTGGGGGATTTGTATGATTGGTATAGAAAGAGTGCACACGGATGATCGAGAGTGATGATAACGGAAGAATGGAGAAAGGAACGAGAGAGAGAGAGAGAGAGAGAGAGAGAGAGAGAGTCGTCTTACGAAAACCAAAACCGTTTCCCCTCTCTCTCTTCCTCTTCCCCATCGTCCACCTACAAATGCCACTCAGTGACCTATCAACGAGACACGACAGCAGACAATCGACTGAACGATGGATACTAGATGGATGATGATACAAATGACACCGCATGGTCTCGGACAGATAGAGATCACTTTCGAAATTTCGGAATAAGAACGTGCGAAATATCGGGAGGCCGGCAAGGTATTCTGGCGAGTCAAAGCAAATGGAGGCTAACAATTTGAGTATATCATATAAATGGGTGCTGGTCTCAACACGAATTCAATGTTGACGCTATGAAGAGGAATAGAGATATTTCATTTCGAAATTTCGAAACGAACATGCCAAATGTCGGGCGGTTGGGTGAGATGAGATCACTGTGAGAAACCATGCGCGAATGGTGAGAGGGTGGTTGTAAAAGACTGAGAATGGGGGGAGGAGAGGAGGAGGGGGAGGGACACTGAAGGAAGAAGAAGGAGAAGAAGGGGGAGGAGAGAGAGAGAGAAAGAGTCAACCCAACCCCTAAATCCTCCATTATTACCTACAGTCCTATGGTCTATTGCGAGGTGGTGGTTACAATGTGAGATAGACCTAACCGCAACTGCGGGTTTAAAATTTCAATTACCGTAACCCTACAGTATATTCACTCGCAGATACAGTGACCCTACAGTATTCTCTAACCGCAGATTCCGTAACCCTACCGTACTCATCTCATGAGTCATTTCGTCAGTTGTCGATCGATAGTTATTCGATCGACTGGGAGAGGCTGCTGCGCACAGTGTGCGTGTGATTAATTATCACACGCGCGGGAGCTGAGAAAGTGGGCGAGAGATCAGGCGAAAACGAGAGTGTGCAGAGAAAGAAAGGCGGGAGATATAGTGTTGTACAATGAAAGATGATCAGAGGGGTAAGAGGAGAGGCAAGGGTGTCACCGAAAACTGGTGTCGACTCCTACTACCAACGATAACTGCTGATCATGTACAAATGGGGAGGGCGGAACACGAAACCAGAGAATCTACCGTAATCCTTTTCGTTTCGGGACCCTCCTCGCCGCCGAAAAGTGACGCGACCTCGTCAGAAAAGAATCGAACCGACTGACAATTCATCAGTGAACTGTCCACTCCCAACCATCGGGGCAGGCATGCAAATTACACTGAGGCCACGTCAAGAAAAGTGGGCAAGAGGAGAGAGAGAGAGAGAGAGAGAGAGAGAGAGAGAGAGATACGGACAGGGTGATCACAGACTGCGCGGCGGTAATGCCGATGCTCAATTAGCTCTTCATACAACTCTCTCTCATTTCCATGATAGCCCTACCGCGCCAGGGAGTACGGGAGAGAAAGATTCAGCCAGAGGGAAGCAACTCTCTTTCCCTCCTCCTTTAATCACCCGATCCGACGCCCGATACCGCACCTGGGTGTCTAACCACAAGGTATATCAGTGCTTCTCTGAGAAGAGATAAGAAAAAAGGAGAGGATGAGGGGTCGTGTCTTCTCCAGAGAGAGACCTACTCATCTACACGCACTCATTCTCATAATTACTTCTACGAGTAGCCTCTCTCTCTCCCTTTCACTCGCAAGACCTAAAAACGTCTGGTGTCCAGCCCCATTTCCTCAGTAACTCGCGTATTCTACGCGAGAAATAGAAAGAGAGAGAGAGGCTAGAGAAAGGAGTGGATACATAGTCACCGGTTGCTGACACAGATTACAGAATCACAGTACCAGCGTATACGAAATGTCCATGAAACAGCAGTTCCCCAGTGGAGAATTGCTATGAAATTGGGGAGAGAAGGACAAGGAAGGGTTCAGTGCCCGAGTCAAGCTCGCCCAAACTATCGGCATAGCCCATAAAAGGGGCGGAAGGAATGGGCTCTGCAGCGATAGCTTCTCACTCCCCAATCTCTCTCTCTCTCTCTCTCTCTCTCCCTCTCTCTCTCTCCCTCCCTCCCTCCCTCCTTATTCTTTTTCCTCTTTCAAATTGACTGCAGAACATCAGTCGTCCTTGACTATCACATTGGCATCAGAGCACAAAGGAGTTGCCAATCTCCCTCTGGCATCTGACTTCCTCCTCTCAAATGTCCACAAAATCTCTCTCTCTCTCTCTCTCTCTCTCTCTCTCTTTCTCCATCCCCTGAGGGCATGTCACCCCTCGGCGCAAGAACACGGAACACACTTCTACATTGTTTCCAGAGCTGGATAAGGGATGAAAGACGGATATGCCTTATTCCGGCCAGCCCCGCCAACTATGCGACGAGAGGTAACAAGGGAATTGAGGGGAGAGGGAGGAAGAAAGAGTGCTCCCAAAAAGCCTCCCCTACTAAGATGAATGGGGCATTCACATCACACCAACCAAAAGTCAGGCTTCAAGCGTTTTTGAACGGGCTAGGACAGAAAAAGGGAGGGGATAGGGGTGGAGGGAGAGAGAAAAAAGAGGAGAGAGAGAGAGAGAGAGAGAGAGAAGAGGACGGCGAACGAGAGATTCATGAAATATCACTTCTGCTGCTGTGACATCCACAGCCGGACGAATTCATTTGGGACTCGTCCCAACGAAACAAATGGAAGACGGCGGAAAGAGAGGATATGGAACAAAGGATTTAGAGTTTCTAACCTACTCTTGGAGTTGTGAACACTTTAGGGAGTTCAAAAAGAAAGTATCAGAGCCACGAACAAATTTCAAGTATACACCTCATCGTTGCAGCAGAAATGCACCAGGTTCGCGCACCCATCGTTTGGAGGTTGATGTGACGAAATAGGACAAATTGTGATGTTTTCAGTAGAAATTGCTACGAATTGGTATACAGAATTTAAAAAAAAAAGAATTTCGAGCCTATTCTTTTAATTGTTAAAACTGTAACGAGTTCAGAAGAAGCGTATCAATGTCCGAACAAATTTCAATCATACATCGCATCGTTGCAGCCGAAATGCACCAGGTTCACGCTGCCTGCATTCAGGAGATAATATGCCGCGGACATGCTCCAAAAAGCCGGAATGGGACGAGTTGAGACGTTTTCAGTAATAATTGCTACAAATTGGATTACAGCAGCATGCTGCACTCTAAAACGATTTAGAATTTGGCAACCTATTCTTGCAGTTTATATAACTTAGCAGTGTACGAGAGATCGGGATCAGCGCCTACAAACAAATTTCAATCATTCATCGCATCGTTGCAGCGGGGATCCACCGGGTAGGCGCGCCAGTTAGGGGGAACAGGGGAGGAGGTGTCCACCTTCATCCGACACTGTACTACCCCCTCGTCATCGGCTCGTCTGCCAATGGCTAGCAGAGAGGAGAGAGAGGAGAGCGGAAAGAATGCACAGACAAAACAACCACGAACACATACATGTACACACTCTCTCTCTCCCCCTACGACCTGCGCGAAAATAAATCACAATCGAACATGCGAATTATCGTGTGTGTGTGTGCAGAGATGATGGGAATGTGGAGAGAGAGAGAGAGAAAGCAGAGAAAGTAGTGTAATCACAGTGACCGGTGGCATATTGGTTGATTACTGACTACTACAGTCCGTCCAATCACGAAAGCAATAACACACAAGTCTACAACATGCCTGTGAAACCGCAGTCTCCCAGTTGAGAATGTACAAGAATGACTATGAAATGGAGACGAGTGGGAGGAACGAGAGAAAGCAGTGCCAGCACAGGTGAGACATGAAATAGTCATAGACTACAGAGAGTCAAAATATTCCTGCTCTCTCTCTCTCTCTCTCTCTCTACCCTCTATCCTGAGACTGGGACGACGTTCCCCCTCCTTCATCATTCCTTCGTACACAATTAGCTCCGTAGAGCAGATACGGGGCACAGTCGAGGAGGAGAAAAATGAGATGAAAGTCAGCGGAAAATAGAAGGAGAGGTTACCCAACCACCCGTAATACTATACACGACTCGCCAAACACAAAAAAGCTACTGCAGCTCTCCCAGCTACATCTATACCCTATAGCAGAGAAACCCGAGTCGACCATGTCACCGCTATCTGACAAGTGGTTGTCGGATTAGCAGAGCTGCCAAGGGGAGAGGATCATCGTCAGATGTACAGGGGGAGTCAATCCCACCAGACTGACCAACCTCATCCTCCCTCCCTCCCTCCCCACTCTCAATCTCGTCAATATCTCTCAAGGCAATCGCACTCATTACTCCATAAACTCTCTCGTCTACTGCTAATCTCACTCACAAAGCTCGTAAATGCGTTCATTCCTTCGAGGGAACGAAGGGGGAGACACAAGGTTAGATGGGGTCATGTAGATACCGCGAGACTTACTCACTTCTCTCCACCTATTGCGTGTGTCTACTACTGGGAGAGCGACCATTCACTCCTTCCACAGATTGCCATCTCCCACAGCTCTCACGCTGTGCGCAAATTAGTCAAACAAATACAAGTGATGAGTAAACGAGGGCATCCTCACACGTACTGATCGGCCACCACGATAACGTCAAGCGCGAGGGCTTCATCGTTATGCAATCTGTTGGAGTTGACATTGGAAGAAGGGTGTCAATCTCTTCGCAATCTGGCAGTCATCATTTCACATTACTGCCTTCCTTCCTTCGTTCATTGACACTTCTCTCCCGCTGTGTCTCTTCTGACAGCTTCTCCTCCTCCTTCTCAATCGACCACCATCATCGTCCCCCTTCCCCCTGAGGGAATGTGATGGGTATCTCTCCCCCTCCTATCTCTCCTCGAGAGATATCTCCAGACCCCTTCCGTCTCTCTCTCCCATCCCATCATCGTTGTTTCCCTCGGGACAGACTATGAAGATATACGGGAGTATGTCCTCCTCCTCTCAATTGGACCACACTAGATACCTCCAATTAGAGTTTGAAATTCTGGTAAATAGTTGGATTAGCACTCTTCATTTCGCACACTCTCTACGCCGATTGATAGGAGAAAGTGTCCGAAATGAAGAGAGCTAATACAATTATTTATCCAAATTTTAAACTCTACCTCCAATGATGGGCGAAGAATATATTGAAATGGAATTGATTGGAGTCTATCGTATACATCGGTTTGGTGGTCTCCAGCCCACACACCGGCGCTGCTCACGTATTCGTAAACCACACACCATCATCATGCGTGTGGTTTACGAAGACGTGACCATCGTTTAGTGAGTGCAACTCGTTGATACGACCATTTAGTCTAGCACTGCTATCAGGCCCTACTACTATCACTCCCTGATCACTCGATCAGACAGCATGCAGCTTTACAACTCCCATGGGGGTAGAACACACCACGCACGTTCCCATTGAATGGTGACTGTATGTAGTGACTCTACATGTCTCCATGCACTGACAAAGTGATGAATCGCGTGTGCATGACCTTATACTTGGATTAGATAGACTCATCTCACACCTTCTGGACACTGTCAGATCATCCCATAGTATCTCCCCAGCAGATTAGACTAGAGTACTGCCAGCGGGTGGCAAATTGCTCCTGTCGAGATGGTAACTTGTGATAAGATAACAAAGAGGGAGACTAATGGTTCATCAAAAGAGTCAGCGGGAAGCCCCTATTTGGTGAAATCAGTTATCATCATCTACAGTAGTCTTATCAGCGGGGGTTAAACTGCGGTACTGGTTACTTCATAGGGTGGGGGGGGGGGTTACTTACTACAATAAACCACTGATCCCATCATCGCATTCCCCATAATCCCATCATACAATTGGGGGGAGGGGGTTGCTATTCTCTGTACATATCAAGAGAGCAAGTAAGCAACAATGAACGAGACAAACGCGAAAAGCCGTGACTACAATAGGGGCGATAGAGGTGAGAGAGAGAGAGAGAGAGAGAGAGAGAGAACTCGCACAGAAGGCAGAAAACAGTCAAGAAGACAATTGTGGAATGAAAGAGTCTCCTGGAGAAGAGAGGAGGAGAGGGGTGCGAAAAAAAGAAGATGAGACAAAAGGAAAGAGCGCGTAACCCCCATCCTGCCCCTCCCCCGATACTCTTTTGCCCCCTTTGTCAGAGAGCGGAACCGCCGACCATGCAACGGAAAGAGCGAACGAGGAATGCATCAGCCAAAGGTAAAGAAGAAGAAAAGGAAGAAGGAGGAAGAGGAAGAAACAACACTGAACGGAAGGAACGGGGATGGATTAATAATTTAAAATTTTCATGGTGTTTAAGTGGGGAGATCGACAACTTCAAACAGACTTTTCATAACGTAGCGAAACACCGATCTGACAGAGCATATGCAACGGGATCTACATTTTTGTACAAAGAAATAGGACTAGCACTCTTGATTGCATCGGAGTCAAACGAAAACAAACAGCAAAACACGACTGAATGAAACACTAAACGCGCAAGAGAAGGAAGCGTGTTGCCCCCCTGCTCACATCTGAGACTGTCTCTCTCCCTCCTCTATTTCCATTTCTCATTGAGTGGGCGGAGTCAAGTATAGATTAGTCGGATTACCCCCGGTCGAAAGGTATTATTAGGCAGCCTGAATTCTACGAAGGAGAGGGGAGGAGCGGGATGGGTCTAAGCATTCACCGTTCCTTATGCGAGACAACGGGGACTGGTAGGTTATGCCACGGGCCTGAAAAGCGTCTCTCCCTCATCTCTTGATTGACGGTTTCGTGACAGTATGAGAAGGCGTAATCGGAGTGGCGCCAGAGGGTTGAAAAGAGCGAGAAGAAAGACCACGACAGAGGTATTCCACCGGGAATACCCGGCGGGGGATCAAAAGTATGGGGGAGGAAACCCGGTGGATGCGCGCATCGCCTGCGTCTTATAGACAGTTTCTCGCTAATTGTATGGGAAACTGATCTCCTTCTTCCCGCTCGACTAAATCTCGCAACATCCCCCTTCTTTCGAAAGCACCTGTCTCTCTCCCTTCTCATCTCCATCAATCTACCGCGAAGCCAACAACATTCAGTCATGACTGCAGGTCGTATCTCCTAGGATACTGCTTCTCCTTCCTTTCTTCCTCTCTTCCTTCTATTCTCAGAATGTCATTCAACCGTGGCAGCGAATAATAATAATAGGCAGTGTACATCCTCATGCGCGCCAAATCTTCTCGAGACATGGCGTCGAATAATAGCCAGCTTACTCGCGTAATGCATCCCTCGACGAGCATGATGCGACGAGAGATCAATTGCATCCAATTTGACGGGAACGATACCGAATAGCATAAAGTGAGGATATAAATTACGAGACATAAACACAAAGAAGCAAAACATTGCACATGGAAATATCTACAATTATTGTCAAACTATTTCAATTAGAAGATCTACGTTACAATCAATTTCGCCCCTAATTTTCACACCAGCTCGATCAAAATCACACGAATTGATGGTTGCCCTTGCGTGTGCAATGCCCGTGTGTTCATGGCATGTTGTGTGATTGCCAAACAAGCATCGAGAGAATGAGAACGAGAATAAGAAGAAGAAGAACACAAACAGTAATCTCCGCGGATGATTCAATTTCGCTTTTTCAGGTGCTCTCTCTCTCTCTCTCTCGAGCGAAGAGGTTGCTAAAAAAAGCAGCCGTGACCGCGATTGGTATGCAATAACCAATCATCGTCTACTGTTGTTAGTCTACGAACGGAAGAATATAAGGAAGAAAGGGGCGAAAACACTTGATTATCTCTCTCTCTATTGGTAGCCTCCTGCCCATGCCTTCTGTTCACTCCCCACAATGAAACAACGAACGGGTGCAGGAGGGGCGCATCATGCAGATACAACCCAATTACAAGAGACAGTCTCATTACCCTCCCTCCCTCTCCCTGCACAACCAATGATGATGGGTATACAATCGTCGCGTGAAGAAACAATGAAGTGCGTCTTCTCAGACTTTGGAGGGGTGTGGATTGGATTAGCACCCTGGAGGGGGGGGGGGGGGTAGGGTGCAGTCAGTAGCCACCCCTCCCTCCCCGAGGGCTTAGAGCACGAGTGACCAGCACCTCCCCCCCAGAAACAGACTGGGGCCACTTTCGCAGTTAGTGTCTGCGAGAGTGCGCGAGAAAAGACAGGATTAGTCGGGGCCAACTCGGGGTGGCTTGAGCCGCAGTTTGCAGTAATCAATGCTACACCTGCCGCTCAGGACCGACGCTTTATTGATTATCTATCGCGCGCCAACTCGATCCCACTGCTAATCTCTAATGACAGCTGATCCAAACTCATCAGCTGCCCCTCCGGAGAGGAAGAGGACGGTAGGGTTACGGTAAGTGATACTGTGCAGGGGAGGGAGGAGAGTGATCACAGGCGAGGAGAGGAGAGAGGTGATCTAGGAGGAGAAGCAGGCTTCTCACCTTTCACAATCACACTTCTCATGACTCTTCACTTCTTCTGTGCAAGTTTCAATGCTTGCAAGACGACACCCTCGCTCGCCCCTCTTCCTCTTACGTGATCACAATGAAATAGTGGCACGAGATGGGCGGTTAACAAGTGGAATCGTTCCACTAGCAATCACAGGTAGATAAGTTATCGTAAGCCTAAAGAATTATGGAGCCGTGAACTTATTTTCCCGTGAGCAGATACTGTAACCCATCTATTCGATCAAAACGCCGTGTTCAACTTCCGATTTAACGCATTACGCACTTGAGGCATGGTTCAACACACGAGTGGATGTGTGCCATGCATAGATGAGAATATGGAGAGAACGGGGAAGGAGAGGAGGGGAATGAGTATGTACCAGCACTGCTCATTTCACTCCTCCTCCTGTCTCTCAGTCCACTTCGAACGCTCTCGTTCGCAGACTCTTCAGAGAGGGAGAGTACAGAGGAGAGGAGAGCTCAAGCACGGAATACAAAGGAGGGAGACGGACGAACGATTTCGGCCCTTTAAGGAAGAGACCAGAGGGAACAAGAGGGAGAGAGAGAGGCTGACAACAGATGGACTTGGTCCGAGAGAGAAAGAGAAGCAGTTGAGTGATGAGCGGAATGCATGGAAACCGTCCATGAGGATAGGAACAGGAGAGCTTGCAAATAACCGACAGTCCTACTGTATGTTACCACATCGAGTAGTGATTCTATTAAAATAACCACGGGCAATCAAAGTTACATTGTACCTATTTTCAAAGAGAGACGTTCATCATCATAATCACAGAAAGCATACGAAACGAGTCGATTCATTGCGAGGCGTTGCATGCACACGACACTAATAGGCCTTATCAGGCTTATCAATCGCTTCTGCTTATACGATGGGCAATGAGTGAGAGAGAAAGACGCACGGCTTTACTAGCCAATGATAACAATTAGTGTGATCAGGTTGGACGAAATTCCTTGCCGAAATGTACGGACCAACATCCATTTCACCGGGGGGGGGGGAACAATATCAGATACACCAATTTTTTTAAAAAAATAAACAACCAAAACTCGAAATACGACTCGAAAGGCATCGCTGACCATTCTCCGATAGGCATGATAACATCTCAAATACGAGCATCGTTCGTCCTTCTCCCCTCTCACAATACCCTCCTCGTCCGTTATTTACAGTCCCATCTATCGAGGGAAAGAGGGGGGAAAGAAATGACACCGGAAGTGCTCGTGTGCTAACACACGAACACATTCTCACATGTGTAAGCCGATAGGTAAAGCCGCCTCGAGGTGCGGTTCTTTGCAAACAAATTAATGTCATGAACGCCTCCTAACATAAGTCGAAAAGTACGGTACCACCCACATTTTGGCGTTGCATTGTCTATCTTTAAAAACTCTTATACAAACATTTTTCCGCTTAATTTAAAAAAAATCCTACCCACATTTTTGTAATGTCCCTACCTACCCTTTCGTCTTCTCAGAAAAAAATACGTCTACGAGTCAGACTTCTTTTCCTCTGATTTATGTCCTGTATACCGTATCCCATCATCCTATCACATATTCCACGCGATATTCGTTCAAATCTCCCTTCTCCCCGTGTCCTTTCCCATCTTCATCACCATAACATTCCTCATCTCCCTCTCTAAACACCATTTCTCTCTCTCCTATCCAGGATCTCTAGTCGCTCTCTTCACCTCCCTGACCGAATCTCGAGGTGACAGCTATCTCTGTCCCTTTGTAAATATCCACCCTCCGGCGACCAACAACACCTTTGTGTCAAGGATCGACTTGAGAAAGGGGACTGAAAGGGGGTTCGGGCTAGGGATACCGGCTCGGTTTTCGTATTCCGACATTTTGAGCTACATATCGGTAATACGGTCGATAAGAAGCAGAGAGTCAGAGAGAAAGCGACGGCACGATGGTGTACACAACACCGAACTGGCATTTAGTTCGACAGACAGTCAACACTATACAGGAAATGTGTGACAGGGTTCGGAAACATGGTAAAATGGCTCGTTTCCCACTAGCAGGTGGTCTAGATCGTCTTCCACTCTTCACTTTATTCATTCGCATGCTCGTATATCACGGAATCGGCATGCATAATGAGGCCGCGCAGCTCATCTACAGTATCAAAGACAGGCAACAGTTCCTTTCTTTATCCTCCCTCCCACAATGGAACAGTGGTCCGATCATATATCATCTTCCCTTCCATGCATAATGAGCTTCATCATTTCTATTCAGGAGGAGGGGCGCTTCTTTGAGGTCATCATACACACAGATGTTCTCTCATCAAGCTCATCATATATCACGTACTGATCAAGGTAACAATCGGGTATTCTTGATCTACCACTCCATTCAAAACCATTCATCTTCCCAGCCCTTCCTCAATCTGCCCACCTACAGGTGCATTGAACGCTCATGGCGTAACTGCGCTGATCTAATCTTTGATCTTTCCCGCCAACCATTCAACTCATTCCCAACCGATTCACAGGCAGGTGGCGGTCACGTCTCAATCGACTCTCCTCTATTCGCCCACTCTCTCGTCCTCTCTGACTGCTAGAGAGTACATAATATTGAGAGAGTGGAATCCCGCAGAGCGTCAGCCCATTAAGGGATCAGTGGCCAGCAGAGAGAAACAAAAAGCGGCGTTCCGAAAGGGGGACGACTAAAATGTGGAACCGGCAAAAAGAGAGGATGGGCACGGTCACTCATAGGGGAAACAATGGGTGAACGGCGGGCGGTCATTTAGCACTCTTGAGTGATCTCATCAGTCAAGGGATTGTCGAGACAAGAGGGAGAGAGAGAGAGAGAGAGAGAGAGAGAGAGAAAGAGAGAGAGATAGAGAGAGAAAGAGAGATATCAGGAGCAATAAGGAGGGGGTCGACCTTCCGGTACTCTTCTCCATGCGTATTAGATCAAAGGGATTGTGTGATAATAACCTTTGTTCGTGACTGACGAACACAGGGAGAAAATTGATGTCTTGTGGGAGGACAAAGGGAAACACGCGAACAAAATGTCTTAAGGAAAGATAAAGAAAATATCTGATTCACGATATATTACACAGTTTCTACAATATTCAGCGGAGACTAAGAGCCCGCCAATCGTGTCGAATGATCTGGCCCTATTCCCACCACGTTTTTGCCTACAGTAACCAGAGGAGGTCCACAGACCTGTAGGAGTTTGTCCGTAGAATTGCTAACGGACCTCTTCGACAAAAACATCGAGTGTTTTGTGGACGACTGGTACTTGTTGGATGAAGAAGCCATTTGTCTGGACTCTCTTCATCTCACACGCACTCTCGCTCACTCTAACCTCCTCTATCCACACGGGGCAGGAAACTCGATCTCAATTTGGAAGAGAGTTGAACTCAATTGTGTGCGCCGAGTCGCATTCTTCCATTGAGTTAGTTAGGACTGCTCCGAATATACACATAGACATAGAAATACACATCCGCCCGTAATCATTCAGATGATTCGTCCCAAGAGAGCATGGAGATCTAAGGAGTAGCGAACGCTTAAATTTATCGACTTGTTGGATTAGAGTTTCACTAATGCTAGATATGTCACTGATGATTGGCATAGGAAGAACATTTCTGAATTGAAACATTTCACTCATCCACTTACTGGATTCAAGTTTCTCCAATGCGAGATATACCATACTTACGAATAGACGTTGATTCGAATACCAGCTTCATATAAAAACAACTAAAATCGCTCAACACTCCAGATGTCGCCAACTGTCCGTGCACTTGCTACAGTCATCCTCGTACCCCTCTATTAGCCTGATCGGGTGCCCTGTTCGATTCATTAGTTCCATTAGTCACACTGTTAGATTGGATCAACTCTAGACACTAATTTGAGCAGCATCTCAAGCAAGAGAACAGCAGTGAGCATCCACGAATCAGTGCTGACTCGATTAGGGAGGGGACGGCTAATATCAGAGGCTGCGCAATCCTAATCAGAGCGCCACTTCATTTCCCCTCTCTCAATTGGCAAGTGCGAGCGAGCGCTTCGGGAACGACGATAGTCAGCTGGGATTGCATTGCCAGGGACAACTACCGTACTATTTATTCACAAACAATCGTCCAAAATAATACAAACGTTGCGCTACGTATGGATTCGAGAAAGCATGGCAAAGCGAGAAATATCTCGATAAGAAAGAAAAAAAACACCATAAATACGGCAAGGACAGGTAGATCAATCGATAAACGAGGGCGCTGCTCTGAATCCAGAGTGGTTGGAATGCAACAAAACCCGTCGGATATAATCCCCTCCCCATCCCATCTCCCAATCCGCCCTGAACCCCCTCTAAATCCCCTTGCTTCTGTTCTCTGTCTGCCTCTCTTCGAAAAGCATGTTCTCTCACGCTGTCTGACCGCGAGAGAATGGTCTCAATGGAGAGAGCAGTCGTGTTAATGAATGAGGGAAGACTACGGCTGGATACAAGGATGAATCTAAGATCATCTTCATTATCTTGCTTGACCTGCTATACCATTTATAAAATGATACGATCGAATATAATGCCAAAATATTACTTCCTGTGTTTACGGAAGGTAGTACGGAATTCCGTGTTTTCACATTTTGGTATGATCGTATTATTTTTTAATGTAACTGAAGAATCAAGCAGCTCGTCTAATATACTTCAACTCTCCATTCATCTCCCATACTTTCTCCCCATAGTAGTCCGCCTTTCCCCGTTCCGTTCTCTAAGCCTGTCAGCTGCTTGATTAATGGACGATATTCGATTAAGCGGCGACGCGCCATGTCATGGATACTTTCGATGAAGGGAGAACGATAGACGAAATAATGGAGCGGGAAAAATAAAGTAGAACAACTTGCGATATGGATGTGGATACTAGTGTTGTTAGATCGAATAACCCTATTCGCGAATATAATTTATCTTAAAATAATCTATAACCTTTGTTATTCGCGATTTTAATTGTTCGATCTAATAACATCATTGAGGATACACAACTTTCGACAGCTGAGGGATGACCTTCCTAATCCCCCCTCTCTCCTCACCTTATTACATAGCCCCAATAACTGGAGGTCTCTTCTTTCTTCGACCTATCGGCAGATGTTCTTTCTTACTACAGTCCATTATTATTACCATTTCTTCGACTGCGCCCCCCTCCCTCCCACCACATGACCCCCTCCCTATTCTCCTCGCTCGATGACACAATTCACAGGAGCGCACACTAATTAGCAGAAATACGATACAGACCAATTAGATTGTGGGGGCTCAAGAAGAAGAAGAAAGAACAAAGCTCGGTCGGTGGAGAGAGAACTGGAAGGACTACGAAATTCCAGAGCGCAACGGGACTAGAACAAAGTGTAATTAGACCGTGGATGCGCAGTCGCGAGTCCAAAAATGCAATTTGTAGTGGGCCGAGTTGGAAACTGAGATTGTGCAAGCGACTACAGATGGATAAAGAAGATAGAACAGGGAGAGAAACATGGCATTCTGGGCAAACTGAGAAGACGTAATTCGTGGTGAGATCATAGGCCATTTGCATGCTATTTTCGCACTCCCTAACTGTCTGCATCAATTTACATAGGCTCGCCAGAATGCCGTGTGAAAAGGGAGAGAGAAACGGGCAGGGAAGTGGAATGGAGATATTGGCGGAAAAAGACTCCACATCATTCCACAAACAGGAGGTTTGTTAGCCAAACGGGAAAGTGGGTTTCAACGTCCTACCGAACTCTCGAGACGAATCCCCTTAAGAATGGGCTTGGGGTACGGTAAGTTTCAGCCATGATGACTTTTCTAATTTTTACTTCTTTTTTTACTTTTCTACGTTTTCTATGTTACTTATGTCGTGTTTTTCTTGCTAAACTGGTCTATAATATATCGAAACTAGAACGCGAATATCATAGATCCATAATCGACTTTTGAAATTATTATTTCGCTCGTGAAACATGTATTTTTGTTCTAAAGCATCTTATTTTCTTCTTTCGCTAAACAATTGTGCCCTCTTCAGTTCCATTGATTGTACCAGGCCGTAATCGACCGGTCGGGACCCTCGCACTCCGAATATGGATGTGACGTTGGAGGACGTAATCAAGAGTGACCGGCGGGACTTGTGAGTTTACTAATTGCATCGGTATCGATTGATTTATTGGTTTATTTAGGAAGGCTGCGCGTGCTCGGTGATTAGAGCACAACCCGAATTGATGTGGCGCGAGGGTGCACTTCGACTTTACGTGGCAAATCGAGACGAAAAGAAGTCAAGGAGATATTCAAATCGAGACGAAAAGAAGTCAAGGAGATATTCAATTGTCCGCAAAAGTGAGTTAAAAATTTGATTTTATTATGTGTTATGGTTGCAAAACATACTAATTCTCGTTACAATAGCGTGGAAATAAATGTATAGTAAATTGATGACTGCGGTATTTAACCTCAGTTGCACTTGGCATAGTGATACCTATAAATACGGGGGAACCTATGCCCATTTTTTTCAATGACAAACATGCTATTGGTAATTCCAGGTCTCGGCAGTCTTCAACTAAGGAGACACTTATCATCTGCGTCGCCACCAACCCGAAGAAGATGCTGTACTGCTCATGGAGCGACTATCAATTCCTAACCCCCCCCCCCATTGATCACGATAAAGCATAATTTGACTATAGCAGTAGAGTATTTGGGATTGAAATAGCATCCTGAAAGTCTCTAGCATGCTTTTCCTTTAATGTTGCATAATTTATTACCGATATTGTTGATAATGCATAAATGATTGACCATACATCTCTTGTTTCGTAATGACAGATGGAGGATTGTGCATTATTTGCGAAACTCCGATACTCCCAGTATGCGAGCTACTATATTTTATCGCAGAATGCTTCAAACTATAGACACCCCCAACGGCTCTAAAAACAGAGTGACGGACGTGGTGGAAAGAAGTTAGGGAAACTTTGGGGGTCTGGCTCGTTTTTCGAACTTTTGAAATGCTGTGACTCGCATACCTGAGCGGAGATGAATGAGTAGATGAGATTCACGCCTTGAGCCTTCTTCTCTTCTCCATGCGAAATCTCTCCTCCCTTTGGGGGCCGACTGGACGCTCTACCTGTCAATTATTAAGCTCTCGTGTGAGCGAGAGGTGGACACAGGGAGAAATCATTCATTATGCATTAGACACGGACGGGGAAGCGGAGCGGCTAACGAGATTCGAACGACATGCAAGGAAAACTACGAATATTAACTTATGCGAACGGTTAAAAATCAATAAAAGGAATCGTTAAGTAACTCTGGCGCCCGTTGAAGATTTTACTTACCGTAATTAATTTCAAATCAGAGCGTAATCACTAACTGACTTTCTTGAATATTATTTATTAATTAAATTGATTTCTGATTAATTATTTTCATTAGTAAAATATTATTAAATGCTTTATCTCCAAGTTGTTTGAATCGCACATCTTAAGCCAACATTTATACAACAAACGAAATGTTATTTCGAAATGTTATTGAATCTACAGTATCACGAGAGGAAACTCCTGGAAAATCATGTCAGAGCTCACGTATTCAATGCATACAGAAATGGAGAAAACACACATATGTACACCCTAGCGAACATGAAACGACTACTCTCCGGTTCGGTAACAATTTTCGAACTACTGTAATCAACAAGCATATCTAGCAGTGAATATCTTTCCTCTCTCGATTAGCTTCGATTGCTCTGATGCAGTACCTGATAATGAAATGGATTAAATGCGTTTCTACAAAAAAAGCCAATTACATATTTAATCTTATTTTTTAAAAAATCAATAATTACTCACCAGGCAATTTCCCACTCACAATAGCTGCGACGATTTTCAACGACTTCTCTACGCCTCCATACGGCAAATCCGCGAATTTCTCCTTGCCTGAAATTTACTAATTCTTATAGACTCCAATGTTACAGCAAACCCATTGCGCAACAGCACGTCATGAATGATTGCATCTCGTCATACAGCAAAAACTAGGGTACAGTAACCGCAGTACAGTAAGCTACAATAGTCTACAGTAACCCACCGAAGCACAGTTTCGCCACTGCGTCCACGTCTACCATGCCCGATCGCATCACGTGAGGATGAACAATGTGAGTGAGACAGGCAATCTGTAAAGCACACGGTAATAAAAATTATGCAGGCTAGTACCACTAATCGGTCGATACCAAGTACCGTAATAGCTACAGTAATCTCACCTTGATTCTGCCCATGGGATACGACTGCGGAAAGGTGATGTCAAAGAAGAAGATTCCTCCTGAATTAACACATTCTTTAGCCACTCAACATACTAGTAAAAGATAGTCTACAATAGTAACTCTGACCGGCAGTGCTACCGTAACCTGCGAAAATCGATGACCGACCTTCGAACTGCGATCCTTTCACTCCCTCCGCCACTGCAGTCCACGTACGCACGTTGTCGGGACTGGATGAGAAAGTGAACCGATCGAAATTTCATCCAAAATTACAGATAAGCACTTCATTCTAGGATCCCCCACTGGTATCTTCCCTACGATGGCGTGACCGGGAGACCCTTGGGGAAACTCTTGGGGTTTTGCAGCCTTAGATGTTTATTACAGTGTGAGGGGAACTGGGATACCAGTTCTCCACGACGGCAGTTCGCGCAAACATGAAAAGTGAAGAAACATAAATGTAAAATATTTGTTTAAATGTATTTTTTAAAAACATATAAATGAGTTCTAATAGTTCAATCCATATAATCGCATTAGGATAAATAGTGCGTATGCAATGGCCAACCTTGGAGAAGCATCGACTCCCTCCACTCCTCCATTCTCGTCCATTAGTTGCTTCTCCAATAGCAATCGACGAATGCCGACAATCGGAGATGACTGAAACATGCGGTGGTAAATAGTGATTTATTCATAGATGAAATGGTTCCGTTGTCTAACGTTATGCAGTGCACCATGTTTACGCAAAGGAGGACGATAATACTCGCTCCAAATCTAGATCAGCTTATTCATAGAAACCACATGAAGCGAATTTGCTATATTAGACATCAATATTTAGTCAGAACTAATTTTTACAAATCGAAATGCACCATGTATCTGAAATCCGTGATTTGTCCCGCCAAAAAACGCACCATGTGTTTGAAGCCTTAGAGAATCAGGATAATTTCAATTATCACTGAAATGTACTCTATATAATAATATATGAACATTTGGTAAAAGAAAGGCTCAAAAAAAGTTTCCCAACGGCTGTGGACACATGGTGCATTTGAGCGAACGGTATCTATTTCATCTCTGGATTTATTATAAGAAATACAGTTGGAGTGCGATATTAAAATATATACACCATGCTTTAACCGATTAATAAACTGGCGTATCTCAATGATCTTCTCAACACGTCAAAACCTGAACTCACCTCCTTCCTCATTCCCGGATCTCGTCCATTCTTTCGGAGCTTGAATACCTACAACATACAATTTTTCCATTCAGTAGATTTAATTTATATTTTATGATACTTTTCATTCACTGAAGTATCCTTTCCAAAAGTCCGATCTCAAATATCTCCCATCGAACATTCAATCACATTGCATTGTCCGAGATTTGCAACCACTCCCATTCATCGAATATTCAAGAAACGATTAACAAATCACCGCATCGTAAAATACCACCGGTATCCCAATGCAAACTCGGAGAGTCCCCCCCTCCCCCATGCCTTCCCTTTTTTAAAATCAAATTTGAAATCCTGTTGCGCCTCGGGCGTAGATAAATAATTATGATGAACTCACCCTAATCTTCGACTCCTCCTTTGGTTGCTGCTGCAGCTGCTGTTCGTGCTGCACCGGCTGCGTCGGCGGTGCTGCTGCATTCATCGTCGGCATCCAGCCAGCAGGCACACCCGATGGAATGGGCACTCGCGCCTGCTGCAACACAGAAACTTTTAAACAAATTTACAACAAAGAAAAGCGTTTGAACGGAAGAACAAAGCAATTAATTTCATTCTTCCTCCTAGAAAATATTTTTCCTCGGGTATGTCGCGTGTGTTGTATTGAACACTGTCCTACGCGCGCTCGTGATAGATAAAACTAGAGGAAACCCTAATCCACACGGCAACAGCCGTTGAAGATGGATCTTCCAAGTATCTAATTGTGAATAAGTATTTTGTATCTCACCGGGGCAATAGTTTATTTCAACGGGTCAAGAGAAGTGACTGCTAGATACACACAGTGAGATGATGAATGCGGGTCCCACCCCGGGTGTGCCCGGTTTCCTTGGACTGGTAAAGTAAAACTAGTGTGTCTCACCGGCACATTCGATGGTCCTGGTTCGAATCCCGTAGGTGCAGCAGTAGTGGCAGAAGGGACGCGTCGATCGTCGTCGTCTCTCGCATCGGCCATTGGAACGTCGGTGGGGGTGGGAGGCTGCAATCACAGGGTCAACAGAGTAGATCGCATTGCACCGGACGAGAATTTGAGGAGGCTAGGTACAACTGTTAGGTCAAACGGTGTCGTGAAAAGTTTTCATTCGACGTAGTACCGAGTGTATCAGAGCGATTTCGAAACTCTCCTCCCTCCACACACAACCGATAACAGTAGCGTGAGTCAGCACAATTTGCGAAATATCCAGACGACCAAACGTCAAAAACGTAACTCTTCATGTATTATTTTCCAATTGATATTTACACACTAGGTAAATTTATCCGGCCACATTTCAAGGGAGAGTTATTGTAAAACGGCGATTGCCGCCTCAGTACCTCTCATTTCCCACAGTACATAAAATGAAATCCAATCATGCTATTTTTGTAAACGACAATGAAGCATAGAAACAAAATTGCATAATAATGATGCAATTATATACCCGTCGCCCGTATCGCCGCACTGCCTCTTCGTGAGCTGCAGCGTGCTGAGCCATCTGCAAAGAGGCACACTTCGAAATTTATCCGGCCAGATTCATGTTTCAAGGAGGAGCTAATTTAAGCGGCCGACTATCGTCTCAATATGTCCCTATTTCCCAAGTGTACAAAATCAATACAGTCGTAATAATTTTCTAAGCAACAATAGTCTCATTTTGCAACATCGTCTGAGCAAAGGAAAAATGCGACTGCGAATTTTTTTCTTGAAATAAAATAAAATAACAATATAACACTGACTCGTTCGACAATCTCCGCATGCTGTCTCGCTCTCTCTTCTCTCTCTCCTCCACGAAGGGGTCCGACCACACGGGGGAGAGGGAAGACAACGGGAGGAGGAGAGGGACGGGCAAGGGGAGACATCGACGGTGGCACTGGAAAACATACATTTCAAAACACGGATAGAGTCGGTAGAAAAAGCATTGAAGGATGCAGTTTATACACTGGAAATCTGACTACGAAAACGCGGAAGAATGATTTCAGTACGGATCAATTATCAGTTTTATTGGACTTCCATTATAGTTCTGATCAGTTTTATGCGGCAACTAAAAGAGAGGGGAAAATCGAGGAGAATCAATGGAAAATGAGAGTCAAACAGATAGAATCAATAAATTCACTTGAATCCAAACTATTGATCTCATCTTGGTAGATCAACCCACCAAACTGCAGATTTCCGTTCATTCCCACACTGCCTGGATGGGGAGTGTCCGTCGGTCGATTGGGAGTACGCATACGGAAGTCCACTGACTCAGGCTGAAGAATTAATTTTGATTTTCAAAAAAAAATTGATGACAAGTCACTAGTGAAAGAATTTTTCACGTATTCCATTGCTTTCAGAATTACACATAAACTCATGGGTTTTCAGAGTTTCACGCTCTTAATAATAATTCAACTTACTACGTAGATACAGTGCACCGCCCTCTTGCATCACAATCAATCGATAATCCCTCACCTCCTCTCCTCTATCCATAGCCGATCTCGCCCGATCGTCCGCCCTACTGTCCACCCATCGACGATGACGATCCGTAGCTTCCTTGAATTATTTTTTTTAATAACACACTACCGCGATGTGAATCAGCTCTTTAGCCGAGCTAATTCGCAATATGAATACTGTGAAACAGCAACGTTCCAGCCTTCGTACAAATTGGAATTCAGATTAATTTTTATTTTGAACCATTATATTCTCATACAGTAAATAATAAAATCTCGGTTAAAAGAAGTTGAGATAAGCACCCTGTGACGCAGCGAAGCGCCAGCCTTTTTCAACTTTCGATTGAGATTAATTTGTTACAAATTCGTAAAAAAATCTCAATCAAAGTGAGGAAATCCTAATAACCGTCTTGTAAATATCATTTCATTTTATTAAAGCCTCAACTCCACTGACCGTCATAATCTCGGACACTCTCGCTCTGTACTCGTGCTCGTATCTCTCCCGCAATTCCGCCTGACTGTTCATCGTCTGCAAGAAAACGACAGATTTCATAGGGATGATGCAATTCACACTATTACGACTAGACTATATGATTTATAGAATCGAAAGGTCAACGGCGGCATTAATAATTGTATCAATACTTTCCTCAAATCATCATTAAGAAACCCTAAAACATCTAGGTATGAAACAAATATAATATAAAGCAAACTGACAGGTACTGTGTGGACACTGCGCATGCTCGGACCCGTCGGGACTACCTGCTGCAATTACGAACATTAATAAAATAATACTATTCGCAATCGTAATCTTGGAAATATTTTTGCACACTTCAATTTCATGCCAATTCGTTGTTTCAACCTACTCATTTACCTCGAAAAAAATAGCAAAAATAATTTATTACAGTCAATTTCAAGTTTCCTTTCACAAAGTTTAAAGTTTCTTTTCACAAAAACAGAAAAAAAACATATTTGGTGTCCTCTCACCTCCTCACTGTCCTCCATCCGATATGCCACAGGCACTCTCGCATTCTGCATCGTCAGCATGGTGGGCAGATCTCGCAGCTGCATCATCTCGTACGATGGAAGCAGGTCGTAGTGAGCACGGGGAAGACGACTGACGTGAGAGAGAGATGATTGCATCATCAATAGGCAATCAGGAGAAGACATATCAGAGGCGCATATGTGCCAGCATCGCAGGCTAGCCTCGGAGGGTTCAAACACAATGTTCACTCAAGCATTGTGTTTCAACCCGTCATTTTCGGGTTGCGATAAAATATTGTGTACCCGTTTTCTCCAAAACAATTTTGATTCGCTTACAATATTTGCCAGAAAAAATATCTACTCCAATTTACCGTTATGCTTGAAAATAAATACGTATTTCAATTTTCGTCTCCTATTTCTGAAGTGACAAATAATTTTTCAACCAGTTACTTCCTAGCTACACTATTCCTATGTCTCCCTCACTTCTCATAGTCAATTCAACTCGATATCCTCCTTTTCTCGAACTCCATAAATAATGAACCCCCTACAGCACAGCTCCACTTTAGTTCTACTATTACTGAAGTGACAAAATTTTTACAACCAGTTACTTCCGCGCCTCACAACTCCTATATCATCCTCAGTTTCCAGCTCTAATCGATTCTCTCATTCCGTAGTCTCAATAAATACTCATCACTAACGGCACTGCTTCACTTTACTTCTCCTATTACTTCGGCTATATTTTTTTTGGATCAGTTAATTCCCGCTACATTATTCGTATGTCTCCCTCACTTTCCAGCTTCACTCGATTTTCTCTTTTCCCCGGATTCCATAACTACTAATCACTCACGGCACAGCTCCACTTCCACTGACGATGCCGGGAACGTATCCCTCCACTATCAACTCATCGAAGAGATCTCGAGCAGCGGAGGCAGCCTCACGATTCCTGAGAGGGGAAGGTAGAGAATAAGATTGAATCGATGCAGTTGCTCCCTCATGGGCTTTCAGCCAACACCATTTCGTTAACGAAGAAATGTATACTTATTTCCATCCACACTATGTAATTGCCCCTTCACTCTCCGACTCACGCCAGAACAGAGTTGAAACTGGCGTGGGCAAAAATTGTATCGATGATATCTTTCATACAATATATTTTTCTAGACAATCAAGTAGTCGGGAATAGAGATCTCCCTATCACTATCAATTTCCAAAGCTATTTCGTACTACTCTATCAACTTATTTTTTGCCCATCGACCCCCCCCCCACCTGTTCCTCTGTCTATAATCCCTCCTGTACTCCCTCTCCCTCGACACAGTCGTGGCTGCAGATTCCATCGACTCTCGCTGCATTGCAGCTCGCTGGCCCGGCAGTCTGCAACAGAGAGGAGAGAGATTCGATGAGGAAGTAAGCAAGATAAGAAGATACTCCTTAGGAGAGTGAACACGGTTGAATCAATCAAGTAGTATTGAGTGTGGAGCACGGATCAACCGGGTTGATCCGTGCTCCACACTCAATACTACTTGATGCAGGCTTCTAGTGAGCAATAGCATAGCTGATGCTCCGATTCATGGATACCTTATTTTCACTTTTAACTAACCGTTTTGGCGGGAAAATAATTTACTCCGGGTATTTTTTCTAGCAGTAATTTCCCAAGCATATATCTCACAATTTCACACTACCCTCTCTCTCTCTCTCTGATTCTATAACTGAGAGATTCATGTTCCATAGAGAAAACGTAAGGAGAATAAAGTTGGAAAAATCGATAAGTATGATTCGCAAGAGGAAAAATAAACAAATAAAAAGTGGACGAAATTTTCTCAAACATTGGCCTAGTATCAATTATCTTTAAAAGGTATCATTTCCTCTCCTCTCTCTCTCTATCTCTCTCTTCTCTCACCTGAATGGCCATCCCTCTGGGGGCGGGGCGTTCTCCTCCCACACAGGCAGCATCGAGTACAGTTGACGGACGTGCTGCAGACGACCTGAGGAGAGATTATCGATTGATTATTACAATTCTGCAGCAGCAGAGTAGAAACGACAATAATAAATTCCACATCAACTACTGAACTCTCATTGAAGCATGCAAGTAGTTACAGTAATGGAACATTTGTATCTAGTAGGCTAATAATTTAAGGAGTGAAAGGAAACTGAGATTTAAAAACCTTGCATCATTGTTTCAAAAAGCGCAGAAACTCTGCACCTGTCGTGATGGCATAATTATTCCCCCCAACTACATATACATTTATAAAACTGACCAGGAGTGATAATTCGTTCGAACATGGCCTCCGCCTCCTGCCTCTCCAAAGGATTCACGATTCGAGAGAGCTCGGTGCGAACCTGATCGTGTGAAATTAATATACCAAAATTGATCAATATTAAAACAAATAGTAAAATACTACTTTCCTGTATTCACGGAACCTCAATCAGCCCAGTACCAATTTTTTTCTCAGCTCATTCCGAGACCATTACATGAATGAATTTCAATCTCTCTTAATCACCCAGTGAATCCTCAATTAACGGGCATCCCGTGTTGTGAGAAATTATATATTTCAAGGATTGATTTGACATTGAAACAACTAGTAAAAAAAATACATTCAAAGGTGCATGGAACCTCAATCAACCTAGTACCACTTTTTTGATAATTTTTTTTCATAGAACTCACACACACTCTCAATATCACTTGAATCAATTTCAACCTCTCTTAATCACCCCTTGAACCGGTTCACGGGGTTCCCCCCTCTCTTCCCCGCTCTTCTTCTCCTCGTCCACTTGTTCTGTTATCTCGAATAATCCTATTCGCGAATAGTCTTCGTTATTCTCGAATAGGATTGTTCGATCTACCAAATCTACCCCCTCTCACCATCTCCTCCACCACTCTTCTTCCCTCACTCGCAGTCGCAAGTCGTCTCACCGGCTGTTGATTGCCCAATTGACGGGCTGCAAATACGAAACTCTTATAAAATGTTTATTTTTAAAAAAAACCACCTCAGATTCCTTTTCTCAATATTTCTCTGATGGTAAAGACATTGAATTTCGAAACAATAAAAATCGCTTCTCACCAATGGCCTTGAGTCTCTCCGAAGCGGCAATTCTCGCCCTCAGTGTCTCAATGAGTGCAGTCATTCCCTCTCCTTCCTCTTCTCTCCCTTCTCCTCCTCCTCTCTCTCCTCTTTCTCCCCTCCGTTCTTGGGGCCGCGGCATCACCGCAGGATGCGTCTCCGGATACTGCGCGGCAATCATCTGCGTCCGGCGCGGATTCGACATCGCTAGTTCCGCGGACGCCATGCGGGCGCGGCGCTCCGCACGCTGCGTCTGGCGCGCCGTGGGCGGCGCTTCGCCCGCGCCCAGCGTCGCGGCGGACACGTAGACCTGCAGCGCGCGGATGAGCGCGACTGCCGCATTGAGGGTGGCGACGGCGCTGGTCCTCGTCACAGAGTACTCGAACCAGTCGCGACGCGTCGGATCGGCAGCCGCAGCTTCAAATGCTGCAGTACCTGCAGGATCACCATTTGGCATCACACAAATAACTATTATATTTTTTTAAAGAAATGAGCATTAAACTTACCGTAGTGCTAGTCTTTCCAGCGACTATGAAAGGTACACGAAACCGCACATCAATTAACTCATCGTTTAATTTTTAAAATGCGCAGCCGTAAAGAAAACATATATTACATTTTTTTAAACTGTACGAGCATTTAAAACATAAATTCTGCTAAAAACACATCAAAATATTTCAAAGCTCTAAAAGGTAAAGGAACGGGTAAAGGTGCTAGATCTTCTGCACGCAAGGCGGTCTCGACCACCCCTATGCCTGAGCCTCGTTCCGGTTAATACCTGCTGCAGCTGTCGCCGTCGATGTCCCCGTCTGCTGCAGCTGCTGCATGGGTCGTGACCCCACTCTCCTCTGCTGTCCAATCACGCCCACTTCCGCCCGTCGACCCTCGCCCGGTCGAACCTGCAATGAGTAGATACATTGCCATGTTGCGAAACGTTCCCGGTACACTTGTGTTTCATAGTGATCTTATTGGTCTAGTGAATGTATTCAGAAATTGCTATCGAATATGGTCAGAGCTACAATGAGAAAATATGTTTCGATTATCGGAAACCTTCCCGGTACACTTGAGCTTCATAGTGATTTTATTGATCTATTGAATGCGTTCAAAAATTGATAATAAATACACTTCTAATGGCTTAGCACGTGATGCATGGAGACGCTGGTACTGAATTGTCCAATACTAAACACTTGTGCGTCTTCTATTTACCGTACTCTGTGATTATCATTTCCGCTCTAATATTATTACCGTACCTCTCTCCTATCTGCAGCTGATTGATTAGTCGTCCCATAATTCCCCACTCCGTCCATGTCCTCTGCGTTGTCGTGCTGAACAACCAGTTGTTTATACCCAGTGACTTGCAGTTTCGTCAATGCTACGAAACATCTATCAATACTTCAGACCGATTATGATGTTAAAAAAGGGCTGTAATTCTAACCGAGACAATGACAGGAGAGGCGACGGGTGCAATGGGGCTTCGACTTCTCTCCCTGCCTTCCATCGATCGTCGGTTCCCCACTGGAATACAGTAACCCAATCAGAACATCACCCACAAACACCCGTTAATTCGACGATACAACACTTTAATTATCCAAAATACTTGTTGGAACTTCAACCGTTGTTATGGTAACAGTAGAGTGCAACCATACACGACAAAGATCATTTTAGGTATTTATTACAGCATAGATAGTAACTCGCAAGTAAAGTCGAGAAGGATGGATCGAAGTGGAGTAGAGAGAGAGTGAATGGTATCAAAGGGTAAACAAGTTACACAAAAATGACGCAACTTGAAGCGGATTCCCTAGTTTCAGATGGTATCAACTGGCGTTTTGAGGGAAATTCATAAATAATTATGAGGAAGATAGGGCGACAATCACAATGGAGGAAGAAAACACGGCGTCCAAGCTACAGCAAAGAGGTGGAGAAAAAGGGCGGAGCCAGTAAAGTGAGTTTCGAAATTGGGCGAGACTTCTACCAACCGATCGATATACCGCAATAGAGAAGATGTGGGAAAAGCTCGCCTGGAGACAATGGAAACGGAAGGAGAAATCGGGGCTGTGAAGAAACGAGGAATAGATAGAAGGACGAATGCTCACAAGCGGATTGCAGAGAGTCAAAGGGTCACAAGAGCGACGGTACTGCAGGGATCGAGACAATTCTCAGATTCCGACAGAAACCGTGGGGAAGGGGGGCAACGATACACAAAATGGGTGATAAATAGCATTGAATCGGTAATTGGATAGATAGGCTCATACTATTGACTTGACTTTCGGTGCAAGAATATTTGTAAAAAAAAAGTGCAAATATAGAAAAAAAATGTGCAGACTTACATAAAATTACAACTTGTACAAGATAGTGTAGCATATAATTAGAGGAGAAATTCACACAAACGATTTTGCTTAAAAAATTGCAAATCTTCTCAGGTCTCTCAGTCAAAGTTCGTACTCAGTCATCAATCGATCGATAGTTGTGATGGGAGGAGGGATGTACACCTTATTTGCAGCAGGATCCTCCGGAAGCTCTCTGGGTCGATTGAGAGGGGTCTACCGTATCTCTCGCGGGTTCGGGTCCTGCACCGAGTGGCAGCTTCTTCGCGATGGCCATGAAGACGTCGGTGACGTTCATAGACGTCTTCGCTGAAGTCTCCATGAACAGAAGACCGTTGTCTTCCGCGTACGCCTACAAATTAATGTGATTAATATATTAAATGCAAATATTTCATTCCACTACTACACGATCAACAAATACTCACAGGTAAATAAGAATACGAAACAATAAGTCTAAACTGGAAAGCAACTTCCTAAGTCTAAACGCCTCGCTCCCCTGCGCCTATTAGACTTCGAAGTCGTCGCTGGTCAAATTAGACTTATGGAGTCGTAGGCTTATTTCCCCTCAGTAAATACAGCGCGGTTACATTTTCAAACAGTTTTTAACATTACCGAAATATTAATGCATACATCGCAACAAACATTCGCTTACTGACGCACGGAATATTGCTAAACCGACGGAGAGAGAGAGGGACTAATCGGTCATATGGTAGGATCTAGAACAAAAGTGGGTTGAAAGAGATAGAGCGGATTATAGTGGGATACACTAAACAGTAAACGATGTGACCAGAGAAACTAACATTACCTGGCAGCGTATATACAAGTGGGAGCATTGTGTTTCATTTAGCATTTCTAGCCATAAAACTATCCCCTTAGAGGATATTGTCACAACTGCCATACCAATGCGCAAATAACGCGCTTAACTAACAAACAACATCCACATTCTTCCCAGTTATAAATTGGCGCGTTCGATGTCAGTGAAAAAATCGAAAAGTACACTCATACTTATAGTCCGCGAGTTCACGAATGGTGACATAATCTCAATGACTATAAAGTGATTGGGTACACATTTTTCAACGTGAGACCTTCCCCGAATTTATCGTCAAATTTCGAATCCTGTTGCGCCTCGGGTGTAGATACATTATTATTATTCTGAGAATTAAGTAATCTTACCTGAGCCTCTTCGTAGTCGACTGCCCTCTTATTGGCCATATCAGCCTTGTTTCCAGCCAGTGCCATCACGATGTTGGGACTCGCCTGTCGCTGCAGCTCCTTCACCCAGTTCTTCGCCTTTTGGAACGACTCCTGCAATTTATACAACGTTTACGCAACTTGCAATTTTATAATCCACCTATACGCAATGATCGGCCATCAATTTCAATGATTTTCCAGTTGTGGACCGCCTAGATTCTTTTCCAGGAGTATTAAATACGAAGACCTCCGAATTTCACGAGAAGTATTCTTTTTATGGAATTTCTGTCCACCGCTATGTAATTATTTTTGCCACATTGTGGACCCTCTAGAATATCAAGCCAAATTATACCTATCAGAAATGTCCCGCTCGTCTTTAGCACAGTAATTTCGTGTGCGCTCTTCAAATGACCAAAAGCGTGTCATCCATTCATCAGCGCATTGTATACACTTTCTCAATGAGCGTACCGTCTCGCATGGATCGATGGGAGTGTGTATAAACTAGTGCGAACAGTCGAAAGAAGAGGGGAGAGAGAAAGAGGGAAAGGGGGGGGAGCTAGTGTGCTGTGACTCATCAATGAACCAGATAAATGAGCAATTGAACTTTGATTGATAACAAAAAGTTGTAGTACATGGTGTTTCTTCCATGAACTTGTATTTCACGCGTGGTCATAGGCTCCTCGTGACTCACACGAGAGGAATACACCATTTGGCAGGTGAATTTCGCAAGAAGGACACGATATGCGACTAACAAACAAAACTTAGCCAAAAATATAGGAAACTGACTCAGAAAATATACTAAAGCAAACATAGCTCAAAATGAATGTTCCCCTTTCGCCATAAATGGGAGAACCGGAGGGAAATGGCCGTTGTGCTATTTCAGGTGATTTACGTACTAGCGAATGTTTGATACAAGAAGCCGATTGTACTGTGTTTTAAATAAAACGCGAGCTGACCTGGTTAGTGATATCGTAGACGACAATGGCCGCCTGTGCTCCTCTGTAGTACATGGGAGCGAGCGAGTGGTATCGCTCCTGGCCGGCAGTATCCCAGATCTCGAACTTGACCGTTGCCTCATCGAGACAGACCTGAACGGCCAATTTCAGGTTGCATTTATAAAAAATTGAATTGAAATATAACATTTCTATGATAAAAGGGAGCAATCGATAAAGAAATCGCAAAGTAATCGACGGGCAAACTAACAGTTTGCGTGAGGAAAGCGGCTCCGATCGTGGACTCTTGATACTCGTGGAACTGGCCCTTGACGAATCGGAGCACAAGCGAAGACTTGCCTGGAATGATAATGTGAAGATATACCACCCATAACAACGAAGAAATAGGGCTTACGGTAAAAACAAGTGACGGAAACCATCCAATTCACACCATCTGCGTTTCATCTTTATTAAAAGAATGGGAAGTGATCTTACCGACGGCGGATTCTCCGAGAAGGACGAGCTTGAACTGGCAAGTCTTGTTGCCGGCGGCAGAGGCCGGTCGTGCAGCTGCTCCTCCACGGGCGGCCATGTCTATAATTAGTGCTCCGCCTTCTAACGCCCGCCAAACGACTATTTCACACAAGAAAACAACGCAAATGCGTAGAGACTGTCATACACTAGCGGCTGAAGCGTGCTACGTGAGAAAATTGCACGAACACGCACGCGTATTCGCAAGAAAGGGTCAAAACGGGGTAATGTATACAATCATCACGGGATTTGGCTGCGTAGCTCGCCGATACTCAGCCGGGAAATACTCGGCCGCGTTTTAGGACGAGAGAGCGAAAGAGGATGAACTAAACACCGGTCCGGCTCCCGGCCCAACGCGTTTCTCCGCCCATTTCTTGAACTGACCGCCTCTCTCGCGCCCGCCTTTTCACCGCGTTGGAGGGAAAAGAGGCGCCTGCTTCCATTGTTTTCGATTGATCAACATCCGGGCATTAGTTCTGAACCCTTAGCACTTGCCCGGTCACCTTGATCACTTTTTTATCAGTCTCTAATCACTCATTGATTACGGCCGAGTCGCAGTTTTCGTCCTGGAAAATTTGAAATGTTTCGAACAGCTTTGTCCCCGTCATCTCTGACTCGATGCCGGCCTAACTATGTTCCCCTGCACTCTCGCCCCATTGTGTAGAGAGAAAGAGATGCAACGAGCGCATCACTTTTTTCAAAAGAGAAGGCTTCTCTCTGCGACATCTTTTTCGACCCCGAATCTAAGCAATTCCCGCTCCCGCTTTGCACACTCATTCTTCGATCTTTGTCTCCAGCACATCTCAACTTGTAGACATAGCTTAAAAAGTCGACAAAAGATTGGAATAACAATTTTCTCACGCTCATTTGCTGTTCTCTCTAATTCGTTAGCGAACGAAAATTTCGATAACATCCCACTTCACTCAGCGCCCCTCACCCATTCCATTCAACTTTTCGAGCATTTGCCCCCTCTATGCTTTGCCATTCTCGCATATTGTCGTATATTTCTCCAATGATTGTTTGGCGCCAAACCGGATCTATTACTTTTTTTCTTCCTCTGTTATTATACAATGAGTTATCACAGCGACAGATTGTTTTCTCGGGATCACCTGGGCCGTCCTTCCGTCTCACTCTCCCCCCTCTTCTCTCTACTCTCACACTCTCATGTAACCAGTATCGACTGCCGGTCGAGAGTGTTCCTCTACTCTCTTTAGATCTACTCCTGATCTATCGATTCTTGCCGGGATTAGAGCAGGGGCGAAAAATGGACGTCAGAATGGCTAATCGGCTGAAAATGGTTACTTCCTATATAGAGAGAGATCAAATGCCGATCGTTCGTCCCTATTTGTTGATACCCTAGCTCTTTCACGCTATGTTACTGTGAGTTATGATAATGCTGAATGTGACAGCATATTTTCAGTCCATATCATTTCGCAGGCTGGTCAACCCTACAGACCCGGCTTTCAAGTGAAATAGCATGTAAACCCGGATTCTCTCTTGGCATTCTCTGTCGACCTGTCTGTAGTTTTGGAATCGTGTGTCACGCTATGCGAACGTGAATTATGATACTGCTGAATATGACAGCGCGTATTTTCGGTAGTGATGACGATGACGTCAGATATTGAAAGGTACCGTCATCTGACGGTCCAAATTCTCTTACATGGTGTTTTCGAGATGATTTTCTATCGAAATTATCGTCCTACCTTGTGTTTTAGCACCTCTTGTAGATATGTATTTAATCTGTGGATGACGTTCGCTTCTTTCCTCTCTCACCTTTCTCACTGTGTTTTTCTCCCGAGTAGGTGTGAATTCGAGTTCGTCGTCTAAATATTTGCTGACCACTCTTTTCCCTCTCTCGTATTCCACGTACTTCCCATTCATTCTGTCGCCTCTCAGTTCAATTAATCGACCTGACTCCTCGCACTAATGCCACCACCAATTTACTGCTTAGCGCTTGTGCGTGCATTCCCCAGTCCACATTCTTCTACTCATTGCTTGTTTGAGTATACCTACCTCAACTAAAAGACAGATATCAGCTAGACAGTAGCTTGAAGCTGATTTCTGTTTTCTTGATGAGGCAGACATGCCACCTCTGTAGATATACCCCACGAGCGCTGATTACTGTAACCCTCGGCCAATTACAGTACTCGATGCAAGGGTAGATCAGTCGGGCGGAGATCGAGAATCAATCGATAATGACGACAGGAATGACCAGCAGTAGTAGCAGCACGGAGCGACCGCTCTCGACCAGCGCCCCGGCAGTATTGAGTGAGGAGGAGGACAGCAAGAGGAAAGAGTGAGTGATGACTACTGTAGACCTGGTGTGATGACGTCATCACCCATTTACGGTAATGGGATAATAAGATGGGATAGATGGACAAAAAACGGTACGTCAAAGGGAGAAATGTAGTGTGTAGTCGTGGACGGAGAGGGGGGATGCTTGCACTGTTTGCCCCCTCTTCCTCTCGTAGTCAGCCGATTCTGGGAGAGATTCTCTCTCCATAGATGAGAGAACTGAGATCACGCGGAAATGATGAATTCTGAGGTCAAACTCACGCCTACACTCCATTTTGAATGAAGTGATCGCAAAGTGCGGGAAATAGACCGCTTACGAAGATTGACGGATAACTGCGTGATTTGGTGTTGCAGCGCGGGGTCATCAGCACTTGTAATTAGGCTAAAATCAATGCTTTCTTCTTTTTTCTGGACCGCCAAGCAAAACAAGGTTTTCAAGGTTCATACCCCATTGTAGATTAACTGCGTGATTTGGTGTTGCCGCGTGGGGTCATAGGTAGCTGCCCAGCAATCGAAATCGCTGTGCTTGTCTTTGATTTTTTCGAAACAAATCAGTTCCAAAGTGCATTACGCTTTGTAAATGAACATCGCGATTTGGTGTTACAAGGCGGGGCTAACAGCACGTAGAATCTGGCTAAAGCCAATCCTCCCTTTTTTCGTATTTCAAACGGAACAATTCCCAAGTACATTGCTCATTGTAAATTAACTGCGTGATTTGGTGTTGCAGCGTGGGGTAATAGGTAGCTATCTAGCAAAATGAATTGATCGTGATATCTTTGCTATTTCAATCTAATAAATTACATTGCCCATTGTAAATTCTCTTCTCTCAGAAATCGTCGTCGCATCTTCCCCTCTCGCTTCTGGCGCCATCTCGTGCGTCCGTGGAAGTGGAGAAAGTCGCTGTCGAGGAAGTTCAGGTACCGTAATCTACTTCCCGGTTACGGTAGGCATACCCAATTTTACCTGTAACCCCTTGCAAATCGCGGGACACGTAGGTATATTCGCTAAAATTTAGAAGTATTTTCCTCAGTTGGCCATCTCGCACAGGTATGACGGTAGGAGGATTACGGTAGCATCCCTGTTCTCCCTTTCGGAATCCTCTTTTGGATGCTGTGGTTGTCATGTTTTCTGTGTTTTCTCATAACACACACTCGTAGTCGGCCGGTATGAAGTTTTCGCTCTCTCCGATATCTTTCTTTCCCTTCTTCTTCTCTCTCTCTCTCTCTCTCTCTCTCTCTCTCTCTCTTTCATCTGTTTACGGGAGAGGGAGGGGGAGATTGCATGAAAAGGGAAGAAGAACCCCCTCTAGCCATCTACTCTACTGCACAGAAGGAGATCTCTCTCACTACTTGAAAAACACTTCATTGAGAGGAACACACACGGGGGATAAAGACAAAGAGAGAGAAATTGGGATTTACATGAGATTACCTTACTTACTTACTTACGCCTTACTTACTTAGTTAGATACTTGGTAAGCCTATCTTCATCGGCCGTTGCCGTGTGGGCCACAATGCGTCCATTCTTCTCTATCGCGAGCGCGTGTAGTCCAATGTCGATAGGGCTGCGAGGACGATCGGGTAATGAGATTGCCTAGTGATGATGCAATCACTTCAGGAGCGGCGGCAGTGAGGGTGGCGGTCGCAACAAGTCGCCGTCCGATGCAGCCTCTCTCGACTCGCAGCCACGAGACGCCGCGTCGGTTGCTACTATCGGTTAGTTGGTTGATCTTTGATCTTTGGTCTCTACAACCTAACAGGGGCCAAATAGGTTCTAGCTAACGAGAATGGGTCTATATCGCCACGATTGGTCAAGAAACGCGGTATAAAAAGGTAAATTTAAAGAAGGGCATGAAACACCAATGAACAGCAAAAGAACAATGAGGCGGCCACTGGGGGGAAATTGCTCAATTTTCCGGATTTTTGAGAATTTCCTTGTCGCTCTGGGGTAGAAACTATTATGTTCTCTGGGGTTGTTTCGTTGCACGAGTGTGCACTCTTCTTAGCCTTGTCTTGTTAGTCTGTTTTCCGGTCGTCTGAGGAGCTGCGGTCCCCGTGGGGGAGGGGAGGGGAATCCTTTCGCAGCAATCTGTCCAGTTCCCCGGGGAAATTGTCGAAAAAAAGAAAGACGCGCGCTACTCAGACCTCCGCCATATATTATGCAGACGCTGAAACGGGGATGCACCGGGGACTCGGCAGATTTATGAGGGCTTAGAATTATTTAAAATATTATTTTAACTATTTTCAGTATCGCACGACGGCAGGACAGCACCGATCATTACGTGAGTGTTCTGATCTTTGATCTCTGATCTCTTGCATATTTTACCTTTCTCTGAAATATTTGTCATGGTGCGCGAATTCTGAGTCACATTTTGGGTATGTTTTGGAGGGAATGAAGAGGTTATCAGCACGTTGAGGGATTAGTCATACGGAAGAAGGCGATTTCTGATTGCTTATCTCTCTTTTGCGCGTCTCTCTCTCTCTTTCCTACTGGGTACATTGGTAATCTTTCATGTGCAAGAGAAGGGGTTCTTCTCGTTCTCTGATGAGTGCTAGTGATCACTGTGAACTCTTCCTCTTCTTCCTATCCCTCTTCTCTCCTCTGTGACGTGATCACTTCTCTGTTCTTCTCCTGCGTAAGGACTCGTCTTTCATCGATCGCCTCTCCCATTGTCTTGGAGTTACTAGCCTACTCGCAATCTCTCTCTCTCTCAACATTCCATGCATCTCGAGTTGCAGTCCTAGTGGACCAGGAGAAGGAGAGAGCGAGCACACTCAATTTCCGTTCCCGCTAAATTGTTGAACGAAAACTTGAGATGGCCAGTGTGAGAGTGGGGGAAGAGAGGAGAGGCCAGAGATGCAGAGACGAAAAAAGAGAGAGAAGCTAGAGAGAGTGGAGAAGGGAAAGACACTGCGGGAGAAAAGGAGATTCTCTGCATTTAGTGTAGTATTATTAGGTCTCGCGACTCGCTCTCGGTGTTTTTTTCCTCTACTCAGGGGCAAACGTAATTGTAATTGCACCGGGGGAGAGAAGCGCAAGCGAAATTGAGCGCATTCTGAATTAGTGTGGGTACCAAATAGAGGGGAGATAGAGTGTGCTGCTTCTGAGAACGGAATGAGCAAGTGTCTGACTCTCTCCATTTCACACGTTCGCTCTCACCTTCTGGCCGATGAGAGAGCGTGTAGGATAGAGGGGTCTGACCGTTACTCTAAGGAATTGTTGAAACGGGGGACGGAAAGGGGAGAAGAAGGAGAATCGTGGGAAAATGAAGATGTATGATCATGGGAGCAGAGATTACGGTAGAATTGTTGTTGTTGTATCATACATGGGCAAGGGTGTAGCCAGCAACAGAACCCGCCCGATTTCGGCTCAAAGATTCACCATTTTGGACCAAAGACAACTTTTTGCTAAAATTCTCTAGGTTCTGTCGCTGACCCTCCCGCTTTTGAGATATCAGCAACGACCCTTGCCCATCTATGTGATGTATGGAGAGGGAACGAAGAGGAAATTGATATGTTTTTGCCATATACTCCGAAAGATTTTCCGTCTGGTATAGACAGCCCTTCTATTACTACTTGCGGGAATCAGAAATCGTTGATTATGAATCAATCGGGTGGTATCTGCCACTGACATACACACGAGACTGCATGTGACGTGGAGTGGGGAGAGAGTGAGAGACGGGAAGTGATCCATCAATCTGGAAGTGACATCCACATCCACGTGCATTTTTTTCTGGTTCCGAGAACTCCTTTGTATCTTTAAGAGCATGGGAAGTTTGCTACAAAGAGAAGTGACAAGTATGCGCTTTGAGGTTTCAAGAATCGTACGAAAACCTGTTGGCAGTTGGCTTTTGTTATGATGATATTTTTGATAAGCTAGGGTCAAATATTTATATTATAAGAAAAATGTGTATGAGGTAAGCACCCGCTTTGTAGTTTCAACAAGTTCTTTAATTTATCAAAATGTCTATAATTTTGCTGAGAATGATGGCGAAGTAAAAAAGTAAATAAATACTTCGAAACAATTTGTCTTAGTGGTATTTTAGCATGTCAGAAGCCGTGAGAGCTCTTCGCGGGAAGGTGGGGGGGGGGGGTGGTAGTGATCTAAGACCTGTGGCCTTGCTTCTCTCCGCTCTGACAAGTGTCTGTTGTTTCACGTGTGCTAGTCTGCGACTGAGTGGAAAGATCGAATGGAGCACTAGAATCTATTTATTACACGATCAGAAGATGGTTGCACACATAGAAATGATGGTAGTATAGTAGCTATAGTATAGTAGTATCATGATACTCATAAACATAATATCTTTTCCCCCTGAGTTTAGCCATGCATCTGCGAGATCAAATAATGAACGGCTTGTCGGAGTTCCTCTACCGCATCCTTCAATTGCAACTTTGACGGAATGACGCACAGATCTCTGTTCTTTTCGAATCCCGGATGAGTGAGAGAGTGTGATGAATGGAGAGATCACACAGAAAGGCACTGTAGACGTCACACGACAGTAAGCGAGAGCTGTTTGAGCAGTGTGAAGAGGTGGTAGTGGAGAGAGAGAGTGTATGGAACAAGGAGAAAGGACAGAGAAAGAGAGGATTGAAGATAGTGGGTGACGCGTTGAGAGATTGAATGGAGATGAACTGTGGGGATCCGAGCACATCCTGAGATACCTCGTGCAAAATATTTTCGCGTCGAAGTTGTGACCAGGTGAAGTGGAGCTTCGCGCGGGTGAGATAGGTGCGGTGTATTCGTTTTAATCGCTGTTCCAATTGCTCATCGCTCTCTAAATAATTCTAAATGTGTAAATATATACAAAATAAATAATAAACTTGTTTTGCAGTATCACAGACGAGTCGACGGTTATCTCTGCGCCGTCGAATGGCGTGAAGAAGGACAAGCAGAAAGGTATTTTTATTAACATTTTAATTATTAAAAAATATTTATATTTTGCCTCAAAAAGGTGTCAGGTGACGGCAAAAAAAAATAATTTGTAGCAAAATGCAATGTTATGAAGCAATATGATAATTAAGATTTTGCGTTGAAAGAGTGCCAGGTGACTCGGGAAAATTGTGTGTAGATGTGTGAATTGTTTGCTTTTTATTCTCTTCTTTGAGCGGAGGCGGCAGTGCCGCGTGTGTACACACGGTGGGCGATTACTCTCCAAATTATATTTACACCCAAAAATATGCTTGTGGGGATCGCGCTGTGCGAGACATGGCACTATGAGGTTTCGGCATGCATTCGTGTATAGTAGAGAGTTTGAACTTGTGATGAACAGCCGTTTCTGATTTGATATTTGCGTACCTCGAAACTAGGCATGTTAAAGTTACTCGAGGAAAGTAATTCTCGGCAGCTTACAATTAAAGTTCATCAATGAATGGGTTGTCGCATTTGTGCTTTGATTTTGTGCTTGGTTCTTTCTTTGCTCAGAACTCGGAAATCCCCCATTAATTTGTGTTCAAAGTGCTTGTCAGACTTCAAAATTGAGGGACGAAGGAGGAAATCCCCATTTCCGTCCCTGATTAAAGAGTAGACCAAAGTTCACATGGGAAGGAACAAAAAAAGGAGCAATTTTCTGTTTAAAATTTATTTGCGTCAAATACGTGCAGAATGACGGGAAAAAATTGCGTGGATGTGTTAATTGCTTGCGCTCTTCTATTAGCGGAGACGGTAGTGGCACCGCGGCGCAAACTCGTGGTACACGATGGGCGATTACTCGTAATTATAGCACTTCCAATTACAAGCTTTGGGGGACCGCGCAGCGAAAAACATGGCACTTCGTGACTTTGATAGGCGTACGTGAATAGTAGAGAGTTGGAATTTGCGATTCATGAACACATTCTGCCTCCTGCCGTATATACTCTTTTTCTCCAATTTTTCTTATTGGGTATCTAGAAGCCAGGTATGTCTATGTTACACGGGGATATTAATTCTTGGCAAGTTAATGTTAGGTTGATAATGGTGATCCATATGTGTATGACTTTTGATATTAACTTGAAGTTGTGCTTAGTTCTTTCTTTGCTCAGAGCCCGAAAATCCCTCACTAATGTGTGTCCAAAGTGCTCGACAGACTTACAATTGGGTGCGAGAGGGGGGGGGAATTCCGCCCCCTGATTAAAGAGTAGTCCAAAGTTCGCACGTGGTTGGAAAAGAAAAAAGAAGACCAAGAAGCAGTTAGTTGCTGTGCACCTCGGGCCGCCAATCAATCAGAGGAAAGGTGATAAAAGGGAGGACGAATGGGTCCCTCTGAGTGTGATTGATTGGACAGAGGAAGAGAAAGAAGGGAGAGAGATTCGGTCTATCGGGATGGCCAGGCACAGTGTCTCGGTGCCTGAGGGGTTGTCAGGAAAGCCATCACGTAGAAATCTTTTTCTAATTTGTAAAAGGCGCCGTTTTCCAATTGCGAGCAGACACTACGTGTTCGCTTCCCTGACTATCATAACATTGTGCAGGGAAAGAATGGGGAAGTGATCTGCACCCACGACATCTGTGTGTGTCATAGTAAATGTGACAGCGGAAGTAACTTCTAGAGTGAGTGAGTAGAGTATCACTTGTGTGTGTGTTCCTTGTCTCTCTCTCTTGCTGATCACTCGATCCATTCCTTCCTTCCTTCCCCCTCTTCCTCTCCTTCCATCCATCAATATTCAACGGTGGAATGAGAGAGAGGGGGACAACAAGGGACGTCATGATGGAGAGTTGGGCTTGATTCTCCCTCAATATCTCAGCCTGTGGAATGTTCCACCTGGGATCTCATTCGATATCCCTTCCTCCATCGTAAAAGTGGGAGCACACTGCATGCAGTTTTCGATCGTTGAACCTTCTCCCATCTCATTCAACTCTGCTCCATGAGTTGTGCTCTCACTCTTCCGATCACTTTACGCTACCCACTCGTCGTGAATTTCTCTGAACCGAAGGCGAGGGACGAGAGGGAATGGAAGAGAGAGGAGAGAAACAAAAGCACACGGGAACTCGAGTCCCCGGAAGAGTGACAGAGTTACTACGCTCTGATCTGTGGGAACTTGGAGGGCAGAGGAAGGAAGGAGTGTGCATTGGGAAGAGTTTGAGGGACTAGGAGTGATTCGCACGGTTCCCTTAATTTTCCGATGGCGCAACATTTATTTCCCTTGTGGTTTTAAAATCATGATCCCGGGCAACAAATTTGTTTCAGTATATAGGGAGTTTGAGAAACAGCGATGCGTTAGTTCTCATAATTGTGACTAGCTATATGCTAGTTCTATGGCTATATTATTCATAACGGGCAATAGTCTATGGTTTTGACTCGACCGAAATGGAATGGATTACGTGGGCGAGTAGAAGTGAGAGGAAGAACTGCTGACACACTCACTCACTCACCCACCGTATTATGCAAATGTGTGGTGTATTTCGCAAACAAGCTGATGCAGGGAAAGAGAAAGAGAGAGGAGTGATTATGATGATGAATATGCCGAGTGCATTGTTCCATCTGTGGAGGGGTATAGTGACCGGGAGAGAGAGAGAGGAGTCGGGTGCTGTCTTCCGCAGTATCTAACTTCCTACCCCCCCCTCCTCCGGAATCTTCCTGTCATTGTCATCTATTCCTCAGTATCTTCCTCTCTATCTCCTCCCTACGGTCTTCTTCCTGCCCCTGTCATATGTCGTGGAGATAGAATATCCTCCTCTCCCTCCCTTTATCACTGGTTATGATGGGCCTGCTGAAGCGATCGCTATGCGGTCTGTGTAAGAAGGAGGCGTCCGTTGTAGGAGAAGAAGGAAGGAGGCCTCCGATTGTGGAGGTGGTGAGACTGCCCGTGGAGAGCAGCTATGAGATGGAGCCTGGTGAGGATGGGCATATTTCACATTTAAAATAATACTGATACGAAATGGACTACTGGTGTGTGTACTCCCTTTCAATACCGCGGCGCGTCTCTTGCTTTGCCATGCCTTTTAGTAGCCGTATCTGTTATTTAGGAGCGGAACATTTTATTATTTTGACGAGTGTTCGTAAAATTGCAACACCGCGTGGTAGATTGGAGTCGCCATAAACGATACGGCGCCACACGCACAAAAGGACCCTTTGTTGTCGTAGAGATTTCTGCCAGGATTCGGGAGTAAATTGTTTTGTTGACGGAAGTCGGAGGTAATTAGAGGGGAGTCTGAGCGATAAGACGAAGAGGAGAGGAGGAAAAGAGTCTCTCTCTCTCTCTCTCTCTCTCTCTCTCTCTCTCTCTCTCTTTCCCTCACTCCTCTTCATTTTGCGATTCCCGCATTTGAAATGGCCCCGCAACGTTGATTCCCTCCTTTATCCATCTCGATGTTCGAAGAACTGAGAACTTGAGACGCTTATTGTGAGGGAGGAATGGAGGAGAGATTAGTGGAATTGTTTAGTATTCCTCCCGACCGAGTCTCTCCTCCCTGTATTTCCCCTTCCTTCTTCCTTTATGCATTCTTGGAATGGTTCGCCTACTGTGTCGCTCCCTCTCTCGCGGAATTTTAATCTGCCGAGAAAGAAATGCGTGGTTAGAAATGCCGAATGACGGTACAATATGAATAATTGCTGGGCGGAATCAGTATTTGCAAACATTTGTCCGATTAATAAATGCGAGCGATTCGTCACCTGGCACACTTGCGCTTCTGTCTCCTTATGATAGGCAGGGTATTCGTTAGCAACAATTCCTGGTTTCCAATGGGTCGTAGTAATTGCCAATCATTTACCTTAACCCTTCCTGTTTACAGTAACCGTGCTCGTGATCGATACCGCTGCGGGAGATCAGCCAGACGACGGCAATAGCGACGACGACGAAGAGGCAATCGAGGTACGGTAGATTTGGGCTGTCGGAGTACGGTAGATCTCTTTTTATCGTACAATTTACAAATCAAAGTATAATAGAAGTTTTATGCTATGTATGAGTAACGGCAAACATGAAATATACATTTTTTTATTGTTCCTGTTGATTTTTTGATACACTTAATTGTTTTAAACAGTTGGGTGGGGTGGATGGTATTGTATGCATGATTGCTGCTTGATTGATTTACTTACAAGAAAAAGTGAAAACTGATGGACTACCTTTTTTGAAAAGCTTGGATGAAAATCATCATTCCTCTCCTCCTGAGCGCTAGTTTGAATTACATCGCCGCTCAAGTTTTCTGCGTAATATTGTTTGTGGTTTGAATTTAGTACATTTCGTCAGACAACAAAAACATGCAAGAATGCTTGGGGATGAGACGGAGAAGATAGAGTGACAGAGAGAGACTGAGGGAAAATGAGAGAGTGAGGGGAGGGAAAAGAGTGGAAGAATTGATCAGAGAAGCGGAGGATTTGAATGATCGATGATTGAAGGCGTAGTTAAAGGGAGAGTTACCCCATGTTTGAATTCGCGCGAATTCCTATGGTCTCGCCACGAAACGACAAACACACCACCCCGTTTCCGGACTAGTGGGATTCCCTGGATGCGAGGTCACCTCTCCTCTCTCGCACCCTCATTGATCTACTCAGTATCTCACCTCCTCTCGCATCTCTCGCCCCTCCTCGATTTCCCAATCTCTCTTTTATGATCACTTCCATGTCTGGTGCTCTCTCCAAGAGAGACAGGGGAAGAGAGGTCAATCTCTAGGTCTTTTCTAGGGGTATTTCTCCCTTTAATCTCAAAGCAGCTTGAAGCTTGCGCCGATTTTTTTGTTTTATAATTAAAAAGAATTATAAAACTACAAAACGATAGTCCAAAAAAATGCATTGATCAATATCGTACGTGTTTCAATGATCGAAGCGAGCATTGTATATTATGCGTCCTGGTGTAAATACGAAAATACGACGGAAGAGTATTGATAGCGCCGCCTGATTCTGCCCCCCCCCCATTGTTATGAATAACAATCAGTACCTAGCGTTTCTCAGTTTCAGCACGTAGTTGAATATCGGCAATGATTGGTCGAACTGATAATTGATTATGCAACAATTTACACTATTGAAATGCCCAATATCCCCTTCCATCACTCTCTCCCACTATCCGTTTTTATTTACCCGGCGTTTGCCTGTTGCACCACGTAGTTGAGTATCTGTGCTGATTTGGACTGATCACTGTAGGTTGTACTCCGTAATTCTCGTCATTGTTGAATTAACTTGATCACTGTGGCCCCTTCTACTCTTAATATCCCCTTCCTTCCACCAATCTCCAACTCTAGGGGTGATCGAGGCCGTCTTTCGTGGAGTAGACCTAGCTCATCTACACCTTTAATTTACCCGGCGATTCTCTGTTGCAGCACGTAGTTGAAACCGATACTGATTGGTCGGTCTGATCATTGTGCATAATTCGGAATCCTCAATATCTCCTCCCAACTCTCGACGAGCCCGTTTTTGTTATGTCCTGTAGACTCCTTTCCTCTTCTTTCCTCTTCTTTCCATTCCTTTCCCCTTCCCTTCCCTTTCCGTTGACGTTCTGTACAGAGTTTGAAATTCGAGTAAATAATTGGATCAGGTCTCTTGCTTTCCCACACTCTATGCGCCTATCAGTTGATGAGAGAGTACGTGGAATGAAGAGATTTAATCCAATTTAGATCTCTTCACCCGAATTTTTGCTGTATTTTCAAACTTTAGTTCTATGTTCAACTATTCCTGGTTGCTCGTCTTCTTTTTCTTCTTTCTTTTCTTCTTCTTCTTTTTCTCTCGAAGATGCCTCTATGCCTATCCTTGCCCGTCCAATCTTCTTGTCTATCCTCTAACTACTCTTTCCCTTCCCTCCTACATCTCCTACCCCCCCCCCCCCCATTCCCCTTACCATTCCACCCAGTCAATTTGTATGCGAGAGACAGCCCTTACTCTCTCTCTCTCTCAAACCGTATTCGCTGTCCCACGTTTTTGGCATGTTTTCCGGGAGTGGTTTAGTAGATCGGAAAGGAAGGGAGAGATTAAAAATGGGAGAGAGAGAGGCCTTCCGGTACCTTTCCCCCCTCCTTCTCCTCTCCCTCCTCTCTCAACTTGTTCGCCTGGATTGAAGGACCCAAGGGGGATTGAATTGGGAAGACATCGAGTTTAGAGAACACACAACGAGTTTAGCCTTTCTTTTCCCGTTGTTTTCCAAGTCGCGCCCCTCTCTCTCTCTCTCTCTCTCTCTCTCTCTCTTTCTCCTTCTATCAGGACATCCCCACAATCTAGTAGTGAGATAAAGAGAGAGAATGTAAATGTGATCTCGCCATCGTATTCTGGTCTTGTTTGTCGAGCACCGATACTAGTGTTTCGGAGTGGGCAAGCGGGGGTTAGTGGATGCGCGTTTCACGGATCTCTTTTGATTGGACGGCTGGCGGGAAATTTGTTAGGGGATGACATGATACGGGTATCTAACACTAATCGTATGCCCATTGCAGGCAGGGGACGCTCCGATGCGCGGATCTACGGCAGCCGCAGCAGCTGCAGCAAGGAGGTCGGATGGAGGCAAGGCTGCAGCTGCAGCAGGCACCCTCGCACCCGGAGGATCGGCCTCCCCGCCACCACCCAAGACGGGCACCTTTGAGGAGATTGCAGCTAAGGTATGGCAGAGGAGTGAATATGGGTACTGTAGGTGCAACAAATGATGACTCTATCGGCACTATAATTATAATCGTGTCATAAGCAGGGGGTGAAGCGCCAATTATCTTGGTTGAAGTGTATTTTCGTAATTTGGAATCCCTTAGAATATATGTTGAAATAGAGAGGATAGGTGATGCATAGACTAATAACGAGTGAACGAGATTCCGATTACTGTTTCTGTAGATTACCGTATCTGTCGTTAACTGTATTTATCGTTTACTGTATCTATCGATCACAGGAGCCTCGGTTCGACGCACAGCCGGACAAGCCGAATCTGCGCAAGCCGGGCGCCCCCTCTCGGATCAGACTGGGAGGAGAGGGACTGGTGAAGAGGAGAAGGAAACAGTGAGTGACGTCACACTTTATTACTGATTGTGGTGATATTACTGTAGTATTCAATAGTTGGAAGAGTTATAGGGAAAATAGATAATTGTGAGTGTCTGATCCAAGCGAATTGCGGCTATTCCCAGAAAATTACGAAGCTAGTTTCTTACTAGGCTGATTCGTGTAGCTGCAGATTTATATAGTGCCTTACGGGAGATGCCTTTTGATTTTATAGTAACTAATCTTGGAAATAGTTTAGTTGCTACTAAAATCGAAAGATTGATGAATATGCAAATGTACAAATGCGGTAATGAATTATATTTCTCTTGAGATCAATTCTCTTGAGTTACTCCGATGCGTATTTCGTGGTTAATCTAGGCGAGTTAGAGTTGCAATAGTCAACCAATAGGAACTATTAAAGCTGTACTTGATTGTATCGAATGTTGTCTTGGGAATATACAAATTACTGTTAAAATATTATTAAAATTGTTAAGGGACTCTAAATTTAATTATTGTATATCTTTAGATCCGATTCGTCATCCGACTGTTCATCGGCCGATTCGTCGTATGACGAAGAGGAGAAAGAGGAGAAGGAGAAGGAAGAGAGGGAGAAAGGAGATGAAGAAGAAGAGGAGGACGAGGATGATGACGACTGCAAACCATGTGAGGGAGAGGGAGGGCTTGTTGAGTTGGGGTTTCAAGAAGCATTGAAAATGCGGCTATGATGGTATTCAGCGATTACGCCTCGATACCTCCGTGATATATATTTCGTAGTATTATTATGCAATTTCGCCCACTCTTGCATTTCGACTAGGTAGTTTGATGTTTATGTTGTATGATTAGATACGGAAACTAGATTCAGGTCAATGGAGGGTTGATGATGCCTGGGAAAATAGAACATAGCAATGTTTCGTTCAGTGTTGGTCTTGTTGAGTTGAGGCTTCAAGATATATCTAGACGACGAGGATGATGTCCACTGATGAGCATTTCTTTAACTTTGTGTTGCCGTATAATGAAATCCCATCCACTCTAATATCATAGCTAGGTGCTTTGGAGTTTTTGTTCTCTAATATAAATTCTTCACCAGGTTCAGGTCAATGGGGTCTTGACTATGAATAGAAAAATAGAAAATAGCAATGCGTCTCGTTCAGCGCTGGCCCGTTTAGCATCGACTAGGTGGTTTGGTGTTTTTGTTGTAAGATTAGATACCAAATCCAGATTGAGGTCGATGGGATTGTTGAAGATGAATGCGGAAAAAAACAAAATATATATATATCTCGTTCAGCATTGGCCCGTCTGCTTCGCAAGGACACGATGGCTCTCTCACTCGATAAGAGGAAGAATGAGGAGCAGAGTGCGGAAGGAGGTGAGGAAGGGTTATTAATTGATATTTTTTCAAAGAAATGCTTCCACTATTGGAATTACTTAGTTGTGAAAGCGAATCGTATTATTGTAGAGTAGCACCGCGAAATCACCTGGTTGCGTGATTTATGATAAAGTCATGGTCACTTGTGTTCCAGAGACGAACGATGCGGAGATGGATGAGGAGCTGAAGGAGAAGAGACACAAGGTGAGTGAGAGAGATATCGATCGATAGTGATTGGGTTACTGTAGGAAAATATTACTGTAGAGCAATCAATATTTAGTTTACAATGGTAGATTACAGTATGTTATTGCAGGTATCGATTCGACTGGAGCGGAAATTGAGTGAGCGGCCGACGCTAGAGGAGCTGGAGCAGAGGAACATTATGAAGTATGGAGTAGGAATGATGTAATTGTGGTTTAGGAGTAAAATGGTGGCACCATGATTACTGTTTTAAAAGTATATTTATAATGATCGAAATTTTTGATTTTAATTTTCCCTCTACATCGGGGTAGGTGATGTAGAATGGTTGATTTCTGGGCACTACTCCTGAAGCCCGGAACAGGCCAATAAATATTCGATCATAGACATTGAATGACCCCTGAAAAATCCAAGAACAATACCATTTGCGATCATTCTATGTCGATGGTCGAATATCAATTGGCCTGTTCCGGGCTTCAGCAGTAGTGCCGATTTCTGCACTATTTCGGTTGTATTTTTTTTGTAAATTTATTTAATTTAGACGAGGTCCTCGAGCGGACAGCGAAAGTGAGAGAGCGGCAATGGAGGAGAGGAAGAAGATTCTACTCAGAAAGGTTTTACACATTTTTATCAAATGTGGTAAAATACCTAGTCGATTGTGGTTTCTGAGAACCGTTTCTCCGAAATCGTTTCTCGAACATTACTTTATGAATGAAGGCTGATATTTTCGATCTTGGTGTCTCACGGAGCTTGTAAATACTAACATTATTAACTGCAGCTGAGCTTCCGACCGACGATCGCTCAGCTGAAGGACGATCAGATAATCATGTTCAACGACTACGTCGAGGTGACGCAGGCTGAGGTACGGTAGCCTCCGACAAACAATCGATAACTAGTTTTTCTCATTTAATTTATCGATTCGCTTCCAGGTGTACGACCGTAAGGCGGACAAGCCGTGGACGCGTCTCACTCCAGGAGACAAGGTACGGTAGTGTTGTTAGCGTCCTATCGATCGCACCTGATAGTGTATGCTACCGTATATTTACAAAATGGCACAGTAAAGAAACATACCGTATTGCAGGCGATGATTCGCAAGGAGCTCAACGACTTCAAGGAGAATGAGATGGATGTCCACGAGGAATCTGCCAAGTTTACCCGATTCCATCGACCCTGATCTTTGATCTTTCGGTGCCGCTGTAATAACTACTATTCTTCACCTTTCCTCATCTCACATCATCCATATCAAACCATTGGTTGCTATCTCTCTTCCCTCTTCTAGTGCTAACTCTCTGTTATCAGTTCACTTATCTCTCTCCACTCATTTCCGGTTCGCCATCTTTCCTAAACGTGCGCGCGCATAATTATATTTGTTAGTGTCAATCATTAGCGAGATAACAAATGCTATTCATTATTTTACAAATGGATTCAGATCAGACTACGAGATATGTACATCACCCATCTTTGTGTGTGTTTGTTTTCTCCTACTCTCGATTTATCAGATTCGACTATCGATCTACTATATTTGTGCCCCCTGTTTCATGCTACCTACCGTATCTCGTATCGATCGATTGAATATTCATTCTCCCCGCCCCCCTCTGCCACTGTTCTGAGAACTCGTATTGTATCCGTTTTACTTCCCCCACCAACTTAGCTAACCCTTCTTTCTCTCTTCTTTTTAGTCTCATTTCACACACGTCCCAGAGACACATTTCCTTACAATTAGTATAGGCCTGCTCCCCCTTTTCACAAATGTGCAAATTCACTCCCGTTTTGTCAGACCCGATGTAGAAAGTGTGCAGCAGACAAGCGAATTGTCTTCCAGACTCCGCCCCTCCCATCAATCTATCAATAATCCCGTTCTAGCATCGATTGACCTCCTCCTCAATTCACAATCATCATTCCTCATCTTCCCATCCACCCCTAATGTGCAGCAACCCCTTCCTCCTACTACTGTTAGAAGCCCCTCCACTTCCCGAATGACGAGTCAATACCGTTTTACCGATTACCGTAGTCTCCCCTGTCCCTGCCCGACCATCAATTTAGCCCGTCCTAATACCGTATCCCGCCGTAGTCTCTATGATCTACCGTACTCAGCACCGTACTTTCGCCCGTCTCTTACTAAACACACTGTGATTGCCAACATTTATATATTTGTCATTCATAGTGAAGAGAACTCGAGAAATCCAAGCTGATTTGCTAAAGAAACTAAACACGCCTGAAATATTGTATCGTTTACTCTTTCTTACGAATATTATTCGTTTTCCTAATTCTTGTAGCGAGTATATTTCTTTTTCTTCACCTTTCCGCTCTTATACGCATACTGTATAAAGCGAATCGCACTATTAATTCAAGTCTTATACATATTTATTATATTTAACACAAACATTACAAAATAGAGGCAGTTTTCACGGGGATAAGAGAACTTAAAGTGAAATTACGTAATAACAGGAAAACGGGAATGGAATACTTTACAGTATACTCTACAGTACACCCGTGGGGGGTAGATTCGTTGTGAGATCGGGTGTCGAGGTCTCTCAGGCATCTCCACTACCATTTTTCATGTTGAGCGAGTAGCCACCCTCGCCGTTGGGAACCTGCAATGAAGCAGTTGCTGCGTCTAGAGACAGTCAACAATGGGGCAGCCGTAAGCCGGATACCGTACTCACCATCTCAAAAGAGTCAGTTGACAATCCGAATGGTTTGAGGCAGAAGTTTCCCCATTCCTTCAGCTTGCCAATCATCTCCGTCTTCACTTTCTCGTTGCGCGCAGCGATTTGAGCGTCCAGCTGGAATAAATAATAACAATGCTAATTATTATTTTCATATAAAGAGAGTTAAGAGTGCGGAGGTAATGGCGCGTACCCCCTTAATCTCTCCTCAACTACAGAGTAAACACTTTTAAAATACATACTGGAACGACTTTGTAATGCATGTTTAAAAAAAATCAATATTTGACCTCTCTAATGTTGTCGGCGACATCTCTCCGACTCGGACACTTCTCCAGCAACTCCTTGTAGTCACTGCAATTACATGCATTACGGTAATCGTTAATACGGTAACTCGATCCGCTCATCTGACCTACCGCCCACTACCGTACCCTCAGTGACCTACCTGAGTGCCTTGTCCCACTTGCTCTCAATTCTCGAGTAAGCATGGGCTCTTCTCTCGAGTGCTTTCTCGTTCTGCGTCACTCCCGTCTCGATAGCCTCAGTGGCTGCAGCTGCAGCTGCCTCCCAGCTGCAGGAAACAAAAATCGATTAATGAAAATATTTTGTGATAGGAAAACCGAAGTAACAAGCAATTGGGGCGATGAGACAGTTTAGTTGCAGTTGACCCTATCAAACCACGAAAAACTATTGCATCCATATCGGCTCAAATTCCAGTTGGTCAATATCCCTGACTTCTCGAGCTAAAATACACCATGTGAGTGAATAATTTCCAATTGAGTTCAGTCTGTGGAAAAAAATTGGGAAAATTGTCGTACCTCTCCTGCTTGATCCTCGCTGCAGCCAGATTGCTCAGCAGCACAGCTCGCAGCTGCAGCACCTCGGTCGACGCCGGCTGCAGCCCCTCTTCCTCCTTCTTCTTCTCTTCTGCTGCAGCTGCTGCAGGTGCTGCTGCGTCCTCCTTCGACTCTCCCGAATTCTCCGCCTCCGGCTCATCGTCCTGCAATCAATAGCGTGATTCCAATGTTTAATGAATTCCGGTTACACACATTCTGTCGAGTGTATGCAAATTTAGTCACATAGTTAGAGATTGCAAAAATAGCGTGTGCGTGGGTGGTCTCACCTCTTGGAATATTGCACAGAACGCCGTGTCGTTATGACTAACCATCCGAGATTATAATAGGAATGGTAAGTTATTACTTCCTCATACTGGGATAGTCTAATGGGGCAAAAACGAGTTCACTTTGTGCACGTTCGCTCTTCCATTGTCTCCCTCTCTCCCTTCTCGTCTCTCTCTCTCTCTCTCTCTCTCTCTCTCTCTCTCGATTCTCCACACATTCATTCATTCACTCCCCATTCTCGACGCACGGTCGGTCAATGACGTCCGCTCCTCGTGAGTTTATTCCCCGATCTCTCGTCACTCTAGTCTGATCTTTGATCTCTCCCCTAATGGCTCGATTGGTCTTTAAAATTATAGCAAAATTCTTGTTCACATAAACGTGTCCCTGGGGCTTGTCTACTGACGAGGCCCACCCCCAGGGAGGTGGTCAGTGTCTAGACCAAGGGCCGAAACACTGATCACCATGTCCTTAGGCTTTTCTTTGACCTTTTCTTAATTGTTGACTAGTAATTGTAGTCTGTCAAACATTTACACTTAATATTTGATCTTTCCCTAATGTCTCAATTGGCCTTCGATCTCTACTCTGATGTCTCCATTGATCTTTGATCTCTCTGCAGACAAGGAAGGAGTGAAGGAACTGGGTCGCGACTTTCTCAATCTCTTCAAGCGGAAGAAGAAGAAAGATGCGAATCTACAGGCGAAGAGTCCCATTTCGCCCCTTCAACATCTCCCGCAGCCATCCTCCAGCGAACCCAGTACTGGGGTAAGGATTACGTTACTTAATGGATCGTACGATCGATAATCAGGATTACTGTAGTAAGGATTACGGGACACTACTGCAGTGTTTGGGACTAGCCAACCTCGATTGACCGCAATGAATGAGCGGGTAGACCAGAAATGAGAAGAGTGGGGAACTTCAGAAATCACTCGAAGTTTGCTGGTCCTTTCGTGCCCGATTACGGTACTAGATGAATCTTACTGCCGATAATTCGTATTACTGTAGTCAGCACGGCTCTTCCAGAGAGAGGAACACTCGGACCCGGTGTCTTTCATCGGCCCTCCTGTTATCCCACACACTCCGCCGCCCAAATCCGAGGTAATCGATCGATCCCTCATGGACTTACAGTAACCCGTCAGTGTTCAGATAACACATCACTCTGCCAATTCACCACATGGCCTGCATGCTGTCCACTCGGTACGGTATTACGTGATGCTTCCTTCTTATCTACATTACTCCTCCGCTCTCTTGACTGACCGTACTGTATTACAGGCCACCTCTCTGACTGAGATGACCTCGGGTGGGGCCACTTCAGCAGAGTCGGTAGATCATGATATCTCATTCGAAGAGAACAAGAAGAAAGAAGTCATGAGGTATACTGTAGGCTAGGAACTTGATATCGATCGGTCTTCTTTTTACAGAGCTGAGCGGCGCGCCCACTATCGATCCACTGGGTACGGTAGTTTTGGTCGTTTCATTAATCAATATTATCGTATTACAGTGTCCATGTCGTTGCGGATGAAGATGATCACACCGAGTTCGAGCCGACAACGCATGTGTGGCGGTGAGCCGGCGGACTATGGTAGATCGGTTAGCTAATCAATCGATATCAGGGTCGACCGTAAAATCGTCAATCGTCTACAGTGGAAGGACGGCGTGGTCCCCGTCGACTTCGACAAAGGAGTAGGAATACTGTAGGCTTTCATATATGGACTAATGATTGTCCATTCAGAAACCAAAGAAGCCCCGATATGTCAAGCGGAAGGAGGAGCCTATCGATGGAGATGTGAGTTGAGGGAAACAGTGAGCGGAGTCTATCTATTTTGAGGCCACGAAAAGGGCAGAGCTCTAATGTGGGATTCAGTGTTCATCACTGTACATTGATGTACTCTTCATTTCACACACTCGACCGGTCGGTGGACGAGAGAGTGGGTGAAATGAAGAGAACATCGATGTACACAGAAGTACATTGATGTGACACTGAAGGGGGGCATAACAGATCAGTTACATCTTCAATTCAGAGAGTGAAGCCGCGTAGCGAGATACACATACTGAGACTGAATGAAGGACTGAAGGACGCTGTGCCTCTGGAGGAAAAGAAGAAGAGTGGAAGAGTACCGTAATCTATTTGAGATAACATATACATGAATCAATCGATAATCGTAGCAGGACGCCGTCACCCTCGACGACAAAACTCCCAAGAAGAAGAGCAAAGAGGAAAAGAAGAGGACTGAGAACAGAGAAGAGTTTAAGGAGGGACACGTTGAGCTGAAGGTACCGTAATGTATTTCGATACCGTATACATGAATCAATCGATAAATGAAAAATCATTGCAGGATGCCGTCCCGCTCGAAGACAAAACCGCAAAGAAAAAGAGCAAAGAGGAGAAGAAAAAGAATGAGATCAGAGAGGAACTCAAGGAGGTACACTGTGAGCTGAAGGTACCGTAATCTGTTTGAGATACCGTATACCCTGATTAATTGATAAATATAACTCCTCGCAGGACGCTATCCCTCTTGAAGACAAAACTCCCAAGAAGAAGAGCAAAGAGGAAAAGCAGAAGGACGAAGTCAAGGTATATCGATCGTTATCGTAGCCTGCTCTGATACGGTATCGACTACAGTAACCATACACCCAATTGCCTACTTAGCGTATCACTTGTAAATGCACTTTGCCGCTCCATGCGACATCGTATTTCTTATTATCGATTAGTATATAACTCGGTGAATATATTAATATTATTTACAGGATGGAATTCACGTGGAGGAGACACAGCCGCGACGTAGAAAGAAGAGCAGAAATGTAGAGGAAGAAGTGGAAGATGATAGTGAAGCTGAGAGGAGAAGAAAGAAGAAGAAGGGAGGAGATGAAATGGAAGATGCACTGCCATTGGTAAGTGATCTATCCAGAGATTATCAATGAAAGATCAAAGATCAATTGAAATACAGTAAGATACTATATCGAGTCTTAGATACAGTAAGACAATTTCAGGACAAGCTCACCGACCGTAGGAAAAGGAGCCGTGAAGAGAAGAGTCAGGAGAAGGGAAAGGAGGAGAGGAAGGAAGAAAAGAAGGAAGAGAAGAAAGAAGAAAAGAAGGAGGGAGAAGGTGGTGATAAGAAGAAGGAAGCAAAGGATGGAAAGGAGAAGAATGAGGAGAAGAAGGAGAGAGGAAAGGAGAAGGAGAAGAAGGGAGGAGAGAAGAAAGAAGAGGAAGAAAAGGAAGGGAGAGGATCAAGGGAAGCTAAGAGAAAGGATGGAGTGCAGGTTGAAGAGAAAGAGAAGAAGACTGATAAAGGTAACACAAAATCATGAGGGGCCTAAGAAAATCGATAATTGCAGATTCTCAATCGATAGTTGTTCCGTACGCACAATGGCCCGTTCCGGCTCTTCTCGTCCGAATTGATCGATTCCTCGGATTCGGTAAGTCTGCCTACTGTAGATCCTACAGTAATCCTCCTTCCGTTCAGGACTATTTACGCGCGGCTACAACGCCGTCTACTACGGCTACGTCTGCATGCGTAAGTATTCAGAAATCAATCAATACGTTCAGTTGGTGTTAAAATATCGATTGATTTATCATTCCAGATGTGATCTACTCGTTTCTCGCTCACATATTCCGATTCGACGTCAACCGCGCCCTTCCCACCACCGCTACCAAGGTTTGAATTATCGATCTAGAGCCAGAGCATAAATGCTAAGTGCAGTGTCTACGGTCGTCAACTTCGGCTCTAGCACCTATATTCCCAACTAACCTCCTCCTTTCAGAACACTCCCCGTCAGCCCAAGCGCGAGAAGAATGGTGAGATTCTACTTCAATTCTGTTCGTTTTGGCCCTAATTTTCGTCATTTACGCGGTTGCAGACACCAAACTAACGACCAAATCGCCGGCTCCCTCTACTAACACCTCCGCATCGACTAAGTCGAAGCAGTCGACCTCTCGAATCGTCGTTACCGAACCCGTAGAATGTACCGTATGCCAGAGAGCTTCAATCGATAACTGATATTAATTGCAGACTCGGCTCTGACTCCCCATTCGACCGATTCGCTCGAGTCTCCAATGTGTCATTGAGAAGGAAGAATGAAGACACTAAATAATACGAAGAGACTAACGGAAGAATCGATAAATTGTCTGAAAGTTCAAACGATATGCACACGAGAAAGTAGGAAGCATTAAATTGGAGGCCGGGAAAAACAGCGAAATTGAAAAGAGTGATCGTGCTAAATATTATTAGAGCAGCGCAACACGAATCTCGCTGGTGGTGCGAAAATATCGGTTTTTCCTAAGGTTCTTTCTTTCACATTTCTCAACTTTCATCTAGAAAAATACCACATACTTGCATATTCTTAGTTTTCCCAAAACAACGGCACACTCAACAGCAATTGAAGACTGTAGAATCCAACGTTGTGTCAAGTGTGAAACCGCACTCTCCCTAGCCCCCCCCCTTCTCGCTCTCCCGTCTTCCCACCTCAATCTCCTCAATGACGACTCCCTCTGTGAGTACTTCCTCTTTCTTCACTCTTCTGCTCTCCTTCTCCTCATCCAGGGCACAAGAATAGATCTTCGCAGCTCTCTGAAATCGATATTCCACGACTGCCATGCCTTCTGAATACTGTACCCTACAGTAATCGATCGATATTCGACGATTACCGAACCCCTATGTCTACAGTACCCTACACTACTTCGTATCGGTCTACAGTCCACCACCCTTCCGAATCCTACCATACCTCGTAATCTCCACTTCCGAATGCTGCATTGCCCTCCTTGCGAGCCTGTTCGAGCAGAGTGAGAGACATCTGGAGAGGGAACAAAGATCAAAGATCAGGAAAACTTTTTTTTAAATATTATTCCCGCCCCTGAAAACTCCAGATAATGTCTTTCGTTGCAACGATTGACATTCAATTTCTCTTAAGAAGTCAGAGGTAAAGGTTTATCACAAAACCACAAATAACAGACAGAGATCTATCGGAATTCATATTAAGGAGGGAAAACTCTTCAGTAGAGGAATAAACTAATAGAGACAAATTGAAGGCACGAAAAATCAACAAACTATTTCTACATCTATCAAAATCTCATCAATACAATATTGCATCGACTAATAACAGCATCAAAATGGCGAGACCCTATCACAGATAACCGTAATAACGTCAGTTGTCGATCGCAGATCATGGTGATATACGGTAATCGATTTATGCTGCAGGCGCTCCCTCGAATATGATGGGAACAATCTCATCGTACTGCTCGACAAAGTGGAAATTGAGAGAATCCTGAAAAGGCAATAATTATGAACCTGGCGGATTTTATAATTCTAGACATTTCAATTAGTGAACACCGAACAAACTATTCAGTTTCACTTCACCATGGCTGGTGCTCTCCTACCGTACCTTGACCAATTCATGGAGTGCATCCACGTCCGCTCGATTTCCTGCAGGGAAGACGAGCGTCGTTGCTCCCACACGACGAGCCTGAGAGACACCAATAAGGCACCGTACTCTGTCGATCGATTGGAGATACAGTATACATAACTCAATCGATAACTCGTGAATCAATTGATAATGTGACTCACGGCGATAACCTTCTCCCTGATGCCTCCGACGGGAAGCACCTTGCCAGTGAGTGAAACCTCGCCAGTCATCGCAATGTCCTTCCTGTAAAGGGAGAATTATTAATTCGTGAAGTCAAGCGCCAAACAAGTAACGCGTATTCATGAATTAACGATACAATATTGAAAGGCCAAAGCCCGAACACCGCGTGTTGTGTGGGATTCGCAATAATGGATGGGCGATTATTCCATATATGGCATATCGAGATGACTAATTCAAGACAACTAGGAAAATGTCTCACTAGTCAGCATCTAGAATTGACTTCTAGATGCTGAGACGTGTGATGTTGTTTGCTTAATTGAAAATCAGCGTATTACAAATTGTTACTATCGACATGCGCCAGTCTAAGTCGCACGTGTGCAGCCTCAATCTCACTGGTTCCTTTGATCAATCTCTGTACAATGCAATTTAATTTTATATCTAACCTGAGGGGAGTCTTTGTAGCGAGTGATAGCATGGCAGATACGAGTGTCACTCCAGCAGAAGGACCGTCCTTCGGAGTAGCGCCCTGCAATCAATCAATATCTTCCATCTCCCAAACAAGCAACATCTTTGTTTCGAACGCACGTTGCAAGCAACAGATGGCGCTGGTTGTTGTTAGTTTCCATGCTTCCCAGGCAATGAAATATTATTAAAATTCCAATAAACGGTGAAGTGGATGCGATATTTCCGTCATAAAAAAATGCTCAAATATGACTACTCCTCTCTTCCAGGATTCAGGTTTCACCCACACGACAAGTATTCAATCCGATGAATAATAACCGATCCCTTGTTTACTCCGAAATCAATAAATCAATAGCTCACCTCAGGTACGTGTACATGCACTCTGTTCCTCTCAAAATACTCCTCGGGCTTCTCATCTTTGTGTTGAGCCCACGAAGAAGTAGTCCAACCATCAGCCAACCTTATATTAGTTATTGAGTAGGCTTATAGACGAATGTTCAACGTAAGGCCGGTGATGGCATACCTCACTACAGCCCAACGTCGGTCCATGGGGGAAATTTTAATACAGCGCTTCCGCTCTACCATACTCTTACAGGAACCACGAGAGGCGAAAACAAAATCGATAGTGCTCACCACTTGGTGGCTACAGTCTGGGCGATTCTCACCGACTCCTTCATCACGTCTCCCATGTTGCCCTGCAAATAAAAACGAAATAAAAATAAATTAAATATACCCTACCTATTTGGCAGATTATCACAGTCAAAAGTCAAAAGCACTCATTATTTAACTTCATTCATCGATACTCTATCATCTACCGTACTCTCCTCATTCCCCTCACATACCGTAATCTGTACTCCTCCTCCCTCCTTCTTCTCTCCTCTCGGGACGGCGACAGCTTCGACGTAGAGGGCGGAGCCTCCCATAGACGTCCATGCGAGACCCATGACAACACCGGGAGGAGTGATCTGAGAGATGAAGAAGAGGTTAATCTAGACTTCCGGGTAGAAAACCAAGAGTTCGAGTGGAAGGAGGACTGCTTCAGCGCCTCGACTGCTATCTACGAACAGATAATGGGGAATTAATGAAAAATGCAAATACCCGGTGATTGCTAGCACCCTATCTTTTATAAGCTACCCATACACTCCGAGGAGAGATCATTTCTCGGGAAATACATATTTTAGATATATATATATATATCATGCAAAACCACTCTTACGTCGAAAATTCAACGTCATGAGCTATTCACGGAGTGTGCGCCCGGTGATTACGTGTTCCCTGGTCTTATTATACTCCAATGATTTCCTTACAATTCAATGTGACTTCGTAACATAGTCTATTCAAAACTAAACTGACATCATACAATCGATCGCTGGCAAACTTCTCCTTTCCCATGTACTCGGCCAGATTATCCGACGTTACACTGATCTCAAATAATAATCTATTTCAGTTTTCATTAAAAATAATAGTATTTGAATTATCGAGCAACCTTTCAAAATAACAAAACATAAGGTGAGGGGATTCATCAAATGAAGCTAGTTTGTGATCAGTTGTATTTCTCCTACCGTACTCACTCACCTTATCGATCGACGAGCCCTCAGCGACCGATGCAATCTTGAGCGCCGCCTTGCGGAAAATCTGGAAAAGATATTTCACGTTTGAAGGTTATTCTTTTTTTTTAATTAAAGTGGATCTGAGAGAAGCACTGTTCTCCAAAATGAAGCTATTGACTTATTAGAGCGTTATAACCGCGAATCAACTGGGTGTTAGATTTAATGAAACAATTTATATTATATAAAATATATAGCTACAAAAATAAGGTCTCATGCCTTCTCAATGCTCTGTTGCAGCATTCTCACTCCACTCTCTCTACAGTACTTCTTAACAAGCGTGTCGAGAGCCGATTCCTCAACCTCCAATTGATCCGCAGAGATGCAACTGCAATAGATTCATCTTATTTATGACCAGTTGCATGGACATTACACATACGGAATGAGAACAATCTAATGAAACCTTCATTAAAATGTTGATTATAATTAATTCACGAAACCCAAATAAACCGTCATCCTTTTTTTCACTACGGAACACACATTTTGCGTGTCTTTCTTGATATTTAGGCAGGTAAGGTCGAGTATCAAACAAACAATCTACAATCAATAATCGCCCGTCTACCGTAACCACTACTCACGTGTCAACTCTTGTCTGGGGCACGAGATGCTTCTGGGCGATGACAATTTTCTCCTCTGCCAGATAACCAGAGACGTCGATTAACTCCATTCGATCACGAAGAGGACCTGCACAAGGTAATACTGTAGACAATGTGAATAACTACAATAACCGACTATCATAGAATACATCACAAACATTCGCCAGTTATGAAGGGCGGAATGGAAAGGGAAAATAATTGAAAATTGGTGACTGCGTGTTTCATATAGGGAATATAATTCTCCGTTTCTTACTACACAGCTTTCTGGATGCTTTGATCAAGATAAAAAAAGGAAAAAACAAAAAAAAACTGACCGGGCAGTCGATCGATGGCGTTCGCTGTGCACACAAAGAGAACCCTGTAATTAGATTCGTTATTTCAATCAATAAAGTATTACATGTATGTTTCCGGGGGAAGAATTGGGCGCGTTTCAAAATAAAAAGCTAAAACATAATCATGAAACATTCAACTCATTGGAGCAATTTGAGAATGCTTCTACTGAATCGATGCAATAATCTTGTGTTGTTCTAACAAACCTCTGTTTCCCTAGTGCGCGCTAAAACTTTTCCTAACTTTTCGCTATCTTAAATTACATCTACATCTTCGCCAATAAATAATCAATAATATCTCTCACTTGCTCAGATCTACGGGAACATCGAGGAAATGGTCGTTGAAGGCCGCATTCTGTTCCGGGTCCAGCAATTCCAGCAGGGCAGAAGCAGGATCGCCTGGTAATGGATAATATTGAAAGGCACCCTCCGCATTTCACACACATACTGCATGTTGAGAATCTCAACTTGAGATCACACCCGAATACCCAGTAATCAAGTTAATCTGCGGATTGAGATATCAAAATTCCCAACTCGCCAAAATTATTGAACATAACTCAAAAATCCAGCAACTTCGTTCAATCGAAAGATCAAAGATCAAATCGCCCACCATGGAATCCTGCTCCTCCAATTTTGTCGACCTCATCGATGAGCACCAGCGGGTTCTCAGTGCCGACCTCCAATTAATTTTGATTTAAAAAAAAGGAACCCAAAATCTAAATCTTTAGATGCAAAAACTTTTTTAAACGTGAATAATAAAAAAAGTGCAAAACGTAGCCTGGAGCCCCCTCATGCATTAGTTTCGATTTCCTCAATAATTCACAATTACCGTATTCCACTCACCTTCTTAAGTCCCTGGATGACCTTGCCAGGCATGGCTCCCACATACGTCCTCCTATGTCCCTTGATCTCCGCCACATCTGTCATGCCTCCCACAGAGAAACGGAAGTACTGTAAAGGATACTGTAAGTAACGAAACCATAATATCGATCAACAGAAACTCCCAGCTTCTACTGTAAATCCATCATGCTCTTGCTACAGTACCCCTCTACCGTACCTTTCTATTGAGGGCGGCTGCAATCGATTTGGCGATGGAAGTCTTGCCAGTGCCGGGAGGGCCGTGCAGACAGATAATCTTGCCACCCACCTCAAATACCGAATTACTTTTGATTATAAGCACTTGATATCTTGGATACGATTACAAAAATATGTGTGATGGCGAATTGGCGTCGAGTTTACCAAATGATATTATTATTTCTGTGAATATACGACCTTTGAGAACCGTGGAAAGTGCGGGTGAACACAATTGATAACGTGTGTCATTTAAAAAAAATTCATAATTTTATTAATTTTCTCTATGACACCTTCTCTTCCATCGTGTATCAAAAGTAAGAATATTCAAGAAAGTATCTGCCCAGAAGACATACACTTTTAATTCAGTTCACCTCCCTATTCCTTGTTTCACAAATTTCATATCACGCCCTGTTGTTTACAACAACTCAATTAATTCTCATTTGTGGATCTCTAAATATTCACCTTCTTAGTGAGTACATTGACGGCGATAAACTCGAGAATTCTCTGCTTGACATCCTCCATTCCGAAGTGGCCCTTGTCCAGCATCTCACGAGCCTGAGAGAGGAATACTAAGGTTAGGAACCATTTGGATGTGAGTATCAAGGGTGTGCGGGAAAACTTTTCGGGAAACTTTCGGGGAAAATATTTTTCCCGGTCTGAAAACCGGGAAATTTCGGGAAAATCGGGAAAACAGAAAACATTTCTTACGTTAATACTTATCAGTTTAAAACTTTTTTAAAATGCTCAAAAATGATTACTGTTGTGTACAAAAAAATTTTACTCCGCAATAATGTTTAGGAAAATCAGCAAAAGACTATTCCGCGGGTGGAATCGAACTTGCACTTGTCGGGTAGGAACGCGAAATGGAAGAGATGAACAGACAGAGAACAAATAAATATTGAAAAAGAATTTCCATTTATCAAGATAATCGATTTTCTGTGAATTAGCGCTCATTAAGTAAATTAAAGTTTTTCAATACTAATTTGGCCCTATTTTCTCCACTTTTCAAGGGAAAACAACAAGTGCAACATTTCCCGGATTTACCGGATTTTTTCTGGGAAAATCGGGAAATGCATTTTCAAGAAAAATCCGGGAAAATCCGGGAAACGGGAAAACCGTTCGGAAAATTTTGCACACCCTTGGTGAGCATGCAAAGTAAATGTAAAGTAAAGTAAAGTAAAAACATAAATGGAAAGTGAATATATTTTGGAGTGTATCTCTGCAAGAGGTAGACACATATTGCACTCTCAGATCAACAGGCAATAAAATATGGCCGCTGCAGCCTCACTACTCCAGGACCTCGAGTTTAGATGATAAAATTTGTAAACGATCGGTATTTATTCCATTGTTCTTATACTCTGAGTGGGCGCATGCGTTAATAAATGACCTTTGTGAGATCCCTCCATTCCTCACTCTCCACTCCCCATGGCATACTAGTGAGCCAGTCGAGATAGTTGCGAGTGACGGAGAATTCGGCAGAATGAGGCTCAAGCACCTGAAGAGCAATCATAATAATTATATTTCACCAAATCGGATTTTTCGCCCTGTTGTGGCATCGCACCCATCATGTACACCCTCACAATTTACACTATTTCGCTGTAAAATTGTTCATATCCTGATTGTCATGATAAATTATTTTTAATCGATATCAATAACCACAACAAGGAACACTGATAATTCAACCAACAGCTCGCAACTACCAAGTACCCAATTGTAAGCAGGCAATTAAATTGGTAAAAACAGTTCAAAGGCAAAACGCAGTTATGAATCGTGATACTACAGTCAAATTTCACAAGCTAATAATGTAAAGAACGTGATCAGTGCTACAAAATAGAATCACATATCGCTACCGTACTCCTCTCCTCCCTCTACCGTACTCACACTAAGTTTGCTCCTCTCCTCCTCAATCACTTTCGCCACGTGCTCGGGTGGTTTGATCTTCGCAATTCGCTCGTCAAGCATCTCACCTGAGGAAGAATGAGAAAAATTAGGGATGAGAAAAATTTCTAGCTATCACTGATCTTGTATCCCTATATTTCGGGATTACATCAGAAGAAGAAAAAGAAATCTGCTTCAATTGTTTCTTTAGAGTTTGGACTACTGCTTCTAATGTTTGACTTATTCAAAAATTATACTTGACGGATTGGTGAAACCTCATTTTCACTTTTTCCAAACCTCGAACCTTGCAAATTCTCTTTTTTAAATATCCCTCACCAATACTCGACTTCTCGTCCTTCTCCAGTCCCAACTCCTTCTTGATTACCTGCAAAGATATTGCCCATTATTTCCGAGTTTCACAGCTTTCATAAAATACGAAACGACTGTTGTTAACGTTTTCTCGCACTGTGATACAAGGAACAATAACTACACAAATATCGTATTTTTAAGGGGCAGAATGTGAATCGTCGTTTACCTTGAGTTGCTCTCCCAGCAAGTACTTCCTGTGCTGCTCCTGCACTTTCTTCTCCACGTCCTGCAATTTTAAGTGAGAGAAGATAGACAATTGCATCCTGCACACTATTTATATCAGTGATTTTCATGGGCCCCGCATTCTGGGAGCCGCGCGAGGGGGTCTGACGACCGGGTGAGGAGAGGGGGGAGGTCGCCAGCGCGGGAAATTAAAATTTGATTTTATAAATATTATCACAACAAAAAAATGATAAACAAAAAATTACAATTCAAAAAAATATTTTCAATAATCACCAATGTTGAGAAACACGTTTACATTGATTTTCAATCAAGAATTTCACCATTATGCGACCCCCTTTAGCCCCTATAAGTCTTATATCAATTACGGAATATCCATGAACTGAATTGAAACCCCGAGACCTTCGCTAATAACACCTGTGAAACCACCGATGACCGCTTTACACAGATATCATATCGTGTTATTTTTATCAAGTTTTAAAACATCTTTGATTTTTCCCAATCCGACCTCACATTCGACACACTTTCCTTTCTCTTGCCATCAGACTGAATCCCCAATTCACCTTGTTAATGTCGTGCTTCAGCTTGGCGACCGCCTTCTCCTTCTCTGCCAATTCGAGCACAAGATCGAGACGACGGGAGACCTGCAGAGGAGAAGAGATTGGAATTGAAAGCACACGTGGGCAGCCAATTATAGATATTTTGATGCAGAGTTCTCCCACCCTGGCCTCGATCGATTACATAGTGCTCCCAGCATTGGCCAACTCTTCAGACCAACTCTCTAACTTATCACATTTTAAGTTTTGCATAGTGCCCCTCGACCAGGATTATCGAAAAAGCAATGTGCCCCCGGGCCGTGTCCACGTATAATTGAAAGAGATGGGGGCACGGAGGCTCAAAAACCCCGCTCCCCACAAGAAAAATGAACAGCGACGGTCCGTAGACTTGATTGTATGAAACATCAACAAGTCAGGGCTTTCGCGCTGGGACCGGAGGTGCAATCGTGAACTGAAATTGCCTCACGAAAGGCGCATGATGCTTGCGCATCGCACATAGCACATTACGCTATGCGCAACTGTTATGCGCAACAACTTTCCATGACCGTTTTTATACTCCCCGTGAGCCGCCGTGGGGGGGGGGAGAATGTGAGGCAATGATGAACTGAGCAGATTTTTGCATTTACAACAGAAGTCCCGCGTCCATATCCATATGCCCCTCGAGATTACAGTAGCAACTCTACTATGAGATCTGTCGTGGTTGCGTATTTTTAATACATCGGTCAGTCTCATTCAATGATGCCTTTCAATAATAATAAATAGACTCGCGACGTTTGCGTTTTGCTCTTGCTCCAAAATACATGCTATATCTTGGCATATCAATAGTCGTAGAATGCTCTCTTGTTCAATAACCATCACTTCCCCCCAGCTCACCTCACAATCAAGAAAACCGCGACATTTACGTTTCGCGCTTGAAAAGACATGCAATATATTGACATATCAATAACGTCTTGTTGGCATCTATTCCAATAACCTCCCTCTCCTCACCTCCGGTTCTTCCATAATCGCCTGCAGCTCCGATGTGTCTGCAGACTGAATGACGGATGCGATGAGGTCGCCTGAGATGGAGGAGATAGTGGACACCACTGCTGAAGCCCGGAACAGGCCAATACATATTCGATCATAGACATAGAATGGCCCCGGAATCACCAAGAAAGGAATCCAAGAACAATGCTATTTGCAATAATTATATGTCTATGACCGAATATTTATTGGCCTGTTCCGGGCTTCAGCAGTAGTACCGATAAGTGAATAGCATGGAGTGTGGAAGAAAGATCAACGAGCTGTGTCTTTCATTTTCTTTTACAAGGTGTATGAAACCCGCAACTAGCGGTGAATAAAAATAAAGTGAATTACTACTGAAATAGCCGAGAGTTTACGAGAGGAGCGCGGTTATTACAGATCACGAATGAGTGGGAAATCGTCTGAAACCATGAATATGATTCACGTGGTGCAATAAATCTCCAGAATAACAATTATGGTTCAACCTTAAATCAATGTGGATAAAATAAAATCGATAAGCGATACAATACTCACATAGATTGACGGGATTCTCTATGACGAGACTGGTCGGATGAAGGAGGAGATTGATCTGCTGGCCGAGTAGAGGATTCAGAGAGACCACGTCACGAATCGTCTGCACGATCGCCTGAAAAGAGAGGAGAATCAATATGTTAGTTATTGGAAGTCATAGAAGAATTCCAAGCAGTGATCTCTCCCTGAATGGGTTATCAAGAAATCGTGCTACAGCGATCCACCGGGAGTCCGCGACGCTCGAATAATGTGCAGCCTTTAAAAACTTTACAACCGCAAAATATTTTAAAACCCACTCGAGGTTTCTTTACATATAAAACATTTTACAACATCTTAATCAATCTCCCTACCGTATCCCTCTTACATTCTACCGTACCTGCATCTTCGCCTTTGTCTCGTTGTTCCTCGGGGCTGCCGTGTGCAGGAAATTCTCCGTCCTCGCGTACACAATGCCCGTCGGCGTCTTGCCTGAAAAGAATACGGGGGATGTTTGAGAAAACCGGAAAATTTACAACTGCTAATAATAGTATGATTTCTGGAGAAAATATAATTAAAGAAATGTCACGTTATTCGACGTTTCACTAACAACATACGGTTCATTTGAAGTGGCAATAGATAATGATTCGGGTAGTGTCTTCTATGAAATATCAGATGGTCAATCGGAGTTTCGAATATGGTACGAAATTGCTGTGCTGAGCGAGCCTATGCTATTCCCTTTAGACAGTCTTTCAATTCACTCACCAATGACTCCATGGCTGCTCACTCCATTTTCCCTTGCTGCAGCTGCTGCAGCCTCTCTGATACCCGCAGGAAGCGGCTGCAAAGGGAAGGGAGTACGGCACGGCGAAATGGCTAGCTGGTTAATGCAATTGGGAGAAATAGATACTGCACACTGGTTCATCGAGTACATCATTTCATGCAAGTATTATCTTGTTCAATCGCTCGTTCCTCCCAATTATTAAGACGCCGATTTATTTATTTCTTTCTCTAAATTATTTCCAGACATAACACAGGTGATCTGTTGTTTCACTATTTTCTGATTAAAGATTATTTATAATTCGAATTGCTCTCGTACACTTGTGGGCTTGTACCTATATCACTGTCTATTTACTTTCAAATTTACGAAAGTGGACAATGCCGAATTATATCATATCATTTCTGGAAAACCATAGACGTGTTCTAGAGATGCCGTACCTTCTCAATTCCTCCTCTTCTCTTCCTTCCTTTATTACCAACTTCCTTCGACGATGGCTCCAGTAGTCGAATGCGACGGTGAGCGAGAAGAACCATCTGAAATATTATTTAACAATAACAAAAATATGTGAATACTGCAGCTCAGCCACGAATTACTACGAGAAGAATTGAATCTTAACCAAGAAAGTTATAACCATAGAAATAATAATAAGAACACTACAATCCGAAACATTTCTGCTGAGCCGTCATACTGTACTTGTCATACCGTATCCATCTCACCTCAATGACTGATCCCATGTCTCTGAACTCGGTGATGCTCACAAACGAGCCCACGTTGTACAGTTCGGAGAGGGAAGAGACGATGGGCGACTTGGATCTGTAATTATGATGTGCAACAAATGGCACATGCGAGTTTGCGTTTCACCACTTAGTGATAAAACGACTTTCGTGTGAGACATCGCTAGTTCATTGGTATGTTCAACAGAGAAAAATTTCAATATTACATCACTGTCTCTTCTCTGCACACTTCTGGGAAGTACCCAACTATATGGAATGCTAACTAACAATGCGAATCCATACTCAATCCACTAACTAAAGTGCGAAATGTGAGGCCACGACCTCCTCATTTCGCACACTCTCTACGCCGAACTGAAGATGAGGGTGTGTCAAATGAAGAGGCCGTGGTCGCACATTTCTAAAAAAGTGTACCACAAGTGTTTTAGATCGAATAATCCAATTCGCGAATAATTCATTGTTATTCGCGAATGGGATTATTCGATCTAACGTCACTATTCTCCACTCACTCATCATCCTTCCTCACAAATACTCCTGCATATGGCTGTCGCATGTCCATCTGCCGTCTCAATGCCTCCTTGAGACCGTCGTCTTTCGTGATCTGCGATGATAATAATAATAATTTAATTAAAGCAATAAGTATTACGTCATGCACACGCAATCGAACATATTCAGCAGATCACGCGTTGTCAAGCGGGGGATGAAAACTAATTTGCGTGGCGCGGAAGTCTGGCGGATTAGCGCGTAATCCTGGGGTGAGAATCTCACCATGAGATAGGGAGGGGGAGCGGTCGGAATGACACCTAATTTGAGATAAATAAATTCATAATTCGAATATTAGGTGAAAATTTCAAAATCCACTTCCAAGGAATTGTGGGCAATTGTGATGGGGATGTTCTGTGATTTTTTGATAACCTAATCAATCTTGTGCGGTGAGTTAATAGAAGTATTACAATTCAAGCTCTATTAACTCTCTGGGGAGAGAAGCTATCATTGTACCGATTTTACAGAGCAACCCTGAGGCATCTCCACAGAATTCCTTGGAACTAGATTTTTCGATGTTGGCCTACAAGTTGAATTATGAATTTATTTCTGTCGAATTTGGCAGCATATTGATTTTGTTCTCTGACTCTCTCGCTCGCTAATCCGCCAGAAATCCGCGCCACGCAAATGAGGTTTCTTCCCTCGCTTGATACGGTGTGCAGATATTGGCAATGAATGCGAGTTATTATTTATATTGGTGAATGTTGCGCTCAGAGAATAACCGTTTCAGCCATTCAACTATTTGGTATGAATGTACCTTGAAACGTGACTTCACCAACTTGAGCACTGTGCGAAGCAAAGATTAGACACTCACATCGACTCTCTTGATGAAGGTGGGGAAGAAGGGATAGCGAACGATGGGAATGATCGGAATTTCGGGGTACGAATCGGGCACTGTCATCGTTGAGAGCTGACCGACCTGTAACGAGGAAAATATTGTCGTTGGGTGATGTCTCTGCCGGAAAAAAATCAAGTTCCTTTCTTTTTTTTCGTTAGATTAGAAAATATCAAATAGCAGTATGCTAACCGAATCTAGAAGTAGGAATAATTTCTGACTATGCGGGGCAGCATGGAACATAAAGCCAGTATTTGCTGGTTTCATCTAATCATCAAAAATTGGAAAGCTGAAATATATTCTAGTGTTGAACTCGAGAGGGGAAGAAACAACAACCAATATTCAGCCAAATCAGGACCTCTTTGAAATCAGCCTCCTGCGTCAAATCATCGATAATTTCCTCCGTGAGCTGCTCTTGTGCGGGTTTCGACGAATCACCGCTGAAGTAATGATTTAATGGTACCAACCTAGTATAATCCCCCCCCCCCACCCCCGAATATGCTTAAAGTTACCGGGAATCCACGGAATAATTTTGAATTCGCGGTATTCCCTGATGATCAATGGCTGCGTCGCGGTCTTATTTTGTAGGCTCTTTTTCTCATTCGAGGTTTTCGTTACATAAATTCTAATATGAAAATAAATTTCAATAAATTATGAGGTACCGAAGTATGTAAAAAAAGATATGAAAAAGGCCGGAGCGCCATAAAACAGCATAGTGAAAAATTCCCATTTGAATTTGCGCGAACTTTCCTGATGATCAGTGCTCTATTTTCGAACATTTGGAGCTGTGCCACGGCCTAATTATCGATTTTTAACATGTTTTGCTTCAACCGCCTTTCTTTTACATACATATACATATACATATACATATTTATCCTGACATCAAGGCAAGGGCCTGCAGGAGGTATCATTCGGGGGTAGAGGTGGTAGGGATCTTCGAATTCGAGGCAACTGGGTCAAGGGAATGGATCTTGCTTGGCTTCTTTGGTCAATTGAAGTGCCGATCTTGGACGATTGACATTGAGCGTAGAAGTAGATCTTCCAGCAACCAGTAACGTCCTGACTAGCGTGTATCAACCTAAGTGGGAACTCACGTCGTAGTCTCGTCGACTGGGCCTTTCTTGAAAATTTGCGGCTTGAATTAGATGTAGGCGATCCGGGTCCTCTTCTCGAAGTGGTACCAGGTGGGCGATATACTTGCCGGGTTGCCCAAGCTGACTGGCAAGGATTCTCCAAACTGAGGGAGAGGAGCGGGGAGACTGTCGACCGCCCGTCACGAGTTCTTTTACAACACTTGTCTATTCGATTCCGTCGTAAGATCAGACCTCACAAATGTGGATTCCCGGTAACTTTACTTCAGCTCGCATAGAGATCGTAATCATAACCACGCCAAGTACGTAATAGCTGCATATAATGTCTACCGTAATCCCTGGATGGTACCGTACCTCGAGCAGAACGCCCGTTGCACTCTGAAGGAGCGTGTGAGCAGACCGACAGATGCTCGCAGCATCTTGATCTATTTATCGATCGATAGATCGATAATTGATGGATAAAGTCTGAATATCCGTATAATTGCACAAATTCTCGAACATCTCCCAATGTTAGATAAAGTAGACGTGCAATCAACGTCTGAACTTCTGACATAGAAAATTACAAAAATAATTTATTCACACTCCCAAGCCTCAAAAACAAGAACTGTTACAAATAAATGAATTAGATACATACAAGAATGTTGCCGGAACGAGCCAAATCACAATACGTACAAATTCTTTGGATAAACTCTGACCATATTATGAATAAGTTACAGAAGTACAACACGCAAACAGCGATCTCCGATGAGATTGTTACTCGGCCTTTCTGGCCTTCTTCTTGTCATTGTTCTTCTCAGGTTTCTTCTCTTCCTTCTTTTCGTTCTTCTTTTCCTCCTTCTCAGTTTTCTTCTCTTCCTTCTTCTCCTCAGCGGCGGGAGCCTTCTTATCCTCGGTAATCACTGGTTGCCACTGCAATACACGCATTACATAAGAAAGAACAGTCAATGGAATATAGAAAGTGTTTAATTCAAATTGGCAAAGAAACTAATACAGTTATTCAGCCAGTTCCGATTTGTGATAAAGATGAAACACGAGACAGCAGTGCGACGTATAGATAGACTCATAAGCTGACTAAGGTCCCCCTATTGGAAGTATTGGGAATGAATTCACCATCTCTCTCAATTTCACTCACTCTTCCTCTGTTCTCGTTTCCTATAGCTTCCAGGGAGGGGCCTATCGTTAACCACAGGAATGACTCACGTTGAGGGGATGGCGACGGAAGCATGGCCAGGGAGGAAGGACGATGAGCGATGCGAGAACGGCACCTCCGAGCACCTGAAGATATTTACTCATAAAAATCGTCATCGAGTGATCACAGTTACTGACTGTGGCCATATCAACAAAGTAATACTAAAAATAGCTAGAATACAACTAGACGTCAATAGTACTCTGAATAGAATACATGCAATACTTATATTTTATTGTTAGTAAAACTATAATAATTTTTTGTGCAGGTATAATAATTTTGTATAATATTTTTTCTTGGGCGAACAGAGCAGTAGAAAGGCGGAATAATCAAAGCGAAACTGACGGTGAAGATGGCGTGGGAAAGCTGCTGAGTGTGGTAGCCGACACCAAATCCAATGATGCCGGAAACGACGAGAACCACCTGGGAAAAGGAACATTGAAGGAATGAAAGGAGAAGGAAACCAAAACAACGTAATTACATCATCATGAAAATACAATTTTCCGTTTGAGTTCAAGCAGTAATGATAGGTATTTACTCGTAGCAGCTTAACAATTCCCTTTATGAATGTATTTGTAAAACTTACAGGCAAAAAAGAGGCTGAAACAACTTGGAAAAGAAGAAACCTGGAAGATGCGCTCGGCCTTGCGCTGTCCGGGGTAATCGTGGTGGGTCGATAGCCGCTGGAGGGGCGCAGGCAGCATCATGATGATCCCGTCCATGTTTCTGAAGTGAAAATAAACTTATCAAGTAAACAGAAAATGAGAAAAACACGAAAATAGCCGAATTTCGAGGAACAGTGCAACGTCACTAAAAATGTGCGCACTAAATGACGGAATCGCGCGCAATCATTTGGCAGCGTGCGGACACTGCATTGACAATTTTGCAGCTCTTCAAAAATGCGGGAAAACTAAACTTTCAAATATATTTCTCATAAATCATGTTTATTGGTTATAATTCAAGTTCAGTATTTATAAATTACGCAAAGATTAGAGACACCAATGACTCGGAAGATTATGTTATAGTGCTATAAAAGTGGACGAAACAAACAATATCTCGATGTGAATGATTTTTCAATATTTGATAAAAATGTCAGGGTTTTATGAAACTCAGTGCTCGTGGGGTATAGCTACTTCAGATAGAAGACAGAAATCAGCTAGTAGGAACCTAGAAAGCAGAGCTACTTCAGTTTGTAGAGCTGAAGTAGCGATGCTTTCTAGCTACTTTCTAGCTGATTTCTGTATTCTAACTGAAGTAGCTATGCTTTCCGCCAGAAGTATCTAAACCCCACGAGCACTGAGAATCTTACCACGACAAATATTTTTCTACTGTAAGAACCGCGCTCAAACTTTCCCTCATCGATCCTTTTCTAAGTTTTTTCCTTTGTTCGCACATATATTTCATTGTATTTGTCCTTTCTAGTCCATGTTCAAGCCGGGATCGGAGGCCGCCAAGAGGCGGGCCTCACTCTCCTCTCCCTCACCCACACCACAGTTCCGCAGTCCGCTGAATAAAGCCAACAGCGAATCCGGACTGCGATCCAAGAGGGCGAAGCTCAATTCTGCTCTGGTTCGTTTCTTCTTCTCTCATTCATTCCTAACATTTACATTCAGGCAAATCTCGCTGGTCCTCGAGAAGATATCATGAATCCCCTTCGTTTCGAGGTCGTCGATGAGATTAAGAAGAAGCTCGAGGATGATCGAGTCTCACACGAAGAACTCATCTTCAATCTGCTCAACCAGCCCTTCCGCATCCCCATTCCCGGATATTCTCGTGTGTTTCGCCAATCGATATTCCTTTCCGTACCGTACCCATTACAGTATCCGGTCGAGTGTTGGGTGCTCGTTCGGGTGGTCGCAAGTGCTCCCTATTCGATCCTTACGCTGAAGGCGCGGTGGTTTTGTATGCTCCGCCCCAAGCAGCGACCGCCCACGAAGAAATGATGATGGCCAAGAGCAAGGATGTGCTGGTACAGTTCATATATTTTCGTCCGACCAGAAATATCGTTATTTCTTACTAGCTTCAGAGCCTAACTGGTCAAAAAAATCAACAACACTGGTCAGATCTATATCACAGGTTGATTGAAACTGGTCAGATAGGGAATTATTTTTTTAATATTCTGTTTAATTGAAAACTATGATATTAAAAGATCGGTTCGGAATCATTAATTTTTGGTTTATAAAACTCGCAGACCTTAATTTCCGGTAAACGAAAATGTATGGTGCAGTATCTACCGTAATCATCTAACAATAACCTCATGATCAGGTTCACGTGGTAGTCGATCCTATTGTCGGTCGAGTGCTGCGTCCGCATCAGAAGGAGGGCGTCCGATTCATGTACGATTGTGTCACGGGACGAGCCATCGATCAGTTCAATGGTATGGGAGCTTTATTGGAGAAGATCAATTTAAAATAAGAGATTAATAGAGGATTCCCTACTATTCTACATTCTTGAGCTTGGATCATATCTGTCCCTTGAAGAGAGGATAAAACTAGATCCCCCCTAGAGAAGTATTTTTTTAAAATGATGTTTATTCAGGTTGCATCATGGCCGACGAAATGGGACTGGGCAAGACCCTGCAGTGCATCAGTCTAATGTTTGTTATATTTTGTTCCAGATTACGGTAACTAAGAGACGTACCGTAATTTCCAGGTGGACTCTCCTCCGCCAATCTCCGAAGGGCGAACCAGAGATCAACAAGGCTATCATCGTGTGTCCATCCTCGCTTGTAAAAGTAATCGATTGTATGCTGACGCAGCAAAAAATCAATAATTCAGAACTGGGACGACGAAATCCGGAAGTGGCTGGGAGAGCGAGTGGGCACACTGAGAATCGATTCGGGCGGAGGAAGCAACATCAACGCGAGCTTGAGTACGGTAGCCATTACGGTAGACACAATATTACCGTAATCCTTCCGACTACGGTGGCCATTTAAGTATTAACGTAATCCCTCTTAGTACGGTGGTTATGTGATTATTACCGTAATCCTTCGTGAATCTGAGTACGATAGCCATTTGAATATGACCGTAATCCTTCTTGTTCTGGGTACGGTAGCCATTAGATAATTGCCGTAATCCTTGCCTTGATTCAGCGACGTGGATGATGGACACTCGGAAGCGAGTCGCTGCACCCGTTCTCATCCTATCGTACGAGTGCTTCCGAATGTACTCAGAAGTGCTACAGAAGGGAGAGGTCGGATTGGTCATCTGCGATGAGGTATTACAACTTTAAAATTATGCATAAACTGTGCGGTACAAATTCATGTTATATAGGTCCATCGGAAGCTATCTTGAATTGATGCATTTCTCTGGAATAATTTCATTAATTATCTGACACTGAAAATATACTCGTGAGTACGATTTTGAATCCAGATCCCTATGTAAGATACGTTTTCTCTGTCCTGAAACGTGTAAATCTAAAATTCGGTAGGTTACTCACAATTCTTTCCAGGGTCATCGCCTCAAGAACAGTGATAACCTCACGTACAAAGCATTGAGTGCAATCAAGTGTATTAGAAGAGTTCTCATCTCAGGTTCGCCTCGCTCCTTTCATTTAGACCAAAATCGATAATTGCTCAGGTACTCCCATCCAGAATGATCTACTCGAGTATCTCTCATTGCTCAACTTCGTAAATCCCGGACTGCTGGGGTCGACGGCAGATTTCAAGAAGAAGTACAATATTTCATCAAGATTATTGATTGTAAAATGTTCTTTCTTCAGGTTCGAAAACGTGATTCTACGAGGAAGAGACGCGGAGGCAACAGACGACCAGCAGATGAAGGGTGGGTTACTGTATTCTATTATTACGGTAGAGTCACGGGGCTCAAAGGCGGATTAATCAGTGGTCCTAGAATCAAATGCGCTTTTTACGGTATAATGCCTTGTACAGCCACAAGTTTCATTGCAATACCGTAGTAAGCAATGTAAATTTTACGCATTACGGTCGTGACCATCCCCTGTTCATTTCTATTGTAGGGAATCAAGATTGTTGAGCCCACGTGAAATATCATTCTGGAATGCGGTAGATAGTCGGATTGCAGGTAGAGAGGCGACCACTGAAATGGCAGCTATCGTGAGCAAGTGTGTCATCAGAAGGACCTCCACTCTGCTGACAAAATACCTGCCGGTGAGATACCGTAATCATGAGACGTAATGTGGTAGAGAAGATATCGATCAATTGCAGGTCAAATACGAACACGTGATCTGCTGCAAGCCTCAGTCGCTACAAGGAGAGATCTACGCAAAGTTGATGGATCTCGAGAAAAAGAGCAGAAGTTCGACCGAGAAGGTACTGTAACTTGTGGGTTACGGTATCGACCCCTTATCGATTCAGGGAGTGAACTCGGCACTTGCATTCATCACTCTACTCAAGAAGCTGTGCAACCACCCGACACTTCTGAGAGACGAATTGAACAAGGACAACTCACGATTCGCCTGTCAGTACGGTAGCTGGTGATTTATCGATTTTCATTTCAATTCATTTATCCCAGCTACACATAATATTAAATTTTGTGGGAGTTTATGGATGGTTGTTTACTATGTAATCGTGAATCTAGGTATTCAATAATTGCTCCATAATTCTTCCTTTCAGCTGTTGCTTCGATGCTCAATGGAATCGGGAAGGCCTTCGAGGTCTCATTGTCAGGAAAAATGAAGGTATTTGTATTTCTTACTTGTTACTGAAAAGTAAGGTACCTTATACGAAATGTAATTGATCAAGCTATGTGATAAATAGATGCATACCTCAAGTTGGTGAATTTGCATCACACGTGGGTAGCAAATTATAGATCGATTTTGTTTAATGTTCTCGCCAAGTTTTCGTTTAGTACACAGTGCTCCCATAATTTACCATCATCCCGATGCTTCCACTGTTCGCATCTCGAACCTTTGCATAGTGCCCCTCAACCAAGTTTCCCGAAAATGCAGAGTGCCCCGGATGACCGTGCTCACATATGATTTGCATCTGATTTATTTCATCATTGCAGGTTCTCGATTGTCTCCTTGCTGTAACGAAGAAGACGACGACAGATCGATTCGTTCTCGTTTCAAATTACACCCAGACAATCGACCAATTTGTGGAGGTAGGTGATTTCGTGTTGCAATGGTGACACGAAAAGAGTTAATTTCTATTTCACTAATTTTGACGTGGATCTAATGAATTCTAATATATTATTAACAAATTGGTGTTGTGTCATGGATCCTAGAACGATTAAATTGTAAATTTCTCATCAATCGTAGAATTTTTAGTGATTTTAATTATCGTGCACGGCACATCGGGGTTGCACTGATACTACAAGTGATGGATGGCCGATCGGGCAGCAATTTCCCATCGATTCATATTTCGAAAAAGTAAATTGCAGTTGTGCCGAATCCGTGGCTACGGTTTCGTTCGATTGGATGGATCGATGACTACCAAACAGCGAGCGAAGATCGTCAAGGAATTCAATGCGCCCGAGGTATACGGTAGCATCCGAGGTTTATGGTAGATATAATATAAAGCGAATAAATATTGATCCGAACTTTGAATTGATTACAGTAATCCCTCACAGAGCGCAATCTTCTGCTTCCTTCTGTCGTCGAAGGCCGGAGGGTGTGGACTGAATCTGATCGGAGCGAACAGGTACAGTTGCGTTAATTATTTATTGATCTACCGTAATCCAGACTGGTGATGTTCGATCCCGACTGGAATCCGGCGAATGACGACCAGGCGATGGCTAGAGTGTGGAGAGACGGACAGAAGAAGAACTGCTTCATCTACCGTATGCTCACGGTGAGAGTACTGTAACTGATATTGATCGATCGCATTTGTTGTACAGAATCCGATGCCCTAATTGCTGAAATATGTTTATGCTATGATGTGCAATTGATTACAGACTGGTTCAATCGAGGAGAAGATCTTCCAGCGGCAGACTCACAAAAAGGTTCGATTTCAAAATTTGATAAGGACTTGAAACGGAGATCCAGACCCAAGTTCAGAGCAATCCGTCCCTGATTTCTTCATAATTTACCGTAGTTCATATTGATCTACCGTAATCATCCTCGTTTTTTTGCAGGCACTTTCTTCGTGTGTGGTCGATGCCGAGGAGGCGGAGAGACACTTCTCATCTGAGCAACTCAGAGAATTATTCGTGCATGTGAAGGAGACCACATCGGATACCCATGACAAGTGAGTGGAATTCATTAGTTCGATAGTTATCATGTGCAGTTTTACTACCTAAATCACGCTAAAAAAAATAGTAGCCTCAATGAGGTGAGTTGTGTTGGAGAAGGTGTACGATTCATGTTTCAAAGATGTGTAATATACTGGGGTATCGGTCACTATCAGTGCTTCGTAAATCGAGCCCGAAGATAGAGTAAAGATAATAAATTCAGGCTGAAGTGCAAACGATGCGTGAATGGTCTGGAGTCGGTGGATCCTCCTCTGACTGCTGACTGCTCCTCCGATCTCTCCCTGTGGATGCACTCCCAGAAGGATGTCAGAAAGGTACGGTAGACAATTGTGCTGAGTATGGTATGTTATATCGACTGATATGACATACCGGCTTGCCCCATCTAGCGTGGTAGCGTGCTACTAAAGAAAAAAAACGTTACAGTACTCCATTCAGGTCGCTGATACAGTACTCCGAACAGTCTTTTCAACGGGCGCGGTTTCTTTCGTCTTCCATCAGAAGAGTCATGAAGTGACGGCGGCTAAGGAAGAGAAAAAGAAGGACGAGGAAGATAATGAAGAGGAAAATGAAGAAAGAGACGAGGAAGATGTGGAGAAAGACGCAGATTCCGATTATGAACCATGAATATCTTGTAAATATTGACTCAATTTGTTGCTTGCCGGTGCCAGACTCGTTACGGATAAATTATTCGCGCATGTTGTTAATTTCATGAAAATATATTCATAATTTAAATAATCTTTTTTTAAAGCGAAAAGAAACGCAAACTGACTACGGCATACGGTAGGAAAATTCGCGTTTGAAACGCGCGCGTCGGAATTCTTCTCGAATATGCGATAGAGTTCTTTAGCGAGGCACTCGAGTTCTCATCACTTCTCTCGCGTTTTATTGATTATTTCATGCATTTTTCGTTTCAATTACGTACCTAATGAGTAGCTCCGTGACTCACACTCATATCTACTACTCAAATATGTTCATTATTGCAGATATTTTAATATTTTTCAACCTAAAATAATCATCATTTCTAAGGTTTTACTCGATTCCTCGTCAGGATGGTGAAGGAGACAGCCCTGTACGACCTTCTTGGTGTGAATGCCTCTGCCAGTGAGGGCGAGCTCAAGAAGGCTTACAGGAAAATGGCTCTCAAGTACCATCCTGACAAGAACCCCGACGATCCCGAGAAGTTCAAGCATATCTCGCAGGTTTGTAGTTCGCTATCTGTCTATTGATCAATCCAGTGATCGTGTCTTCACAATGACGCTGATTCTAGAGTTCATTATTCACTTTGATTCAATCGATTTGCGCTGCAGGCTTACGAAATTCTCTCCGACTCGCAAAAGCGAGCCATCTACGATGAAGGGGGAATGGATGCGTTGCAGGTGATTATTCTTTACGTTATTTTGTTGTCATTTGGGGCTTGCGCTTTTCGTTATTCTTTATTGTGTGGGAACGTACATAAACAAATGCCTAGCTGAACATGAACGTTACAGGGCGGAGGAGGCGGCGGCGAGGGCTTCCATGACCCCATGGACATCTTCAGCATGTTCTTCGGAGGCGGACGAGGAGGCGGAAGCAGACGACAGAGAACAGTCAGGTAAGCACGTTGGCTTTTTGGAAATCGAAACCTTTTTGGAAACAAATTTGCTGATGCAAGGCCAATTATTTATTCGTTATCTTCTATTGATTATGCCCCTTTTCCAGACCCACTGTCCACCAGATGCGCGTTTCACTCGAGCAGCTGTACAAGGGATGCACAAGAAAGCTCAAGGTAATATTCCAATCCCTTTTTGTTCCTTGCTGCTAATTTAATTTGCGAACTAGCGTGAAGCGCGGAAGCGGCTGCCTTGTACTACAGACGATTATAACTGTTAATGTCTCCCACAACAATCATGGTTTCCTCTCAGATCTCCCGTACCTGCCTGTGCAAAGCATGCGAGGGTCGAGGAGGCGCTGCTGGCGCTGAGAAGAAATGCGACGAGTGCGATGGACATGGAGTTGTCATCAGAATGCAGAGAATTGGGCCCGGCATGGTTACCCAAATGCAGGTATACATTCACTACGCATCGCTGTTGTTGTAGTATAAACAAGTAGATTACGAATTTGACTAATTAATCTGTGCCTTGTTAGTCTCGATGCGGCGCGTGCAACGGCGAGGGAACTGTTATCCCGGCCAAGGATAAGTGCAGGAGCTGCAATGCCAAGAAGAAGGTATGGTACTTACTTTTTTTTCAGCAGCTATCCCCCTCTCTAGTTTGAATTACGTCTGTTGAGAATTTATTCTACTACTGTTTCCTGCATATTTTTTTTAAATTGAGGACGAAAATATATTTCAGGTGCAAGAGGAGCAGATTATCGAGGTCAAGATCGAGCCTGGAATGCACGACGGAGAGAAAATTGTTTTCGAAGGAAAGGTCGGTATTTTCCCTTCTAATTGACAACCGTTCAAGCCTGAAAACGTCATCTTTACGACGAACTTTCAAATCTTATTTTACTTTTTCGAATCCCGGAGAATATCCCTGCAACCCTTAATTTGATTCAGGGTAACGAGGAGCTCGGTCTGCCCGCCGGTGACGTCATTATCGTTCTGGATGAGCAGAAGCACAACACCTTTGCGAGACAGGTATCTTTAGGAACATCGTTTACTATCTAATTGACGTTCTTCCGCGTATATTTGTTTAATACATATACTTATAAGAAATTAAAGTAAAAGAATGGATAGCGAAACTATTTGAAGCAAGAATTTTTTTCTCTTAATTGTTACAATTTCAGGGCGCTAATCTCATCATGGAAGACAAGTTGGACCTGGCAGAAGCTCTCTGTGGATTCACGAGGGTCATCAATACTCTCAACGATAAAACTATTTTCTACACTTCCCTTCCCGGTGAGTGCATAATTTGATAATTAGGTCTTAAAAATCTTCAGGTGTATTGTGAATATTATTTGCTATGTCCTTGATCAACTTTGAATTCATTTGTTTCGAATTGCAGGAGAGGTGATCGACCATGGAGACGTGAAGGTGATCCAGGGACAGGGCATGCCCCATCACAGAAATCCCTCCGACAAGGGAGATCTCATCATCCAGTTCAGGTTAGACTTCTTTCGGAACTATTATAGACATTCGAATGCCAACGCTGTTTTTTTTGTATTTTAAATTCGTTATCCTTGTATAACGGATACACTAGATTCAAGATTTGTAAATTATAGAAATGAAAATTTGTTAAATTTACTGTAAGTCAATTGGTGTTATTACAGAGTCAACTTCCCCTCCTTCCTGGACGACAAGAGCAGACGGGTACTCGCAGAGCTGCTGCCGGGAAGGAGTGAGTTTATTGCTGTATCAATCATGTACATGAAGCTGTAAACGTGCATTGCCAGAAGTTTTGGCATGTCGGTCTTGCTTTGCTCAATTACTGACGTTTAAAAAATATTTTGATTGATGATTATTAGAAATAGCATTAATTGAAGTTTTGGTTTCTACAATCCTTCATATTTCATGTCGTTTAATTGCAGCAACTGTGATGGTTGACGACGATATCGAGACGTTCGAGCTGGACAAGGTCGGGCCTTCGAACCACTCGAGAAGTCGTGGACAGGGAGGACATGGACATGGACACGGATTCGAAGAGAATGGTGTCAGATGCCAGCAGCAGTAAATTGTGATTGGTCCCTCCTTCCCCCACTTCGCCCCCTTCCTGCCTCCCCTTCCAATTCTCCTCGTTGATTGTTGTTTCGAGTTGTCTCAGTTGTCCTGTGAGGTCAAACCAGATCTTTCGATAGGATTTGCCTTTTCAATTCGGTAGATGGTCGATCGACCGTGCTGACTAGTAAATGATTACCGTATCTCTATGCCTACCGTACTCCTCAGAAATACAGCTACAGTGTTCCTGATTACCAATCTTTGAATCCTCTTTATCCGCCGAAAACATCTTGAATACTCGTCGAAAGCCGTTCTACGGATGGTTTATTCATAAATTCCTCATTCCTGATCCGTGTTACAATCTATATGATCAGCTAGGTTGTTCACGATATCTCATTTTGTCTCTCCAGAATTCTAGTTTCTTTGCCCGCTTTACAATGTGTTTGGAAAATCATAAAGAGTACCATGAAATAAATGATAATAATTTTATTGCAGACATGCTTTTCCCAGTCGTAATGAGAACACAATTAGTATAACGTGAATGACAACTGGAGGCACAGAAGTAAAGAGGAAGAGAATCAGGAAGTGAGTCGATGGATGGATATCCATTATGAATTTGAGAACGAATAGACAAGCGAGCGTGTGTGACAATACAGAAAACATTGCCAATGGTAAGGAAGGAAGAGCTCTGCAATGAATATGATTGCAATCTGAAGAAAGAACGACAACTTACCGTAGAATAAAGATGAATTCTAAAATGCAGAATACTATGGTGAGGACCAAGACGACGTTGAACTGAACTCTGAAGTACTCCGTGATGGTATCGGAAGAAAAGGGCATGGCAGAGAGTAGGTAGTCATCCTGACAGAATGGCATGACTAATTTTTTACCAGATAAACGATTCTTACTTGGTTGAAGAAGATTGTGAAGATAAGCGTAGAATGAGCTACTAAAGCTAAAAAGTAGCCAGAGACAGTGTCCACCATTTTCCATAGACACTAGCTATTACCTGACCCCACTCTCCCTCGTTGCCTAGCAACATGTTCCAAGCGTTCATTCGCATCAATTCATACCCAAACCGTGGGTTCAGGAAGAATTGACCACAAACTCAATGAATATTCAAGTGAAAATATATATCTACCGGCTACCGTACTCGAATTACAGTGGTTTGAACAAAGGTGCTGAATTTCTGACCTGCTCGGAGCTACATGCTCATAATTAAACTATAGGTCGAAACTAAAAAAAACATATAACTAAATTTAAAATAAAAATATTCATTTTAAAAATTCAATAAAAAGTACCGTAATCAAATCACACTGGTCCGAAAAAGTGCTCTAAAATGTGAGCGGAATCTGGAAATTCAAAAGTATGATGTGCAAGTTTCAAAAATTACGGTAGAGGGAGAAATACGTATTTTTCTTTTTTCCAATACTTTTTCGCGCTTTTACGTTATTAGATTGCTAAATTCATGTCGGTTTTTGTTAAATTCGTTAAGGAATACTATATTCGTCATTATTGCAACCTTTCGCTTAGCTGAGCTAGCACAGTTTGACCATTATTGTCGCAAATTTCTAATTTACACTCAAATAAGTCGTTATAGAGTTGGGTTAAGCATGACTGTCAAGAGGAGAAACCACGGAAGAAACAAGAAGGGACGCGGACACGTCCGTTTCATCCGCTGCACCAACTGCGGACGTTGCTGCCCCAAGGACAAGTCGATCAAGAAGTTCGTCGTCAGGAACATCGTCGAGGCCGCCGCCGTCAGAGATATCACCGATGCATCTGCCTACGAGTGTGAGTTGCACGTTCTCTTCCTTTCTCTGACAGAATAATTTATTACTTTCTGAAATTATCTATGAAATGGAATTTTTTCAACACGTTATATGCAATTTCAATAATTTAATTTTTCGCGCGACTAATCGATATATGAAAGGTTTTATATTTAAAGAAATGTTATATCGATTGGGAAAGAAAAACTTACCACTGGGGAGTAAGAAGTAAAATCTCCTGCAACTTTTATTTCTGTTTGTTTCCGCTGCACATTTCACGCTAAATAGCGTAATCAAACTGCTGTAAAATCCAGAATGTGTTTAATTTTAAGTATATGATTTTATATCCTTGATGAATAAGACGTAAAAGTGATCTGCTGCGGAACACTTGCATGGTTATCATATGCGTGTAAAATACATGCGAATGATGCATATGTGAATTCTTCGTATTTGATCCTTATTATTTCAGCGTACGCTCTCCCCAAGCTCTACCACAAGCTCCATTACTGCGTTGCCTGCGCTATCCACTCTAAGGTGGTACGCAATCGCTCCCGTGAGGCTCGCAAGGACCGTAACCCTCCTCCTCGCTTCGGACCCCGCACTGCTGCTCGCCCTGGAGCCCCTGCTCCGGCCGGAGGAGCTCCCGCAGTTCGTGCTTAAGCATTGTTTTTAAGCATTGTTTGACCCTGTTTGTTGCTTGTTATGAGCGGGGATAAAACCGTTTCTATAACCTTTATGAATTCTCATAAATACAATCAACAACAAAATAGCTAAGTGAGTTATACCCGTACCGATGAATTAGGTTCTAATTGAAATTGACAAGTGGTTGACAGAAGGACATTGTGTGGGGCAGATTCAACAGTAAGGTCACTTTTCTCATCTTCCTCTATCTTATTTTTTGTGTTCTGAGGACTACAATTTGGCACTGATATCCTTCGTGGCGGTTTCGGCTTATCAGACCATCGTTTCCCCCCTCCTTTCCTTTTGCTGATGTGTGGGTTATCTTGGTACAAATTCTTCAATTTGTACATTCGCAGTTGCGTGTAAACCCGTTTGAGCTCCGCCTGAAAATACACTGTCTCTGGATAGATCTGTCGTTACTCACTCTGATGTCTTCCGGATTCATGTCAATGATGGGCACATCGGCGAAGTCGATAGTTCCGTTTAGGATGTTATCTCTCAGTTTTGCCAGTGATGGATGGGCACGCCCAGATTGTCCTCCCAATGCTAAACTCCTTCTGCTATTATCACCCGTGACCTGAAATAGTGATTGCCCCTTTTTATTAATGATTTTTCCCGCTCACGTAGAATTTTGGAGCTATGATAATGACGAGATTGACGGAAACTGTGAGTTGAAGCTGTACAAATGTAACCGTAAATAATGTATCGCTATTCCCGGTGTATTGAATGGAGTATCTGCAATAAGTTGTTCGATTTCGGTAAGTAGAGTTTGACGATACCTTATCAAATTGGCTACTAGAGTGACGACGAATTCTAGGCAAACCGCCACTGTGAATTGCCATCGTTCCAGCCACTCCGAATTACGTGCCTGTATTTCAATGCATTAGCAATATGAATGCTTCGTTGTTTTACCTTGTAACAAAGTATGCCACCGTAGAGGAGGAAAAGTAACTCGTAGCAGTGTGATATGACTGCCCAGCCATGAGGAGTGCATTGCGGCCACGCCGTCTTCCACAGTATCTTGTTTCCGGATGACCCTTGAACAATGGTTTGGATTTTAGGTAAGTAGGAATTCTAAGTGTACCTGCGATCCATCCGAATAGTCCGGTCACTGTGAGTGCCATGATGCATGCGAGATACTTGAGCATGTCCTCTTCCCGCACGGATACGTGCTGCGCCTTTCGTACTCGATACTCCTCCAGGTTACTGTAATACAATAAATTAGTCCAATAACTTTAAATTTCTGAAATATGCTCCAGATTACTGTAATACGGTGGATTAGGGTGGAATATCGATTGAATTGTAGTACCGATATATCTTGAGTATGATGCTTCCGTAGAACATGGCGAATCCGATCTGTCTCATGCACACTGCCAGTCCACAACTCCACTCGTGCTGAGGGGCAGGCAACCAATCGAGCAGCAACTGCAACACATCATCGAGTTGGCGCCATGCCAAGGACTTTCGTCGTCTGGCTCTCTCGTTTCCCGCACTCTCTCAATGATTCTCTCTTTCTCTAACTTGATCTCGCTGTTATTATTTCGGATGCTGAGTGCAATTTATTGATTTGAAACATGAAATAATTTTGTGAACTTGGTGACCTACTCATGCGATTTATGTTATATGAATAAAATCAGTGCGGTAGGTCTACCGTAACCAATGGTGTTCGATCCCCATTATTCTTGGTAATATTTTTATCGACCGTGTGTCTGTTGTGTGCTATAGTTACGGTAAAATACAGCAGTTAGATCATTTCATTTTGAAGTTCTTATTCAAACCCCCTTAGCTTGCTTGCTCTTCGAATAACTGCATTGGTAGAGAGAAGGAGAGTGAGAAAGAGGGAATCAGATACGGAGGAGAGGAGAGGAGGAGAGATCTCCCAAGGGAGCGATCTCGGATGAAGGGGAAGCAGAGGTCAGAGATTGAAGAAGACGAGATTTGGGATACGTCGAACACTCGCACGCAATGGGAAAAGTGACTAGACTGATGGAGATGTGGTGTAATGGGAAACGTCGACTTACGATGGAGTAGAGAATGATGGCACCGAGAAGGAATATCTCCATCAATGCCCATCCTCGATTCTCGTGCTGTGACCGGCGAGCTCTGGAGAGGGATACGGTAGATTGGGGGTTAGCATTACTGTAGGTTGCAAATAATTATCGATTAATGACGAAGTAGCTGGCCGAGTTCACTTTTCAAATTTTTTCCGTATTAATTGGAAAGATCAAAAAAAGGCTTTCTCAGCATGTATCGCATCGAGTTGGCATCTTGCCAAGATTCTCTCTCGTTGTCTGCCTCTCTTGTTTCGCGCACTCTCTCGGCAATTCTCTCTTTCTCGCCGATACTCTTTCGGAGGCTGTGTGTATCCCTCCCCTCTACCGTACCTGCACACTAGCGGGATGAGAGCGACGCAGATAGATGCGAAGAGGACGTTGAAGAGGATGAGCATATGCCGGCCCCGGTCACCAACCTGAAATACGGTATGTGGTGTGTGGTGTGCGGAGCGACGTTTACTAAACGTCGTCGCATTCTATTTTGCTCCCTCGATTGCGTGTATTTTTGTAATTGCCGTCTGCGGGGATAAATTGAGAGATTGTCTCTGTAGAAGGGGGAGGGGGCACTGTAAACAAAGAGGCTGCTTCCACCGTGGGAGGAGAGAGAGAGAGAGTGAGTGAGAGAGAGAGAGAGAGAGAGAGAGAGAGAGTGAGAGAGAGAGATGGAGGAAAGAGGTTGCTTCCGCTCCCTTCCTCCTCCTCTGTATGTGCGTGTCGTCGTGCCTCTACAGGCACACTCGCTTTTGTTGTCGTTGGTCTTGTAGAGAAAAGAGAGAGAAAAGGAGGAAGAGAGAGAGAGAAAAAGAGAGAGAGAGAGAAGTCGACCGAGTATGAATGGTCGAACGGCGACAATGTTGAGTAGTGACAGAAGGAAGTGAGAAGGAGGAATGGAGAGATCAAAGATCAAATGACAGTAGGTTATTGGAAGAGTGAGAACGAATGATAATTTTGTCCGCAAACGTCTTATGGTATCCTGGAGAGCAAATATGCGATTATTTGAGGCAGACAGTCTTGGAAGAATCACTTGAGTTTCACTTCTAGTATGTAGGAATATTGAGATCGAGGATGCCAATTAATACATGGACGCCATACTCACAATGAAAAACAGAAAGTCAGAGATTAGGTATAAATCCATGGTTATACCAATATTGAGAGAGCGTGCTCAATATTAGTGTTTATAACCCTGGATTTATGGGTAATTACTGTTTCTACTTTGTGAGTATGAATGGAACATCAGGCTAAAGGAGAAACAAATCTCAGAACATGAGAGGTATGACTGCCTGACGCTAAGGGAGCGAAACAGTCATACCTATTCTAGTTTTAAACGTATTTAACTTGTAGTACACTTGACATAGCAATCGATATCACGGCGTTTTGGCGGGAACAATTTTGAACGGCTCTTGTAAATTCCCTTCGAGAGAATCAGGGGGTTGGCAAAAGTACACAGGCTCTCTCACTTTCTCTCCTCTCTCGCTGACCCCTTCCCATGACTCTCTTTTGATCTACCTCTCTCCTACACCCCCTGTAAAATGCCGTGAATATTGTAACCAAATTCAATATCAGTGATCGTATCCGAGGGTAAGGAGAATTGGTTATGGGCAGATATTTATACATGCAGAAAGATCGCGGAGAAAGTCATTTTCTAATAGCCAACATTTTACAGTACATAACTAAGAGGTAAAAACGAACCATTTACAGTACATAACTAAGAGGTAAAAACGAACCAAGGATAACCTCTTTTGAGGGCCAATAACTAATCGATAAAGATAGGTCAATGCGAGCTACATGGAGAGAGTTCATGAAAAAGTCATTTGACGATAAAGATAGAGAAAAACGAACCAAAGGATGACTGACCGTCCTGCAGGTTGCGAGTGTCTCTCCACAACATTCACGAGCGTAGACTCGGAGACCGGAGTGGACGGAGGCAGAACACTGACAATTCATTATATATTATTATTGTTTTACGAAAACTAGTTACTAGGCTGTTGCAAAAGTCTTGTCGCGTTTCGGGGTAAGAACATCTTTATCCCTACCATCTTCAAAGATGAACCAATGAACTTAGGAATAGTCTACGTTCACACCACTAGTAGTCCTCTATAATTCGCGCAACTTATGGATACCACCCTCATAGAACGCCGGGGTCTATAATTTGAAGAAACCGGTCAACTCGTTTACGATATCAACTCGGATCTTGAAGTGCTGTTCTCTGAGGAAGTTGGTGATGGTGGAGAACAAGTTATTTTCTCAGAGGGTCATGTCTAACGACTAAGAAGGATGGATTAGGATGGCGCTCCCATACGCCGCCAGTTCAGAATTGGTCGCCCTCGCAGTAAGGGATTCAGCGATGCAGTGTTAGAAGTAAACATTTGCCCACTATTCGCGTCTCTTATCGACTTTGATCTTGACTTATTATATATCAATGGTGCACACCTGTGCCATGATAGTGATGCTTTCGAGTAGGAGCTCCCAGTTCTGAGCGCCCCGGGTGCTCCACGAATTTCACAACATCATTTTTTGATTACCGAAAACTGTGTTTGGGAACATCGTCTGCCCTCTAATCTGCATCAACCCACTTGTGTTTGGGTACAACGTTTTCACACTTTACCCATGCATAACCTCCAGTCACTATCTAGTCCAGACAGTTGAAGGCCCTGTTGAAAATTAGGAAAATCAAAGACATATCCACCCTCAGAAAAATGACTAGATCCGAGAATTCGTAATAAATCAACCGTCCCATATTTTTCTTCTTTCCAATTTCGAGAACTCCCCAATGTATGGTGGTAAAGTCGGCTCCTAGTGTGTCGCCCAGTTTGCACATGATTTGATAGGGGTCTGCTTCTTGCTCTGTGCACAGAGTGTTAAAATACAGATGGAGGATTTTCCGGATCGTTCCTCTTCGGCCTGAGAAAAGTCCATATTCTCGCTATCGAGAGTCCAACTTTTCACAGTGTGCAAAGAGGTTGCTTATGGCAGATGACTCATATCCACATGGCGTTCAAATCTGACTGACTTTGAGCCAGACAGGAAGACGAACAAAATTACCTCCAAAAAGGAGTGATGAACGTTAACAAAAGAATTCGTATTTCTCCCAAGGAAAACTAGAAGGGACCAATCATAACCATGCTTTAGAGAGAAGGTATGGACCCATTTTTACTGTAAACAGGAAGGCACATTACAAAAAGAAACAGAGCAGAGATAGCCCGCGAAAGTGGACGCTCAAAAAACGACAGGACTTTTGCAACAGCCTGATATTTAATAACTGTCTCTCATCTAAATTTGAATTCAATACAATTATTGGGCAACTGTTTTTGTTCTCTCAATGAACAATTTCGATTTTCAATGAAGGTATTGTAGATTATCTATTTACCAATGTTGATTAAAATATTTCCGTGCGCGTAAATTTGTTTTTGAAATTTCTAGGAAGATAAATGAAATGTGATTGTTGTTGTTGTAAATTTCACGTTTTCAGTCCAATATTTGTGTGTGTTCTCTCATTTTCCTCATCTCCATTCATTTCCGGTTCATTCTGGTCGTTCGTTCCCTACCACATTATTCTCTCTCTTCTTTTTTTCTCCTCTCTCTCTCTCTCTCTCTCTCTCTCTCTCTTTCTCTCTCTCTCTCTCTCTCTCTCTCTCTCTCTCTTTCTCTCTCTCTTTCCTCTTCCTCATACACCCTAATGAGAGTCCTTCCACTCCTTCCTCCGACCAAAGTCTATTCCCATTTTTTTCAATGTTCATCCAATTTTTCCTCACCCTCCGAGGTGTCTAATGGAGATTTTTTTTCAGAAAATAGAAAAGAAAATTTAAAAAAGGAGGGAAATATAGGGAATTCGGTTTCCGGAAGAGCTCGTAAATTGGAATTGACAACACACTTGTGAACTTTGACAAGTCCGATTTCACACGTTGAGAGAGAGAGAACTCATTTACTCCCTCAGCCTTCTCATAAATATTATCAGTACATCACTAGGTCTTCGCCTACTCTTCATTACTCTTCGATGGCTATTCATAACCATTTCTACCTATGACGTCATCTCCTCCCCTTTCATTCATCTTTTCATGAGCCTCTCTCTCTCTCTCTCTCTCTCTCTCTCTCTCTCTCTCTCTTTCTCCTCCCTTCTTTTGATCTACTTCTCTTCCTCTCAACACTATCAAATCCTCAAGTCAACGATAAATTGCCTGAAATCATGAGGAAATCCGAAACCGCCAGCCTCCGTCTTCTAACTGTAGCCACTGAAGCGATTGGCGATACAACTTATTTCCCGCTCTCTCACTTTCCCACACTCTCTCGTCTTCTCTAACCAGCCGAGAGAGCGTTCGGAGCCAGGAGGGGCAAGTGCTCTCCCCATATTGCACGCTCTCTCGCCGCTCTGACGTCTGCGCTCTCTTGTTTTTGTGCGCTCTCTCGTCTCTCAACTTGCTACATGGACCAAAACGACGGGCAATTATTCAAAGACAGAAGAGAGAGAAGGGAGGCCCCCGAGGGGTCAGAAGATGAATCAGAGAGACGACGAGAGACAATGGCGAATCGAGAGGAGCAGACGACGAAAGAGACGAGAGAGTGCGGAGAAAGAGGAGAAGCAGAGAATACATCTCGAGGGGATTTGTGTGAGTGAGTGTTGAACAACTGATATGATTGTGAGGAGAAGAAAAGTCAGTTGACGATTGATTTCCGGTCTTTAGTATGGATACTGTATCCGTGATTTGTGGATACCGTATTCTGCGTCAGACACACACACCAAAAGTGCGCGCGCTCAAATTCTCCTCGTTAATTTAGCAAAGCGAGACTTTTGCGTCAGTTGGGGGAAGGGGAAGGAGGACCTCGGGAAAAGTTAATGAATGTGCTGTGAATGTTTGAGGCCCCCACTAAATCTCTCCATTTGAGCATCGAAAACCGTGTGAAAGTGCACAAAATTCCAGCCAAATTCGCAGAGACAAACAACTTTCAGACTTTCCACTTTTCTGACCAATTTTCATAAATTCGAAAAAATGCATGGCTATCTGAGCTCCAGATGTATGAGCTAGAGAAAAGTATTTACATATTAACAATAAATATTTTAATTTGGAAAAAAAGGCTTACCCTTGTTGAGCAAGGGGCGTTCTCGCAGAGGTCAATCTCGGGAATTGGCCGATTCGCACGTAGAATTACGCCCTGGAAGAGGGGAAAACGGAAGTTTATTTGGATGAGCGAAGAGTTCGCACTAATCTCCACTATTTTGGCATGTTCTTCGAAAGGGCAGAACAATATTTACGCTTTTGTCGTTTAAAGGTCGGTCTTTTGAAATGTTAGATAGACTTTGTTGAACAACACATGCATTACAGAGCAGTGATTACGTTGTATTTGTCAATTCTAAATATTGCATTTTTTTACATTTCTAATGTTCAAATACCTCCTTCCCGTTGGCGATGGGAAACTCGAAACGCGGCATCCACACAGAGAGCAGCTGAAATGGGATGTTTCGAAATTTCAAAATTTCGAATATGTTTCAAAAATCTTCTAAAAATTTTCGAAATAATCAGAACTTCAATATCTTTATCGTTTCATGTGGTGCAGTGAAAATTAAAAAAAAATTTTTTTCAGAAAGCGGCCGTCAATTCAATTTTCGATTTGTCGAACTGCTAAGCGATGTGAAACTATTTCAACATACGGATGAGTTATTGAGACAGGCGTGCTCCAGATAGTACGTCTCATTCTGCTCGTTCTGCATTGCGCCTCTCGTCAGATGCTGCAATTACTAGATTCGGTATGTCTTACTCGAGCCGGGTTTGGCCCTTCCTCAGATCTTCCCTCTTTCTTCATCATTTCACCGACAGTTCAACCCTACAAAAAGGGGTGAGAGAGCGCGTGAAATAGAGAGGGACCCTCTCACTTTTGCACACTCTCTCACTCTGACCCCTTTCCGTTTTTTGCTCTTTCCTCATCGCATCAGACATGCCCTTCGCATGCACACAAATCCTACTCTTGAATAAAGAAGGAAAGAGAATTCGGAGGGATAGAAATAGATTGACCATGATTTCAGTCGTCGTATTCTTGCGTAAGATAAATAGGGTCGAGAGAGAGAGAGAGAGAAGCTAGCGTGTTCTGCGGAAAACAGCCATGACCCTCTCCATTTCGCACGCTCTCTCGTCCGCTCTAACCGTCGAGAGAGCGCGCGTATCATATTTCGGTCTGCGCGGCGCGCAACAGTTCTCTGCGCTCTCTCAATTATCGCCACTATCTCGTGCGCTCTAACCGACGAGAGAGTGTGGCAAATTGAGAGAGCGGCCGGCCGCATGTGAAAAGCGGTCCTGTAAATGGATACGTCAACCGAAGAGAGAAAATGAGAAGAGTTTTCTCCCTCCCATCGATGGGAGAAATGAATTGAAAAGTTTTGAGAGAGGAAAAATAAGGCAAACCCAGACCCCTTCATCATTTGTGTTTAGATTGTCTCCAGTTTCGAACTACTTTCTTCTCTTTTTCTAGAATGACTTCCATTCTTGGTTAGTTTTAGCACGGCCCTTTCTACTTTGAGACCATTGCAGGAGGCAAATCGACAAGCAGGCAAACTATATAGGAAAGAAGAAGGAGAGCGTGTCAAATCGAGAGGGACTCTCTCGCTTTTGCATGCTCTCTCACCATGATCCCTCTCTGTAGATTTGGAATCATGTGTTGAAGGGTTTCCTGGTCGAACTCTGAGGGTCCATGAGTACCTCCGGTATCTCCCCTCTCTCTATGGGGTCCTACCCTTCTCTCCTTCCTTCTCTCTCTCTCTCTCTCTCTCTCTCTCCCCTCTCTCTCTCTCTCTCGTCGGTGGTCGCCAGATTCTTTCACGTATTTGCGGGGCGAGAGAATACATTCATGCGCGTTTAGGCATGAGAAGGAAGGAGGAGAGAGGAAGGAGATGTGAATACAGAAGAGACCATGGAGAATTATGGAGGAGAGCTAGACATGGAAAAGAAGGAGGAAATAGGTTTCAAGCACTATTTAACAACCTATTGCGTGGAGATGTTTTGATATGATGTATACGGCCGATGTGAGAATCAATCTATCAGTTACCAACTACATTTCACAGTGTGGCAGTCGAAAAACACCTACATGAGTCTCAACAATAAAATGTTTTGATTTCCACGTTTTTTTGTATTTATGATTTCCACGTTTTTTTTCTTCGTAAAACGATAAAATGCTCAAGTGAGGATTAGCACATGATTCTACGAGCTCTCCCTACTTTTTCCTATATTTGTATTTCTTTTTTCTCTCTGGTGTTTTGAATGTATCTTCTGGAATTATGTATTTACGAAAATATATGCTTTTGTGCAACAATGCCTGCATATTTTGATAAGAAGAGATGACGAATCTTCCGAATAGAAATCTCTCTCTTCTCCCCCTCTCTCCTCTGTTTGAGTCTCTCGAATGGACCGGAAGATCAGCGGAAAGCCGGCAACAAAGGGAGCCGGAGAATAGACCCGAGAGAAACCCACTAGAGGACGTCCGGAGTTCCCCCACAGGACAACGACGTTTCCGGTCGGAGTGCGAGGGCTTTTCTCGGGATCTTAAAGATCCCTATGAATCTAGGGAGATCTAAGGTCTTGGGATCCAGAGAACACTAACCGCACAAGGTTTTGTCGAAAGGAGAACACATTTCATGTAAAGAATGAGATCCCGCGGGAAAAGAAAGATTGTTTGATACGATTTTTACATGGGAAACCAAAAAAAAGTTGTATGTTTGGTATGAGCATCGGCGAAGTGAAAACTTCGAAATTGAAAGATTCACAATCTGTTCGTACCTTAGGGTCGATATCCTTGACAGCCTTGATTTCATCAGGTCGACTCGCAATTCGACGCGCTAATGGAATGAGAAACTGCTGATCGGCAGCGAAAGCGAGAGCCAACTGAGGACTGCAATAGGAATTAATTAACTCCCGGTTTAATTACCCTGATTTGGGGATTTACAAAGATTTATATCCTGGTTTCCCCTTCATTCTAAGATATCGAAATCCGGATATAAAGAAGAAATGTTTAATTACCCAGACGTTGGGGCCAGACATACTAATATCCTGATATATACGGGATCTAAACACATGTAAATCATGGCCTATAAGATGCGAAGGAATGGTTTAATTATCCAAATTTGTGGCTCTCTGATATCCTAGTAGCCATTGCATTCAAACCTCTCTAAATAAAAATATTCTAAAAATGTGATAAACTGTTCATTCTAACGTTGCATCGACGATTGTTCCGCAAGTGCTCCTGTCGAGTAGTTCCAGCATAGCCTCGAGGGTGTTTGCAGCAGCCTTGGTCGGAGGAGCTGCTGCAGCTGCTGCAGCACCGCCATTCCGTGCAGCAATGTATCCGCCCGACACACTGAATGACATTTGTTTTCCAGCAGTTTTCATGCAAGAATCATTCCTGTTTCTGTTGCGTGTCTACACAAGACCTGGATTGTCTGCGATGCTAAACATGAATGCCGTAGATTTCGGGGGATTGGCTTTATATTTCAAAAATGGTGAGCACAACAAATCTGATTGTGTCTCGCTTCTCAATGTTTTCATGCGCGTGTTCGAATATTGTCGTATATCTCCCTCTCTAGCTGACAGGGAGGGATTAGAGAGTGGGTCTCTCTCTCTCGGGTGGGTGGGGGAGGGGGATTAACAGTGGGTGAGGTCTCACGACGAACGACTGTTCTCTTCTCACCTGGAGAAGAAGAGAAGAAAAAGTGAGGATGAGAGGGAAATCATCTCAACACCGCAGAGACGATGACCATTTCATGAAGAGACGAGGAGAGATGGAGGGTACAGCATCGATCTTGGAATGGAAAAGAGAGAGAGAGAGAGAGAGAGAGAGAGAGAGAGAGAGGGAGAGAGAGAAAGAGAGGGAGGAAGAGGGGGACGAAGTGGGCGGAGTCAACGGAAAAGAAGAGACAGGACAGGACTGACGGACGCGCACGCGCCACTCCAAAGGTGGACACGACGGCGTGGACGACTGCTGCGAAAAGTGCGCGGCAGCTGCAGCAAGGATGGGGAGAGGTAAGGGAGGAGGTAGGGGGGACTGGACGGCAACTCGATTCGGGAGGGGGGGGGGGAGACGGGGGTAATCTTATTCGGTCTCTCTCTCTCTCTCTCTCTCTTAGTGCCCTTGGATTCAAGAGGAGGATTCACGAGAGAGAGTTGAGCAGTGCACGCACGACATCTATTATAGTGGAGGGAGGAGGAGGAAGAGGGAGATGATGAGAGAGAGAATAATTGTGAGAAGACAGGCCGGTCAAATCTCCGGAAAGGGGTCAGGAGCGAGAGAGTGTGTGCAAGTGAGAGAATCTCTATTGGTTTTGCTATTTCTCTCTAACCCCTTTATGGAGCGACGTCGGCAGATAGGAGCATTTTAATTAGGAAATCTGAGTTAGAATGAGTCTCGATGAAGAAAGACGAGAGAGTGTGGGAAATGAGGAGAGGCGAGAGAGACGAGGGTAGACAGGTGTTGTGCAACTACTAGTAGTAGTATTGAGAAGAGTTGTCGACGTGCTGCTCTCCTCTATTCTCATACTCTCTCGGCCATTGGGGAAAAGACGAGAGAGTGGGGGATATGAGGAGAGCGCAGAGAAAAGGCGCACTCTCAGTTTCGCACGCTCTCTCGTCGGTTAGAGAAGGCGATAGAGTGTGCGAAGTGAGGAGAGTGCGGAATCTTCGTGTATTCGCGTATCAACAACCAACAATTGGTGGGAGAGATAAGAGGAGAGCCGAGTCTCTTTAGTGATTACATAGATCCGATTTACGGGATTTTCGAAATTTGTAAAAACTAAAGTACATGAATTTATATGTTTCAAAAACAACACTCAGAGGAAAATAACTTTACGACTCTGGATTCCTGGGCTGCTGTACAACGACTTTCAAACTTAAATTTTTTTTAAACTTCGAAGTTATCGCTGGCTTAGATTTACGGTCATAAGTTATGGAGTCGTAGACTTATTTCCCGTGAGTAATAATATCAATAAATAGATAAGGCGAAGTGGAAAAGCGAACGAGTTTCTTGAGATATCAGACGGGATCTCGTCAGGCAAAAAAAAGCGATCATAAAAATGAGAAATGGACGAATTCATGAGGTATTGAGGGGTTTCTCGGGTGGGCAAAAGAGAGAAGAGAGAAGAGAGATGTCGAAAAATATTGAAGAAGGCAAAATAATCTGAAAACAAGGCTTGAGAGGTGACGGAAAGAGTGGGAAATGACGGGGTTTTGAATGAGGAGGAGGAAGGGGAGAAACTGAGGGGGGTTTGAGACAATGAGACACGAGAGGTAGATCAGAGAGAGAGAGAGAGAGAAGAGAGAGAGAGAGGGAGGAGGAACAGAATGATGTGTGAAGGAATTCGAGTAGAGAGGAAGTAGGGAAAGCAGAAGACACGCGTTTATTCTAGATAAGCCCCGTGTTTTGTATGAATCAAGCGAGAGATTTCAATGATCTCTGAAATCATAAAACACAGCATCGAGTTGGCACCATGCCAAAAATATCTTTCGTTGTCCGATTCTCTCATTTCTCGCACTCTCTCAGCGATTCTCTCTTTCTCTAACTTGATCTCGCCGATACTCTTTCTGAGGCTGTGGATCTCAATGATCTCTGAAATAATCTAACCATAATTTCTCGACGGATAAGACATATAGCAAAATTTAGAGAAGAATGGACGACTTCTCTGCCTTTGTCCGATGAAAAAATCATGAGTGAACTGAAGCACGAAAAGATTCTGAAGCAGAAGAAAGGGAATGAGCGAGCGAAAACACAACGGAAGTAATTTGCTGACCCACGATGCGGGGTGCGCCCCGGCGAACTGCAGCCGCGTTGCAGAAGTGCTGCGTCGCGGTCATCGTCGCCCTTTGACAAAACTCACTAATTAAGCTAATTATCACGTTTACACTCATAATTATCGGTCGGAGCGTTGCCAATGGCATCATCTTTTTCGTCGCCATGTTTAATCTAGGAAGTGACGACTTTGAAGCGAAATTTCGCTACTTTCGAGCGAGAAGTTGCAAAAGTCGGCGTTTTTGCTTGCAGGTTGCCTGCGTGATGAGCTAAGCGATGGGGCAGAATGGTCGTCTGCTCGTTCGCTTGCGAGTCGGCCACAGCTCGGAGCTGCTGGAGGAGCCTATTGGCCAACACACGCATCGGTAGGTCACCAGCACGTTTTCACCCCCGCTTTTCCGTCGATTTCATCACTTGTCTGCAATGTTATCACTGATTGTGAGTCCGATTCCGCTCAGATGGACCGTGTTCGTTCGCTCCTTCACCGACGAGCCATTCAAGGATCGAACGTTCGTCGAGAAGGTCAGTCAATTACCTCCTCCTCTCCTCCCTCTCTTCCAATCCAAGAATGAAAGCGAGATCTCTGCTGCTGCTATGCGGCTAGCTGGATCGTATTGGCTATAACCATCTCGTTTCTCTTGTGCCCGGGAGGCCATCGTCCCCATTCTCTCACCTACTCTCTATCCTCGACTCGTTCAGGTCTGCTTCAATCTCCATCCCGACTTCACCAATCCCAAGCGATTAGTGAAAGAGCCGCCCTTCGAGGTTGGTATTTCACTTATGCACTCTCCCATCGATTAGGACGCGATTGTTTTAATGATCTATTGTTCACTTGAATGCTGCATTCGTTAACGATGCCCTATCGGGGCAAAGTTCTCCTCACTTTGTACACTCCCTTGCGAATAGACCGATCGAGATTGTGTATATAGTAAGGAGAACTGTCACATCTCATAATGATAGGACATCGCCAATGAATGCAGCATAAATGTATGCTCATAGACTTTGAGTGTAGCAATCGGCGTTCCTGGAGCGTCGTCGGGTGTAACAGCCGCTAATCTTAGAAGCGCGCGCTTTTTATCCACACTCTCATCTAGACGCAGTGATTTCGAGGGGGCGGGGTTCAGTTGGTTAGTGCGCTTCTCGTAGATGCCTCCGAAGTCCCCTCAGGTGTGTGCGACGTCGTAGATCCATAGGCCAAATAGGCTCCCATTCTCATAGGTTGGTACTGTAATCGTACATATGTAGCTGATACATAGGTCAAATAGGGTTTGTTTTTCGCAGAATGTTACTGTAATCGTAAAATCGATAACTGTGTACAGTATGCCTTCAATAGGTCAAATAGGCTTTCGTTAGCGAGATAATGCATTTATGCACGCTGTCCGAACTACATCGGCAAACGGGAATAACAGTTTTCTCATGCATTTTTAGCAGTTTTCATCAAACTTATCGAAAATAGTGCAATATGCAATTCGGCCCACGATTTTAGGCATTTCTGCGCGAAGTACCTGCGAGTAGCCCATTTGTCCTATGGTAGTTGTTTAATCAATAACTTATACAGTAATTCTTCTCTTGCAGGTTGTCGAGACGGGCTACGCCGGATTCCCAATACCGCTGCAGATTTGGCTGGGCGGCAAGCAGTACAAGGTCAACTACGACCTCAGTCTCACCATGGGTACGAGATTTTGATTATTCTCATTTCAAGTTTACGAAAAAGAGATTTCGATCGTTTTTTTTGTTCAGACGACACGTTACGTACACACGTTGTGTGTATGCATGAACTTGCCATTACTCATTCCTGTGAGGACACGGACTCTTCATTTCGCACACTCTAGAGAGTGTGCATAATGAAGGGACCGTGGTCTCAGATTTCGCACTCTACTTTCCAATCGATAATAGTTTCCTGATTTTCAGAGAAGTCGGCGTCGTACTTCACGACGATGACGATATGTGTGAACGACTACTCGCCCGAGTTCTACTCTGTTGCTAAGAGGTACGTTAAGAGATCATTATGGATGTACTCACAAAGAAAGAAAAAAGGTACCTTCGCTTATGTCAAAATCGAGGGTCATAAATACTAATGCTACAGAGCGTGCAAATCAAGAGTCACCCTCTCGTTTTAGTACTCTCTCTCATCATTGGTGTGTATAACCCTGGATTTTGAAATAGCTAAACTCTAAATTTCTTGTTTTTTTTTATTTGTGAGGATGCCGACAATCGATGCAATTGATGAACCTTAGACTATCGCTCTGATGCCCGTACGAGTTTTGATGTACTACTTGTGAAACCCGAACTGACGTTGATGCAAAAATTAATAATTTGTAACATTCTTAGAAAAGTTTGGTTACTCTTGAACAAATATTAAAACTAATAAGTATGATAAATATCCTTTTTATGAAAGCTTACTGAATGTGTATTACCTATTGATGATGATCCCCTTGTTGTTCAGATTCGGTGCAGAGAAGCAGAAGCGTGCACTCGACTCGACTGGATTGGGATTCGTCGTCAGTGGAGACTCGACCAGTCCGCCACCTCAGAAGATTAGGAAGAAGGAAAGGGTGAGGATTGCGTTATCATTAGGCAAAAATTGAAGGAGTGAGGTGTTGCGATAGATTGGTGGGAATAGCTTGCCGTTTCGGTGTAACAAAAATCCGTGTGTTTGCAGTAGACTTGCCTGATCCCGGTTTCATGAAACAATTAAACATACGTGTCATTGAGATTCATCTAATTCGGATTTCGCTGACGGTGCCAAAACATAAATAAAGTATTTGTATTTATATTTGCTGTTGCAAATGCACAACTTTTGTCTTCCACTTTTCATTTTATGACCCTTTCCCGATAATTCAACTCGATCGCCGTAGCTGCCAAAATTTGCAGCCAAATTAAATACGAGCGCGTGGCTTTTGCGTTTCACACATGACATGTTATGACTAAGCGAGGGATCGTTGTTGATTAATCGATTGCATTTGCCATTTCACCAATTGATCCTCGTTCTACGCTTCCTTTATTCAGACAGTGGTACCACTACTCAGTTAATCAGTTGGTAATATGGTGTGGTGTTCAGTCAGCGGATGTCTCTGCCCGCAGCAGTCCCGCCCCTCCCCCCATGGAGAGACTGAAGGTGGCCAGAGATGATAAGGAGAAGGGGAGAGAGGAGAGAGAGAGGGAGAAGAGAGAGAGAGTAGAGGAGGAGAGGAAGAGGGAAAAGGAGAAGGAGAAGGAGAGTAGTCCAACTGGAAAGGAGAAGAGGAGAGGAGATGAGATACCTCCACCTGATCCCAAGGAGAGGAAGAAGAAGGATAAGGTGAGCAAGAGGGGGGAGGGTTGAGGTTTCATGGGGGAGTTAAGATCGTGGATGCTTGGAAACTGCAGTGCGAGCATTATGTTCACTTGTTTAAACACACTATTTAACTGCGTTGAAGCTGTAACAGTTTTATTTGTTTTTTTGGTGTGTTGATAAATAGTGACGTATATATAACATATTGATAATTCTAATTCAGCTGCTGGACTTTGTGATGGAACGCGGACGTCCCTCGCCCTCCCCCTCACCCGCAGTGGAGAAGTTGAAGAAGGAGGAGAGGAAGAAGGTGAGGGGGATAAATCAATATATTTGATGCTTATTAAAAGATTTAACTGTGTTTGTGTTTTCCAATCAGTCATGGGTGTCTTTACCGGGGTGCACCATGCAAAAAGATGTGGAAAAAACTTAGAATTGGTTTAGAATAAATATACTAACATGACGATATCTTAGGGTAAGAAAGAATGAGATTTGTTTGCTGGTACGCGTCGGTCAGGCAACATAAAAAAATAGCATGGCTCACTGTTCAACGGTGCGTGAAACTTGAAATTAACTGGATAATACATTGTGCGTAGACGGTTTGCTTTATAAGTTGTAAGGGATCATAATCAGAAATAACACCTAATATTATTTTTAATTACTGGTAATAGTCACTGATAATATTTTCTAATGATCAAATAAATAAATAATCTCTTCTCGATTTCAGGAGGGCTCAGTGGGAGGCTCGAGACCGTCGTCGCCCCTTGAGAGAGTGAAGAAGGAGGAGAAGAGGGAGAGGAGGGACAAGGTGCGCATCTTTGTTGTTTTTATTAGGTTCCTTGGCACTTCCGTACGAGTAATAGCTGAATAGGTAATAAAGAAGGTACACATCCTTTTTTTTGTTGATGATCTGCACCCCTCGTCCCTCTCTTGGTCTCACATAGAAGAATCAATGAAGTATCAAAACCTTGAGGAGAAGAACTGAGTACCATCTACTAATCATCCTTTTTAGTTATTTGTTTTTGTTGTTGTTCCTTCACACCAATACACTAGTATTATTCGATAGCTCTGCCTTTTTTTTTATCGCGGTGATGAAACTTGGTTGTTACAAGTGAAGAAAAAACGGGCTGAGTGTTAGTGAAATGGCAAGATATCGTTTAATAGAAGCATATTTTTTCTGATATCATTAAATTAAATTTTTCCTTATTTTAATGCAGCATAATGGTGAACGATTAAGTAGTTCCTATTCATCGGAGTGCAATCATAGAATGAGTGAATTGTAGGACGATCGAAGCGTGAATTCGCCACCTGAGAAAGACAAGAAGAGGGAGAAGGTGGGTGGAAAAGACGATTTTCGATTTTGCCTCGGTCCGCAAATGGTTCCCTATTATTTCCCGGACATGGACACGAATATTTTCCATTGATATCAACTCTTCTGTTGTAGGAATAAAAAGTTCTTTGTGAATTTTATGAGATTGTTATGCAATATGATTATTTATAATCGTCTTGCAGCCGGATCATCGACTCTCGCAGATGGGAAAAGAGAAGGAAAGGAAGGAGACCAAAGAGAAGGTCAGTGATAGGGAAATGGAGTAAGCGGATTTGTGTACGTGCACCTTTAAAAATGGTTGCCGAATTCTACGTCAATATGAGTAATTCTGACTGATGCGTAGGGGCTTTGCAGATGGGAAAAAATAAAGAAAGTAAGGAGAGAGAGAGAAGAAGAGCAGTGGTGGCAATTGGAATAAGCGGATTCGTGTGTGCATATTTTTCAAAAAAATGGTTACACATTTGCACGTACCCTGCAGTACTGACTGACAAATGCTGCAGTATTTATCGATGCTGTGAAACGTGAAATGCCCAAGTACAATGAATCCACGAAATTATGTGGTATTCTAGTTGTATGACTTGTTATGCTCGCGGTTCCCTAAACTTGCCGCTCTTGCAAGACTCCCCTTTTGATTTCACAATCATGAGCCCATCGCAAGCTGATTTTGGGCACGCGAGTAACACTGTGAAAACAAAACGACTACAATGAACGGACTAATGCAAATTAATTATAGAATGGAGATGGTATGGTCGTGTCACCACCAGAAAAGGAGAAGAAGGAGAAGCGAGAGAAGGTTTGGGTGTTTCATAAATACAATTATTTTTTGGTCTATTGGGTTCATTTCGAAATCAAAAGCAGACATCTATCAAAACAGATGAGATATGCACCTGTAATATTTGTCTTGTGAAACATATGACGCTGTCCGCGATAGCTTCAACAAAGGATCGGCACAGGCAAAATGATGTTCTTCAAATTTCTTGAAAAATCGGTTTTAGGGGTTGTTTTTGATTCTGCACAACGTGGCGTCGTTAGTTTTTCAAGATTTTGCCTCCAGGCGCCAAAATAGCGCCGCGCTACTTTAGGGCGCGGCACGTTTTCCTTTCATAACTTGTGTCAACCAGCTCAAATCAGCCTAAAACCCACGTCCCGAACAGAATTTTATGGCGAATACAATGGTATATTTGGTTATACGTGAATCGTCCATTGAAGCGAGATAAAACAACTTTTTGACCCGTTATAGTGTGAACCGGGAGACATAGTTTATTCGACGTGCCTTTTGATTCTGATTCTAATAATAGAGCATTGTATAGGGGAAAAAGAGGTGGAAATATGTTTCCCAAGCGATTTTCCGATTTTCAACGCGCGAACTGTTGTCCGTCCGTCCGATCTGCCTAGTTAGGCAGCGGTGAGCGCAGTGAGTCCGTCCGATCTGCCTAGTTAGGCAGCGGTGAGCGCAGTGAGTCCGTCCGATCTGCCTAGTTAGGCAGCGGTGAGCACAGTGAGTCCGTCCAATCTGCCTAGTCAAGCAGCGGTGGGGATAGTGAGTGCCAAGAAAGTATTAGGGAACACAGGATTACGGTACCTGGAACCAATAGAGTACCTCAAGGACCCGGGGAGTGTTAACCTGTGCCAAGGGACTTCTGAGAGACTCTATTTTGTCCAGGTACCGTAATCCTGGGTTCCGTATACTTTCTTGGCACTCACTATCCCCACCGCTGCCTGACTAGGCAGATTGGACGGAATCACTGTGCTCACCGCTGCCTAACTAGGCAGATCGGACGGACTCACTGCGCTCACCGCTGCCTAACTAGGCAGATCGGACGGACGGACAACAGTTCGCGCGTTGAAAATCGGAAAATCGCTTGGGAAACATATTTCCACCTCTTTTTCCACTACACAATGCTATATTATTAGAATCAGAATCGAAAGGCACGTCGAATAAACTATGTCTCCTGGTTCACACTATAACGAGTCAAAAAGTTGTTTTATCTCGCTTCAATGGACGATTCACGTATAACCAAATATACCATTGTATTCGCCATAAAATTCTGTTCGGGTACGTGGGTTTTGGGCTGATTTGAGCTGGTTGACACAAGTTATGAAAGGAAAACGTGCCGCGCCCTAAAGTAGCGCGGCGCTATTTTGGCGCCTGGAGGCAAAATCTTGAAAAACTAACGACGCCACGTTGTGCAGAATCAAAAACAACCCCTAAAACCGATTTTTCAAGAAATTTGAAGAACATCATTTTGCCTGTGCCGACCCTTGAACAAGGTTTGTTGATTCTATCGCGGACAGCGTCATATTGCCTTTTTTCCCAAGAGACGACGTAGGATTACTTTGTAAAATACGTTCCAAGATTATGAGTTGAATGAATCTCGAAATCAACGGGCAATGCGAGAAAAAAATATTTTTGAATTCGTTGAAATTATTTTTTGTGACGCTAGTTCGCCGGGGAATTCATTGCGTCAAGATGTTTTTTAAACGTAAGGCTGTAGACGCAGGATTATTTTGTAGAATATTTTCCAACATTATGAGTTGTCTGAATATCAAAATAAACGGGCATTACGAAGAATCTGTTTTTTTGCAGGACATGGAACGAGTCTCGATCTTTTCCATGCCAGAGAAGGAAGTGAAGAAGGATAAGGTGGGTTGGGGTTTCGATGAGGAGATAAGGCAGTGAGAATGGGTAGATTGATCGATTATCTATCGGCAATCAAATTTATTGGGATCACGATTCCTGGTCAAAGTACTCGTAAATTATTTCTTCATTCAGGAGCCCTTAAGTGGTATTCCTCCCTTGATTCCGGGTTTATTCGCGCACAAGAAGGAAATGAAGAAGGAGAAGGGAAAGGAAAAGGTGGGTGGATGCCTCATAATTTCAAATTGCTCAATTTGAAATTAGAAGTTTACGTGTGCAAAGTATGAAGGCAAACTGTGCTACACCGTGGTCATTATGATTGTAGCTAAAATGCATTGCAGGAATCTCCAAAGGATAAAGCGAAAGAGAAGGAAAAGATGAAAGAAAAGGAGAGGATAGAGAAGGAACGGAGGAAGGAAGAAGAGAAGAGGAAAGAAGATGATAGAAGAAAGGAAGAAGAGAGAAAGAAGGAAGAGGATAAAAGGAGAGACGAGGAGAGAAGGAAGGAAGACGACAGAAGAAAAGAGGAGGAGAGAAGGAAAGAAGAAGAAAGTAGGAAGGAAGAAGAGAGAAGAAAGGAAAAGGAGGAAGAAAGAAAGAAGGAAGAGAGATTGAGAGCCCTACTCACTCCCTCCATAACACCTCCACCTGTGCTACTACGGTAAGTACAATAGGTACAGTAGTACGGTGGTGTGAAGGTGAGATTAAAACGATTGTAAGTGGTTGTGAGGTGTAGATCGATATTATTTCAATTCAGTACTTAACCCTGCTCCATTCCAGTCAGGAGTTCCCTTCGTCCTCTGCTCTCTCGCTGGCCGGATCCACCCGGAGTGTCTCCCCGCCCGTTCTCATCCCGATGGCCAATGGTGAGGGGGGGAAATAAGTTTACGACTCTATACTTCTGGGCTATCGTGCTGCGACTTTCAAAGTATAAACGACTTGCTCCCAATGTGTCTATTAGACTTTGAAGTAATTACTGGCCACTTTATACGTATTGAGTCATAGACTTTTCCCGAGAGGAGAGGTACGGCAGGCATAGTTACTGAGAGAATACAGTGAAGGTGATGCTATTGTTCTGCCAAGAGCTGTGATCTTACTAGGATATTCGCTCCCTGCTTTAATATGTAGTGGTGTTGAAACAGAGAACTGAAGGGTGTGAGTGAGAAGTATGTGGAGTAGTCGATGCACTACCAAAACGGTCATGATTTAAAAAAGGTAAAGGTAAAGAGATTTAGTTAATATTTAGAAATATAAAAGAAAAAATGCATTCGGGAAACTGTATTTCGCACACTTTGGGCAGTATCTGCGAAAGGGATTATGTACAATTCATCATTGTTTGTTCCGTCAAAATAATGATGAAATTATCGGAGTATCACGACGTGAATACAAGAGAGAAAACTAGGAGCTTACACGTTTCAGTAGGTGACCAAGTCGAGTTTCTCGAAACATAAATAATATCTCTGACCGCTGTAGTAAAAAATAAAAGTTATGCAGACCGCCGTGCCAGAGCCGCCTCATCAACTTGCGGTGGAGGAGGACGAGGAGGGAGTACGGTAGCCAGTCAGCAGTCGACTGGTGCAGGTACGGTATATCATGGTATCGAATATTTTTGTTTATTCTGGAATTTTCGTTTAACGTATTTTGTTACTTTGATTTTTATCCATCATTGTCCATGAAATGAGTTATTGCAGCCGCCCCTCACTCGCCCGCTCTCAATGTCTCCCTTCCCTCCTACACAAACACCTTCAGTCTGCTGCCGAGTCCGAGTGGATCTGTGGGAGGTACGGTAGGATGAGAATGGAGGAGAGGGTACGGTAGATGGGAATGCAAACAATGAAGTTCCATCGACAAAATGTAGGGAGTTTTGTTCGGACCTGGCGATGTTGTGTTCCGCAGTCTAGAGAAATCTATTTCCAAGGATACTCATGTTTATACGATGGTCAAAAAATCACAAAATAGTGCAAATGTCGATTATTATTGCCATTCATTTTTTTAATTAAAAAAAAATAATCCGAGGAATATTTTTAAATTTAAATTTAAAAATTATATTAATTATATAACATAATTAATTGTATGTGATTGTAGGTCGAGAGACGCCGTCGGAGAAGGCGGGTCGATGCAGCATCAGTCCCGGATTGAGGAATGAGGTACGGTAGACACAGAGAGGAATACGGTACAAAATCTATGGTATTGATCATTTGTAGTTGATACAAGAACTGTAGAATTGTAATGGTAAAAAACATTTTCGCCTAGAACGCTTACCTTGCTATTTCGGAATCACTCTTCTCTGTCGAGAAGAAAAGGGGGAATACATTGGGTATTGATGACGCAATCTTATCTTCCCTCTCTCTCAGGAGACGGCTAGTTCCGGAGGGTCGTCGGCCTCGTCAATATCGAGTGATCGAAGGGAGAAGAGAACGACGAAGATGGCACCCACGAAGGATGTAAAGGAGGCAATGAGTGGTGAGAGAGGGGTTATTTTATTGGAAGTATTGGAGATGAGCTCACCATCTTCTCTCTCCATAGCACTCACTCTCGCGCACAGGTTGCAGCCTGCATTCCGTTGTTCTCCAAATTTCCCATTTCCGATACCTTCCGGGGAACCCTAATGCTGAGTGGAGATGTTGATTTCTTGTTTCACTTGAAGCAGAAAGCCGAATCAATCGTCGCTCTCTTCGATCAACAGTAGTATCTTCTGAGAGAAAGATAAAAAATGCTGATGAACGGCGGTATCAGTTGTTGTAGAAGCCGGGATTAGCCGTTGTTCTCAGCAATACTGCTTCGAGTCTCTATCAGTTACATGGCGATATCAAGCTTCAGGTTCTAAACGATAGTGATGAGGTGCCCTACTAGTATATCGTTAATCATGAATTGATACGGCAACGTTTGAATATGTCCCCAGAAATATCTTTTCACGTATTTTTTCGCCTGTTGCACGCGGAAACTCAATTTGTAAATTCAAGTTTCAAGGTGCACTGTCAAAGTGTGCAACAACTGACGGGCCTGTATTGATTACCCCGTTATTTGTACTTCATATCGCCAAATCAAAATTTTCAGCTCCTCTGATCTCAGTGGACACTTCAACCATCCGTCGTAAGCTCGAGTCCATAACAGATCCAGATACGGTATTCGAGGTGAGTTATTGCATAGTGATGATTCAATCGATCATTTAATCTTCCTTCTCCGGATCGGTCCCAAACATTTTCATTTGGAAAATTTGAGTTTCATATGGAAAATTTGAAAATGGACTTGTAGAAAATCAAATCAAAGTTTATGCAATTTGCATATGAATGACGCAAAATTCGTTCAGGTTGCTCTTCTCCTTCTTGAATTGGACGATTCCTCTCACGTCTCAGTCAAGACGACCTCCCTCTCCTACGACCTCTCCAATCTTGATCAGAAAGATCTGCTCCGATTGGACTCGGTCCTGAACGGAAGCAGCAGCTAGCCAGCACGCAATCGCTGCTCCCGTTGCCCACAATTGTAGATTCATTTCGAAGGGCCGTTATTGGCGCTTCATATAGTAGGCACCACTTTATGTCTTCTTTTCTAGTTTCCATGTCAAAGTCAGCTAGAGTATTTCCGCTTTTCTGCCTCTCTCTCAATTGAAGTCATTTCATTTTTCTCTTCTTTTACATCCGTTGTTTCCATCCGTTTGTTCTGTGATTTGTCTTCCCTGTCCAAATACGGCCTCCTCTCCAATCAATCAATACCACCACCATCGATACCGTATCCATGTCAATCCAAAATCGATTCCCGCCTCTTTCCCATCGTGTAATTGCCGCTCTCCCCTGCTATTCCACCATACACAATCAATCAATACAATCAAACCCTGTTACCGTAAACGGCTCATCTCATTCCTCTAGTTACAGTATGCGTCTGACCGGGTAGCCAACTATCGCTCGCATCTTTCTCCACACTCAATCAATGCTCTGACACATGTTCCCGCCCGCCACCTATATCACTTACCGTACCAAAACGCTTAGAATACATATTACCGATCGAGATATTTTCCCTCCATACCTATTCTGGTCTTATCCCCATCTAGTTTGTGTGTGTGCCTAGCGCTGCCTCTCTTTCCCCCGAGTTTTTATTTATGAAATAATAGTTGAATAATAAGTAGTATATGCTCAGTTACGTCTTTGTTTTGCCAGTGTATTAGGGGATTTGATTCGTTTCCAGTTCAGAACTCTCTCCATTTCACATGCTATCTCATCGACGAGAGAGTGTGTAAATGCGAGAGAGCGCAGTGGAAATGGATGATTTCCCACCTATTGTGCTACTCGTTTCTGCCTTTCATACCATGTACTCAGTGTGCTCTTTCCAATCCATGATCTACCCCGTTGCCGATTGATTATCGATTATACTTACACCACCCAGTTCCCAGCCATTATCGATTGAGATGTACTCTATATTCCACGAATTGTCCCTCGTGTAACTAGCAGACGTGCGCTCTCTCACAGAGTCTATATTACAGTACCTCTCAAGGATTGTTGTGAATCGCCCAATACTCTGGGTGGATTATATTATCGATTGTCGCTCTCGGTATTAATAATTGATCTTCGCATGGTTGTAATCACCGAATCTCGGTAGAAGTACTCGAAGGTTTTGCATGCATGTTACCCCCTGTTCCCTCTGCTACAAATAAAATTATTAATATAAGAAAGAAAAAAGTTTCATTGCATTCCGATACACAGTGAATAGATTCGAAAACATTCCTTCACGAGGCGAATTTCCCCTATGCTCTAGTTCGAACTCCCCCCGTCCGCCCCATTGGCTTAGTGGCAGAGCGTCTGTCTTGTAAACAGAAGGTCGCTGGTTCGATTCCAGCATGGGGCAATCCTTTTGCAACTTTTTTTATCGGAGTGATTATGCTTAACAGTAATGAGTTCGGAGTGATTATGCATTAACGTGATAGGAAACCCGTGTGGGGGTCTAAGAAATTTGATACGTTGAGAAGAGTAGTGTGAAATGTGATAATGCTAGCGGCAACAGTTGCCTTTTCAAAGAGAATCGAGGGGAAACCCGAGGTCATGGGGTTTTGCTTGAACCTGGAATTATTCTGGAGAGGGAATACTGTAAGGCGGCTAGGGAACAATACTGGTTCGGGAGTCTCAGTATTGCGAGGGATACGGTAATCATGCTTCCAATACTTCTAATAAGGAAACCCTAGTGGAGAGGGATTACTGTAAGGCAACTAGATGGATAATACTGGATCGGCGTCTCTTGCCGAGAGTGTTTGGGCTACGGTAATGATCAGATTATCGATTGACTACGCTCCTCTGCTGCTTGGTGGTCGAAGATGGTAGTTGGCATCGTTGAGGTTAGTGAGATCCTCACGAGACACGAGAGGGACGAGGACGGACTGCTTGCGACGAGCGAGGAGGGCAAGATTGGTAGAGGCCGTGTCTCTGAATGGAAGGTGATCTTTGATCTTTCTAAACTCTCTGAACGTTCATCGCTAACATACTCATTTTAGACAGGCCTTCAGTAAGGGGAGCGACAGTGTGTAAAAGTGAGATGAACTCTCTCTACTCTCGTGCGCTCTAGCGCTCCTAACCCCTTTCTGGAGGTGTGTGTGTGTATTGAAGCATGGTAACCAATTATTGATCTTTGCGCACTCACTTTCCATCAAAGCTGAGTCCGGCTGCTGAATGCGGTCGGTGGTTGTCGTCCAATTTGCCTGAGAGAGATCAAAGATTAACTCAATTAATATGGAAGAGATAACTGAATATGATAGAGAAGCACTGAAGGGAACTGAAAAGTCTCACACGCACCCTCTTGTTCATAGTGCATCAATTGACCGATGTACTTCGCATCTGAAAACCCGAGAACTGAGGACTGGCAATTAGAAAAGGGAAAACACAGAATCGGAAAAAATGCGGAGTAGGAAAGATGACCAACACAAGAAGAAGAAATGAACCAATGATGTCGTCATCACTATGCAACTAAGGGATAGAGAGGAAAGGGAAAGGAGCCGAAACCTCGCTCGCCTATTTCCGCTAAGTACTGGTCCCACATCAGATCGACCACCTGGAAAGAGCAGAGATCAAACTACAAGGATCAACCTGCAAAGATCAAACAGCAAACTACACATTCTCGCACCTCCGTGCACACCAGCACTCCCGAGTGGATCGTGATCATTCGTAGCACGAAGATGCCGTCCATCTTGATGAAGTCGCGCACAAACTGAAATAAAGATCAGACTAGAAACTACAAAGATCAAACAATAAAGAAGTTGAGATCAAGGTTCAAACTACAAAACGGACCTCATCCAGTTCCACCTCGTAGCTGTGTCGCTTGAAGTCGACATCGGCCAACTCGAGACGGCGGACGATGAATCTGAATGTGTTCGTAGTTTGATTTTCCATTTTCAGAGTTAGTAGTCTGATCTTTGTAGTTTGATCTCTCACTTCTTCCGCTGTTCAAAGGGAATGGAGGTGAAGATCCATGACATAATCGACCCGAACGAGACAACGGCAAGCAGGGTGTACCAGATCCAGAGGAGGATGAAGATCTGAAAATGGAAAATTGGAGTTTGGAGTTTGATCCTTGATCTCTGACCTTCTCCGTGAATATATTGATGACGAGCACACACTGAACGGTGTGTCTCTGCACGTTTCCGAGTATTCGAATCTGCATATCGCAGTAGGTCACGACGGGAAAATTGGCCGACTCCGTCCACGCTGCAATACGGTAGTTGAATGGATATCGATTTATTTTCGATCCTAGAAGACAAGGTTAGTCGAAGAAGTGTTTGGATTAACCTCTATTTTTCCAAGTTCATAGATTAAGAAAAGTCCAGGCAGTTTTGTGTTACTATCGCGATGTATAGCGGCAAAAGAACTCACAGCTTCGATAACTCAAAGATATATCAAAAAAAGATGACCCACTATAAAATTTCTTTATGTTCCTTTTTTCAAGGGATAATACGATAACTCAATCTCACCATGTCCGGATATAAGATCGGCGATTACTCCGTATCCGTAGATACCGTAGGCGTCCGTTTGCAGAAATTTATTCAGCAGGAACATCTGGCAATTGTAGTTTGAAGTCTGCTCTTTGATATTTGATCTCACCTGTACGATGACGTTGAGAAGGAAGAGGAACTTGATGAAGATGTAGAGATAAGTAAGAAAAGCCTCGTAGAATCGAAGGTTGAGCAGACGAAAGAAACTGAAACGGCAATTTTTAATAAAACAACAAAAATAAAATACGGAAACAAGCCTTTTATGCTTTGACAGATTCATAAACCGATTTTTCACAACCGATTTTTCTAATGCGAAGGGGAAAACGCCATCGAAATACGTAATAGGAGGTTGTCCTTGAAGTGATCGTGAAACTCATCCGAACGAAGCATGCAAACCAAATCGTCCCTCTCAGCCTCTTTTTCAAATGTATTTCACGCCATTCTCTAGTAAGAATGATTTCTATTCGCTTTAATAGGTTCGTGTCTCACAGAAAAAAAAAGCTAATAAGAATTTCATTCTGGTGTGCTATATTTTATATATTTTTTCGAATTTAGTGAATTTAGTGCAACAGACGGATTCTTGTGGGGCGATCCTCCGAAAGTGAATCGATGCTTGAAGATGGAGGAGAGATGAGCAGCCAGACCGTGAATATTCGCACGACGAGCCGCTGATGAGAGAACAATATTCTATTTCAATACGTTGTCCTATATCAATATCGATTTCGTTCCGAAAATTCACTAGAGAAAAACGGAGTAGGCGAAACGGAAGGCGCTACTTGCTCAAGAGAGAAAAAAAGTTCAGTGAACCCAGATCACATCTATTCATTTTTCGAGTTGTGCTTTGACTTTCATGCGCTTCTCTCTCAGTTTGGGCGTCGATCTATCATTGTCTTATCAACTTTGCGTTTCTTCCTCATCTTTGTGTGCAAATACGGCGAGATTACTCATCGATTTACTCATTGCGCGTGCACGATTTATCGATTTGTTGTAACACTTCTAAAGCAAGAGACACTTCTCTGCACTCTCTCCATTCCGCCCGCTCACTCATGTTCTCTAATTGAGAGAGTATTCTCACCCGGCTGCACGTTGGACTTGTCGTTGGCGAAGCTCATGATGTCCTTGAGACGGATGCCTGTAGGAGATCAAAGATCAAATATTTCGTGAAACTAAGTACTTCACTAGAAGTATTAGTACTAAATACTAAGTACTTAGTACTAATACTTCTGTTGACTATCTAAGTCTACGTTAGATAGTCAACAGAAGAGATGAGATCAAAGGTCGGCCTAATGAGGTGGCGGTCAGTGTTTCGGCCATTGGTCTAGACATTGTTCGCTCCCCTGGGGAAAAGATCAAAGATCAAAAATCGCTGACCCGATTTGTCGTACATGAGTCGCCAGATGAGACACGGCGCGTAGAACATGACAGCGACCATGACAAAGAAAAAGGGAACCCACTGAAAATGGTGGGAAAGATCAAAGATCAACCGATTATTCTCTGATTTTATTCTGCTCAAATTCAAGCCAGAATCCGAAACAATCCGTCTACTGAAGATTCGGATTCCAAGAGCGAGATTTTTTAGGATTTCAGTAACTCAGAAGGTTTATGATCAATATTACGCGAAATCGGGTTGGAACCTTATCTAATTCTATGATCATGAAAAATATGTTTACCTGATAGTACGACACCATCGTTTGTCCCCTCTGTTCCACGTCGGGAAGTTCCTCTTCGAAGGGAGCAAAGTATGTTGATCTCGCCCAGCAGTACATTTCTAAATTTAAAAAAAAAGAATTTATTTTTGTATAATTATTGAGTTAAGATGATATTTTTGCACCGAACGTCATGTGACAAAAGTACGTTCTAGTTAGAAAGTTATTTAAACCCCAGAAAGCAATAAGAAATTAAATACATCGCACCCATTTATTTAATCTGCATGCGGTGCAACAAGTAATCACGGTCCAATAAAATTTGATTATTTCAGTTTTCTGATGAAAAAAAACGTTTGCTAACTCAAACCCGTCTCGTGTAATTCTCTATCCCCCTCCTTCTCTCACCCGTGTAATCCTCCCAACTCTTCTTGTATTCTGCAGGCAGCCAACACTCAATGGGGCGACCACCGAACATTTTGAGAGACACAAGAACCTGATCAGATCGAGATTAGATTTAGAACAATGTATAAAATCTACTGCTCAATCATATCTGTAGTTCTCTAATAGATTAGGGGGTTATTCCCCGAAGAAACAGTTATTTAGAGTTGTGTTTGACGTGCGCCGACAGGTGAGATTGCTGCAGCTGGAGAAGCTGCAGCAACCGTGCTGCAAGCTGCATTTCCCTCGACTCACCGACGTCAGCAGCAGGAATGTCGTCGTGTAGTAGTAGTGCAGACGATCGGAGATGTCATCGTCCGGTTGTGGCTGAATTACGTCATCATTAGGCAATGTACGCAATCGCACTTATCACGTCATCCAAACAAATCGAATCTGACAATAATCAAAACTGGGGACTACAGGCGCGTAGGTGTTGCACTTGTACTTATTTTTTTCGTTTTATGAAACGGTAGGGAAATAGCGGCAATCATAAAAGAGTTTCCTTTTTACTCACTTGCAGAAACGCGAGTGTGCCTGTTATTTCCGAGAAGACCATCCTGAAAATATTTCAATTGTTTTTATGTAAATAAAATAAACATATTAAACACGCAATAAATCGATAGAGAGAGAGAGTGCGGAAAAAGTGCGGTTAGACATACACTTTCGGAAAGTGTGAAGAGGAAAGAAATCTCACGCGACGGTTAGATCAAACTGAATCAGATCCGATATCCGCTCTCTCCACTTTGCACACTCTCTCGTCGGTTAGAGTGAGCGAGAGAGTGTGCGGATTGGTGAGGATTAGTCACAGACGAGACACAACAAACATCCGTACAACATAAACTTCGCAGTGTCCGAGGAGCGACGGCGAGACTTCTATGCAAATTGGGAGAGATCGATCGGCTAAAAACGATACCGTAATCTGGACATATCGCAAAATGACTATCGAGTGAATTCCGTCAAGCCGGTGCAATACCATCTGATATACCTCTCTAACCTCTCCCCTTCACTCTCTTTCTCACTCTTCCGTTTTAGGCTTCATCTCAAATAGATGAATCAGATCAGTGTCGAAACGGACTAGTACCTCACTCTGTGGACTTGAAATCAATCGATAATACCTGGTTACCGTAGTCGTTGTCGTCGTGGCGGGACCGATGGGTTATTCAACAGAAGGGAGATTAGATTCCTTGCAATGTCGAGATGAGGGAGGAAAAAAGTAAGAAGAAGAAGAAGAAGAACCGATGAGGTGTTAGATGGCAAACACAAGGGATTCGCAATCGTGGGAGCTTCATGCGCCAGCATCGCGCGCCTTTTGCCTGCGGTGCCGCCGGCGCTCGAGGGCACGGGGCGCCCGCGCCGCGCCAGCCGCCCGCCCGGCAGTCCGCTCCCGCCGCCCGACGTCACGCAGTCGTCCGTCGCGCCGCCCCTGAAGCGGATCGCGTGTGCTCTCCTCGCTACGCACACTCTCTCGTCGGTTAGAGACGACGAGAGAGCGTGCGGAGGCGAGAGAGGCAGACAACGTACCCTTCCAGCAGTGGAATCGGCAGCATGTTGAAGGGTGCTGCTGAAATGTGTAAGCAAAAAATAAATGCGAGCGCCAAAATAGCACAAAGCGTATAGGAAAAGCGCAGGATAAAGAAAGGCGTGAGTGCACCTGTGAAAACAAGAATTGTGTGTGAAACTGACCAACAAAGATCAACCACTAGTTTCTATTTATCGGCTGTCAAAGAGCCTAGATGACGAGTGGTAGATCAAAGGCGGAGAAGAGAAGAAATCTTCTGGTACATGGATCAGTGAAGATCCAGAGTTGTGGGAAAACAAGCGAAGGATGAGAAAGAGCGGAAACTGAGCCTTCTCACAGTTCGAAGACAAGCCTCCAGAAAGGGGCACAGTCGAGAGATTGCTCGCCAATAAGAGAGTCCTCGAAAGCCCTCTCAATGTTGCGCCCTCTCTGGCTTCCTGACCTTACTGGAGGTATGACTATATGACGAAATGGTACAAATTAGCGACAACATTGGAAGCGCGGAGCCCCTGTCAGAAGTGTCAAAACAACTCGCGAGCGAAAGTTAGACAAGAAATCGAAAATAGTCAGAGGAGAGACTGATCAGAGGACAAAAGAGGAGGGACGACTCCTTCACTTGAAGAACTACGAGGGAAAATGAGGCGCAAACAGGACCGAGAGACAACTGTTTTGCCCATTGAAAGAAGTTTGACCCCATTAAAAGTAACTGATTTACATGACGGTCTGTCGGTCGACAAATTTCAACTCCTTTGTATGTTTGAGTTGTCATCAGGATACGGTCGTGGGAACTCTCCCACACTCTCCTCGATTTGCACACTCACTCTTCGGGCAGAGAAGACAAGAGAGTGTGGACTTGTGAGAGGGGACAGAGACTGCTCGCAAGAGAAGACCACATCCTCATATCCTGAGCTTTTTATTTGATGATTTCTGAGGAATTGAGTTGGATGCAGAAGTTTTTTAGTGAATGAATAAAATCCGGACGACATACAACAATTTCTAACTTGAAAGTTCGCAAAAATATGAACTGTTCGTGCAACTACAATTCACCTGGAAAACAAAAATAACCAAATCATCTATTCAGACGACCATCCATCCGCTTAACTTGTTATCCTGTCACACCTGATTCATCCATTTTGTTATTTCCCTTTCTGTTATGCTCATAAAATCGCCATAAATCTCGGAGTATGCAAATATTTATCGACTCTTCCACCACAGTAACTTCACAATAACTATTCTCGATTATCCGTGGAAGATAAAAGATTTAGGATCAACATTTCGGGATAAAGTATGGTTTTGAAACGACGTGAGTTCTTTGAGAAATAAATAAGTAATAACGAACAAACTGCAAACATACAGTGAACAAACGAGGGGTTACGGTAGAAAAATAAGAGGGAGGGAATGCGAGGTCATAGGGTACTGCACACTGAGATCTGCGTGTTTCGTTACTGTAGACCGGCTACCGTACCAGAGTGGGGGAACATAGGATGGTTACGGTACGGAACTAGCGAGACTACCGTACTCCTCTCACATCATGACGAAATCGACGGCGATTGGTCGTCCCTCGACAGAAGTGCCAGCGAGTGCTCCACGGGCACGTTCGGCCTCAGAATTGAGAGAGAATCGAACACGAGCGACGCCCGGATTGACCAGATCACACTGTTCGACCTGCAACGAAGAAAGGGTACGGTAGATACGGAAGAAATACGGTATCTATTGATAATCAGAGAGTCTCAAAAGACATCTAGAAATGAAGTCTACTTATTCTTGCAAGTTTTACAGTAGACGATCGAATTCCCAAGAGATCGCCAAGTTATGATTGACTAGTAAAATTTGAACTCACCTCTCCGAATGTCATCGATCGATCTCTCACAATCTGCCACGTGTAGTCGGGTGGCAACTGAAATATATACTATTAAATTTGACTGCACCAATCAAGTTAGCGTTTCAGTGTGTAGCCAAATCATAGAGACCTTGAACGTTCATGTTTTAAATGGACCGTATGTTAAAAAGGAAGAAACATAATTAAATTTGATTACATCAGACGATTCAACGTTTCTGTATGCAGACAAATCATAGAGGTCTCGAACTTTCATGTTTGTACAGCACCATACGGTGTATAAACGGAAGGTGAAAATATTGAGTATCAATGAACCAGATATGGAGGAATACATTTTTAGCAAGCAAACAAAGTCCAAAGTTACGGTACATTCTTGATGAGGATGACTCTGCTGCTGAAAGGAGCTCCGCCCCCTCCTCCTCCTCCTCCTCCCATCTGTCCTCTGTCGGGATACGCACCCGTGTACGCAGGCGAATAGTCTTCCTGTCAAACGAGGAATGGTAAGGACAGCAACGAGTTGATAGACATGATAGTCTAAGCATACACCGTGTTTCTTCGATCAAAATTGTACAATGTTAGGCAAACTGCCGATTTCATGCTGCACCGCAGTATGAAAAACTCATGAGCCAGCAATTACACGGTGCAATGTATTTCAATGACACAAAACAAAATATTACTTATTATAACACGAACCTTCTTGACATTAGCGAATCCTCCCATTCCTCCTCCTCCTCCCATCTGCATACCTCCTCCACTGCTGAACGAGTTGCTCACGCCACCGTATCCTGCAATCGACAAAAAAGTCAACCGTGACAAACATTTTCTCAATAATCGGCAGCACACGCTTGTAGAATTCATGTTGCACGAGCTAGATAAAAATATATTCTCCCTAAAACTTCTAATCCAGTTGGAATTTTTAAAAAAACTAACCACCGGGTGCTCCCATCTGTCCTCCGCCCATCTGACTGCCTCCGAATGCCGGCGTGTTGTCTCTGCAAATTGTTATCATTTACAAACGTTCACAACTCCAATAAAGTACACAACAGCACCATCTTGAACTTTCAATATTTCATCCTTGTTGCGTATTTCAACTGCAACATATCACCAATATCAGGCATGGTCGTTTGATTGCTGTAGTCTTTCTTTCAATAACCAACCTGAATGCTGGTTCTCTTCCATATGATGACTGGGGCGGGCCGCGTGAGGGCGACGCGCCGAATCCGCCGGGCGTCGGCTGCGGGTCGCGACCGTACTGCTGCGGTTGCTGTTGCTGCTGCTGTTGGGGGACGCCGTAGGGGGCGCCGTGCGACACGGGTCCGCCACTCCCTCCTCCTCCCATTCCTCCATCGTAGCTTCCACCCTGTGGACGAACGCCGCCGTACATTGGATCCGGCTAAACAATGTTATCATTTTAGAAACATATTTACATAAAAAAAACTATCCCGGCGTGTCCGGGTTTCTAGGAAGGGATAAGAAATAAAGAATTACGACACCTTGCGCAATAAATAAGCACACCTTGTAATCTCCCTGAGGCTGCATGCCACCCATTCCTCCTCCTCCCATCGTTCCGTTCATCGCGCCCAAAAGAGCATCCAGATCAGCCTGTAATTGCGTAAGTATGATGAAGGAGCGAACATTGCTTTCACAATTCTCTAGACTATTTTTTTTTCGAAATGCGAGAGCTGAGGAACGAGTAATCAACATTTTCTATTACTAAATAATTTGCAAGAAACACGAAACCGCTGAGAAAAACAAAAATTATCGTGGCACTTACACTCTTGTAAGACATGGGTCCGCCTGGTCCTCCCATTCCTCCCCCCATCTGCGGCGCCATCTGTGTCATCTGGGGCATCTGTTGGGGAGCCATGGGTGCAGGAGGGGGCATCGTGCTGATCACCGAAGCAATGTCGGTCAGAGGAGCGCCGCCTGAAAATCATTGAGATAAATCAATAACATTCCAGGAACAGCGCGGTCTCTTCAAGAAAAGGATTGTTCCCTAATACTCAAAGCGAGTGCACAAATCAATGCCATGGATGCTACCGTACTTCTCGTAGTGTACCGTAACCTTCACCTGCTCCGAGTCCCATTCCAATCGATACGAGTCCTCTGGGCATCTCTCCCTTGCCCAGTTGGTTGCGCTTCTCGAATCGATCCATCTGAGAACGGATGCATTTCACACCGAATATCCCTAATAAAGAGTAAAATGGAAACTACGTTTTTTTATCGCACGGAAAATATCTAAAATCAACACAACTAACCCTTTTACAAATTTTCATCATATTCATTAGGGTTGGCTAAACGATTGCGGCTTTGCGAGGTTGCAATAAGCTCCGCCCACAATTGCGAGGGCGCAATTCGGAGGGAAGGGGAGGGGAGGCTATGCGAGGGCGTAATTCATTGCGACCTCGCAATTTTTCCTGATGGCCGATTAGCACCCAAATGCGAATTCTTCGTTTATATTATTCTTAGTATTTACATCCCCAATTCATAGAAATGAAAATAGGTAGTAAAACATGAGGTTTCATCATCACAACTCAACAATAGTGATAGACAATAGTGGGGAAAAACATTTCTCACTATATATTATCCACTTCTGTGAATTGGGAATGTTAATTCTAAAAATGAAATACACCAACAAATCGACTTTTAGAGCCATTCGGCGATCAGGAAAAATTGCGAGGTCGTAATTAATTGCGCCCTCGCATAGCCTCACCTCAGAATTACGCCCTCGCAATTGTGGGCGGAGCTTATTACAACCTCGCAAAGCCGCGTGCGAGGGAGGGGAGGAATTGCGAGGGCGCTAAGGCCGAATGGCCAACCCTAATATTCATATCCCCGAATCACCAAGTTACAAATGATAATGTACCAGTAAATTAACTAAACCGATAAGAAAGATTTTCTTGACCCACCTTCACCGCGAGTGTTCTATCGTAGTATTTCTGATTGTGGAACATGGAAATTGCCTGAACTGCCTCCAGAGGGTGCGAGAACTCCACGATAGCCTGGCCCTAAGATGATGGAATCATGAAAATGTATTATAATCGAAACTATTTTTAACAGTCTTCTGACGAAATCACTGGGACATTTACTTTAACGAGATTTCGAGAAGGTGGCCAGTCGAAGACGTGACCCATATATGTGGTACCAACTACGGTGTCATCGACAATGGTAGACAACGGTATTAGAAACTAGATAGTGTCCTGGTTCAAGATGATGGGCATAGTTCAAAAGGTAGGTGGAAAATATCCAGCCAAGTAACAAAAAGGTCGGTTTTCAACTAAAAAAAACATATTATTTGATGATTCTGTACAGAACATTGAGTATTGAGGAAGCATTTCGATAGATATCCCGGCGGAATACTTTTAAAAACATTTTTTTGTAAAAAAAACTATGAGGACGGGTTGGAGGATCGATAGTACTGTGGTTCGAGAGGACCGAAGAGGAAAATAAATCGATAATTGATATATGTATACCTTGCTCTTGCCCTCCTTGTCAATCTGCAGGTCAACAAAGGTGACCTTGCCAGCCATGGAGAAGAGTTCCCATACAGAACCGGAGGTAGCGTTGAATGCAATCTGGAGGAGATCATAGAGAGAAGAACGGCTGACTGGAGTGATTCGAGGATATGTCATCGAATCAATCTACTAAATGACACTACTACTGCTGCTGAGAATCGTGTGGGAAAATATATATGGGCACAAGGGTGCAGGGGCACCGTGAAAAAGAGTCTGATTTTTTCGGGAGCACTGTGCAAAAGTGAAAATTTGATGGAAACTAGGGAGAAGGGAATTATGGTTCAAATTGGGGAATTTCTATAACGGATTCGAGGAATTTTTTTTCCCAAATATACAGATCATTAAACGATAGCAGCAGGATCCTCACAGTGCAAATATATTTTCCCATTATGCAAACCAGATCAAATTCTCACATTAGCAATGAAGATTCTGGCAGCAAGAGGCGGAGTAATGGACATCTTCTTGAGGAACTGCGGACTGAGTCCGAACAACTCGTAGTTCTCTTCCCCTCCATTACGGGGCGGCGAATCGCGCCGGCGCTGCGGCCCGCCGGGTCCGCCTCGCGCCCCGCCCGTGCCATCTGCGCGACCGCGGGCGCCATCGAGGAAATCTACGCCCGTCTCCTAGACAAGCCGAATATTAGACTGAGCTAATTTGAATACACGAGAGAACCCTTAGAATCTGTCGACACCGTGACGGAGATTCGAGAAGATTCTAGAGTCATTAATCAAGGAGCTTCTCTCTCGGACCTCCTTGATCATTTTGAAGAATGCTTCGGGGTTCTTGATATCCTTGGCGACCATATTCCTTCCATGAATCTCGACTCCGTTCAGCTTGTTTATGGCATCTCTCGCTCCATCGATAGTCGTGAACTCGACAAGGGCGCATCCCTTGGGGCGGCCGTTGCGTTGTTCGATGATTTCGACGAATGTTACCTGGAGGAGGAATCAATAACAAGCAAGCCAATTTAATTGAATTTGAAAACATTATATAATAAAACACTAGGCACAGCTAAACCGATCGAAATTGGAAGAAATGTGCTGAACCTCTCCGGCTTTCTCTCTGATCAGAGTCTTCAGCTCCATCCATCGAAGTTCGTAAGGAAGGTTGGAGAGATAGACGTACTTGTTATCACCTAAACAAACCATTAGAAAGAAAGAGCGTGTTATAGATGAAAAGACCTCTGAAATCAGGGGTCGGAGAACGGATTTTATTCCGAACAGGTGTGTAAAAGACGCCGTGTCTGACTGGGATCGAATATAAACTTTAGACGAGAACTATAGACCAAGTGAGACTTAAACCCGTCGCAGACTGTCAAGAGAAGTGAAGATAGTTCAAAGAATGGGCGAGTAATTACACGTTGCCATAGCATCTAGATTTATGACTCTCGATACCATGTGGCCAGCGCAAATAATTATTTCTGTTTTTGAGGGCCGAAGAAGAAATTGAAGCAGCAAAGGGATGGCAAAAGTACGTTGTCAAGCTAGAAGATACGTTAGAAGCTACACGGTTCTTGGGCCAAGGGACGATATGAAAAGTGGGCGACGAAGTACTGTACTGAAAACAAGTTAGGAGATTTAGCGCAGTCGATTCCTGAAGCACCAGAAATGTTAGCTCCCTCAATCGAAGTCGAGGCGTGCATGGGAAGTCAATTTTAAATGGAAGAAACTTACTTGACATTCCGCGGAAATCGCCGGCCCCTCCACGTCTCGGCGATCTCGAACGGCTTCTACGGCGGAAGTCACGACTCATAGCTACTATAATAAATCGATAAATAATAAATAACACATATAAAAGAACAATAATTCCAGGTGAATTTTAAACGAAATTTTTTGAAGTTACAAAACGCGCGCAGTTGGACGCAACGACTACGACGCTGACGCGACCGTGACGCGTTCGGCGCGTCACACATGTGATCTGATTTCAAAATTAGTTTTTTGTTTTCTTTTCCCGCTCTTCCATTTTTCACTTTTTGTAACTATTTTCCATGATATCTTAGTTGTATTATTGTAGCTGAGAGACCGGATGTCTCAGCCGCTCACGTTTAGCGACGATGAGGACACAAATATGTTCTCTAAGCAGCTTCAAGAGGTCGACGTCGCTCGCTTGGTCAGTTTCCCGAGATTCGCATGCGCTTCGTGTATTTGTCATGCTTACAGATCCCACGACCGCAATCGTACATGAATGCGATCGATAAAGAGAATCTCGCGTGGCGGACTGATGAGAGAGTCAAGTGAGTTAGACTTGTTTGTTGTTTGTCCGAATTGACGCTAACTGGTTGCGGAATTCATGAAAACAGAGCAGGTAATTGACTATTGCGTGCCACCAAATATTGGTTCGTTGTCAGAACCGAGCGTGACTCCCTCAACGACACTTTCTCGTTCTCCCCATCTCCCGTTAAACGAGGGAACAAAATCGTGCTAGACGATGCTCATCCTGATCGAGAGGTAAGTCATCTTCTTATCATTCTTGGCGCGAAAACCCGGTGATAAACGTTATCAGTCAGCGCGGTAGTGCTATCGGGCACTAGTTTATTTTACCGGACTGCGAGAGGTGACCGGTAGATTGACACAGTGAGATGATGTATGAGGCCCCCACCTCTTGTTAGCCTGGTTTTCTTGATCCAATAAACTTAGGTTAAAAAGTGGTTAGATTTCAACATAACATACCCGCCGAAGGCGGTCGCGAAAAATAAATTCCTGATCAATTAGACCGCCTAAAAACGAAACCTGCCCGTCAGGGTCTCCTAAATACCCCCGAAATGTAGAAACCTGCCCAGTAGACCGAAAAAACAAACAAAAAAACCTTCCCGACCAGATTTCCATGCCTCTTTACTTTTTGACCTCTGCCGGTAAAGTTAAATAGTGCCGTGCTATTCAAACTTAAAAGCTTAAAAACTAATAATTGAAAATATTTTGAAGATCAAGCCGGAGCTTCTCGATGAGGATGATGCCCATCAGAAGCCTGTGGTCGAAAACGATCGGCTTACACCGGGAAAAGCGTGCAAGGACGAATTCGAAGCCGACTCTGAGGTAGTGAATTTACTCTTGTGTTTGCAATTCAGATCTAACAGTGAGAGGCCGCATGGGCGCACGGTGAAACACGCAAGAGGAAATCTGCGGGACGTTTTTGCACTTTCGGAACGAAATAATGACAAGCTCTGCTTCTCTGTCACTCTCGCCTTCCCTGAGATACCGTAATTTTTCAAGTGATTTTCGTTGTGAAAGTTTCAAAAATACTGTAATTTGAATGCGCGAAATTCAAAAATATGTTTATTTTATACTCTTATTCTATTAATTTTTTTAAAAAATATTTTTTAATAACGATTTTTAATTTTTGAAAATAAAATTGACCACGGCGTCGTATCATAACTAATCTCGAATTATTCAAATGTGATATTCTTCCATTCGTGCTCGAGGTACCGATGAAGATACTGATTACAAACACTTCTGAGCTATTAGTTTTCACCTATGGAGGTTGATAAGGAAGTCGTAATTGACAGAGGAGGCCGGCCCAATTCTCTACTCATTTTCCGTGTGAAAATGAGCATAATCTTTGGTGCAAGTCGAGGGCGAGGGCGCCGATGGTCGGCGAGTGTATTAGTAGTGTTGAGACGTTCGAATTGACTTCAATTACGGCGGAAAACGATCGAAATTAGGAGAAAAAGCTCGCTAAAACAAACCCAAAAATGAAAATCACTGACTCTCACCACGAAATACATAAAAATGCACTTGTATTACCGGTATAAAGCATACTGTAAGACGGAAAATTTTTCAAGTTTTACCACCAACAAACTACTGTATTTGAGCACCGACGCAGAGTGCTTTTTCGCGTGTTTTCCCCCTCCCGTGTTTCACCGTGGGGCGACATGCAGTCTTCGAATCAGACCTAGTGTGATCGATTTCTATCATTAAAGTTGGAAGTGATCTGTGGTTTAAAAGAGCTAAAGAGATCTTATGATATATGCACCCTCCTTGGGGAAAATTTCAAAACGATGAGCCATACATTTGTTTTCAGTGGAAGGTGGTCCCCCTATCGGCTAAGCGGTCTCCCCTTGTAAGTCTTCCATTTTCCAATTCTCACATTGTGCGTCTCATTTGCTCATGAATGTCGATATTGTTATTATTTATTTATTTAGTTATTTATTTATACATTTTTTTTATTTATTTATGTGTTCTTTCACAGGAAGAGAGTGCTCCAATCAATCCGAAGACTCCTCGATCGGCGGCATCCACAAGGAGAAGACGAATACTCAATAAGATCAAGTGAGTCGTCAAATTATAATAAAAAAATGTGAATCTACACAATTCGAACGGGCATGCAGGGAAATGCCAAAATCTTGATTGTTTAAGTGTTTTTGCGTAGCTTTGCAGATATGTAAGGACTGATTTTAGAGAATATTACTCTACGAAAAAATATAAATAGACAATGCGAAGATACGGGTTAATACATGATTCTGCAGATATTTATCTACAATACTCCCTTTTATCGTTTTCTTTCCTCCAGAGCCGAGATGGCTGAGAACCAGGACGAGTGGGCGATCGATCACGATCAAGACTTTGTCTTCCTTGGAAAGGTACGATAGATTATGTGTTATCGATTGAAAATATCCGTGCTGCAGTGTTATATCGAAACGGAATCAGATGCTATGCCGTGTGATATTTTAGTCAGACTTAATATAATAGCTACGGTATCTTTCTTCCGTGCAGGACGACGATCTTACGCCCACTCCCTTCCGTCTTCGATCGGCAAATCGACGATCCCGAGTGACCTACCGTAATCTCGATTGGAGTAGCGAGGCAAACGATCGAAGTACGGTAGCTCCTTTTTGATGACATATACTGTAGCGCCAGTTAGCTGTAGTGTCCGGTTTATTGCTGTTTCACGCACTTCTTGTAGGGGAATATGTATAGTGGACGTGCTGACATTGTATCGGACTAAAGATTATTAATTTTGACTGAAATTGGTATTGGTCTATTCAATTTGCATATTTATGATGAAATCTGAATGAATTGCAGAGCGAAATCGGCGCTCTGCTCTGTTCATCGATGAGAGTGAAGAGGAGAGAGAAATGGAGAGGGAAAGAGAAAGAGAAAGAGAGAAGGAGGAGAAGAAGAAGAGAATGGTCAGGAAGAGAAAGCAGACGAGGGAAGATATTGAGAGGTGAACACTTTGATCATGCATGCTCTCTATTGGTGCCCTGTGAGCTTGTCGTTTCAAATTCGTTTAAAATGTGGATAATGAAGGAGTGCGCAATTAAGTCATGAATACGATGAACATAGTGCAATAATTTATCTCTTGCTAACATAAATAATACATAAGAATGTGCCACCATTTTCACTCTGTGCTTGTGGTCAATATTTTCCATTCTACTTAACCCTCCCTCGTTTCCTTCTCAGTGTGATCTCTTCCTCCTCTTCATCCGCCGTCCCCGACAACGCCTTCTCCCTCTCCGACGATGAATCGATTGCTGTGATTACGAGTAGAATGAAGATGGAGGAGAGAATGGAAGAGGGCGATGGAGAATACAGAGGAGTCAAGAAGAGGAAGATTAAGGTACGGTAGGGACTGAGCATGGTTATGGTATTGCTGGATCATTGCGATATCATATTGCGGAACAGAGTAGGATTATTTTCAGAAAGAAGTGAACGAGGAAACCGCCTTCTCCCTCTCTGATGACGAGCCGATTGCTACGATTTCAAAGAGAATGAAAGATGATGGAGGAGTTAATAAGAGGAAGATTAAGGTACGGTAGGCACTGTAGGGGGTTGTACTGTAGTATTACTGGCTACGGACTATGGTACATAGTAAAGTAGAACGATTGCAGGAAGAAGTAAACGAGGAATCGGCCTTCTCCCTTTCTGATGACGAGCCGATTGCTTCGATTGCGAAGAGGATGAAAGACGACAATGGAGAAGACAGAGGAGATAAGAGGGAGATTAAGGTACGGTAGACACTGTGGTGGGGAGTACGGTAGACTCGTACTTCAGACTGAACGTGATGCGGTACATTGTATAAGAGAATGATTACGGTATTGCTGGAGCAAAAAATATAACCATACAATCTCTATGATAGTACAGAATATAATAGGAAAATTACAGAAAGAAATGGACGAGGAATCCTCCTTCTCCCTCTCTGATGACGATTCGATTGCTACTATTGCGAAGAAAATGGGAGATGGAGAAGAAGAGGAAAGAGGAGCCAAAAAGAGGAAGATTAAGGTACGGTAGCTGGTGTACTGAGGAGTACGGTATTACCGACTGCTCATAATATGGTGAAACTATTCCAAATGCACCAATTACGGTATTTTCGGGGAGATTGTGGATAATACAGTAAGATCATTGCAGAAAGAAGTGAAACAGGAGGAGGAAGGAAAAAAGGAAGAGAGACCCGAGTATATGATAAAGAGGATTAGGCTGTGATCGATCTATTGGCGGATATTCCAACTTCCGGTTGACGAATATGTTTTTGCAATTACATTAATTAATTATCGGGAAATTTGTATTGTGCAATCCCCATTCTATCAACCCGTTTTCACTTGTATTTGCATTGTTGTTTAGCCCCTGTTATGCTCTTTTGCATGCATATTTTCACTTGTATTGTCACATCTCGGATTTCAGTTGCAAACCGGTTCCCCCCTTTTTAAACGATATCGACCTATTACTCGACAAAATCTCAGCTTTCTGAAAGTTGTACGGTGTATTTCGACTCGGCTCAGCTAATGTGTGTGTAAATAAGAGGATTCGATTCAATCGACAATTCTAATTTCTGGAAAGAGGTTTAATGGTCCTCGATCGTATCTTGAAACTATCGATTGTGAGCCTTCAGGCATATTCGTGGGAGGGAGGAGGGCCACTCCCTCCCTCTCTCTCCCCGTCAGAGTACCCCCATCCTTACACTGTCCGAAGTCCCCTTTATCCCCCTCGCCCCTCTCCAATCTGCACACTCTCTAGTTTTGTCTGACCATCCCCTGCCCTCTCTGCATCCCTCGATCTCTCCCCATCTCCCCCCTATCCACCCCCTCTGGTTAGAAGGATGGCTCCAGGCGCGCTCTCTTGATTCGCGACGCTTCTAACCACATTCTGACTGTGTCTGTCGTCTGGACTCTCTTCATATCAAGCGCTCTCTCATTTTGCCTCTCCTCGATTGCCGTGGTCTCTCGTCAATTCTCTGATCGTGTGTAGCTAGGAGGCAAATGTTTTTGCTATCTTCCCTAGCTCTTGTCTGCTTCCGTTTGCCCTTTCCACACTTTTCCCCATTGTTCGAGCAACAATACATATTTTTTGTGTTGTTCGCCCGGTGAACTGCCGCTTCATATGTGGCACTTGAATTGCGAGACTTATATTTTCTGCAATTCCTCGTCTAAATCGAAGGGCAAAATATTTATCACAACCTTTTCCAGCTTGCTCGAACCGCTGAAGCGTCACCCACGAAAAGAAATGGCGAAATCGAAGAAGGAGGCAGGTTGGTATTAAACATTTTTTGTATTAGTTTTGTGTTACTTAAATTTCAGTAAATACCGCACTGAATTTTAACAGAACGACTCTATTCCGTGATAAATTGAAATTAAAGCAATAATGATTCGACGTTTGAACTCACGGAACAGATTATTGATTGTTCAGTGTCCTCATTCTCGCTGGAGAAGTTGGAGAAGGATCTCTCTGCGCTCCCTGGAGATGAGGAGAGAATCAAAGTGAGGGAGAGAGAGATTGCATAGGGATGATGACATATTCTAAGGACATCTGGAATATGCGGGTATAACTATTTCATTTTAAATCATCGAGAAAATTCTAAGCGATTTGAGCTAATAAACAAGCTAAACAATGCATCGTTTGTGAAAAGTGAGACATATTGAATGGGATGATAATTTTCGTGGAATGCATTGAAATTATAATTATTTAAAAAAATGGATTGTTGAGGAACTGACTCGTCGTCTGGCGTCGAGTGAGAAGGAGCGAGCGACGATGGTGGAGAAGGTCGCCGTGGTGAGTGTACGGTATTACGGATACTGTAGTGGAGGGGGATTATTGAGTTGGGAGCAGAACAGTAGCAGCACTGGAAATGAAAATTCAACTATGGAGTTAATCGCGCGATGCAACCCGAGTTTCCCAGGCACCGAAACTATTTTCTTTCTGATATCCGCCCTCTAGATAAATAGGACTATGCAGACTGTCTTTATTTTTTAAACAATATTCAATTAAATCGAGTTTCATTTTGTCGATATCGATTGTTATTTGCATTATCCATGGAGGAAAATGAAAGAAATCGATGGAATATTTCATTAGCGTTATTCAGCTCTTGATGCGCGTAAATGTGGCGGGTGCGGGTGCTGTGGCGGGTTCTTTGATTTCTGAGAAAAAATGAGGATGTTAGTATGTTTTGCAATTTCCGTTTAGGATCCTGACAAATATTTAAAACAGAGTTTGTTATGGGTACGTTTTAGACTAGTTAGACTCTTTTATCACAACTTTGGAAACGTCCATCTCCATCGTTGATTGAAGTAATTTGGTCCGTTCAATATCGTCGATTGTAGAGTGACACTCTGAAGAAGGCACTCAATCTATCGGAGCAGAAGAACCAACGGGCGAATGCACTCATACTCAAGACTGAGGAGAGCAAGGGGAGATTGGAGGAACTCTGCAGGGAACTACAGAAAGTTAACAAGGAGGTACGGTAGGCGAGGGGGAGAGGGGTACAGTAAATAGCAAGGGAGGGGATGTGGAAGGTACGGTATCGGATTTGGAGGAAAAGTGAGAAGGTCGAATACACGCACAATTAGCTTGTATCGATAAATGAACGAAGCGGGAAGGCAACGATTGTGTCCTGCACCAGATAGATTACTGCTGAAGACGAAACAAGAATTACACTTGCCCGACTTTTTGTTCCGTGAAATATGGAACTGTATGAATGTGGTTTATCCGAGTAGCGAGTGGAAGTGGTGTAGTTGGACACACAAACTTACAATTAGGTGGTATGAATAAATAATAAGAAATGGACGAGTAAAGATTGCGTCGCGCACTCTGGGAAAATTACTACTGGAGATGAAACAAGAATTACGATTGCCTTTTTATTCCTTGCTTCTATTCGCAACTGTATGAAACTGGTGTAGTGAAATTCAACGTGATGTGGCACAGCTAAATATGTTATTAGTATAATTTGTTGGGTGTTCTAGTCTTAATGAAACTAGTTCTTTATAGTTCGCCTCCCTACAGTATCCCTCATTCTTCCCACATTGCAGCTTCGTGAGGAGAACGTCTCTCGTCTGAAGGTCCTCGAGGCGGAGAGAGGAGAGGCTGTCGAGAAGCTGAGAAGAAGTCTCATGGACATCCAGACGACCATGCAGGTACGGTAGCAGGGGGATCGGGAAATGAGCTTATTTATCGAAAAAAATGTAGAAAATAACTGATTTTCCTTCTTCAATCGATTCGCTGTGCAATGATATTGCTGTTTCATAGAGTGAAAATGTAAATGGGTGAAAACTGATTTGATTCGGTTATAACGTCTTGTATATGGGTAAACAGCTACTATTCATCCCTAATTATTCCTATCTGATCTTTGATCTCTCTTTCTCCATCAGGAGGGCCACGGCAAATCCGACCAACTGGCAGAGGAAAATGCGAGATTGGCGACGAAGATGAGCGAATTGGCCAATGATTACAAGGGCAAACTGGATCTCTACTCGGAACAGGTCAGGAGGGGGGGGGGCTGTGATCTTTGATCTTTGGTCTTTAATCTTTCGGACCCAGAAAGGCTATTGCGCTAGTTGTAAATGGTCTGAGCAGCATGCATGGGAGCCATTCAATGGTCATCCATCTAAAACATGCTTTCAAAGATAGTGGACACAAGGGCGATTCGAGTTTCAAGTGCGCTCTTTATTTAGTGAACTATGCGCGTTATGATAAGATCTTGATGTATAGTATGAAATTTGGTGATGTAATGAGGAATGGGAAACGTCGTCGTACTCATATGCGTGCTATCTCAGAACGCTCGCAAGGAGGCGTGCTGGCAGGAGCTGCAAAAGGCGCATGAGGCGGAGATCAAGCTGCTCAAGGTACGGTAGTGGTGTGAGACAGTGGGAAACGTCGCCTGTAGAAAATGGAACAAGAAAATCGTGTAGTAATCGTCGCCCTTTTGCAGGCCAAGATGGAGACCTCGGATCTGCTGAGGAAGAAATCGGACCTGGAGAAGCAGGAATTGGAAAGGTCGGTTGCGTCGTCATTATGTAATTCTGATATTTTGGTCCCTCAGCGAATGCCGATTCGCTTTGACAATCTGGCCCGCTTGCTTTAGAAATTTGTGGATAACGCCATAACTTAGTAATCTACCATTCTCATTCCAGATCACTGCTCGAGGGAACAGCGCGAGTGGGCGGAGCCATCGAGGCCGAGCGACTCCTGAGAGCGCAGGTACACACTTTATCTCGAATATCGAGAGAGTTTTTGTGGATGTGATTAGCTGCATACATAGGTTAAAAAGTAAAGTAGCATGGAACATCTGGTCGGGCAGGTTTTCGATTTTTTGATAGTCTACCGGACAGGTTATGTCGATTTCTAACCACTTTTTGACCTATGGCTGCATAGACACGCGAGTGCGCGATTATTGCAAGGAGACAAATTATAGACATTTCTTTATTTTCCTCAAACGTATGGAATGTTTGCGAAATAATGCAAATAATTAAAAGGTTCAAAAATGTAAATTGAATTGCGAAAGCGACCAAATCGATACGAGATTGCTGGTGCAAGGGTACAATTATTTTGCAATGTACGTCATTTTGAACTCTGTCTGCTAGGTTAGAGTAAACGAAGAATACGGTTGACTGAGAAGGCAGGCCGTTGAATGAACAGAGGTACTGAAATTTAGGTTTTAAAATAAATTATGTGGAAATGTCACGTACGTATTTCCTCTCTTTGGTAGCACCATTGAATGAGACGATGTAGGCATCTAAACGAAACAGTTTGGATAGGGAAACAAAGAATGAATCGAAGGGGATAATAGCGGAAATATTGGACCGACAACATAATGACATAAGAAGCCAAGACAATTGTAGGATGGAGGAGGTGAAGTTTCACACTGGAGGGGGGGGCGGAGCATATTAGAGTTACCCAGAGTTACTTACCCCCTTCCCATTCACGGTGAAGAGGAGAAACAAAGAGAAGATGATTTGGGTGGGGGAAAGGGACCCCAAACTTTTGACTCTTTCTTAGTCCTATTCTTGCACACTAATAGATTGATAGAGAATGAGAGTGGTTATGACGCATTCGCAATATTCCCTTCTTTGATATGCGGAGATTTGTGCGAGCGTAGCCACGGGCATTTTTCAATATAATTTCTTTAAAAAAATGATTTCCAAACTAAAATTCGCAAGTTATCCTATATGTAAGATAAGTGTAACCAGTAATAGCTTTTTTGGCGAGAAAAAATATTTAAATATTTCTTTTAAAAAAGTATTAATTGCAGGTGGCGGAGTACTCTGAGAAGTACACTTCCCTTCACAAGTCACTCTCACAGTCGAATAAGGCATTCGACGAGTTCAAGAAGAATATTGACAGTGTCAGCCTATCCATTTTTTTTAAAATTTTGTTTTCGTATTTAGGTATTTAGGTTCCCGATGAAACTAGGGTTTCTCCTTGTTTGCTATTTTCACAGTGGAAATTTGCGCAGCAAAACTCGCTCTAATTACGCCATAGTTCATGCATTTGCGACTGTAAAAAAACCACTCTGCTCATTTCTTCGCTGTGCTAATAATTCTTAGTTAATTAGCCGTTGGTGGTTGAAATTTCAAATGTCATTTTAAATTTGCCATCAAATTTGCGACTCTGCAGGTGAACAACAAGCTGGCAAAGGTCGAATTGGAGGCAACCAAGTGGAAGACCAAATTTGATGAAGCCAGCAAGTGAGATTATTAAATTAATTAATGTATATATTTAATATTAAAAATACCTCCCACGAATATTTGGTCACATAGATTGCAAACGCAGTGTTGTTGGTGATGTTGACACGATCACGCCTCCGTTATAGTTTCATTGAAAAAAACAGGGACTTTGGGATTTCGATTTTATTTGATATTCGTGTGATGCTTGTTTTAATAATGACATTCACGAATTCTTTTCGAAATTTGCCCCCATTTCCGGCTCTATGTTATTGCATAACAAATGGACTACATTTATTAACAGGAATGTCCTCGTGCTGACGTTGGCCAAGAAGGAGCTCGAGGATGACGCAGTGGTTAAGGTGAGAGAAGAGAAGAGAACTCTTTCACTCGAATTGAGGAACCTATTTATCGAGTTATGTACTAATTGATAATCGTACAATAATGTTAGACCGAAAGTATTCACAAATGAGTTACATGATAAAAGATACGGAAAGAACCCATTGGAGATAGGAACTGTAGATCATGCACTCCTTTCTTCGATATTGTCATTAAAATGGCGATTCAACCAAGATGAGGATAAAGAAAGGAACGGGGATTGCATAGTGATGAAGCAATGACAAGTGTTGATATTTCAGGACAAGAAGATCAAGACACTCGAGCTTCTGTGCAGAGAATTGACGGGAAGGAAGGCGAAAGAAGCAGGAGAGAGCGAGACGAAAGAAGAGGAGAAGAAGGAGTGAGAGTACGGTAGATGGAAGGAGGGCGTCGATCGACGACTAACTTGTTTTGCCGCCCTCCACCTCACGGTACCATTTGGCCATACACAAACTATCGATTGAAAGCATGTGATGATGATCTCATTAGATCGATGGAATAATGTTTGTACTCTCTTCCTCCTCTCTTCGGACCACAGGTTTCTCCCCCTTGTTGACAGTTGCAAAGATTGATTGAACTACCTTGTAATCTCATCTCTAAGCTTTAGTTGTACTGTAAACTATATACTTTCACCGCGTCATTTATCTTTACTTTCTGATATCGATTGTGTACTCTTTTTTGTGATCTTGCCCCCGCTAATGAATTCTTTTCTTTTTTTAAATTTCCCAAATGTCATCACAATGCAATGTAGAGCAACGCAAAAAAATCCTTCATTTTATCATCACCGATGTCGTTCGGGTTTTCACAAACGATTCGGGTCTATGAGTGTAATTCAGTTCACAGACTGAGGAGAGAGATTGCAGCAACTACGATAGAGTCCAGAAGAGGAGTCGATCTGAATGAATAGATCAACGATTGCATCATCACTAGTCAGAGCGCGAACTGTCTAACATGTGCCTCTCTAGTGCTCAGATAGCGGACATCGTGAATATAAGCGTCGAATAGAGGCACATGTTAGTGATTGCATCATCACTACTCAATGGATACCTGCTTGACGAGGTGGTCGGTCCGGTTGCTGCAGGTGCTGCAGTTCTGCCCGTGTTCCCCGAGTCGGCTGCTGCAGCAGGCGGTGCCACAGTGGACAGACCATCGGTACCAGAGGGCGCATCGGACGGCACGGGCGCTGCCTCGGAGGGGGCGGGATAGGGTGCCTCTGTCTCGGGCTCGGGGTTGGCATTGGGCTCCTCCGTGGCGGGTTCAGGTTCGGGCTCAGGCACTTTGGCGGCATCGAGGAAGATTTCCTGTAATCATTGAAACCATGTTTGTATAATATAATATTCGTGTGTAAAAACGATTGTAACGACAGATGGAATTTGATGCTTACTCCGTTTTGGTACACCATTCCAAAGCTTTTCAGAGTGCCGCGAGTGAATTCATTGTCGTTATTTGGTTCGAAGAAGGTCTTCGATCTATTGCATCCGCTAAACGACTTTTTAAAAAAAATTGTAAACTTGGTTTTTAAAAAAAGTTGGCGTTAAACATCGGTGTTGTTATGGACGATTACCGTATTCAAACTCACTCATCTCCTCCACACGTGCATGTCATCACATTGCCGTTCTGATCGCACTTTGCGCCCGAATCAAATGCTTTCTGCAAAAATGGCGGAAACGACGTATTTGATCTACTCTCCCTCACGGAACCTTCTCTCTGCAGCGATTAGACACGAAGGCTTCAGCGCCGTTTTTCCCCGCATGGTCACCTCCATCACACACCATTCACAGTTCTGCAGGAAACCTGCAGAGAGAGAGATAGATAGAGAGAGAGAGAGAGAGATAGGTGCCACCACTGGCGATATAACAATCACCGGCACTACTGCTGAAGCCAGGAATCATAAAAAAATGGACCTAATAACGATTTAATTTGAAAAGGCTCATTTCAAGTTGCCAGACACAGCAGCGACAGCCAACGAACAACCATCGAACCTCAACGGGGATTCGGTATAGCGGGGATACTGTAGAACCAACCACTACCGTACCCTAAGATCAATCACTACCGTAACCTAAGATCAATCACTACCGTAACCTAAGATCGAAAGAGGATTCAGATTACGATACTTGAGATCCTTGCTCTCGGTGGGAAGTATGCTAGACTACGGTATTCGGATGGAAAAGAAGGGGCTCACCGATTCTTAACGAGCGAGAGACGAAATGAACTGATTTGGAGGAGATCTCATTTCCTTTTATCGATCCACCAACTTCATTATCATGTAATTGACGCGATGCAAAGGAGAGGATTTAGACGAGAGAGTGAAATCTCTCACTGAAGTTGAAAATAGCAATGAAACAATTAGTGAATTACTTCCCCGCAAGTTGCCGAACAATGAAGCTTCATTTTCATTTATTCGCATGCATTTGAATTGTAAATACACGTATGCATTAGATTTGAATGCAGGGTAAAGCCGGGGGAGGTTATGGTTGAATAAATACGGAGAAGAGGTCATCGATCAAAAACACTATTTGTGCATGGGACAGCGGAATAGAAAAAAAAATAAGACTGCGGTAGGTCGGAGTGCGGTAGATAGCTCCTTGACCCCCCCCCCCTCCCGGAAAGTTAGAAGTTAGGAATCGGATATAGAGTTTGATATTGAACAGAATTTTGATAGCGAATCGAAGTGCACATTTATTGTGTACACCAGAAGGATTTTGATTAGTGTTGCGAATTCGGTCGTCCATTTCGGCCATATTTCGGCCAAAATGACCGGTTGTCTAATTTTAATAGAATTCGACTTTCTTTGTGTGGCCGGACGTCGGACGAAATGGCCGAAATTGGCCGAAATCGGCCAGACAATGGGAGGGTATAGGCAAATTGAAAGCTGCAGTCAAAATATTGGAGTGATCTCTTAATCGCCCTCTTTGCCTGCCAGGATCATTTCCATAGAGCTCTGACCGAAATGCGGCCGATTTCGGCCAATTTCGGCCATTTCGGCCGACGTTCGAAAACGGCCTATTTCGTCTTATTCCCAGTCATTTTGGGCCGAGCCGCAACGAATGTTCGGTTCTGGCCGAATTCGCAACACTAATTTTGATTATGAATGTAGTCACAGTGACGTTTATACTCACATCGATATTTAGTCAACATTCCCTCTATCGCATGCACAATATTCACCCAAGCAATTTACACACTTTATTTTCGTCTGGGTTTGACAATTATTCGGATACGGAGACTTCACAAGAATCGACGGACGACCACAAAGAGAGTGGGGGCGACGAGTGATTTGAGAGATCTGAAACGAGAGATTTCATCATCATTAGGCAGAGCGTTGTTTCATAACTAGGCAATCTACCGTATCCGGGGAGCTAGGACACGTCGGTTCAGGCCAGTTCAAAAATGACAATAGAGGGGAGCCAGAGCCGTTGAATTGCTTTTGAAACACTATCCGAGAATTACTACATTTGACCCAAATACTTACAGTACGCCGTCATTAGCATACTTTGCATGACAAGTAGGACTCTCGCCTCTTGAGGAAGTCACATTGCCTACCGATTAGGGTGCCCTAAACCGGGAACATCCCGGGAACGGGTACACAACGGGAACAGTGCCCGTTGTGTACCCGGTACCCGGGACCGGGTCAGAATTGGACCGTGAGTACCCGTTTGTTCCCGGTACCCGCGGGTAATTTTTGTACCGCGGGTACTTGACGCAGAATTAGGAAGAAAATAGAGTGAAATGTTAGAAAATTGTATCTTCTGATGTCTTAATCGCCAAAATTGTAAATGATCTCATGTTTACAATCAATATTATCAAGGAGTTGGATATAATCGGTGAATTGTTTTGAAGTGTCAGATAAATTACTGCAGGGATAAAATATGCTCCCTCGATCTTTCAAGTTTCCGCGGGTATGAAGAAGAACAGAGTACAATACTTTATATTTTCTTGCCACTGTATTTCAAGGGATTCAAGAAACTCCATTTTTGTTTTTATTCGATTCAACACAGTCAGACAGCTTGCACTTTACAAATTCTGAGGCTCAGTACCCGCGGGTACCGGGTACAAACGGGTACTCACTCTCGCTTTTCCGGTGGTTCCCGAGTACTTCAAAATCCGACCCGGTTTAGGCCACCCTACCACCGATCAACTATCAACCTCTAGTGAAGTGGCTAATGCGTTTGGCCATGGCGCGAAGCGTCGGAAGTTCGATTCCCCAGTTCGGCAAATCTATTGCTCAATTTTCTATCGCTCTGTTCTGTTTAATGTACCCCTTGAACCGACGTGAGGAGGGTACCGTACCCTGTGGAAGTGGTTACGATTTCGGGAGTGGTGGTTACTGGAGGAGCGGCGGTGATGGAAACTCCAAAGTACTTGTCGAGGTAGAACTTCTGCAAGGGAGTACGATCATAACTGCTCTACGCTATCGTTGATAATTGAAGAAAACATTTCCAAGCCTCAAGGAAGGGGTAAGGAGAGAGTGTGTTCGACTGTGAGATATTGCGAACTCTTTTCAGCTCCTGACCCCTTTCTGGAGGGTTGTCTGGGAGGTTATGTAAGAGCAAAAAAAAAGCGCCTTACGTGTTGAGTCGGATGGTACAGTACTCCGAGTTCCCCGAGCTCGTTGATCATAATATAGTGATCAACCTCTTGGAAAATACCGCCTTCCTTTTTGTAAAACGTTTCGATAGAATTTCAGGCGCTGAATGGAGCGATATATAGAATTTGCATATTTGGACATGATACTAACTCGGAAATGCACCGGCAAATCTGTGTATTCTTAGTGTCGCCCTTCTCGCAATATAATCGACTATCCTCCTCCTGAAAAAAAAACAGTTGTCGATCACCGATTGATTTGTGGTTACAGTACCGGGGCAGGCACGCATCCCTGTCTGTAAGTGACCTTCGTCCCATTTCGTTTCACTTCCATTCCACACTCATTACCCGATGCACAAGTCTTAGCTGAAATTGCCCATCTTCCTCTAAAATCAGGGGGCTGTATAATCTGTTAGAAGTTGGCCATCTTTTCTTTTTTTCTTTTTTCGTCAGTTTTGATTTAATCTTAATTTCTTTGCATTAGTTCAATAATCCCCTATGTTAAAGTAAGAATGTCAAAGAAATAAACATAAAGTATAATGTTATAGTCTAGCAAATCCCTGTTAAAGATGGCTGAAAACTAAAAGTTGGCCAACTTTTAATTAGAAGTTGGCCATCTTCTGTTTCGCGGGCTAGACAGTGACGAGAGAGCACGTAAACAAGTGAGAGCGCAGAGTTTCGCAATAAAAGTAAACAACACATGCATACTTTTCCCTCTCCTCGATCCCCGTGCTCTCTCGTCACTGTCTAGCCCGCGCAAACAGAAGATGGCCAACTTCTATGTAGTTTTCGGCCATCTTTAACACGGATTTGCTAGTCGCTAACATTATATTTTATGTTGATTTCGTTGGCATACTTACTTTTTCATCGTGATTTATCGAACTAATGCAAAGAAATTAAGATTAAGTCAAAAACTGACGAAAAAGAAAAACGAAAAGATGGCCAACTTTTTAACAGATTATACAGCCCCCAGTATCTTTTTGGTCTCGTCCGTAACCTCGGGTCGGTCGGCGCTCATTCCCATATCAATCCAAGTAATGGGTCAGGCGCGCGCGTGCAAGAGAGAGAGAGAGAAAGAGAGAGAGAGAGAGTTTTCAGTTTTCTCAAGAAGTTTTCTCTCCCTCTTTCACCTTTGACCCCTTTCTGGATGTCTGACAGTGCTCTGGAATGGGGTGTCAAAGCTCATGAGACCCACTGGCTGGAGTCTGGACTGCGGCGGATGATCCATCTTTGAGATCGCTTTTCGTCTTTACTTCCGTGATTTCCGTTTCCGCCAGTTCAATACAACTCAAAGAGTCAACGAAAGTAGCCAGTCCGACCACAACAAGAAGAGAAATCAGCCAAATTCGAGTCATCGGATCTGAAGAGATCTCAGATTAGTGTAGGTACCGTACCCACGAGAGAAGGGTTGGAAATCGCTGGATACGGTAGGATTCTAGGGAGACGACTCACCTATTCGTAGAGTACGGTAGTGAGTGTAGGAGGAAAGTGGTGGTCGGAGGAGGGCCTCTCGGCCTTTTATACAATTCTTTGCCATTGTTCAAAATGCGAAGAACAATAGAGATAGTGGGATCAGTGATTGGAGAATAAGATAATCAGCTCATTGATTCTCGACTGTCAATATCCCTTTTGTCATCGTGCATCCAGTTGGCACCATGCCAAGAACGTCACTCGTTGTCTGACCCTCTCGTTTGGTGCGCTCTCTCGTCATCTCTCTCTTCCTCTAACTCGTTCTCGCCGACTCTGTTTCGAATGATGTGCATAATGGAATGGAGCACTTTGCCTATCGGTATCATAGTTGCTATCCTTCCTGGTTATCCGTAAACTGATCCCATCCAGATAAACATGATTATTGATTAGAAGCATGGACATAACGTTTGATTGATCTTCGAACTCACTGAAGTCAATGAACCATAAGAAGATCTGACAACCATTCATCATAAGAGATCTGTCTAGAAAATGTTCGAGCAGACAGATCTGAGATTACTGTAGTACCGTACATCTATCGCAGAGTGAGCACTAACCACCATTCTTCGGCCACCATCTACCGTATCCCCCCATTCCAGTAACGAATTAGTGTGGTTTATAATTATTTTTATTTATTTGCGTCTGAGATGGACGACTTGAATTGGAGAGACTGGCCGACAGGGGCGACTTCAGACGAATTGACTGATGACCACGAGGAAAGTAGACACGAGGAGTGAGAGAGATCTGAAGTGATTGCGTCATCAATAGGCAATAGGTAGAGAATCTACAGTATCTGAAAGGGGTACCGTACCCTGCAGATGCGGTAGTGGAGTGTCCGGTAGTAGTCTCCTCGGAGTGAACATTCGCATTTGGGTCGACCCAAGCTCCGTCGATCAGGAACTTCTGCAAAAGATCGATTGTTTGGGGGTGGGTGGGTAGGGAGATAACAGAATGATTCTCTCTCTCTCTCTCTCTCTCTCTCTCTCTCTCCCTCTCTCTCGACGTGGTACCTTATTAGCCGCATCGTACACGACGCCCATCTGCTTGAGTTGTTCTGGACCCATTGCAAAAGAAGTAGTATTATAGAACGCATCCAATGTGTTGCAGCTGCTGCAACGTATTACACATAACAGCAGGGATATATCTGCGGATTACTGTAATTACTGTGGCATTACTGTATCCCTAGATTACTGTATGGATAACGGACTCGTCGGAGCAGAGACAAACGTGTCCTCCCGCTTTCGCTTGCTCGCATTTCGCGCCATTTCCTTCCTGCAGGCACACGATTATTGTCGATTATTTTAAAACAAATTATCGATTGAGGCGAGGGGAAATGGATGGTAATCGATCACTTACACTTCCCTCCACGCATCCCTGGCTGTACTTGACGGCATTCACTACTCGAGTAAGCGTCACGCCACACCACATTTTAGCATCGGGGCAGATCACGGCTGCGATCAATAAATCAACAACAAAACAATAATAAATCTATAGGCATTTTTCAATGTTCTTCTCCATTTCCCACACTTGAGAACAGGACGAGCAGTGAAGCCAGGGGGGGGGAGGTCTAACTCACCCGATAGACTGATAGTGTCTCTCTTTGTCGTCTTCGGCTTCTGGTCCGTCACTGACGTCTCCGCCAACTCAATGCACGTCCTGTTCTCAGAATGGGCGACACCAGCCAGTCCGACCACTACCAGAACAGAAATCAGCCACAGTCGAGCCATCGTACCTAAAGAGACCAGAGGTTACTGCAAGTTCAGGGAAGGGAGGGTTGGTGATCGAAGGTTACGGTAAGTACACGACCCTCCCTCGAGTATAAGTGCACACAAGGGAGGGTTGGAGATCGAAGGTTACGGTAGGATCCTAAGGAAGGGCGGGAACTGACCGATTTGTGGAGTACGGTTGGCGGGCGATGGTAGAAAGTGAATGGGAGGAGAAGATTCCACGGCCTTTTATTGGTGTTTACCTCCATTGTTCCACTTTTGCGAGATGCAAAGAAGGAATTAATCGATTCGAGAACATGGCGTCTCTTCGGCTGTATGATAATCGATAATCTGTTTTGGTTCACGCACGTATTCAGTGAAAGTGAGGCAAGCATGATTCAGGCGCGAAGCAGCAATATCGGCTGGCAAGCAGCAGGCAGGAATCAGTTAGAAATAGACTACTCGTATCTGCATCTTACCTGAACAACAATATCACATAATTAGCTGAATGATGCCTGCCTCCGCATTCGTCCTTCAGCCTTCAGCATGCGTCGCACAGCGAGAACGAGTTACCATCTTCTTTGAAGTTGCTGGAGGAATAGACGAAATGTGTCTTAGGACCATGGACGTAGGAAGAAAGGGGAGGATACGTGAGGCTGAAGGCAGTCCTGACGAACGCAAATGCTCGAATATTACTTCTTAAGAATGATGTCAAATCTATCCTGAACTAGCCGGGATGTGTTAAGGTTAAATACACTACGCTCTATGCGTACACTACGCTCTATGCACAGTTCTGGGAGAAGGTTCGGTCCAGGGGACCTCGGTAGCCTTCTTCAGGTACGGTTCAGGGGGAGCTCGGTAGCCTTTTACAGGTACGGTCCAGGGGGACCTCGGAAGCCTTCTTCAGGTACGGTTCAGGGGGACCTCGGTAGCCTTCTTCAGGTACGGTCCAGGGGGGCCTCGGTTGCCTTCTTCAGGTACGGTCCAGGGGGAAGTCGGTAGCCTTCTTCAGGCTCGGTCCAGGGGGAGTTCGGTAGCTTGCTGTAGTCTCGGTCCAGGGAGTAGAACTCAGTAGCCGGCTCCAAGATCGGTCCAGGGCGAGCTTACTATGTTGGGGGGAATGTGTTCATCTCTAGAAAGAGTACTGGCTTATTCCGTTGCAAAAGGCTCGTGAGGCTGAGTGCGATCGAAAAAAAAGTTGCCACTACGCCACTTCGTGGCTCCGTGACAACTTTTTTTCGATCGCTCTCAGCCTCACGAGCCTTTCTCAACGGAAACGCAGGATACCGTGTGTTGATTTCCCGGGCGTATTCGAAATCGTTTGTGGCATCGAAAAACTATTTTCCAATGATTCCCTACGCTCGCCGGATCATTTGGAAACTTTACGAAATTTTCAATTTTTCACCTTAAAACGTGTTAGACACGTTTCCGACATCGAAAAACACTTTTCCTATGATCCTCTACGCTCTGCGAATCAAATGGAAACTTTTCGAAATTTTCGATTTTCTTGTTAAAACGTTTTAGAACACGTTCAGACACGTTTCCGACATCGAAAACAACTTTTCCTGTGATCCTCCACGCTCTGCGAATCAATTGGAAACTTTTCGAAATTTTCGATTTTTCATGTTAAAACTCGGCAAAACAGGTGAAAACGTGTTTCACGTAACTCAAGAACATGCTAGAAGAGCTTCTGACACTTGCGAATAATGCGGCAAACGTTTTACCCGCGGCGGGGTTCGAACCTGGGGGGTCTCGGATTGAAAGTCAAGCACGTAACCCACTTGGCTATGGATTTGGTCAATTAAATTTTGTAAAATTTGAAAGGTATTGTGGTCTGTTATCATTCGCAAAAAGATCTGGGAAGATAGAGGGATTTTGAAGCGATTTATTAGGAAGCTTCCGGATGCATGATTCCGGCCTCCAGAAAGGGGTCAGGGGCGAGAGAGTGTGCCAAAATAAGAGAGTCACTCTCAATTGTCCTTACACTCTCGCTCTAACTCCATTCCTGCGAGATTTGCCGGCATGAGGAATGATTTGGAACGAAATGTGCGAAAATGTGCGAAATTTTCATGAAATCGCGAGAAATCAAGTGAAATCAATCGATATTTCACTTGAAAAATCGGCAAAAGATGCTCAAATGTGAATCTCGTTACTCAAAAATGGGTTTGGGCCACATTTGACACTTGGAAAAAATGCGGCAAAAGACTATGCACCGGCGGGGATCGAACCTGCGACCCTCGGATTTGAATTCGAGCTCGCTACCGACTTGGCCATGAAATTATCGATTTTTCAAATATAAAAATCGATGTATTTCGTGATGGGCTATCATATGCAAAAGGATCTGAGAAGATTGATCAAGTTTGAAGAAAGTTATTCAGAAAAAAGGTCGGTCACGCGGAAGGAAAAAAAACATACCAACAGACATTTCAATTTCCTAGTAGTGGAGGAATTGTATTTTGAATAAAAGATTCTCATTCTACGTTGTTTGCACATTCTATAGACAAAAGGAAATCATGGTTTTCCCCCAATCTCAGATCTCACACTACTTGTAGTGGGGTACCAGGACGCTTAATGGGACCTGGTACTGTAAATGAAGTGAATTTCAGGTTAAAGAGAATTTTCGTCCGATTCGAATGCAAAAAAACCGTTTTTTTAAACGATTTTTTTGAAATTAGTTATGAATTTTCAAAGATCCCGTTTCAGGCCAGAATGACCCGGTGCTACTGTGTTTAGCGGGTAAACACAGTAGTGCCGGGTCATTCCAGCCAAAAATGAAACCTTTGAAAATTCATAACTAATTTTTAAAAAAATGGTAAAAATATGCGGTTTTTTTGCATTCTAATCGGAAGAAAATTCTCTTTAATCTGAAATTCACTTCATTTGCAGTACCAGGTACCTTTAAAGCAGAAGAATAACTGGTCATCACTTAGCAAGTGTTAGATAGTGAGTGTCTACAAAATGACTTTCAAGGTGCAAACAATGAGTTGCAAGGGGAACAGTGGTAAATTATGCGCCTCTCAGTCGAACCAGCGATTCTCCTGCGTAACGCTTGGTATACTACTGTTTCGGCTACCATCAATTAGGGTTGCCGGTTCGGAATTCGTGAAATGGCCTTTAGCTTACCCTCTAGCATTAGATTACCGTTAAATTGCATGGAAAGGAAAATGGTAGTTTTTTTCAAAACAGCCCGTTTTGAAAGAAGACATGTGAGACCCAGATGTATCAAAAGTAAAACTTGATAAATTGGTTTGGTATACCGTTTAAATTCTTGATTTACGTCGTTCTTCAATTTCTTCGAATTATACAAAATGGTAGTCTTCCTATTTACGAAGAAAAGATATAGGCGGTAAGGGAGAGTGGCTTCAGTTTGACCGAAACGGACACCGAACGGTCAATCCTACCATACATCGTTGAGTAGAAGGGTGATAGGAAAGGCTGATGGTAAAGGCGATAAGTACCAAACACCAGATGGCAGAAAATGAATCCAACCCTCCAGAAAGAGATCATTAGTGAGAGCTTATGTGAAAGTGCCCGCATTTGTACAGTGAAATATTGATGAGAAGATTTGTGAAGGTACGATGGCTCGATTCTGGCTGGTTTCTGTTCTGGTAGTGGTCGGACTGGCTGGTGTCGCCCATTCAGGGGAGGGGGGGATGACAATTCCGCAACGGATTATAACTCAATGCAAACATGAAGAATATTCGAAATATTTTTTTCCTCATTTTATGGTCACCCCAATCAATCGTGATGCTTATTATTGTTCTTCGATGATTTTTGAATTTTCCACTAATTAGTTAATTAGCTAATTAATCGAAAATCTAAATAGTAATTTTGAATGCCGTGATGATTCTGATCAGTACAATACTTCGATTGGCTCATGGGGTTGATATAGGAGTACGTTATTTCAATTTGAAATCCCCGTTGCGGAAATGTCGGATGCGGAATTTTGACCCTCCCGCCCATTCGACTCTCCTGAACTGCGACAGCCTTGCTGACACGGAACCGAAAAAGTAGAGTGAACTTCCAATTACTATTTGTGAAAGGTAAGATATGAAAGCATCAAAGAAGAAGAAGTCAAAATCAAGGTAAAGGTAAAGTTGCTACCGGAATCAAGAGAACTTTACGTCGGCAAGCGACCACTCTGTCAGGCCGGTTGCTTCACAGATCTACGTATCCCCTGCTTATCAGGCTTCTGGGGCACGTTACCTTTCGCAATTAATGTTGCTACCAATTTTACCGCCAACGAGGGGGATGAAAGGCTTGGTGAACAAAAGGAAAACAATCAATTATGGCAAGGTTAGATTCAAAAAGATCCATAGATCCAAAAATATGTCTCGTTCCTATCGCAACTTTGTGTAACTTGTCTGACGTTCCTTTTCTTCTTTCGCTCCTCCCCCCCCCCTTCACTCTCACAGTGGCGGAGGGGGTGGAGCGGTCGGCGGTGCCCCGACCAATGTTGTGAAGAGGGAGAACACAAGGTGCATGAAAAGGAGAACAAGAAACAACAATCGAAGATCAGAGATCAAATACCAAGAAGTGACTCGTCATCTCTTCCCAGAAGGCTACCGTACCCCTCTCCTTTTCCTCCTCCCATTCAGTAAATCAATCCAGTGTATTGCTGTATGTATAGCTGCACTTCCATTGCTTTATCAGCCACGAATTCGTGCGATTTATAAATATTTTTCCATCTCAGATGGACGACTTCAATTAGAGAATGCCGACAGGGGAGACTTCAGACGAATTGACGGATGACCACGAAGAAAGTGGGCACGAGGAGTAAGAGAGATCTGAAGTGATTGCATCATACATAGGCAAGAGTGAGGACTAGACAAGCTACAGTATCAGGGATAGTGGAGGGATACCGTACACAGGGGAAGCGTTAGCTATTGTTGATCCTCCAGCCGGAGCTGGATTTGCGCCTTTTGCTGGAGTTACGCCCTGTTCTGGAGTCAAGTCCTTTGCTGGTGTGAATCCCTTTTCACGGAAGAACAGTTTAATGTCATCGTCAAAGATGACGCCCAAATGGCCGAGCATGTCTTCAGCGTCATCGAAGAGGTTGCTGTACAAGTTGCATTTCCTGCAGTGAGTGCTCATTAGAGTACTGTAGAGTACGGTAGGTCGCATCCATCGATTGATGATTAACCAACTCGGTTGGACACTTGCAGACCACCTTCTTTCCTGCCACTTCTTCTTTGCAGACTACAGTAGTTCCAGCCTGCATTCAATGCATTAGTACAAAAATCGATTAAATAGATTATCGACTACCGTATGTCCGTTCCCTAAAGTACTCTGAAAAAATGTCTCACATCTTTTGGGACGCAATCAGATATCGCCTTGACATCTTCTCCATCGCGAGTAATCGTCACGCCGCACCACTCATCGTCCGGGTCACAGTAGGCATAGACGGCTGAATATCGATTGGCATTGTGCCAAGTAGTACAGTATCAACCCAGTGAAAGGCTGAGGAGGTTACGCACAGTCATCATCAGCATCTCTCTTGGCCGTTTTAGCCTTCTCGTCAATTACCGCGACATTTGCCTTATAGCACTTCTTAGTCGCCCCTCCTCCCAGAGCGACACCAGCCAGTCCGACCACTACCAGAAGAGAAACCAGCCAGAGTCGAGCCATCGTACCTGAAAAGATCAGAGGTTACTGTAGGCATAGTACACACAAGGGAGGGCTGGAGAACTAAGGTTACGGTAGGATCAGGAGGAAGGGAGAGGGCGGGAACTGACCGATTCGTGGAGTACGGTAGGGCAGTCGGGCGGGAAAGTGCTTCTCCGCCGTTGCCTTTTATTGGCCTCGACCACCATTGTTTCACAATTGAGAAATGCAAAAAAATTGTAATCGGTGCGAGAGTGTTCCGTCTCTTCGACCGGATTGAAAATCGATAATCTGTTTTGCCTTTTGCACGTAGATGGTTTCTTTGTCGCTGACTGATCCAATTCTGGAAATGCAGAATTCAGTACTGTATCGAATGCAACTGAATGCCTAACCAGATTATTAATTTTCATTTATTATTATTAATGTTTTCTCAATAGAATCTAAGATGAAAATGAAGAAAAAACGAATTAACACACCGCTTTTCATGTGAATGATTTGGAGATTTGAATTGTGGTGTAGTGCCTAATGAAAATTGTTTGAAGTGGAGCCTATCTGTCACCGAACAAATTCCACGAAAGCAAAGATGAAATTGACGACCAACGACAAGAGGGCAAATTATTTCGAAAAAAACGATCAGACCAGATTTTTAAAGGATAAGCAACTGCGTCATGCACATCTGAGCTCTCATCTGACCGCAGACCCTAGTCCTCCTCAATCCAATTGAACTCTAGATACATGTGGGATAAACTTTATAATTTATGACTGGACAAATGAATACAAGACCCATTTCTCGCCCCCCCAAGCTCACTCCTGCAATTGTGAAGGGGGTGGAGCGGTCGGCGAAGGGATGGGGACGGCCAGCACAGCTATTATAGCATGATAAAAAACTTATGTGGTGTTAGTTTTTCCGGAAAAGCTCGAAAAACGAAGAAAAAGACCCATAACTTAAATTCTAGAAAAGCAATCGTTCTGAAATTTTTATGGTATGTTCGCCAAAGGTATTTGAACCCATAGTTAATTTTTGGTCACTCTCTCGCAAGTTTCCGCAGTTCTACATGAGCTTTTCCAAGAATTTTCGCCAAATTCTTTGGAAAAGCTCATGTAGAACTGCGGAAACTTGCGAGAGTGACCAAAAATTAACTATGGGTTCAAATACCTTTGGCTTTTTCCAAGAATTTTCGCCAAATTCTTTCCAAGAATTTTCGCCAAATTCTTTGGAAAAGCTCATGTAGAACTGCGGAAACTTGCGAGAGTGACCAAAAATTAACTATGGGTTCAAATACCTTTGGCGAACATACCATAAAAATTTCGGAACGATTGCTTTTCTAGAATTTAAGTTATGTGTCTTTTTCTGCGTTTTTCGAGCTTTTCCGAATGAGCTTTTCCGGAAAAACTAACACCACATTATTCAAGTCAACATAGAAAAGCATATTAAGAAATGGCGAAAAATTAGTGAAAAAGTAGACATCAAGGCACTAATTGACCCCTTGGGCGGAAGAAACGATGCATCGAAGATCAAAGATCGGGAATAACAAGAAGTGTCCGAAGTTAAGTGAAAAGAAGTGAGTGAAGACGAGAATCTGTCAACTATACTTGACTACCGTATCCCCGTCCCTCAATCAATACATCAATCAATAAAATGCAATGTATTGCTGCACTTCCATTGCTTTATCAGCCACGAATTCGTGCGATTTATAAATTTTTTTTTGCGTCTGGGAGGGACGACTTGAAAATTAGACGAGAGAGACGGAGACTTCAGACGAATTGACGGATGACGAAGAGGAAAGTGGACATGAGGAGGGAGAGAGATCTGAATAGATTGCATCATGCATAGGCAAGGGTGAGGACTAGACAAGCTACAGTATCAGGAAGGTGGTATACCGTACCCTGCAAAGTCGGTGGAGCCGCCAGTGGCCGTTTCTCCAGCTCCGGCGGCAGTGGTGGCCTCAGCTTTGCCAGTGGGCTGGGTGACAGGTACCTCAGCCAGCAAATTGAAGAAGGCCTGCAATGAAAGTCATTATTTAAATTCCAAACACATCTTGGGCTATTGAAGACGCTACCGTACCAGTGCTTTGTCGCTGTACACTACTCCAATCTTTTCAAGGGCATCAATGGTGTTCACAGTATCGGTGGGCGCCTTGTAGAGAGCGTTCAGGTCCTGGTTACAGTTGCTGCAAAGAAATGGTACTCGTGCACTAATCGATAATCAACAAATAATTGTGGAATGCACACTTACTCTCCCTTGCACGTGCACGTTTGCTGGGTTGGAGTCCCCTTGCATACGGTGGCAGTTGCGCCGGCCTGAAAGAACGATCAATGTGATGACGATGAGATACAGTAGATATACTATGAAGAGATGAGACTACCGTACCGGCGCAGCGACGCACTCCTTGCTGTACTTGGCCTTTCCTCCAGCAGCTGCTGCTTTCTTCACCGTAACTTGACACCAGTCTTGGCCGGCCGCACACGCATCAGCTGCAATAATGGACAATTCACACCTATTTTATATGAAATCCATTAAGGCCGCCGATAATCCCAGAAGGGTTCACTCACAGCCGCTAGCAGAGCCTCCCGTAGAAGCATCAGCGAGCTTGCTCTTCATGATTCTATCCGCGATCTCTGCCTCAGGAACAACGTGGCAGTTCGTAGAATGGGCGACACCAGCCAGTCCTACCACCACCAGAACAGAAACAAGCCACAGTCGAGCCATCGTACCTGAAGATACCAGAGGTTACTGTAGGTATCAATAGAGACTAGGAACCGATCGTGGATTACGGTAGGATCTTAAGTCGGGGGGGGGGGCGGGAACTGACCGATTCGTGGAGTGCGGTAGGCGGGTGACCTCAGAAAGTGAGGGAGGAGAGGACTCCGCTGCCTTTTATTGCTCTCGACCACCCATTGTTCCACTAATGAGAAATGTAAAGATGAATTATAATAGACGCGAGAGAGCGCCGTCTCTTCTGCGAAATGGAAAATCAATAATCTGTCTGAGCTCCTTATTGAAAATGGGAGGTGGAGTTCAGTCAAATGTCGCACTAGAGAGTGATTGCGTAGTGATGATGTCATGCAGGTTGTCGGTTGATCTCTCTTCCCAGGCCGAACTCCTAGAACCTCTCATGTAATCATTTATTCAGTCCACATAATTCCACTGGCCGGTCAACCCTACAGAAAGACCTTTAGAGTGGGAGAGCGTGCGAACTCGAGAGGGACTCTCTCACTTTTGCACACTCTCTCGCTCTGACCCCCTGCCCGCAGCTTGATGGAATCTGAATTAGAGACCGCCAAAACTATAATAATGATTGAAATATATAATGGAAGAAAAATGTGAAAATTGACAATTTAATGATTGAGATAACTAATCATTATTTTTTTAGGTGATTGACGGAATTAGATGATTGAATAGATGATTAATTATAGCTTTGGCCATTCCTATAAACAAATCCGCTTTGTTCCTCAACCTCCGAGGTCCACCGCGCGATTCTCACTATAAATGATATAATGGAGCACTTGGAACGAATTCAATCATCTAGATTTGAGAACAAAGAATAATGAAAGAGTCAATCGTCTAATTGATTTCAATATAGCTTTGATTAATCATTGAACCACCTCTAATCTGAATCGTTTCACACATTTCCTCCTTCGAACAATGGCAGTCCGAACAAAGGCTGGATTAGTCTATCGATCAATCTTAATTCGCCCTTGTTCCATTCTTTTCCATTCACTTTCTCCTTTGCCTTCGCTTGTGAGTGGTTCACGCTCCTCATTTTTCCTTCTTTCTTACAAAATAGTCGAAATTGCTGCCGTGGTACTACCCTGAGTTCATTTGTTAATGCGAGATCAACAAATGCGAGAGTGTTTTATAGCAAATTTGCTCATTTTTGAAACATGACTGACTTCGAAATCTCAAAATCTTTCTTATCGTCTATGATTTATCTCCTTTTTTTCAGAATCGGCGATGTTCATCTTCAAGCTCGATGCTGCGCACGCGACTCCACGAGGATTCTGCGGAGCCAATGACGCCGTGAGTTGATGACGTCATAGACGATCAAAAACTGATGAATACCGACCCCACGAATTCTATCTCCTCTACAGAACCCCTTCAAATAGTACCGTTTTCGACCTACCGTACTCATTCGAATAGTGCCGTATTCTTATACCTACCGTACCCACTAGAATCGTACCCTACTCTCCTGCCTACCGTACTCATTTTATTAATACGGTATTCTTCTTTCTACCGTACACCCTTTGAAAAGTACGGCCCTCACCTGCCTACCGTACCCATTCGAATAGTACCGTACTCTCCTGCTTACCGTATTTCTTCAAAAAGTACCGTACTCTTATGCATACTCTACCCCTTCGAATACTACGGTACCCTTCCACCTACCGTACCCACTTCAAAAATTACGATACTCTTCTATCTACCGTACGCATTAGAATAGCACCGTACTCCTACCGTACCCATTAGAATAGTACCGTACTCTTCTGCCTACCGTACGCATTAGAATAGCACCGTACTCCTACCCTATCCCTCATCCATTTCAGTCGTTTGCCCGTTTCCTCACTCTCCTCTTCTTTGTCATCTTTTCCGTTCTCTCCGGCATCGAAGTTTTCTACTGCTCTCGTCATCGATCTCGGGTGAGAATATTGTCAGCGTGCCAAGAAGATGATATACCGTACCCCCGATTGTCGTTGCGGGACCGGCTTACTGTTTAATGGAATAAAATGTGTTGTAGGTGATCCATTTCAACGTCTGGATTATGCACACCCTCACCACCTATCTGCTTGCCTACGGTGTCGTCAAGAGGTGGGTACAGTAGCAGGCAGTTGGCACGATGCCAAGAATTGTCTCTCGGTGTCTGACCCTCTCCGTTCGCGTGCTATCTCGCGGTTTCTCTAAATATCTTTGTTCCATTGCAGAAAAGCGATGCTCGTCATGCTCGCTGTCATCTTTCAGGTAATCGAAAACAATAAAATAGCCATAAAAATCATTAAAATGTCAGATTATCGCGTGTCTCATCGCGTTCTTCGTCGCTTGGTACCATCTCGCATACTCTCGTCAGTCCCATTATCGATTTATGCCTATTTTTACTTATCGAATCTGAGAAAAAACTTTTGCAGTGGACTGGTTCGATTGGAGGTCCTACTACTACTACTATTCCTGGGATTATGACTATAGCGACTACTGCCGAGAGACCCGTGACTTCTTCATGTACTGGCAGGTGACAGGGTGAGCCTGGGATTATGAATGCTCGGTGAAACCGGAAACCGACATGTCAATGCATTGTTCCAGTTACGCACTCGCCGCCCTCTTCTTCATCTACTTTTTCGCCGGCATTTTCACGGCTTTTCTCTTCAAGAGAATCCACGAGGTACGGTAGGAGCGAATTATCGATTAGCAAGCGATAAAATCGATATTCAGGACATTGGCGGCGGTGCTACGCAGCTCAAGTCGAGCAATTCCGGCAGTCGTTCTGGAGTGTGAAGACTCTGTTCCTCCCCCCTTTTGTCAGAGCGAAACATGTCTAAAGTAGTGTTAGCTTCTTGTCCCACGGATAAAGCAGCTTGTAGACAGCAAATTATCTTGCACAACTAATCAAAGAAAGTACCTTAAACATTTTGAATTTCACTCCGATAATGTGGGTAAATCACAGCGTTAGAAACGAAGTCAGCGAACACGGCATTTTACAGGGGGTGTAGGAGAGAGGTAGATCAAAAGAGAGTCATGGGAAGGGGTCAGCGAGAGAGGAGAGAAAGTGAGAGAGCCTGTGTACTGGCATTTTGCCAATCCCCTGATTCTCTCGAAGGGAATTTACAAGAGCCGTTCAAAATTGTTCCCGCCAAAACGCCGTGAGCGAAAACGAGTTCGGGAAAGAGAGAGGTGGCGAGAGAGCGCACCAAACGAGAGGGTCAGACAACGAGCGACGTTCTTGGCATGGTGCCAACTCGATGCTATGTAATCCCATTGTGGAACATCCTTGATTGTTTTCCGAGACAATCATCGATTGCGTGATTGAAGTGCGGTATTTAATTTTTAAATTTTGTTTATCATCCATAATCTCGGTCTCCCGTCGACGTTCGAGGCCGATTTGTGCCGTCTCGAGAGTCGTTGGAAACCCACAATAAAGAAGGACGAAGAAATAAGGCCTCAATTCATAACAAATAAAAGTGTGCGATTGTGAAAGAGAGAAAGCGATTAGACGATGAAAAAAGCACTGCAAATCTAAGGAGAGAAAGATCGATAATGACATCACAGCTCGCGCGATACCGTAGCCTGCGGGGCGGAGCACGGTGGTGTGTGGTGTGGTGTGCGGGATGGCTACTGTAGGTGGTGCGGTGTGCACGGTGTGATGGTATTCGGGGCAAAACGGACTAGAGCAAATGGTGGGTACTTATTATGGCAGAAGGAGGATGAAATGATATTATTGATCGAGTGTCTATAGGGTACGGTGACAAATATGATGGTGGGTGAATATCGATTAAGGTATACGGTAGGTAGGAACTTCTTCGGGACCTAGTGAGCACTCTATGAGAGTTACGGTCAGTGGCCACGGGAAGTCACTCTATTGATTGATGAATGTGGAGGGAAACCGGGATCAGTGGAGAAAGATAAAGAAAACAGATGATGGAAGAGGATGAGACATTGAGAATGTGAAAGTATTTGGTGATAGAAATATGAAGGGTCTAAGCAGGGGGAAGAGGGGGGGGGAGTACTCTGGTATTTTTCTCCCACTGGTATATTTACCAGTTGTTATCCTATTGAGTTCGCTGGGATACCAGTGGTGGAAACCGTCGATACGTTTGACGTTTTTTTCCAGTTGTAGGGGAACTGGGATACCAGTGGAAGAAAAATGCCAGAGTAGAATTAGAAGGCAAATTGAAGACGAAACGAGCCATGGACGAACACGAAGTTGAGACAAAGGAAGAAGGAGTGAAAGAACGAATAACTGAGTGAAAAAATCGATAAGATCTATAGAAACTATGGTTGATCGACTGGCAATCGATCGATAATCCGTTCAGACGCGACCTACAACACTCGAGAAGCTACTACCGGACAATCGATCGATGATAAATCGATAATCTGTGGACGCTCACGACGTTTCGTGAGCTCGTTAATAAGTGGAATATAATCGAAAATTGACCTATCCGATACTGTGTGGTTGATCAAAAATCGATAATCTATGAGGGGGTGGGAGCTAATCGATAATTCAGTGATTCTTCTTGCCTACTCGTTTCTTCTCGTAAGTGACTAGGGAGTAGAAGAGAATGAGCAGGCCGAGATTGGCGACTACGAGGAGAATGGGCACTTTCCAGCGACGGAGAAGATTCTGGAAGGGAAACATAGATATTAGTGATCTACCTCAGCGGCTATTGAACGCAAAACGGAGGTGTTCCATTTTGAACAAGATTTTTACGACACTGCCAACACTTGTGTTCGCGCTGCACCACAAAAATTCGATGTAATTTTAACTAACTATTTGGAAATACCAGGAGACAATAGTGGTGTCTATACGTTTTAAAAGGGCGATGTGATGAAGAGTGATGGAAACATACCCGGAATGTTGGATGCATGAACCATCGAAGGGGATTCGCACGCAGCAGTTCACGATCTTCCTCTTCACGGAACATCTGAGAAAGATACAAGTAGTATTTAGTTTTTTTTTGAAAAAGAATTAAGCCGTGGAATTGATACGTTTCCCCTATTTATCCCCTGATTGAAACACAGAAGTCACTATGTTCAAAATCGATTAGATTTATTTTATGTTGTCAATTTATATAAGCTTTCAGTGTAAAAATTTGGGGGGGTGACATTTGAGCAACCGACATTTGAGCAACCGACATTTGAGCAACGGGCCATAACTCACCAAGGAGTGAGCCTAGCGCTATGGGAGTGGTACCATTGTGACCAGCATCAGAAAAAAATAGATTTCGTAATTAATTAATTAATTAGCATAATTAGTGAGATATTAATTAATTAATTAATTAATTATGAAATCTCAATTACCTGATGCTGATCACAATGGTACCACTCCCATAGCTCTAGGCTCACTCCTAGCTGAGTTATTACCCGTTGCTCAAATGTCGGTTGCTCAAATGTCGGTTGCTCAAATGTCCGTTGCTCAAATGTCACCCCCCCAAAAATTTTAAGGGCGATAATGAAATTATTCCACAATATTTACATAGATTCGGAAAAAAGTCGCTGATCCTCTCGTTTAGCTCTATTTGTATCTCATCCTCACCTGTTGTCTCCTATCACTAGCCAGTCTGGCCGCCTCTTCTCTTCCCATTCTCACTGCAGACTCCTCCAATCGATGCAGATTCGGCAACGAACCCATCGGATCCTCGCCCTCCTGACACGATTATCGATTAGTTTATCGATTTTCTTAACATATTTAATGAACCCTTAACACGTTTCCGGGAACACTTTCCCAGAAACAAAGTGATCACAGCGAGAAAATCAAAGAGCAAACATGAAAGCGAGAAAAAATAATAACTCTTTAATCAATAATGCAGTCCTTACCGTAGTCGCATCGAGTGTTCTCAACTGCGGGAGTGCGCCGAGCGGCGATCGATCGTGCGCTCCAGCCAGTGTCGATCGTCTGTTCAGTCCCACTCCATTCGACAGTTCTCGTGGTGCCCGACCCTTGTTCTCCTGGTCGCGAGTCGCCGTTCTGAAGGGAAGACTACGTTATTGTTTGAGTCTGCAGCAACTGCAGCAACACTGAGAAAATCCTTCTAATTCTAAGAACATGCACTCAAGATGACCGGACAAGGCAACCCGCGCTATCATTCACTGTGTGAATGTAACGGACACTCTATTAGAACGGGGTGCCTGGTCCGGTAAAGTAAGCCAGTGTCCACCAACTGACCTTCTCGATCGCCATCCGTACTGTTCGTAGTGGTCGTCTGCCTGCACGAGAGACACTCTCGATGACTGCAATTCGTTCCTCGGGGCGGGACCTTTCGGAGAGGGAGGAGTGACCAGACTGAAATAAGGCTGATTTACAATCTTTCATAACAAATAAAATGCATTTTAATTAGCTTAATAACGAGGATTAATTAGTGTGAACGGTGGAATTCTATTGAAGAGCTTGTGAAACGCTGATGTTCATTGAATTTAATATTTTGTGTTCCATAGTCGATCGGGATGTGCCATACCTGTCCTTGGGAGTGGGTGCGCTGGTGGATGGTTGACTGGAGTGGGCGGAGTCAGGAGTCCATCCAAAGTCCTTAGCGTGCTGCGGATCGTTGGAGGAACGAGCGGACATAGTGGCCGGCGTGGAAGAGGTGGACGGACCGAGAGGAGGCAGACCTGAAGATACGGTTCTATTTTTTAGTTGCAACAATTATGCCAATAAGACAATGTAAATACACTGTGAATTTGCCAGTTCTATTCACAGTGCATTTACGCCTCTTACAAAGAAGGGCTTTGTAAGCGGTGCAAATACACTAAAAAGAAGGGCATGATTATGTGATCAAGGAAACATTTTCTCAGAGAGTTTGATGAAGAAAAAGTATTTGTTAGACAAGCAGAAGGCTAAATTCTCACCGGCTGGCTGGTTGTACTGTGCAGCATGCTGCTGCTGCTGCTGTTGCTGCATGGGCTGCTGATGGTGATAGTTGGCAGTGCCCTGAGGCGCCCATCCAACGGTCTGCTTCTCCTGGGGATTCTGCAACATTGATTGGATAAACGTTTAAGGAATAAAGCCAGTTGTCGATAGTTCTACCATACCGTTTGGTAGGTCGATCCTGCGGGCATCGAATAGGTAGATGCCTTCTGCTGCAGCACCGCGGTCTCGTTCTGGTAGTGCGGTTGCTGACCTGAAATAGATTGATAAGTTAACAATCCAATTAAACTCGAACAGCGGTTATTTGTGTTTCACAGAAACAATATTCGAAATGTTAAATACTTCATAGTGTTCCGACCATGATGCATCTTTGCAATTTATATTTAGATAGAAAAGAGTAAACGCACCCTGCTGGACGTAGTTGTGGTTGTTGTAATTGGAAGTGGAGGGGAAGGAGGACTCGTCGAAGGACACTTGATGAGGGGGATTCACGTGGAGGAGATGGTGAGAGGAGGAGGAGGACGTCTGAAGAAGTAGCAATGTATTTATAAGTTGTATGAGTTTAATAATAACTTCTATGCGAGTGTCTATTAGTCTTCTACGACAGAATTAGTATCGAATTTGTTGAGCGTGTGACAGTTGTAAATGCCATGAGATCATGTGCAAAGAGGAAGGAAGTATTAGGAGGTAGCAGTTTACCTGATGCGGAAGTCTCGGCTGCGGTTGCACGTGGTTGGCATACGCCAGCGGGTCGGTGGCCGGATCGCCTGGAGAAAAATGTTCGCCAATCTCTCAACTCGTAAAAATGAACAACAAATCTCTACAAGTCTCTTATTGCATCACTAGAAATCAAACACAGTTCCATAAACTTTGCACGTCCTAGTTTACGTATCCTTCAATAGCCGTACCAGTATGATCGAACGATGGCGGTTTCGAGCTGCGCGAGGACAAATCTGAGCTGACTTGAGTACGAGGAGAATCGACTGAATTGGCAGCACGACGAATTCCCTCGGTACCTGCAATCGCGATCTGAGTTGATGAGGTCTAGATAAAATTTAGCAGTATACTAAGCAATCATTGTGATAGTGCCTAATAATGTAGTGAAAATCCTTACCGGGCTGCTTGAAGTTGGGATCGAACTGCTTCGCGTGGATGCGGGCCATGTCTGCGTCGTCTCGGGCCTATAACAATATTATTAGTACTATTATATTATAAAATACTATATTAAAAAGTGCAAAATTTTATAAAATCTAACAGTCAAAGGGGCGCTACAGGTTCAATGGTTCACCAAAAGCGTTCGCCTATGAATTATGGTTGAAGCACAAGTGTGCCTGTACATATCGGTACAAACTGGTCCCATGGTACACTCAGAAAAAAAATCACTAGGATCAGGACACAAAGTGAAAATGTTCACTTACCGGTAAGTGAAATGTCTCTTATTTCTAGTGACTTTCACTTACAGGTAAGTGAACATTTTCACTTTGTGTCCTGATCCGCCGTGACTTTTTTCTCAGAGTAACACACGCGTCGCCCATTGCGAATAAAGATTTATGAGTTATCTATTACAATCTACACAGAATCTTCTCGGCAATTTAATTAGCTATACATTGATTTTTTTAAAAAAAGATACAGAATTTAAAAAAAAAACTGTTCCATACCTGTTTTGCACATCCTTCCGCATTCACGGCGCGTTCCTTGGCTGTGGAAGTGCGAGAGGCGGCGATGTCGGCCTGAATATTTAATCCATTGTGATCAAGGCGGTGGTTGCATCACATGTCTCTTCAAACTAAGGTACATCAAGCGTGCTCGAAGCGCCGATTCACACAGTGTTTCTACGAATTTCGGATGCGCTTTGTTAGCAACTCAAATCTACTCAAAATAAGATACGAATTATATAAATGCATGTTAAGGGGGAATGTTAAAGGATATCATCTAATCTCAATTAACATTCTCTCCTCTCACCTTCTGCTTCGCAATATCGGCACTTCTAGCCGCAGCTTCTACACTAGCTTCGACTCGTTCACGAAGACGAGAAGAACGAACGAAGAGAACTCCCTGGGATTAACGAAATTATCTACTTATCTATTATTTTAACAACTCTACTTAAGCTTTTTTAAATATTTAAATGCCATTGATCATCAAATAATCAGCAACTAATTTTACAATTGGGAATAATGTATGCTTTTGATTGTCTGCTATGATAATGAAAAAAAATGTATTTTTTCCTCTTTTCGTGTGAATTCCAAGGCAATTTTTGTTGTTGTTCTCCTCTCTAAAAGTGTGTCATCATAATCTAATTTGTCTGGTCTTTTCTTCTTCTTTTTTTTCCACTAACTTTCTTCTTCATACTCATAATGAGGACGTTGTTCTTGTACTTTCCCTCTTCTCTCGAGCCATCCTGAACATTTTATTTTAAATAATTCTAATATCCATGGATTTATCGATCTACGCTTCCGCAAAACACTAATACTCATCGTATCGTGAAATAACTACAATAAATGCGAGAAAAAATCATTACTGAATATATTTGATTTCGACGGAGCACTAATCAGATAAATCTTCGAAACAATTGTGTATAAAGCACCATTGAAACGGTGATTCACATAGGGTATCTACGCAGTCCAGGTTTCAGTGATTCTTCCAAGGACATTTTTTAGTCATCCCTTAGTCATTCCAAAAAAAAATTAATTTATTCCTTTTCTTATTTTTTCAAGTCTTCAAAATAATTTTTTCGAGCGCTATTTTTTTACAAATAAAACTAGCCTTCATGGTGGTAACTCCATATCCGTTCTTCATGTTGTTTGCCCATTCTCCTTGATATTTGAGACCGTCGGTTCTGCCATTTTTAATTGATTATGATTATTTATACCTTTATTTTTTAAAATTTATTTTCTAAAGCAGCTTATCTCTTCTCTGGAATGTTATCTCGTCTCTTCTTTCTCCCTACATTCCTATGTCTCTTTTCCCCGCTTGTTGTGAGGGTGGAGGGAGTCTCTCTCTTTCTTCTTCTCTCTCTCTCTCTCTCTCTCTCTCTCTCTCTCTCCCTCTCTCTCTCTCTCTTCCTTCTGCCTTTTCCCATCTAGTCTCATCGTATTGTGAAGACTGCTTCTTTCCTTCTCTCCACCCTCACATTCCCACTTTCTCTCTCTCACTTCATGTAAGCATTCCATTACGATGACTGGAATGTGTGGAGAGAGAAAGAAAAAAGAGAGAGAGAGATCGCAAAAAGCAGATGGAAATATTCGAGAATGATCTTTGATCTCTTCGCCACATAGTGCACACATAACACAGTATCGAGTCGGGAGGTACTTTGAGGATAAGAGATGAGAAGGAGAGAGAGATGTGCGTATGTGTGTAATATACTTTGCAATGAGGAAGGAAGGAAAGAGGGGGAGATGAGAGGAGAGAAGTGATCTGATTCTATCAGAGAATTACGCATTTGATGAGAAACAACAGAAAATCACGTTTCTGAGCACTCGACAACTATTTATAAAGATAATAAAATAACGTGAGAGATTGGATGTAACAGAAGAAAATTATGCCATGAATACAATTACTTATGAAGAAATCACAGGCAAGGAAAGCTGCGCTGGATGGTGGATCAACAAATATTTCAAACCAAATTCAATAATTCTGCTCACCTCTCACATATTCCGAATCCACTCCTTCCATCGTTCTTCCATTCTCCGCAGTACGACTCCGTCACATTGTCATCGATCTGCTCTTCCTCGGCCTGCAAATAATTAATAAACTTATTTTTTTGAAAAACATTTTCTTGATTTCAGCGTTCACTGTTCATCTCTATCCTTTCTGGCAATATATGCAATTTTCCTATTTCAGAGTGTGTCAGTGTTTCGATGGAACACTTATCTTCCCTCTCACATCATACCACAAACAATCGTACTGTAAGGAGTGTGCGAAATCGAGATGAGCTCTCTCACTTTTGCACACTCTCTCGCCCTGGCCCCTTTCTGCAGAGGTGGAATCATGTGTTTTGGATGCTCAAAGATCTTGCGCTACGAATGGCCATCATTCTCGGCCGTGTCAACGTGTAATTAAAGAGATTCGAAACGAATCGAGCCTGACGTAATAAGCAGTGGAGAGAGAGAGAGAGATGGAACACGGAGCGACGGGCCTAATTTGAGTGTGGAATTACAGGGAGATGCCCCTTTCGTCCCTGAATCAGTGGCCCTGATTGCACTCAGTGCATTGGATTGACAGACAAAGGAGATCCGGGCAAATTGAGGAGAAGGGGAAATGAGAGAACAGTAATGAGAGTGGGATAGACACTGATGCAGACGTGAGGGGGAAGAAAATATATTTATAACAAAAAAACATCTCATTTGTATAGACTGTGTAAAGCATAATATTTCTCAAGTATTACTAAAATCCTTCTGATCTTCGACTACTTTCCCACCCTCTATCCAAGTGCGATCATGGTGCCAAGTACCCAACGAATGATACTTAGGGCATGTTCATTTCACGTTAACGCGCCGATCTTTCGTATGACTCAATTTTCTGACGTCTTTGATGTCAATTTACTGGTAAACGTCATTCAGAGTTCACAAGTTCAATCCTCATTTTTTTCTCGATTTCCCATCTTCTCAAATTCTTTCTTCTCTGTCTCTTTTTGTGCGTGAGTAGACGGAAATGAGCTTTGTTAGTGTTCTTCTCCTTCTCTCACTCGGAATCCACTCGTTTATTGGTCCAATCCACTCGACCTTTCGTCGATTCTCGGAGAGAGAGAGAGAGAGAGAGAGAGAGAGAGAGACCGGGATAACCTACTGATTTGTGACGGCGAAAGAGAGGAGATTGACAGGTGCTCTGATGGAGAAAGTAGAAGAAGGAGGGAAAGAAGGAGGAGAAGAGGGGGAAAGAAGGGGAGGCTTACACTATCCGGAAATGAGAGGATGTTTGCTGCAGACAAAATACCACGTTTCACGGAGCTCTCAATTTCACGCACTATTTGACTGATGGAAGAAGAGTGATGGGAACAATAAACATTGAAGACTTGTAATTAGTCTACAGACAGCGATGAAATTACTGCTTCTCACTTTAACAATCTTAAAATGGTACGTTCATGCAATGAACTACTGGCGCGTGTAATCTCTTTCTATACATCGGCGCTGCTTTGTTTTTTTCGCCTATAATTCTTTGTTTTGCAGCGGAACATTTTATTACTTCGGACTAGACTTCGTAAACTACTTCACTTCCTTAGTATCTACATCCCCACCCGAAGAGATCATTGGATTCAGTGGCGGCAGTCTAGTGTCTAGCAGTCAACGTTGCCTGGAGACGTCTCTCCTAGGAGATCCGGAGACGAATTTACCCCCGATAAGCTCCGTCTATTCTTAGTCTTTTCCCTAGTCTTAGGGGGGAATCGTACTATTCCTGATCTCTCCTATACTTCTTCTCCTCTTTTTGCCCCACCGCTTCCCCTCCTCGCAACTGTTGCTTTTCTTATTCCACATCTCTTTCTGTGAGTGTGGAAGTGTCGACCGACTCAAGTGGGGGCTACTAAATACAAACAGTCAGAAGCGGGAGGGGGGGGGGGGATAGGCGGATCTCCCCTCCCTCCCTTCCGTCGATCCGCGCCCTCCCCTCCCTCGCCCCACTTCAAGCACCCCCTTGGAAACATACTGCACGACGTCGTGTGAAGAGCAGAAAGAAATGAGAGGAGCAGAAATGGGAGAGCAGGAGAAACAGAGTAGATACACAAGGACAATCAACAATGTTTACAAACCAACAGAAAGGGGCCAGGGCGAGAGAGTGTGCAAAAGTGAGAGAGTCTCTCTCGATTTACATAATCTCTCACTCCAAACCCCTTTAGGTAGAGTGGAACAGTCTGTGGAGTGATGTGGAAATGAACAATGGAGAAACGCGAGCAGATTTGAGAGAATATTGATATTGATATATCTAACCCAGCTGACCAAACACCTCAGAGCAGCTGATAAAGTTGTTTAAATGTTAATGAATTATGATAAACCCGATATATAAATTGACGAGAGCTGCACATTAACAATTTGAGATGGTGATGAAACTCACATCCGCATTGACCTCCTTCGCGTTGGAATCGTCCGAGGCGCAGCTGAGCATCGATCCAGACGACCGAAGGGAACCTTCAAAGTGATCTTTGATCTCTCTTAATTGATCTTTGATCTCTAGAATCATAGATCTTTCACTTCTCGATCCCTCAATGACAGATTGTGTCAGATATTCGCTCTCTCTCTCTCCCCGTTTCGATTCTGCCACCTTTCCCTCTTCTCCTCCTCGTTTCTTCGTCGTTTTGTGTAAAGCCTCTTCTTCTTCTTCTTCCTCAGCTTCTCTCGCTCTCTTCCACTCTCTCCATATCCCTCACTATCTCATCGCGCTTCGTCTGTATGCCCTCTCAATATCCCTTACTCTCTCGTCTTCTCTGTTCTCTTTGGCACTCTCTCAGGACCGAATGCTCTCTAGCCGAACTCTTCTTGCCTGCGCTCCCTCACAATCACTGTGAAGCGACGAAGAGAATCAATCGATGAGATGAGGGAAAGCTCTCCCCTCCCTCCCTCACTCTCGGGCTTTACACAAGAAGGAGAGAGAGATGGAAGAGAGAGAGAGAGCTAGATATCGATCGATCGACAGATGACGTCAACATCCGGTCGTTGATGGCATAACAACAATGAGGGTCAGCGGCTATTGCATCTGGTTATGAGAGGGAGAGGGGAGATTCCTTCAATGTGTGTTCAACTGTGGTCCCTCCCGTAGACACGCATGCAATCCATGCAACTCACGTAGCATTCCCTCTACAAAGAAGAACAACATCGTAATGCCTGGCTCCCAAATAAACATAGCAGACTGCGGTCAGTAATGATGCCAGAATTCCTAATCAACGATCCCTGCGAATGCCAGGAACCCTGAAGCTGGTGTCGCGAACTGTACGATGATCATATCAGGCTGCGGCCAGTACCGATGAGTCATGGCGATACTCACCGGTGGTGTAGTTTGACACCTTCGCATGGATGTCTCCCGTCGAGTGCTGCTTCTTGATGCGAAGACCGGACAGAAGACTCCGCTTCATCGCAAGCGATCTGCAAATGATGGCAAATCAATTGATAATCATCAAGCAATCATTGCAAGGAACTGCGAATTCAACATGCATTCCAATTCATCTGTATACAGTTTTCTAAGGAATGTTTACCTCTCAGACAGCGATCGTCGTCTTCTTGCGGGTGCCGCCGAATTGGCCTTGAGCACGAAGCCACCGCGTCCCTCCATGTTGTTCTCTGCGATTATCGATTGATTTTTGCCAAGCCAATGAATAATTATCGATTAATTGACTCACTATTCTCCTCGTTCTCATCATCGACCATCTCGAGCTGGCCTGATCGAAGCGACGTCAGCGAGACGTGATTGTGTGCTCTGCAAACGATTATTAATTCATTTCTCGATTGCCTAGTGATGAAGCAATCGTACCGTCTGAGCCTTGCAGCTGTCGAGTGTACGGCGGATTTGCGGACGCCGAAGCCGTGGCGCATGCCCCGCAGCCACTGCCCCTGATACAGACCTGCAACACATCGAGACTACACTATAGTCTCGTGTTCAGTCACTCTCACACTCCCAGTACAGAATCGACCACAAACCCTGTCTATATGAAACTACACTCTAGTATCGAGTTGACAACTCCCAACAACTCACCGCCATCCACGTACACCTCCGTGCCGTACCCGTCGTGGTAGCTGGCCGACCACGTACCCGCATAGCGCGCCTGAATGAATATCGATTGATTACTAAGGCAGTTAGAGAGAGGAAAGCACGCTCATTCATGAGAATCGATAACCCTACCTGGGAGGTCATCGAGGAGCGCACACCATAACGCCCCTTGCTGCCCGACGTCCAGTCGCCCTTCAAAGATACTATTCTAATTTAAACTTCCTGCTTCAAATCCTGATTCAGGATGAATCGATCGATGGTGTACCTTATACTGCCATCTTCCTCTCGTTTCCATTCCGAGTCCGTGTCTCCGTCCATTCTGCCACTGACCCGAGTAGACATTGCCAGACGGCCATCGATACTCACCCGACACCTCAAAACCGTCAATTAGGAGAAGAAGCCGCGGGGTTTAGCTCGGTCGACAAGCCGATCTTGGTACCACACCGGACAGATGCTCACCTCGAAACCATAGTGCCAGTGACCCGAGAATTCGCCCTTGCCTGCAATAAGTTGATATTAGCTACGGGCCGTGAAATAGGCAAATCCGGGAATAGGTAGGAATCGGGAACTGGGTTGGGGTTCTTTATTCACCTTGGGGTCCGGTACAGACGCCGTGGCCGTGGGCCTTGGCCTCCTCCCAGCCGCCGCAGTACGAACCGCCGTCGTCAAATTCGAAGCGACCGCCGTTCATCGACTACTGAGACAAAGCTAATTTGAATATTTTAATATCTGGCCCTCTTGTTCGACTTGTGCGAAAAATTGATCATTTTTTTCCATTACACCAACTTTTCAGGCGGGCGCTGGTTTTTTTATTCATAAGAGGGGAGGGAGAGTGGGAGTACCCTCGAAGAGGAAGAGAGAGAGAGAGATAGAGCCAATGGCTAATGACGTCGTCAGTCCGAATATAGAACGGACTCGTGGGATCCCAAAGGTGCGCATTTCGAAATACCCACAATTTGATTCCTTCATTAATTTCACAATGCAAAATCAGTTATCGATCGTTGCTTCGCCACTCTTACCGTATGCGACAGCAGAGCATGGGGCGAGGCTCGATCGATTCCGTCGATCGGGGGGATGGGATACCGTAGGAGCTGCTCTGCTACTGTAACTGTGATTGATGCGCGGCTCAACACTGCAAGGAGGCGCTACGTTGTGACTCGTTAGTGAATACTCGAGTACGCGCGTAATTGTCGATTACGCGCTGACGTGCGGCATTGAGATGAGCACGGAACGAGAAAATGCGGGAGAGCGTGCGCTCTCAAGAGGCGCTCAATTAATAGAAAGAGATATGATATATGGAAGGGAGTCTCTCTCTCTATCTCTAGAGGGAGAGAGAGAGGGAGCCCCTCCCCCTCCCCTCTTTCCCAGCACAATAAACAAAATCGATGAAGCGACGTGAAAGAGAAAGAGGAGGGGCGGAGAAGGAGGGAGGGAGGGATCCTGAAGCTCCCCTCCCTCCCCTCCCCTCCCCCCTCCCTTCGACTCAAAGTCCTCTCTACTCCCCCTAGTTTCCCCCTCTCTCTTTCTCTCTCTACCCTCTCTCCATTCCATCCACTCTCTCACCCTTCTCTGCTTCTCTCTCGCCTCTTCAACAGGCGTCCGTCTCTCGACGTCTCTCGCCTCTCTCCGAAAAGTGAAGAGAAACGAGCAAAAGATGCTGGAGACTCTCTCTCATAACTTTTGTTCTCGCAAACTTGCAACGACGACGGTTCAATTATCGATTGGTAGGTCACGGAGTGAGTGACAGAGATGACTAATCACTACGGTAGATTAGCGTCTCTATCAGACGGCAGTCCTTTAGTGAGAGTGGGACAAATCCTATTGGATAGACGGAGAAAGAGGAGGGAGACAGGAGGGACAGTGGCAGTCGAGATAGACTCAATTAATTCCTTCCTCTCTCTCTCTTTTCTCCTTCTTTCCTTCTTCTCGTTCATTCTATCTACTTACACCCCCTCTGAATGCTGACAGGAAGGGGGTGGAGGAGATCCTCCTACTCCTCGGAGGAAGGGGGTGGAGGAGATCCTCCTACTCCTCGGAGGAAGGGGGTGGAGGAGATCCTCCTACTCCTCGGAGGAAGGGGGTGGAGGAGATCCTCCTACTCCTCGGAGGAAGGGGGTGGAGGAGATCCTCCTACTCCTCGGAGGAAGGGGGGGGGAGAAGATCCTCCTACTCCTAACCCACTGAGGTCCATAGCAGGTCTCCAATAAACTTACTTGATCATTCGCTACTACCACCAAGATCTTCACCGATGGAAGCTCCATCTGCGCCCAAATCCTTCGACGCTAACCATCGCAACACACCTACTCGATGAGGCCTGACGGTCGAAACGTGCAAGGCAACAACGGCCGGGTTGAGGTCCCCTTAGAGGGTGCGGAGGAGGAGATCCTCCTACCCTTCCTCAAAGGGGTGGAGGATCTCCTCCCTCAGACGTTGTTAGCGTTGTCGAGGTCCTCCCGCCCTCACGGAGAGAGAGGGAGGAAACAGAATGGAGAGAGAGGGGCGAGGCTTGATTTGAAAGAGGAAGGGCTACGGAAGGAAAGAGAGAGAGAAGAGGGGGGAGAAGAAGTTGCATTTGAGTGAGACAACGAAGATACACACGAAAGCAGCAATTATGTGAGATATGATTCAAGAAAATGGCGAGGATCAGCTATCTAAATGATTCAAAAAAATGAAAGAAAAAGGATTCAGACAAGTCAACAAAAACGAAGAATTTCGTGCGGATTTCGCGCGTCGTCGAAATTTGGAATTCTCTCGCTAACAAAGAAGATGCGGTGGAATGTCCGTCGACGAGGTTATGGAGGAAGAAGAAAGGAGGAGGGTGGCGAGCATTCAACTCTCCTCCATTCACACACTCTCTCATCTTTCTCTAACAGCCGAGATAGTGTGTGGATGGAGGAGAGCTGTGGAAGGGATGAAATTCCTTGTCCACGATGGACTCAATAAAATAAAGTACGGCCGAGGCGGAGGGGGGAAGGTGGAGGGGTGGGGAGGGGAGGAAGGAGTTAGTGTGTGAGGGAGGATGGAAGCCAGCTATTTTATTGTCTCCCTTGCATCTTCAACTACCCTCTATGCGGGTGGGAGAACGGACAGGGGAGGGAGAGTCTGCACAAGATTCCTAGTACACATTCCATTATCAGGCACTCATTCATCAGGCGCTATGGTTGCAACACAAAATATGTAGCAAGAGTTGTTTGGGTTTCGTTTTTTAAAACATTTATAAACCTGTACTTATGGGTTTCTAAACGGATAGTCACCGCTATTTTCTACATGAGTAGTCCGTATTTCTACCGTTGAGGTCGAATTTGATTGGCTTCGTGAGATGCAAAGATCCAGAGTTTCGGATGATTGGCTTTGTTTTGAAATCCCCTCGTATTTTCAGGGGGGGTGACAATTCCGCAACCGACATTTCCGCAACGGCTTATAACTTTTCTCAAACTCGAGGAATCTGTATGAACTTTTTTCCCCCTGTTAGTTATTTGCTCAACTCCATCGATTCGGCTTGTTGCTGAAGTTTTCTGACCATTTTGAAATTTCTGCTAATTAGCCAAATTTTAATTAGCTAATTAGTTAATTTGTGGGTTTGAAAGCCCTCGTGATTCTGATCATGATAACACTTTGGTGGAGATATGCAGGTTTAGAGCAGTTAAAAACCTCGTTGCGGAAATGTCGCGTTGCGGAATTGTCACCTCCCCCCCCGTATTTTAAGGTAGCAGAAGATTGGCAACTTGATCCGTTGAAGTGAAAGCAATTTGGGAAGCTTTTATTTGTGAAAAAAAGTCTATTGAAACCGCGGTTCAACACACACAATTCAAATTTAATATATCTTTTTTTTGAAAATTAATTTTTTCTCAACAAAAAAACGATGATTTTGTGGTGTCGTGTGAACTGCATGAACAAGACCGAGAGGGAGGAGAAAGAGTAGAAGGAGAGAGAAAAAAGAAGGAGGAGGTAACCCGAAACCACTCCCACATTCTGAGATAAGGTAGGAGAGGCAGGGAATTGAGGGAATCGAGGGATCAAAATGCATTTATTAGAATCGATGCAGTACTCTTCCACAAGTTTGTGAATGAATCTAAAACAGTGTTCAAGTAGTGATTTTTTTCTGAAAGCATGTGAATAATATCTAATTAAAGTGTAGATCGTGTTTTCCAGACGAAAACGCTCGAACATTTGTAACAGTTGCCGGTTCCTGTAATGCCTCACTGACATGGGAATGGCCTGAACTCACATATCCCGATCTTTATAAAAATTTTATGGTAAATTCAGCATACAATTCTAACCATAAAACTGTTTTCAAAAGTTGCGAAATGTTTTTTTTTAAATTTTAGTTTATAATTTTCATAATTATCGAAAAAAAATAAAAATAAATTTATTTAAACATTTTACGGCAGCATTCGACTTCAAAAGTCGTAGACTGTATATCTCAATCAAGATATCCATTTTGGGTTTCTAATTTTGCTTATTTATTAATTAAATAAATAATTTGTTATGGATGACGAAATTTCAAAAAAACATTTCGCAACTTTTGAAAACAGTTTCATGGTTAGAATTTTATGCTGAATCTACCATAAAAATTTCAAAAAGATCGGGATATGTGAGTTCAGGTCATTCCCATGTGAGAAAAAAAAGATAGATTTATAACTCGCCTTGCTTATTTTAAGATGATTGTGATATAACACTTGATATTTCACAGAAGGTAGGTCATTGATAAGATTTATTGTAATCATAACATAAAATACATCTGTATACACATGATTTTTTTACTTTAATACTCAATGTAACGAAGATGTTCAAAGGACATATTAAGACCCCTGAAATGAATGAATCTTTGTAAGTAATTCATCTTTTTATCACGTTTTTCTGATAAATGCAATCGAATATTTGCGCGTATAGCTGGGTCCTGCAATACTTCACTGACGCGAAATATCGGTGAATGGATATTTAGCTCACCCTGTATAGAGCAGATGCAATTAATCTGCTCTTTTCTAGGCGATATGTTGTCGGTAAGAAGATCGTACATTTAACACAAACCCCAAGCACATATAGACAATCAGCATTCACATATAACCCCATAAATTCACAAATATGATTAATACCTGTGGGCATCGCTGTAGTCTGTGTTATCTCGTCCGGCACGCAATCGATATGCTCGCTATAGGGAGAGCCAGTTCTTCCGTCGGATGATGTGTAAAGCAGTTCTCCTGAAGGCATACGAAAAATGATTTAGTCCTTGTTCTTGTATATTATGTTATAATAAACATATTCTCTCGCCGTTTTTGCAGTCGACGGTGGCCGCGACAACTTCCTCTTCTTCATGCACAAATGTGACTGAATCAGCAATTCGGAAGCCAGTTGGACATCGAAATTCTGAGCCGGCCGGCATTTGTAGTACAACATAAGCTAGTCCTTCTTGGAAAATGATGATGCAAGAGCCTGAGAGAGAACAGTATAGAAGAAGTAATCGATTCTAAACATCATGCATATAAAAGAGCCCGATAGCAGAAAGTTTGAAAAATTAGGTTGCATTGTTTCCCAGTTCAAATATTTAGGATATTCAGAATATGAGATTTTTGCTCTAACAGTATTACTTACAATATTTACCATGCATCAATCTATTTTTTTAAATAAACAATACAAATAGCTCGATGATTCGGTACCATCGGCATTTGGTAGTTGCTGTTGCGCACATGAGAGCTGAATTTAGAAATAATCAAATACATATATCATAAACATTTTCAAAGGAGGAGTGTCAGCAAAATATCTTGGCAAGACAACTCTGCCTGGTGAATAAATAATACTGTAAGAGCAATCGTCTGGCGTCTGCGATAGAACACGCTGCCAAGCCCAATGCACGTATGCAGATGGCCAGCAATTCTCCGGTTTTCGAATGCAGATTGTGCGCACGTCTCTCTTACAATTCTTCCCTCTCTCTCCGCGCTGATACTCATCCGAGAGAGGGAAGAAATGTAAGAGAGTCAGTACACTGAACGAGCGGACGTGTACTGCACGGGCGTGGTGCGTGCAAACACCGTGCGTTTCAAAACCGGAGTTAGCGAGTGTGTAAATCCTCTGTCTCCTCCTTCTTCACCAGTGGGTGAATGCGAGTGCCAACTCGACACGAGAGAGAAAGGTATCAGGGAGAAAGGTATGATTTGATTATTCGTGAATGCAAAAACACGCTTACGCTGTACTTGAACCTTACTTTCCCTGATCCATGTAGTTTCTTTGTGCGCGCGTATTTGGGTTCGGAAGAAAGATATCAGTGCGTTCGCGTAAGAATCGCAACACCTGTCGTACAGCAAAAAGTGACTATTTCACAGATTCTGGTAGCTATTGGTGTCGACTATGAATTTCCGTTCCACTCATGACCTGAAATGTTTACATTGCATAATTACAGGAGGTCAAAGTTATGCTGTTTTCATAGTTTTTCGAGTGTAGCTCTTCAGGGAGTTGAGTTACGACTTTAGTCAAAGAACAAAGAATGACCAAAACATGGCGCATCTTTCTGTGTCATTGTTTATTAAAAAAATTTATTTTTAATTATTTCCGGAAAATTTAAACTTAAATATCTCGAAAAAGAAGGCCGAGTCCAGTCGCCAGTTTTCGATATATTGTGCTTCTGAACATCCGATTGACACAACCACATGATGTATCGAGGGCCGCTTACGGTCGCAATTTTCATTACAAAATTATCTGAAAAACACGAAACCCCCCCCCCATTTCACCCTTTTCATGAGTGGAACGGAAAAGAAATCAATAGCTACCAGAATCAGTGAAATACTCTCTTCACTTTTTGCTCTAGTCACTTTTTTTTTGCTGTACGGATTTGAGGCCAATTTATGCGGTTCTTACGCGAACACACTGATATACCTTTCAAATTTTGGATTTCTCGTATCGTTCACTCGTATAAGCGATTAATGTCATAAAATCTGTATCAAAATGTTTGCTGGCACTTCTCATTTAATGAAAATCGTTAGCGTACCTTCAAATAACTTGGAAGGTATCCCATATCCGTTAGCCACCTGAAATTTGCGTTATCGTTCATGGTAATTGTGCATTGTATTAAATAATTAAATGAATAAATAGACAGATATATACATATTCGTGTGTGCATCACAGTAGAACGAGGGGATTAGTGCTTCCACTGTTTGAGGCATTCCGTCGTAATGCTGATAAGAATCAAAGGCAATTTTTAGCAAACTCGGGTTTCACAAACAACGATCATCGGAGAATTTTCACAGCCGAATGACTGAACACCATAGAAATTGTTTTCAATCCACTTTGGCGCTTCGTCGGGAATGTTAGACTCCAACTTGAAAGTGACTTGTTCGGGAAAGGTACACTTAAAAGGAGCTGAAATATAATAGTTGCAGTTATCATATATCAAAACACCAAATAAAACAAATGAGCGGAGCATCTTCATTGGATTAAAACGCGTTCTCTGTAGCAGCGGGAGGAGGACTTCACAATCTTTTCAAACTCATCACCAATGATCCATACTTTGGGTATGGAGTCCCTAGGGGCGGGATACACTTCAGCCAAAAGAGATTTGAAAAATTTTAAAATTTGGCGCGAAAATCGAGAAAATGTTTTTTCGGAGTTGTGTTCCGAGACATATATCATTCGAAAGAGCGTAAAAAGTTATCCCAGAAACTCGTTCAGTTTTTAAATTGGTCACCTTAGACACAAGTTATGTGTCGAAAACTTCGAACATTTACACTTTTCTCGAAACAACGAGTCACATCTCAGGTTCTTATGAAAAATAGATCGGGAAAAGTTTATATATTGTGTAGTTTTCATTCTAGAATATGATAGCGTCGAGAAAATTGAAGATATCGTGGACAGGACACTTTTTTTGCTAAACAACATGACCCGTTTGTCGACGCGGGTTCGATCCCCGGCCAAAACACAATCTTTTGCAATCTTTTTTCATTGCCTAAACCAATGGTTCCTGCAATTTCAGCAAGTTTTATGATGTTAACAGACTTTACATGATATTTTCAAGGAGAAAGCAAATAATTTAGAGGTGTTTTATTTTTGGTCCAATTTCAAGATTTCACACCATGATTTCACACCATCATGGTGATTTTTCTCAAAATAAAAACTTTTCTTTCAAATGTTGCACCAAATTGAATATATTTTCACATTTTGACGTACTGAAGATATGAAGAACTTTTCCAGCCGATTTGAGAAAAAAATATTTTTGAGAAAAATCACCATGAACTGAACATGGTGTGAAATCTTGAAATTGGACCAAAAAATAAAACACCGCTAAATTGTTCCCTTCTTCTTGAAAATATCATATTATGTCTGCAAATATCATAAAAGTTACTGAAATCACAGGAAACATTGGTTTAGGCAATGAAAAAAGTTTGCAAAAGATTGTGTTTTGGCCGGGGATCGAACCCGCGTCGACAAACGGGTCATGTTGTTTAGCAAAAAAATGTCCTGTCCACGATATCTTCGATTTTCTCGACGCTAGCATATTCTAGAATGAAAACTACACAATATATAAACTTTTCCCGATCTATTTTTCATAAGAACCTGAGATGTGACTCGTTGTTTCGAGAAAAGTGTAAATGTTCGAAGTTTTCGACACATACCGTGTGTCTAAGGTGACCAATTTAAAAACTGAACGAGTTTCTGGGATAACTTTTTACGCTCTTTCGAATGATATATGTCTCGGAACACAACTCCGAAAAAACATTTTCTCGATTTTCGCGCCAAATTTTAAAATTTTTCAAATCTCTTTTGGCTGAAGTGTATCCCGCCCCTAGGGACTCCATACCCAAAGTATGGATCATTGGTGATGAGTTTGAAAAGATTGTGCGGTGCCCCTACACAATTTTTCCCGCTACTACGGAGAACGCGTTAAAACTATACTAAACCTGCTGGTGCGGGTGGTTGCATTGATTTCTCATTCGACGATGAACATCCAATCAGAAGATCATGACCTCTATAGGATTGCTTTTTCCCATCGGATGAAGTCATCGAGATAAGTTGACCTGTGTGGATAATTTTTGTTTTCCGATTTTTTTTTAATTTTTGGAATTTTTCGAATTGTTTTCAAACGAAAATGTCTTTTTCGACACTAATTTTCGAGTGTAAGTTAAGGAAAAAATAATGGCCTGGTTCAATATTTTGTCGATTTTGGTTCTGTGTATATTTTGGCCCCAAATGGAAAAATGTACGTATCAGAATTCAGTAGGAAGTAGGACAATTGCAACCCTAACAACGAGTCACTCAGCGACTCTGATTAATTCTCTGGGAGAAAGCCTTCTGGGGAATTTCTTCTATGATGTCTGTAGTTTGAAAGAGAACTACCATTAGCGCAAATTTATCACATTACGAGAGAAATAATTGCAATTGGTATGGTCTCTTTTTTTGAGATTTTGTATTTGCCTCTCATTAGATTACTGGCTGTTTCGAGGTCAATTTACTCTCTGTGCTTCTCTAATGAGATGAGACCGAACCACGTATTTCTGTTGAAGAAGAGATTTTTTGCATTTTAATTTTTGAATGTTTGCTGATAAATTATTACACCAAAATAAATATTTAGGGATAGCATTTATATTTTTATAACTAGCAGGGATGTGTTGAGGTTAAATGCACTACGCTCTATGCGTACACTACGCTCCATGCATAGTTCTGCAGGTTCGGTCCAGGGGGACCTCGGTAGCTTGCTTCAGGTACGGTCCAGGGGGACCTCGGTAGCTTGTTTCAGGTACGGTCCAGGGGGAGCTCGGTTGCCGGTTCTATGTACGGTCCAGGGAGAGCTTAGGATGTTGGGGACTATTAATCGCTACAAAGAGTGCTGGCTATTTCCGTTGCAAAAGGCTCGTGAGGCTGAGAGCGATCGAAAAAAAAGCGATCACTACGCCACTTCGTGGCTCCGTGGCAACTTTTTTCGATCGCTCTCAGCCTCACGAGCCTTTCACAACGAAAACGCAGGATACAGTGCGTTCAGAACTTTTAGAACAATTTCAGAGACGTTTCCTGTGATCCCCTACGCTCTCTGAATAATTTCCAGATACGTTTCTGACATCGCAAAACACTTTTCCCGCGATTCTCCACGCTCCCCGGTTCATTTGAGAGCTTTTCGAAATTTTCGATTTTTCTCACGTTAAAACATGTTAGAACACGTTCAGACTCGTTTCTGACATCGTAAAACACTTTTCCTGTGATCCCCTACGCTTTGCGCATCAATTGGAAACTTTTCGAAATTTTCGATTTTTCACGTTAAAACTCGGCAAAACAGGTGAAAACGTGTTTCACGATACTCAAAAACGTGTCAGGGCGCATTCTGGCACTTGCGAAAAATGCGGCAAAAGGTTTGCCCGCGGCGGGGGTCGAACCTGGGGGTCTCGGATTCAAAGTCTGACGCGTTATCAACTTGGCTATGAAATTAGCTGATTTTTATATCAAAATTTTGAAAGGTTTTCTGAACAGTTATCATATGCAAAAGGTTCTGAGAACATTGCGCAAGTTTGAAGCGATTTATGGCGAAAATGGAAAAATGTCCGTCACGCTGCAACAAAAAAAAAACATACAGACAGACAGACAGACAGACACAATCATTTCCTGGAGGAATATAAAGTAGTATTCATTTTCTAGAATCAATCGATTCATAATACATTTTGATTAACTCAACCATACAATTGATATTTTTTTTTTTAAATATTTTTTTATGAATTCATTTTAGCATAGGCTTCTTTTACATGCAATTTATATATTTTAAAAAATCGCAGAAAAATGAATTACCCATTTCTCCGGCCACGCAGGTGATGATTGCTGCTTGCACGAATTTGTTTGTTGTCTCGTCAACGAATCCCGTGTCAGTAGTGAAATGCTGTCCCTTCGGACATTTAATTTCTTCCCCCAAGTTCATCTTCAAGTTCAGCTGGACTGGACCTTCCTCGAACTGGGCAATGTACGAGCAACCGTCTAAAATAAATATCCATAAATTAGTTTTTAGTGGCAAAAAAACTCACATGTTTGTTGCTTGAACAGCATGAACACATGACACCTTAAATAATACATGGTGGGCACGTGGTGATAGATAGTTACTCTCTTGGAGCACTCTTGTGTAAATAAATAACACCCATCCTAATTTTTAGTGTGCAAATAATTTTCTTAAAATTTAATTTCTCATAGAACTCGTTCAGGTGTTGACAAAATATTTTCTAATAATGAAAATCTGCCAAAAAAATGCTTCGCTGGATCTCGGAAGAGTAAACTGGTAACAACTGTCCGTGAGGAAAGATCCGCACCTTGAGGTACGGAGGCAGTGGTCCGAATTCGTTGTTCCATCTGCAAAGTGACAGTTATAAAATAGATTACTATTCCTTACTGTTTAGTTGCGACGTCGCAAAAGAGTATTCGAGCGAGGTACGAACTAGTAACTTCAGATACAGGAGACAGTCCGTCGTAGCTCTAAATTGCTTGGAATATACCCCTTTTGATAGTTGCACATAACGTACCATGAACCATCCTTCATCAGGACCTCTAATATTACCATAGACTATCTGATGTTCTCCATTCAATCCCACTGTTCTGTTAAACGGGATAATGCTTATCGCGTATGTCGTTTTCACATCAGTTTCATCGATGGGCTCTGGGTCCGGGCACTGGCATTGCGCTGAAAGCGTCTCATCAAGAGGCTTCAATTTGATTTTGGAAAAAAATAATATGAATATGACTCACCTGATCCCAGAAGGAAGACAAAACAAAAAAGTAGAAGAAGCATTGCACTGTCGATTGAACATTTTTGCTCGTTTTATACGGGCTAAATTTCATAGCACTTTGAATTTTAGCGTTGATAGCACTTGGGGCTTGCATGCAAGTTTTAAGAAATCATCGCTTGCGAAACCCTCAGAAAAGCGAACCATTCACATCAAAAAATTTTGAGACGGTGTATTAGGGTAACCGGTTTGATTTTCGTGAAACGGACTTATCCTGTGTTAATCTGTAAACGTGACACGGCGAGGGAGAGAGAACGGGCCGTTTCATAACTTGCATTTTCACCCCAATTGACCCACATTCCCCGTTGTGTGGTATATGTAAATATCTATTTTCAAAATATAACGAGATAAATAGGATAGGTATCATGTCCCCTTACTGATTTTTCTATGATCTCCATTTTGGAATTTCATCGAATTTTCTGTTCTCGCCAAAACCACGGGTGCTCAAAGTTGCCTGTTCCCTACATCTAACTTGAACAGGGAGCGTCCGGGGGCGGAGCCTACACTTGTCCAATGAGCGTCGACCCCGCTCCACCGTTTTTTGGAATTTTGCCAAGTCGAAAACCAAAAATGTTTAGCTCTGGGCCATTTCATTTGACGTGCAAAGTAGATCCTTTCAACATATTTATTCAAACGCGTACAGAAAAAAAGATTGATTCATTTAAAAAATACAAAAAAATCTGCAGTTGTAAACGCATATTTCACTCGACTAGATCGCGTCAAGCCACTATTTCAGACTGACGCAGACCTAGTGTACATAACCAAGACATTGTTTATCAAAGATACGATTAAAATAGGTTTGTCCAGCAGTGTCCTTGACGTGGACGACGTCGAAAGATGGGAGACGCTCGCCGACGGTTTCGACCTCCGGTGATAATGGCGAGGTTTCCAGTGTCGAACTTGGCGAAGTCGGTGATCTTGGAGGTGATGATAGCGAGGATAATTGCGTCATCGATCTGAAAAAAATATAGGTACAGGAGGGAAGAATGATTATGTAAAAATGACGCTAATTGAATGTGTTTTTTAGCAACCCATTCTTATATCAAAATATAATTAGAATGAATCAATACTTACCGGTACAGATGAGTCTCTGCTGGTCAGGGGGGATTCCTTTCTTGTCCTGGATCTGGCCGGTGAGGGTTTTGACGAAGATCTGCATGCCTCCTCTCAGATGAGCGACACGCCTGGATCAACTCTTATTATTTACAGCACGTTACATTAGCAATAAACACAAACAAAAAACATGAGCAATCGATAAGCAAGCAAAAAGTAAACAACAAAGATCACAAAAGACAAATAGTCACGACCGCAACGCGACCGCGCGACGCGGCAAATGTGATAGGCGCGCCTGCACATCATTTTCTTACTGTAATGCCGCGCACTTTAATTTTTATTTCGTTCCGGACGGAATTAGATACTGGTCTTGAGCACCCGTGAAAACGGCCGTCTTCAGTGAAAAGGAGAAAAATGCCAGGGGATAAGAGCCCGTTAGACCGAAACCGAAACCGATCGGACAACCCCAAGCCGTAGTTCTACTGCATAATGCTCATGCACATGTATTTTTTCCTGGTCATTTCCACTTCTGTTATCCCTTGCATACAAAATCGCAATCATTCGATAATAAATTTGTTTCATTCAGACATTCTCGATGTAATGCGGGGAGGTGAAAGTTATTACAGCGCTGATTGAGATTGGAAAACATTAATTGATTGGATGGAAGGTGAAAAGAGGAGACTAATTCGTACGAATTGAAGAAGTGAACTTTCAATTGGAGAAATGACGAAGAGATTAAGAATAAAGAGGCCAAATGTGAATGGTATTACGTACGAATTGAGAGCATCTTTCCCGATTAGAAAACATATCGTATTGGATACAAAAAGAGGGAATTGAAACAGCAGAAAAGAATAAACCATGCGAAAAAATAGGGTAAAAATCATAAATATACACATACGTAAGGTGACTGAACACACAAGAAAAATTTAGGGGGATATTAGCAGGAATAAATAATCAAGAAAATCATCAATGGGCCGCACAACGGACGAATAACTAAGAGATCAATAGATTAAACGGATCAGTGGATTCAAGAGAGCACTATAAATGGATGAAGATACGGTAGCGATCGATGAGAATCGATAACTACCGTATCAGGGTGGATGAATGGATGACACCGGGTCTCGATACTTGATCAGCCCCATTGAAGGGGTGGAAAGGAATGAGAGGGGTGAGAAGAATGGAGGAATGAGTAGCATATCGAGTGGGATAACACACAGAATCAAACAATTGATGTGATGATACTGTGTTTAGTGGAGCATCGAATGGAACAGACAAACGAGGATCGGAACGGGAAAATAACAGGAGAACCGTAGTGGACAGAGTTAACGACATGAAGAGACCAATCAATCGATACAACAAGGGAAACCAGTAGCCTAGTGGGAGGGGAGGGGTGGGTCATGACAGGGGGTATTACAGTACTCCGGCGTAGTCCCTCTCAATGTCTACCGTACTCTCGAGCAGTTCCTCTCTCAATCTCCACAGGGCTCGTACCACTTCGTCCTCCTTCACTGGCTGGCCTCCTCGAGACTCCTGCAATATCGATCGATTAATTAATCTATTCATATCAAATTCAAACACAACCAGAGCGATGCGATTCTCAACTACTCTAAATGCATAGTTGTCATCTATGTAATCAATAACTCACGTTTGTCGTAAACATATAGTTCTACCTAACAATCAATCAATAATATTGTACCGTACCCTTATCCAGTTGGCGGGCAGTCTTCCGCTGGGCGCCTGCGTGTTTCTCGGATGCGCGCGCAGTGATCGATCGTACTGCGAGACGGAACGTTGACGACCATTCGAGAGTGATTCAATGTATCTGAAAAGAAAAACCAATAGTTAAAGTAAAATTAGGCGGCATTTTAGTTAGAATTATATGACCAGTTTATCGCTCAACCCACGCTACCCTCTTTTTGTGAAACTCTTGCAGCACGTAATCACCTGCCCCCCCCCCATTGGTTTCATCCAATCACTCATTATTCCGTCCGAGGATCGCGTACAAGAAAGAGAATTGTGCATGGGGGGCAAAACGGATGATCGATAATTCCCCCTGCTACAGTACTCTCCTTTTTTCATCTACCTTACCTGAGATACGTCTCCGAGTGCAGCACTCTCCTCGCCTGGACACTGCTTGGCGGCGGGATGAACACGGGTTCGGCAACGTGCCGATTCAGAGTGATTACGGTGCGCGCGTCAGGAATCGGACCCGCCGGAGTACCCATCTGGAATCGATCGATCGATTGATATCAGTTACCGTACTCCACTATAAAATTATTTTTATATATCTAGTATACGGCGCGAGGATCAAAACATTCATAAGTTGTTCGTTCTTCACTCCCTATTCCAACATCACTCCACCTAGTGTCAAAACACGCTGTATTCGTGAGCTAAAGCCAATTCGTAAAACCCGATTCCAACCTGTTGTTGTTGTGCCTGTGGATGATGTACTCCTCCTCCTCCGGGTGGTCCTCCCATATGGTGTCCGGGTGTCATATGGGGCGGAACGTGGGCGTGGTGCTGCTGCTGCATCTGCTGCTGAGGATGGTGAGACGACTGCGGCGTCTCTGAAAATTACTTCCATAAATAGGAGCTTGTATTTATTTCATACAGTTAGTCGTATCCTACGACTTGAAGGTTAACTTGAATAATACACTGTAACTAGGACTACTGTAGTGTTCGGAATACGGTACTCACGAGGCATGGGCGCAGCGTAGTTGTGGCCGTGCGGCACGCCGTGGTGCATCGGGCCCGCGGGAGTCTGCTGCAAAGTCCAAAGGTAATCGATAATCGATAATTCGCTACTACTATAATACATCCATATATTTAACCAGTACCGTACTTACATGATATCTGGGATCGATGCCGTTCATCCGCGGGGTGGCGGACGGATCGACCGCGTGCGGATGCTGCGCATGGTGGTGGCCGTTCATCATGGGCGCACCGTGCGGAGTGCCTGGCATCGCACCCGCGTGAGACACTGTAAACATTTGGTAATATTGTTTTATTGAACAACGTGCGTCATTAACAGTGAAAATGAACAACCCCGCCAAATCATCGCTGATTGAAACCGACAGTCTACTTGCACTCACGTTGCTCGAGGCAAACCTATCGACCTACAGCAGTGATATAGTCTAAACTCGCCCACTCCCTCTATTTATCTGTCAAATGGGGTTCTCGAAACTTATCCACTAATATAGAACAACGCATGTAAATGGAGGCCTTCATGTGTCTGTCCTGCACATTCTAGCGATTCTAATCGAGTTTACATGCAAATCAACGAAGTGGGTATCCTGGCAAGCGAGAACCTATTTGAGCTATGCATCTATCTCTATCACTTCCGTACCCGATGGCTGCATGTGACTGTTGTGGTTGAGGGCGCCGGGTGGCGCCTGGCTGGGATGCATTCCGAAGGGGAATTGGATGAGTTGGGGAGAGGACGCGGCGCCGTTCTCCCCTCCAGACATTAGGAACTTGAAGTAGTTCCTGCAGATTGAAAGAATGAGTAGAGAAGAGAAAAAATGAGATATTGACTGATACTGAATGAGATCGTAGTAAAAGTAAAACACATGTACTTTACTAGGCGGATCAATCTCACCTTCCTCTCGTAGTGGGCGGCATCGTCTTGAAGCTGCTGCCCACGTGTTTCTCCTACAATCAAACAATAGTTCACTTTTTTTTACTTTTCTCGAACCCAAATTTTCTTTTTTCCCCTGATGAATTTCGTTACCGGCAAACTACGCTGCACTCGAGATGACGAAAGAATGGAATTAAACTGGTCTTTTTTTCCTTCTTTTCTCATTAATTAAATACCACCCATCGGCCAACATTCAAACGACCCTTTAAGTCTCACCTTGATGTGTCTATGGAGTCTGGGGAGGGATGGGAATGGTTTGCCCTCCTTCCTATTCCTCATGCACGTCAGCCACATGCACACGTACTGATTCTCGCTGTCCACTGAAAGAGAGGAAAACATCAGTTGTCGATTGGCCGGATACGGTTTTTGGATTTAAAACATTTTTTCCACCTAGCACATCGGCGTCTCAACCCCTCGATAACCACAGAAAGCGCAAAACTATTCAATAGTAAGATAGGCAGCTCCGCAATTGCAATCCAATCAATCGTTTCGTTCACTATATAGTTACAAGATAAGAATCTAGCTCCTCACCAATAATCTGACTGGTGTGGTAGTGCACCACATGCTCATTCAATCCCTCCGCACAGTCAAATTGGAAGTCGCAGTTGGCCCACTTGCACACGTACACGCGCATGTGGCCCGGCGCCATCTGCAATCAATACTATATTTAATTATAATTAATAATCAACTCGCTACCATAACTCAGTACACACCCACTCTGTTCGTGCATTTTATTGTTCAATAAAGTCAGTCGTCGATCCGATCCATCTACCGTACCTGTATAGTCTTGCCGGATGCGATATTGGCCGCTTCCTGCTTCGCCCGCTCACTAGCAATGTATTCTGCCCGCACCTCGTACTGCTTCTTCTGATCTTCCGTTAGCTTCTTCCACTGAAAGAAAAAGAAAAAGTATTTACATAAAGATTTTTATGAGAAATAAACGAACAAATCAGCAATCAATTGTAATATTATCCATGACAAATTTGGCCATGTGATGAATCACCAATCACCTTAGTCGTCTTTTTCATAATTAATAACACCACGAATACATTTTTCGTCGAACAAAGAACGACCATCACATCAATGCTCACATCGAAGAGCCTATTCAAATCGGATGCGCAACATACGTGTGCCTGGCCATTTCACTGGGTGCAATTGAATCGACCGTGGGAGTGCCCAGCCATTCTTTTCTCTCTTTTCTCACCTCAACTCCCACAATCTTGGAGACCTCGCCGAAACCCGCATCCGGATTCTCAGCCATTATGCGCTTTCTGCAAATGGATCATTTAAGAGTGAAATATTTAATTTACAGTAACCTAGCCACGCTGCCATAATCACTAATTCATCAAATCTATAATTCAACCTTCAGTAAAGAACATGAGTGTGCAAAAAATGTGCAATGCAGTTCTAATAGATTTTCCTCGGCTACAGTACTCTTTAACGATACAGTACCTGATCTCGGCGGAGAAGAGTATGTAACCCGACTTGCTCTTGGCGTTGAGCTTCGGCTGATGGGACAGCCATTGGACGAGCTCCTGCAAATAAATAAATTGAGTTTATCGATCGGCAAATACAATTTAGTTTGAAGTGTGTAGCTCGAGATTATTAGCTCACACATTATTTCAGGATTGTATAGACACACTGAAACATCAAAGTATCAGGTGCATGGACAATGCCAGGATCGCATCCAAACTATCGTGATCAAGAGTCTCTACAGTATCCGTTTACCGTACCTTAGCCTCTACGGAATCGGTTGGATCGGGCTCAGAGATGCTCTCGTCCATCTCCAGATCCTCGAGCGCCGCCTTTGTGAGGACCGGAGACGGCTCCTGAGAAGAAAGAGATTATTGATTAGTTATTTCTCGATTAATATTGCATTATCGATTTTATTCTTATCCGAAAATCTACCCTCTGAAAAACCTGGAGGTGATGGCCTGAAATTCATAATGCTAGAATATGCATTAGTTCATCCCATTCTCATTACTGCGTTGATCTTTTTCACTGGAAATATAGAGCGCTGAGACCACAAAATTAATCATTATGTACAATTCCGATAGCATCTTTAAATACTAGAATCATAGCGCGCACTTGAATCTACTAGATCACATTTGCTCTAGATGATTTCAGTTTCGCCCTTCGACTTTCAGGTCTCATACACTATTCATCACTCCCGAACTCTATTAGTTTCGATTGATAAGGTGGTAGTCTTACCCCAGTATTCAAAAAAAGATAAACAAAATAAAATACTAACTTTGTCCATGGCGGCCATTGGCTGTCGGAACACGAATATCTCGTCCTCGATTACCTCGCGTGAGAGGGCGTAGCTCTGCAATCGATACCGTAATTATCGATTTAGCTAAGGTACATCAATCGATAATCATCGCATTTCAGCAACATACAATACAACGTCTCGACATACAACACGAGGGAGGAAGGTGCGACACGCAATCGATTAAACATTCCCGGAATCACATCTATTTCATCGGCAATTATCAATAGGGTATTGTTAGTAGCCCCACAATACGTCCTAGTTATCATGCTCACTCGCATAACTATTTCCTCACATTTTTAGTGCATGCTTCTATCTATTGACGGCAGATAGTTATCCCATGTTCCCATCTCTCTCATACAAGTACTATTTATCAATGTCCCCTTGCTCCGACTACAAATTCATCTAAATCGAGTCCTCTCTATGCATAAATAGTCTAGTCGTCGTATTCTTCTATCTAATCAATCAGCGCTCTCTCTCTCTCTTTCTACTACAGTCTCTCTCTCTCTCCCTATCATCATCACCAGCGCGCCCCTCACCGACAGCGCGGTCGCACTCTCTCTCCCTCGGTCGCGCGACTCCTTCGCCCGCCCGGCAGAGAGAGGGAGAGCGGACGAGAGACTGTGGCTACCTGCGAGAGTCCAGTCGAGCAGACAGACGCAGAGAGTGGGCAATCGGAGGAGAGACAGAGAAACGAGAGCGACGAGAGATAGTGAGGGAGGCACACAGACACACACAACAACACTCACTCGTTCAACTGTGGGGCAACCAAGGGGGAGAAGGAGGGCCGCATGGGGCTATCGAGCAAGGGAGAGAGAGAGAGAGAAGGGAGGGGGTACCCCCCCCTCCACTCTCATTCCTCTCGTCGTCTCGTCTCTCACTCACTCTCCACCACTCGCCCACTCTCTCGTCTGTCTCTAACCGTCGAGACGGCTGTTTAATCCCTCTCTGCGCCATACGAGAGAGAGGAGGGGAGGGGCGCCCCCCCCCCTCCCCGATCGATAGGAGAGAGTGGCACTCGCGTCTCTGTGCTCTGCTATACCACCGCAGAGGGGGGAAAGGAGGGGAGGAGAGGAGAGAGAGATAGGTGGGGAGGAGGAGGGGGCATCTCCACCGCCAGGCAGTGAGATCCATCCCCCTCCCCGTCGCAGCATACTGTATCGCGTGCGTCGTCATTCCACGCAGGACCCCAATCGATCCTGCACCTATCACTCGATCGATTCTCAATCGTGTCCAATCGATTGGAAGTAGTGAATGGGGCAAATGACAGGGGGATAAAAAAGAGAGGAAGAGAGGAGGGAAAGAAATGGGAGGGAGGAATGGATGGGGGAAGGGGAAACGAGTGTTGGGACTCTGAATGTGAATATGAAATGGGAACGCTCGCGAGTATGCGGCGTCTCGCCAAATGAGTCAATGGACGATGGAGGAGACGAGGAACGGGCGGCGGGAGAAATAATAAAGGCCGCGTCACTCGCAAACTATATGTCGCTGCGTCCCCCCTGAGGGGGTAGATTATCGATCGATACCGTAATGCGTTCTTCTACGGCCCGTGATCAAGGTGAGGCGTCTTTTCCTCCTCCTCCTCCACATGCAAACCCCACCTACACGCCCAAATAGGATCAGTCAGTGATCGACTCATTCTCCCCTCCCCCAGTTCATGTGCACATGTTCCAACAACATCTCAATGTTACGGAGACCCTATAAAGAGGGGCAGATATAGGCAATACGAAGAGATGAGGAGAGACACGAGACATGCATGATTATGGAGACAGACACAGTAATCTGTTCCACCTCTCACTAGAGGTATGCAAATCAATGGGTCTGTCATCATCCTGTCTACCACCATCCTTATCACTCGCCGATTACCGTATCTCTCTTCACACCTCTTATCACTCACTGATTACAGTAACCCCTCATCTCATTCCATGACCTACTCCTTCTCCCCTTCATCGTCATCTCCTTCCATTTCCTCCCCTTCCATCTCCATCTGAATTGCCTTTCCACTATTTCTCTCCTCCATTGTCCACACAGAAAGTGCGACGGGGGCTGGCAATGAGTGAGTCAGTCATCTCTGGATGGCATCTACATCTCTTCCTCCTATCTCATGCCCATCGCTACAAAACTCATTCGATGACGTCAGAACAAACGGAGTTCAAATTAACAGAGATTAGTCTGATAAAAATTGATTGAGTGATCATCACTTCCGATCCCACACATCAGACCGTGTTCTCCTTTCTGCATTCATCTCCACCTCCGCAATACCAATCTCTCCTCGTCTGTTCTCATTCACTCGGAATGGAAGATACAATTGGAAGGGGAGGAAATGGAGAAGAGATGGATTCATCCCATTCCTCTCTCACGTCCCCCACAGATTCCACGCCAAAACACACGAAGACTCGGTGTAGAATCCCCCACCCCCATCACTTATACCAATGGGGCGAGATGCACAAAAAAGGGTAGGATGACGCTGCTGGTCGGAGGGTTCCTTTGATGGTATGCAGAATCGGCAGGGACATGGTAGGGTATGGGGTGATTCAGATCTTTCCCTCCATTTCCCTTCTCAACAAGCGCGCATCTCTCGATGCGCAAGAAGTAGACTGGGCGAGGGTGCAATACAAGGTTGGGGGGTATGAGGCGATAGGCGGTGTGGGGGGGGGCTCTTTCTTTCTCTATCACCGTATCCCCTCTCTCTCTTTCTCTCTCCCCTCCCTCTCTCTCACCATCGCGATTCGCGACTACTAGCCAGCAGCGTGCGCGACAATTCGCTCTCCGTCTCCTCACTTTGCCTTATCTCTCATCGACCCCTCTCGTCGTCTGCCCTCGGTCTCCTCGTCGCCCACACTCTCTCGTCCCTTTCTCTGCCTGCCTGCATCCGTGCACTCTCTCCAGAGTACACACTCTCTCCGTCCTCGCCTTCTCTCCCTTGCTATCTCTCTCATCACCACAACAACATCACACATGCACGCTCCCTACCGTATCCCTCAAGGCGGAGAGTGGGGCCCTACCGCAGCGCTTAAGCTTGTCAAGGGCGCTAGGTCGGATGAGAACTATTTCGCAATACCGTCTCTGATATTGTCTCTCGCCTCCTAAAGTTCTCATCCGGTGTCAAGAATGCGCTCCGCACTACCACAAAGCACGAAGGACTACCTTACCTTGAGCTTGTTTAACTTCTGGGCGGAGAGTATGTTCATTGCAACAACTCCTTTCTCCTGAGGAATGGGAGATGTGAAGAGTGAGCAGTCGGACGATACAGCAGTGCCTGAGAATGCGAGAGATAATTATATATGCAGTTTTGTAGTATTTTGAAGTATTTGTAGTCCACGATGTACCAGAAGGATCGTTCCGGCTATGTCTCCTAGATTATCATACACTGTCGAAACCCATATTTTCTTGTCCCAAAGAAGCGGTCGAATGCATAAATTCACATTCCCCCTGTTTTTGTCGAGTGTTTTACAGGCAGCGCCTGAGAATACGGAAGAATGAAATATTAGTGTTATTATACACGACCTTCTAGAAGGATCGCTCGAACATGTTCTCGTAGAAAATAAAGCACCGTCGAAACCCCGATTTCGCTTGTCGCAAAAAACGGCTGATTGCATAAATTCACATTTCCCCTCTTTTTGAGTGTTTTACGGCGGCGCCTAAGAGCGCGGTAGATGGTTATATAATTTAGTTATGCACAACGTTCTCGAAGGATCGTCCGTCAACTTCTCATGCAATGATAATGCACGAGCGAAACACGGAATCATCCTGGTATAGGAAAAAATTGCCAGCCCGGTGCCTCTCACTATTAGTTTTCGATTTATCCCGTCTTAACTGAATAAGAGAGACTATCTGAGCGGATCGAAATAGTGTTGGCAGTTCACGAAATTTCCGATTGAAGACTGACAACGTTATGTTGTAGTGCATTTGGTGAGAGTTACGAATTTGCCATTCCGGATGTTCAAAAATGCTTCTACGCCTCAGGGCAAAAATATTGGTACTTGTGACGTCACAAAACTTTTTCGTCAGATCGAATGGAATCTTACTGATTCTTATTGCGATCGATAGCCCATCGAAATACAAGAGTTTTTTTACTCTCGCAACTTTTTTGACCAGAGTTCACGCAGCCCAGTTATTCATCAAAAACAGTTTCTCACTTAATTTTCAATACTACTAGAGGTCCTGCAAAATTTTCCCTCGCCCTACTACATCGCACGGCAGTTGCACACAATCTGTGAAAAATAGAGAATTTAAAAGTTTCTGGCAGGAAGTCAAAAACGGAAAAAGTATAAGAAATTCTTAATAAAACCGCCTCCGGAGAGATAAAGTACTGTAAGTATTTTCGTCAAACTTTTTATTTTTATGGAAATTCCTGAATACTTTTGCGTTTTTTCACTCTTAGTACACATTAATGTACCCAGAAACATTCCAAACGCTAACTAATATAAGAAATATTACAGTTAACACAGAATTTGACCCATATTGCTTTAATCGAGAACTGATTTTATTAAGATTTTTCGTATACTTTTCCGTTTTTGACTTCCTGCCAGAAACTTTTAAATTCTCTATTTTTCACAGATTGTGTGCAACTGCCGTGCAGGACGAGGGAAAATTTTGCAGGACCTCTAGTAGTATTTAAAATTAAGTGAGAAACTAAAATGTTTTTGATGAATAACTGGGCTGCGTGAACTCTGATCAAAAAAGTTGCGAGAGTAAAAATCTCTTGTATTTCGATGGGCTATCGATCGCACTAAGAATCGGAAAGATTCCATTCGATCTGACGAAAAAGTTTTGTGACGTCACAAGTACCAATATTTTGGCCCTGAGGCGTAGAAGCATTTTTTAACTTCCGGAATGGCAAATTCGTAACTCTCACCAAATGCACTACAACATAACGTTGTCAGTCTTCAATCGGAAATTTCGTCAACTGCCAGCTTCCTGAAGAAATATGTCGACCCACTCAAATAGTCTCTCATAACTCGATAAAGCTACCGTACCAGTTCCATTGCTAGTGGACGCCTCGTCGAAATGGCCCATAATCCTCGCCTCACACACGAATACATCGCACTCGGGCACTTCTGTCGGCCGTTCTGAAATACAAGACAATTAGAATTGACAATTGGTAATTAATCCATAGGGGTGATTATGTATATTGTAACAGGTGACGCGTGGTTTCGGCGTGCACTTAGCAGTGCAATACAATTTGCGGGAGTAATACTTGGTTGACCAACGTAGGATTTCGAAAATCAATATCTCTTCCGTACCTTTGACGAACCACAAATATGTTTTGCAAAGATATGTACTGAAATTGTCCAAATGTAGAATTTTTTAAGGCACCATTAAAAAGCCAGGAGACTCGTGGTTTCGGTGTGCTCATAAGAGTGGATTACAATTTCCGTTAGTAATATGTGCTCAATCAACGGTGAATTTCGAAAACCACTATCTCTACCGTACCTTTGACAAATTGCTTGAGTGGGAGTACGGTACATCTGGACTGAATCGAGTCGAGGCGGTGCGTCTGATCGGATTGAACGACGGCGAAGACCTCGTGACTGCAATTGTAAAAGATACTCTACACCAGCATCTAGCGGAGCGGGATTAGAAACCAACACAACTGCACTAACATACACTACTTTTAAAACACCAATATCACCGGTTGCAATTGCATATCCCTATCACCCTGTTTCTCGCGTATTATACATTACGAACTATAACAACCAGCAGCGGAATTAGAACGCAACAAAACTATCAAAGAATATAGAATGTTTGAAACGCGTGTGCTCCTGGATGGAGGGGTAACTTAGAACCAAAATCTGACCGGAAAAATAGATGGGTGAGGTCGTGGTAGAGATCCGTCGGACGGGCGAACCACCCGCCAGAGAAGAACTCGGTGCCACTGCAAGGGCAGCAACTATTCATTGATCATCGCAGTATTCTTCAGCGATTATTGATCCATCAAAATATAAGAAATGAGAAAAAAATCGACAATAATCAAAACATACTCCTGCTCTCTCCACAGCTTGTCGACTCTCATCACATCGCAGAACGGCTTGCGATGGTTGAACACCAGCACGTAGTTGCCCAAGTAGAAGCTGCGGCCGAACTGCATAGGATTAGCATCAAATTCATATTGTACTATTTCCCAATGAAAATTTGAATCAATTAAAGCCTGTTATCGACTCCTCTACCGTACCTTGTCAGTCATCTGCTGGTAGTAGCTGCGTCCATCTGCATCGGGCCCGTCTCCCACTCGGATCTCCGATCGATCCACGTCGAGGATGGCGACGCCGCTACATCTGTCATGGACAATAATTGGAGTATACCGCAGGAAACCCTTCGCGAACAGAATTACGTTCACCCAATTGGCTTTGAACAACTCTCACATCACCACTCCACCTGGTTTCCCCTTTCTCTTCTCAATTATTTCAGTCATTATACAATTTGTCCCCCCCCCCCTGAAACAGCGGCTTATTGCGACCAAAAAACCATGTCAACTGCTACTATTCTCATCATCCCGCGCATTCCTAGAATTTATCTATTGTCGAAACGAACTCTGTCAAAAATTAGTACGCTGAAAATGACCGTATTCTAAAATGTAGGCTCTTCCCACTATCGATTTCAAAACTACTACTGACAAATAACTAAATCAAATCTACTCGAAAACAATTAATTATTATATAAAATGGGTGAGCAGTAGTGTTGTTATTTGGAATATCCTATTCGAGAATAACAAAGGATTATTCCAAATAACAACACTAGTGAGCAGGGAAGAATGAAATTACCTTCACCCAATTCACTTTCATCAGCTCACGCAACACCACTCTACCTGGTCCCCTATTCTAATTCCCTCCTCCCCCCACCCCTTCCCTCTAACATACCTTTCATCCTCCTCCGCACTCTCCTGACTACTCTGGCTGCTCTGACTACTATCATCATCATCCTCCTTCTCTCCTCCTCCTCCTCCTCCATTCTCTCTCCTTCTTCTCTTCTCATTGCTAATCTCTCTCTGTGTCCGAGTGAGTGTGAGTGCCGTCGCTCTCTCCTCCATTTCGAACGACTCGTCGTCGGCGGGGAACGGCCACACCTGGGAGAAATAGATGAATAAACAATCAATCATTTATCATGTCAAAATTGATTGAATTGCGGTAATCTTCATTCGATACACAATTCACTCGAAAGAATGAGAAAGGTTCCTTTTGAAACAATACTACCATTGAACAAAGTGATTTTTATGTTCACCAGAGAAACATCCTCTTACCAATAACAAGCAGAAAGAGGTAAATAAACATATATTGTGTAACACCAGTTCGCCAGCTAATTTGAATTTTATTTTAAAATGTAAATTAGAAGCCCCGCTCACTTTGATCTTCTTGAAGTGCAGCTGCTTGCCGAGATAGCGCTCCTCGCACACAAATACCTACAGTTATCAAGGTTACCGTAATCATTGCGAACTGTAGATACCGTACTCTCAATCAATCAATAACCGCATAGTAGCGCAAAGGTTGTTGCTCGTAGGTCAAAAGCGGGAGGGTCAGTGACAAAATTTGGTTAAATCAAGAAAAAAGCAGTAGGGTCTGATCCGAAATCGTGCTGCCTTGAACCGAAATCGGGTGGGTTAGCGAGTAAAAGCGGAATTTTTTTGTGTTGTTTCTGTTTCTGATTACACCCTAGCCCATGGATGAATAATCGATATTCTCACATTCTCGGGGGCGAATCCCTTGACGGTGTACTTGCACCACTGCTTCGGCTGCACGATCGCTGCCTTCGTCATCAATCGATCGGACGTTACCGTATCGCGGAAGTTCGTCAGGAACACCTGGAAACAGAATCGTAAAATAGTTGCTTTCATCATCTTTTAGTCCTGATATAAATCCGATACTGACAATACAGAAATATCAAAGGTACAAATGCGAGAAAAAATATTCGAGAAAAATCGATAAATCAAAATCGCTACCGTACCTCATTATCGGCGAATTTCTTCGTCGCCAGATGGTACGTCTCGTGCGGGCGGAAGTACCATCTGCAAGCATAAAGTAATAGCATGTTTTCTTAGTCAACCCGACCAGGCGATTCCCAGCTTTGCCCTATTCTCATAAACGGGGTTTCATGTACGCACGGATTTTGTCTTCCCCCGTTCCAAACCATATAAAATATTCCACTACGAATCCAACGTTTATTTTTACTGTCACTCTCTGTGATCTCAATCTCTCACAATCCGTCCTCTCACCTTCCCGTCACGAGTGTCGCTCCCTCTCCATCTCTCCACATCCTCTCTATTCTCATCAGATGCGGCTCCTTGTCGTCCTTCTCAGATGGAGACACGAGTGCGTAGTCGCCGTCACTGAATTACCATTATTAAGATAATATAAAAATAGTAAATACACCTCAAATCATTACAGGAAGAAATTTTAGTTTTTTTCTAGAGAAAAAAAAGAGGACGAATCACACTTACCACAAACCAGAAAATATGATGCGCAATGGAAGCGCGATAGTGCCTAGTCTTCGACAGCTATAAACTAGAATGAATAAACATAATAAAGCAAACTCACGAGTACTCGACGTCCTTCACCGTCACCGTATCCAGCACCTCGTCTCTCGTGGATGTACCATTCGCCTGCAATTAAAATAAATTAATATTACAGGAAGTACAATTCCCGTCAATCCCCGGCTTCACCAGCCATTGGTATTCACATCAATCGCGAGGATTCTCAATGACATCAACAATAATACTGATTCAGTATATCCCACAATCAGAGTCCATAGTACCTGTGGTGTAGTATTCTCCGTTCCTCTCTCCTCCTCTTTCCTCTCCATTTCCATCTCCTCACTCGCCTTCCTCTTCTTCTCCGCCTCCACCGACTCCTCGACGTCCTGCAATTCGGACTTTTATCCAATCTATTATAGATTATCTAAATTATCAACCAGACAATTTCTTCGAAAATTAATTTGATTCAACCCGCAATGTTTGTACTTCACTGCTACTATATGCAAAGCTCAGAACAATAAAGGCCGATAGATCAGGTGGCGACACTTTCGGAGGAATAATAATAGATAACAACCAACCTTGGCAAGCTGCGTGTAGGCCTCCGAGTGCAGCACACTCTTGCACGTGTCGTCACGCACGCGGATGAATTCCTGAATTATTTAGTTGCACTTTTTGAAATAGATATACACTAACAGACAGACAGAGCATTTGAAATAATAGTAAGTAGTAAAAATAATGAAAAATAAGACCAATTCGTCTTTCCTAGATACACGCCAGATCGGTGTTTCAGCCTCGATTTTTCTCTGTGAATCATAGCTGGTCTCAATCACTCGCATGTAGTAGTTTCATACGTAACAAATCACATAATTCAACAAAATTGCCTAATAATGACGCCATCTCACCATCTGGAGCATCGTTGCGTCTTCGAAAAGCGTCGAGTCACTTCTGCTCACTCGTCGAGCCATCGAGAAGAGACGGAAGAAGTCAGACTGAATAAATCGATAGTTGGCTTTCGAATACCGTACCCATTTAAGGAATGTACTGTATGTCTTCTTAAGAGTGCTTAATTGCTTGCATTTATTCGATCGATAATTTATCCCCCCTTTCCACCGTACCTGGAATCGATCGAGCCTCCGGTAGCGTCCCTTGTCAATGTTCCGCTTGATCTGCTCGAAGGAGAAGGGAAATTCCGCGTCCGCGATCGACTGCAGTAATATGCTCATAACTGTTGACTACTTTGATGGATTGGAGACAGTATCACTGTTATTTTAATATGTCGCAAAAAAAATTAGTGCAAGTCATGCAACACAAAATCATCTTGACATGAGAAGTGTCTCAGAACACATATCCTGATTCCCATTAAAATTTGAGGTTTGCTAAACCGACTGCGCTGATTTAAAATCTATTTTCGAAATTTTTTTCTTTTTAAATTATCATATGCGATGCACATATACCTTATCACCACGTCAAAGGTATATTTAGGGCCTAGCGATGGAGTATTTGCCTGGGAATCGCTAAACAGGGGCGGGTATACATTATGTTTGGGCTTTCTCAATTTTCAATCCAAGGCGCGGTAGCCTGAAAAAAAAATTCAAAATCAGACATCATTTTCGATTTTTCACCCTACTACACTAAAACCAGACATATTTTGGGACTTTCGGGAAAAAAAAAGTTTTTGGTCTATGTCTGCAACAGCGAGTCCGCATTTTCACGCGAGATGTAAGGACAACTTTCAGCAACAGGAGCAAGTGCCGGTGGTCGAGAGGTTAAAGCCCCAGTAACAATCACCACCATCGTTTTCTAAACTTAAACGCTTCGTGTTTCACTGTGATGAATCATATTCATAATGATTCATTACTAAATTCGTCTGGCATTGCCGTCGAGGTAAAAAACACACCTTGCTTCTCATCAACTCGACGAGATCGACGAATGAGTCCGAATGACATCGTCCCTCGTCGTCCTTCTTGTTGAAGACGGACACGAAGATGGTCATCAGCATCGACTTGATCTCCGCCTGCACCATTTATTTATTATTGTTTTAATTATTATTATTATTATTATTATTATTATTGATCGAGCATAGATGCATTGAGAAAATTAAACAATCATTCCAGAATACATCATTTTGAACAATGTCACTTTGTGTTTCATACCTTCTATAGTTTTTTCGTAAGAATACAAAAACTAGTGTGGTGACGAATTCCATTACACGTAATACTAAATATGAAACAATAACATTCTTAATTTTATTTTCACAATCTGAGAAACCGTATTCTCCTACCATATGTAATGTCAATGGATCAATGGTCTCACCTGGGCCGAGAATGGTGCCTGCTCGCTCTGCGCAAAGAACTCCTTCTTCTTCTCCAGCAACACTCGCTGCATCATTATCGCGTCCTGAACGGAGAAGGTTACTGTAGCTCTCAGCAATCGATACTTCTCAAGTTACAGTAACCAGAATCGATACCTTGTATATCGGGCTCTCGGGCTCGTTGAACTTGCACGCATTGTCGAACATGAGCTTGAAGTCGGCGACAAGATCCGCCGGACTACGATAGTACTGCAAAAGATGTCAGTTATCAATTGTTTACAATGGTTTAGATATCGTATCCCCAATCAATCAATAATCCACCCACCTGGCAGGTCAGCTTCTGCTGAATCCGCGCAAAGTCCAGCGGCTTCTTTATAACTTCGTAGTACGAGGGCAGCTCCTGAATTTCGTAATCAGTCGACAGAGATGATCCACCGTAGGCCCAACACAGCAATAAACCAGTCCTTGATAAATATTAGGTCTGCAACCGTACCACTTTGGAGGGAAGTTTGTGGAAGGCTGCAGTCACAACGCGGCCGGTGTCGTCCACGTAGTTCTTGAGGGCGAAGAGCAGCTCGTACATCTTCCGTCCCTCCTCGGGCAGCTTCTCCATTCTATAACAATTGAGATTGCTGGGACTATTTGAAATTCAATGGATCGAGAATAATTATTTCCCCTTCTTTTTTGGTAGCTTTGTCAAAAAGATATCATCGTCTCCACTGTAAACCCAACCCGATATGGTGTGGGTGAAGCACAAAGGTGGCGGGATGGATGGGACAACGAAGGGGGCAATTCATTAGTCAGCTCACCTCTCCTTGATGGGTATCTTGGGGCGGTAGGAGGGCGTTCCGGGCGTTCCCTTCACACTCGGGGGAGCGGGCGATCTGGAATCACTCGCCGCTATTGCCTAGTCATGAAGCAATACTTGTCAGCGGTTCTAAAAGTCGGATACGAATCCGTTTACAAGAAAAGTGAGGAAAAAGCATGCAGTGCGTTTAGTGAATTCTTCAAGGGAAGAAGGGGAAAGGGAAAAAGAGCGTAGTGTATCACAGCACGACATCCTGCCGGTTGTGCGAGGGTGGTGTGCCTACCGTATGCTCGAGTTGGAATCCTCGTCGTTGAGTGCGTAGAGTGCGGACGATGATCCTCCCTGAGCACCAGGCGAGTCTGGCACCGACGTGCCGCCAATCTTCGATTTGGACGAATACATCGGAAGTTTCGTCTTGATCCAGCTGGATGAGAAGGAGGGATTACGGTAAACGAGAAGGAGAGAGTACGGTAGAGTGTGAGATAGAAAGTGGGATACTGTACTGTTACTGATACGGTATAAACTACGGTGGAATACGGTAGACGGAAGAGAGGATACTGAATAGAGAAGGATAGAACGGTGTGGTAGGAGATTGAGAATATAGAGAAATAAACGGAATTTTTTGATAAGAGTTATGTTAGATCGGGGGAACATGTAAGTAATTTTCTACGGGAAAACGCACTCTTGCTTGCACTTGCTATTAGAATTATCGTTTCCAAACTGAACACACTACGGTAGACTTAACAGCAATCATGAAACAATAATCATCTAATAACTAATGTCGTGGTTATGTTGCAGGCTACAGTCCTCTGCAATCAATCGGTAAATGTTACCGTACCCCATCTTATCCTTGAGAATGAGGGGACTTTCGTAGGGAGCGTCCGCGATGGAGGCGTGAGCCTCGTTCACCATTTTCTCAAGGCGAGACGCGTCCCTAAAATATCGATTGATTTTTTTAAAGATTCTAAATTTAAAAAAAAAACATCAAGTCGTCTTTAAAACAAATCCGCGACAAAAGAAATTTCGTTCATTAAAAGAAGGTAGAACTACGACTATGTGGTTTCCCGTTGCGGGGCTGAAAGTAAAGTCACTCACTAACTTTGAATGTGCTAAATACGATTTATAGATATATCATGTAATAAACAGAAACAACACGAATACCACTAACCGATGCAGATCCGATCCGGGCTCATTGAATGTCTTCGCGTTCTTGAACATGACATGGAAATCCGCCAGAAGGTTTGTGGATGATTCGTACTGAAAATAATACATATTCTTACAACAATATCGGTCATAGTTGTCACAGGCACTGCCCATTAAGCGCGTCTACTCTAATTCACTGATAACGATTAGCAGGTCTCTTTCAAAAATTAGATATATCCCTTCTTCCGTTTCTAATAATCCTTGTGCCGCCCCAATTCGCCTAGTTTTCGAAACTCTCATGTTTCCATTTACAAATATTCAGCCACCACGATTTATTCCCAGTTTCATTCACATAATTTCACAACCTACTCCTTCATTTCGTTTCTATAGATCAATATTTTATAGTTTCTCTACTATTAATAACGTTCGACAGCATAACAAAACAACTTTGAAAATACAATAACTCTTCTCACATGATTATTCTCGATCCTTTCCTTGATCATCGTCATACTCAACGGGTTGTCGATGACGTCATAGTAGTCCTTCCACTGTCGTCGATCGGGCAGGTCGATGAAGGCGCCCGCCGGCCAGTACTCGTCTTCCTGAGTGGACGAGCTACCCTTGCGAGACCCGACGCCCTCCGGTGCACCCTGGACAGGAAGGGCAGAGTGAGGGGGTGAGTGTGGTTAGGGGGAGTGGGTGAACAAAGGGGGCGCTCCGGTTCAGAAATCCTACTAGGATTCTATTGTAGAATCCTACTAGGAAAATGAGTAGGATTCCACTAGGATCCTACTAGGAAACCACTAGGAAAATGCACAAAGACGCAAACACACACCCTCCTTGTTGTTGACAATCAAGGAGCGTAAACAAGGAATGTGTGTGTTTGCTTCTTTGTGCATTTTCCTAGTGGTTTCCTAGTAGGATCCTAGTGGAATCCTAGTGCAATCCTACTCTTGTTTTTCCTAGTAGGATTCTACAGTAGAATCCTAGTAGGATTTCTGAACCAGAGTGGATCAGATAACTGATCTAACTAATCAGTTATCTGATCCACCGCATGAACTACCGCATTCTAGTAGCACCCACACCCGAACACACAAACTCACCTTGAAATCGTAGATGAGACTCCAGAAGTGGAACAACTTCATTCGATATCTCAGCATGAGTTCGTCCATTGATTTCCTGCCCGGCTTCGAATCGGGCAGAGGGGTGAAACCAGTGGAGATCGGCTTCATGCGACGATGCTTCTTCCTGCAATTGGGCAATATTAGAGGATAAGACACTACCCGACTGATTGCAGTTTCGACATTTGCTCATTACAATCATGATCTAATGCAATTCAATTATTTGCAGTTCCCACAAGCCTTACACATAAATGATAAGTGATTATAAATGATGATATATGACAAGCGGGCGGATTATATGACATAATCCATCCAAATATTTTAAAATAAAATAAATAATAATAAAATATTAAATAAATCGATACTTGGATAGCGGTGGCGTCTCGCCGCTCTCGCTCATCTCCTCTTCGTCCATTGGTTCCTCTTTTATCTTCAGTATCTTCTTCATTCCTCCCTTCGGAGCGGACGACGTCGACGCGACCACCTGCACAGTTCGTGTTGCAGCCGGGGTAGATTAATATTTTGCCAAATCTGATTTGATATTGTATTCTTGTACACTTCTCCATAGTAATATAGTCTCCCGACAAAATAAATTAATTTTTTTTTAAATTTAAAAATCACCTTCACTTCAGCATTCACATTATCCTGCGTTGGCGGACGGAATGCGACCCAGCGCTGCAGTGTATTTCCATTAATGATTTTACAATGTATTGATTAGTACCGTCAGCAAAGATGTTGTCCATTCAGTCAACAGCAAGGGATTTCGCAACAAACAACCCCGCGCTTTCGCGTCTCATCCATATTTCATAATAAATCTTTTTTCCTGAAGCTGCGGCCCGATCGCGGTCAACGACCAAAGCAAAGCTTTCGGTCGGCGACCAGATCGGAGCCGAAAAATATCTCAGAATGTTCAAACCACACTGGAAACAGCTTAGAGGAGGGTATATTTCTAGTAACTGGAGTCAGAGAAGTCTCTAAACGTACAGCGACATCGAATGACGGCTGTAGTTGCTTCGCCTTCTTCAGAGTGAGTTCCTTGAGTGCCTTGGCTGCCTTGTAGATCTCCGATGCCTCCACGTTGTACTCCATCGCGTTGCCGAACACCTGCAAATGATATAGATCTTACATTGTTACCGGCAATAACCTAAACATCGGATACCATGCGCATTATACTATATTCTCATTTCTTTTAATCGTTATCAATACGTGAAACAAGAAATTACATGGCAACACGCTGAACGACAGAGAAAAAATAATTTAAAAATTATGAGGGAAGTATTATGAGGAATTGGTGTAAAAACCTAAAAAGATGTGTTGATGATGATAATGAAAAATGATGAAACGTTTTTTTATGGAATCACAAAGGGATAGGAACTTTATAATTCGGTGAAACGTGAAACTGACGAGTGCAAAGTCCTTGACGAGTTCGTCCAGATCCGTGTACTTTCCCAGCTTGAGCTTCTTGTTGATCATGAACAGCGACATCGGACACTTCATCTACAGTTTTTATCGGTATTATCATATTTATTTTCGAAATGAACAAGCAAGTGTCAGGATCATTGCACCATTACATGCTGCTTCAATAAGAACACCTACCTGATGCGCCAAATCACCTGCTCTTTTCGTATCATGGAATACCTAACCAAGCTAGATCTATCTAATCAAATGCGAATTCAACCGCTATAGCCAATCGAATTCTGCTCCATCGTACCTCATCATAGTAGTCAGGGTAGTATCTCTTGCTGGGCAGCTCCACAAAGGGGTCGCTCACGAGACTCTCGTCCGACCCATCCGCCTGCTCGTTCCTCACTGACCAATACAGCTGCCAGCCCCACTCGGATGATGAAGCGAGCTCCTGCACGGAGATAGTGAGTCACCCTTAGGAAATAGTCACCTCGACAAATAAGTAATTGTATCATTAATAATCAATATTGTTCAAATTTAATAATTGTTCGATAAATAAAATTCCGAAACATAATTCCAAATGGGGCGCCTATTTAATATATAGGACCTTTCAGGACATTGGCACATGGACATTTCAGGTTTCAAGCTTATTCCAATAATCGATTTCGTCATTAATTTATTGATGATATCTCGTTCATGTTTTGGATATTGAAACTAACTATTAAATATAACATTTAATAGATTAAAAATGCCTGTGCCCACCTCGTCCTCCTCACTGTCCTCACTGTACGCGTCATCAATCTCCTCCGTGGAGGACTGGGCGATCAGCGAGTCGACCACCTCACGACAGTGATCACGTCTGAAACAATCGACAGTTTATGATGCAGGGAAAGTACAAAATGTTATAACGTCTAAAAAAATAATAATGAAAATAAAGTCGTGAATTCCATGTTTCGCACTTCTTTCATAAGCTATGTTTACGAGAATCATCGATCTATCTAAGTTCCCAGTGGGAACTTCCCACAGAAAAAAAAACAACTTATTATTGCCATAATCATAATGTCAATAAAACAATAAGGGTATCTAATTGTAAGAACTCGTCAACCACAAAGCGGAATAGCTACCGTCGCGGACCAAATGTCTCACCTCTTATTGGTCACTCCCTTTCCATGTCCTGCCTCGTTCCTCTTCTTCATAAACACCTTCAGAATGGTGTCGGCGTCCGCGTAGATCAGCGTCTCCGGCTCGTTGAATGTCTGGAATACGAGACTATTTCACTCTTGGCCTGTCCAGGAACCAACAGCAAGTAATCAAACCGACTAATAATGGATAAATATGTTATGTTAAATGAAACGATAGAGAATCAGCGCAAACCAGACTATTCGATAAATGTGTAAATAAACCAACCGATTCCAGGTTTCAGCACACCATCTAATTGCAAAGGTCGCTATCTCATAGATCGTAAGCATCGTCAGTCGAAAACAAATAAAAAGTAACCAACCTTTGCATTCTTGCAGAGCAGCTTGAAGTCCGCCTCGAGAGCAGCCATATTCGTGTAGCAGCCTGCATATGTAAGAAATTGCAATCAACACAATTGATCATCCCCAGTCCGTATCTGCATCTACGCGTAACCATAACCCCGAGTACTAAATAAGTTCCACAACATTTCACCAGTGCTTCTCCACTGCTACAGTATTCACTACTACAGTATCTCGAAAATATCTCCTAACTACCGTACCCGCTCGCGTCTTCTCCGCGATCGTCTTGAGATCAATCGGCATCTTGATCTTCTCGTAGTACGACGGAAACTCCTGCAATCGATACATTTATACTACCGTACTCATCTCGCGTTTCATCAAATCGATATAAAGCCCACCGTACCTCGGGACTCTGCAACAGTCTGAATGGAGGCGAGATGAGTCGCTTCGTCTCATCAGTCAGCTCGATAATGGTGGTGAGTATGTCTTCAGCAACAGCTTCGTCGATTGACGCTTCTCCAGTGCTTCCCGACCCCGAACGGACAGAGGGAGAGGCCGAACTGCAACAACCACTAGTTTTATTTCATTTCTTGTATTTTTTGCATTCCAAGGAGTATCCAGGTTACACATAGACTACTAGCGCTGCGAATCACCAACCTTCACACTGCTTACATCACTGTCGTATCATTCTTAGAGATATTTGGAAAGTCCATTTCAAGTTTAACAGCGAGTATTTAGTATGCACTTTGGAAACCATTTCTCGCAGCGCTGAATCCAATTCTGACACAATTGCGTGTCTAATTTGCATTAATTTCATTTCTCATTCGCACCTGTTCTGCTGGTCTTCCAATTCCACTCTCTCACCCTCTCTAGCCAGTCATACATAATGGATTATGAAGAGAGCGCTTGTCTGTCTCTCTCCTCTCCGCACACTCTTTCGTCACTCTGACAGCCACTGTCTATCTCTACTTTCTCCCCCTCTCTCACTTCCTCTCCCCTCTCTCTGCCTCTCTTCACTCGTCACACTCTCTCATCTCCCGCCCAGTTCTCTCTCCTTCCCTCCATTGACCCTTTCGTCTGCTCCCTGTCTGTCCACCCTACTGTCCATGTGTGTATGCACTGAGTGAGAGAGCAAGACTGAACTAAACGAATGTGAACAGCTGAATGGACGATAGAAACGATGGAAGGAAACGATAAGTGACAGATGACGCACACAATCAGAGGCAACAGGATGATAGGCGCGAGGGAACCAAGTCGCCGCGCAGAGAGGGACAATGCCTTTCCCCAGTCCCAACATACACGAAAATGAATTGTACACAATACATCATGTATAACATTTAAAATTTTTCGTGTATATTGGGTCTAGGGAAGACATCTTGGACAGTGTGCATAAATATCAATATTTCCACAGAAACTATGACGTAATATCGCATACAGCTCTCAGAAGAATAAGCCAGACCAAATAGAATAATAATTCTTCACAATCTACTAAATAAAACTTCTAACTGCTCACCGTGTCTCCTCATGTTCCTCCACCATCTCCTTCTTCACTCTCACATCTCCATTCACTTTCCATTCCTCTCCATTCTCGATTAGTTTCCGCTTCTCGGCAAAGAGTCGCTCCACCTCCAGCGCATCCCGATGCTCCTCGTCCTCTTCCTAAATAATAACCATTTAAATTAATAATGAAAATACAAAAAAAACCTTATACTTATACTCAATCACCAACACATTTCGGGGAAGGGATAAAAGAATATTTGTCAATAGGAGATATAAATATAACTATAGTCTGACCTCAAGATAACCCCTATCATACACATCTCCGATGGAGTATGAAGTGTTAACTATTAATAATTAAGACCTTGTAGTAGGCGAGGGCATTCTCCACCAGCAGCTCCACATCACCAAAGAAGCCAGCGACCTGCATTAACCCATTTTAATGTTTAAAATGATTTTTATAAATGTTTTTTGTTGTAAATAGAACTCACCGTAGTGTAGTCCTCGTTCCTGAGCTTCTGCTGGATTCTCGTGATATCGATCGGGTTCTTGACCTCTTTGTAGTACTCCGGATCCGATCTGGAATAGAAAAATTGCACGGCCTCCTCTGCAAAAGGCCAGAAATTAATTCTCTGCGGGACCATCACCCTGCAATTTTCGCACTCTCCGACTGTCTGTCTCAATTTGCGTACAATAGCCATGGCTAGCCAGAACGATTGTAGTAATCATCAGAGGCTAAACAAGACGAGCTCCGTCTAGCCATTGTGCACACTCTCTTACTGAGGGAAGCACGACAAAACGGGAAGAGAAGAGGGGCAACTGCCGGGTGCAAATATCCACATCAGTGTTCAATTCAAGCTTACCTCTTTGAGGGATTTCTCATAAAGTGCTCGAGGATGCTCCTGCCATCGGTTTTGATCGACTTCAGGTACTCGACGAGTTCCTGGCACTGGCGCAGCTGCAATTTAAATATTAAGAACCGCCGAGTAAAAATACAATGTTAAACATTACAAACATTAAAATACCTGTTCGGCGGTGCGATCCTGGTTGTTGTTGGCGTTCCTCCTCCTCTTGCTGGACGCGGGTGTCTTCGCCTGCACGATAACAGACAGTTTAGACCTCCCGCGAAGCCCCGATTAGGGGACGAAAAGGGGTTAACTCGCGATATTCTTTCGAAAGTCGCTTACCTCGACCATCGGCGACTCCGACACGCGCTTGCGCTTCGTGTTCATGCCGGACGGCAGCTTGGCGACAATGGCAGAGGATGAGACGACTAGCACACAAGTCTTTGGCACTCTCGCGACTACGGTAGAGAGAGGGGGAAGTAGTCGCGACTGGGCAAGAGCGCTGCAATTTGTGAGCAAACTAGAGTCAAATAGTGCGCGCGATCATTGACAGAAGCGATAATACACGGTGCAGACAGCATATGATATGCACAAACTGGTAAAAGCGCGGGTGGTAGGGATGCGGGTGGGACATCGATTGATTGTGGCTAGCGGCGAGTCGACCTCGTTACGCTGACCCAGTCAGCCGGTTCCTCCCAATTTTACCCGATTTTAGGCAAATTATTAGAATAAACGGACGCGTATACGCTGCGAAATAGTAGGTCAAAGGTGTTGCAAGGTGGCGGAAAATTCAAGCGAATCGAAAAATTTCCGCGCGGCAGCGAGACGCGAGGCACGGTGAGAGAGCGACGAGACGCACGCTGAAAATGAGAGATTGCAGACGACGAGACAGAGAAAATTCGGCACCTTTCCTGCGCCAGTATGCTCTGCTTGCGCGTGACCGGATACCATCATTCCGAATTTGTTTTTCATTGATTTTCTCGCTCAAATCGATTATCTTTATTTCGTTTTATTGCTACTTCACTCAGTACATCGTTGACAACCCGATTGCTACCAAATTTGCATGATCTCAAAAATTGTGCAGTCTATTCTGGCCACGTTGTTTATCTCCTCAATTTTCTGCTGTTATTGCTTTATTTTATCGATTTTTAATCTATATTACATTTCATTTCCACCAATGGCTCGGTTCGTACGCCTCACGCTCTCATTTATATTCAAATAAGTCCTAGTTGTAGCTTTTCTTCTCTATTGGCGCGTTTGAGGTGTACCATAATTAGCGGGAGTTCGAATTTTGATTTTCCCCTAGCGCTCATCGGAGATGCCTAGATAAATCTCTCTCATCTGCTCGCTTCACCCGCATAAATTTTTGCAAGCTCGTGGGAAAAAATTGGTGATACAAAATCGATAATTATCAGATGGATGCGAAACGTCGTCGATTGCTGTCTGAGTCCCCGTCCAGATCTCGTGATAGCTCCGGTGCCCGTTCCATCTCCGTTGCGCGAGATGCCGAACCGCCGCCCCCTCTCGACCCCGCATCCCTCCCCTCCATCGATCTATTCAAGGGAGATGACCTACCTGCTGTTGAGGAGGCTGTCAATCAACTCAAGAAGGTAGCTACAGTAATCCGCACAAGGGGTGCGAGTTCGGCATTCGTATTACGACATTTTATACGAGAGATAGGTATTACGGCTGATAAGACGAAGAGACTCAGAGAAATAGAGACTGCCAGAGAGTATGGCCAATAGCCAACCGACTTCTCTATTCCACACTCGATGTATTCTACCGTACTACCACTATTTTGTTACAGTAACCTACCGTATTCTTGCAGATCCTCATTTCGAAAGAGGCCATTGCCTGGTTCCTCACTCTCGAGGACCGCCTTCCCTCGCTCATTCGTCTCCTTCACAGAGCCTCCGTCAGTGTCGCCTCTCCAGAGTGAGTACGGTACTCTACCGTAGTATTCAATAATCGATATTAATTAAAATTTCATCGTAATCCCCGCAGGAAGTTGTTTACAGTATTCTACCCTCGTTCTTCTCTACCATAGTTTCACTATTTATGTGACAGAGTATTGTAGTCTACCGTAGTAATCTATGCTTGATGTCCCGCTAATCAATATCCTACGGAAATCGTCTCAGGTCCGATTGGTCTACCGTACTCCGATCGCTCGTCTCTCTGCTCGGTAATCTGTGCAACTTCTCGATGCGTGTCTGCTTCGAGATGTCGCAGCCACGAGTCAAGTATGCAGACATGGCCAGTGAGTTATCAGTATGATCATATTACCGTAGTATTCAATTATTAATTTTTGCAATCTGTCATCAGAAATCCATTTACCGTATTCTATTGGTTTATCGATCGACTACTGTATTCTTTCCAGCCAATCGGCTCGAAAGCGGCTACCTTAGTTTAGTGTTATTGAGTTTTGCAATGTATAATCAGATATTTATTTACCATATTCTGTTAGTTTATCAATTGACTACCGTATTCTCTCCAGCTCGTCTGCTCGAAAGCGGTGCGCGCACCTGCAACAACACGAAGGCGTCGGTGCTGCGACTCACGGGAAATCTCTGCCAGAAGAAGGTAATCGATAACTACATTCGAAGTTTATTAGTGAATGTATTTTAATACAAAAAATAGTTAAGAAGTTCTCCATCTTTTTCAAACAACGTATATCGTGCATCGCCTACAGCCTGCTTATTATTCCGCAAGCTGTGTAGGTGAGATGACGCAGTTGTGAAACTGGAGAGTACCCTTCCCCCATTCCATTTCTCACTGCTGGAATCGGCTCGATCAATTGCTATGTTTGAAAAAAATCTCCCTATTATTTAGCACTGTTTATTTCGATTGTAATTGTGGGTCTGAGACGTGTACTACTCTGGAAACTAATGTAGTGTTTGTTATACGATGGTGGTGAAACCGGAGTGTGCCTAGTTGTTAGTGTTGTTGGATTGAACAAATCTATTTATGAATAATCCATTGTTATTCGCGAATATGATTATTCGATCTAACGACACTAGCGCCTAGCCCTACCGACTTTTCCAATTCTCACTGCAGGAATCGGCTCAATCGATTGCTATGTTTGAAAAAAAATCTCCATATTATTTAACACTGTCCATTTATCCATCGGTGTTATGTCTGGATCTCGGAAGCCCACTGGTCTGCAAACTAAAGTGGTGTGATAGTTTGGTGTTGAAACTGGAGTGCACCTAGCCCTTCCTTCTTTACCATTTCTCCTCTGCAGGAATCGGCTCGATCGATAGTCTCCTCTGGATCTCTCGTCGATCGAGTGGCACTCATGATGGAGGACGACAACGAGAACATACGAACACACTCATTCAGAGTTATTCGACTTCTCGTCGAGAGGAACTTCCATAGGGTGAGTACTGTAGACAGTGCCTGGTTACTGTAGAAATATATTTGGCCAAATTAATCGGGCCAAAGTGTTACAAGCTTTTTGGGAAAGGCAATTCTGTAAATTTTAGATCAATGGACCGGTAAATGTTGATCAAAGAATTGGGAAGACCGGGCCATCGTTCACAAATTTTCAGAATGTCCTACACTTTGGGGGTAGTAAAACGAATCGATACCAGTGTTAGACCAAGTCGTTGCGTTTTCCAATTTTTATCGCACCCTTAGATACAGAAAGGGAAGGAATGGAGAAACAGGGGGTACAGCGTGGTGATACAGAGTGTGAGTCTCAAGTGGAAGATGAAGGGTTACGGTATGGTTAGGATCATCGATTGAAGAGTTATAGGAGGGAAAAGAATCCACGTAGTTGAGGGAAGAAAGGATACAAGCGGGGTATCACCTGGTAGGAGAAACAAAGCATTCCTTTCATATACAGTAATATGCTAACAGGATTCGAAGCGTTAAGACTACAGCAGGGTGGGTGCGGGGTCATGTTACATGAAACTATACACATGTGGGGTACTGTGGGGGAGGCGCTACCGTACTCTAGTCTGCCACATATCATGGTGTGCTAGGGCGACGTCTCCCAATCCTCGGTATCGCGTCTAGTTTCTGGGGGGCTGGAAGAGCGGTCCGCTCGATCGAGGGCAGTGAGGCTGAACATTGTGCTGCTGGTTCCTGCAATACGATTACCGTAATCCGGTGGGGGCACGTGCTATCGACAACTGATTTTGTTTATTTTGATCACCATTGTCATTTTCCGTCAATCACCAACTGACTCACCTAGGCACCGTCTTCTCGTGATAGTGTCTCACCGCCGCATCAGGATAGTCCTTGTTCGTCTTCAACACACACAATTTACAACATTACGGTAGTTAGTGAAAACAAATCAATAATCGATCCTTTGCTACCGCATCTACCGTACCTGGGCTGCGAGTCCAGTGTGGGCGAGAACGTTCTCAGCTTGCTTGAACTCCTCCGACTTGTCCGAATCCGAGCCGCCCTCAGACGGAGTTCGATTCTCGTTCTCCGAGTGACGACGGTCCTGCAACAAATTTTATAAGACGACCTTTCGGATACCTCGGCTACAGTATACCTTTCGCACGACTCGCATGCCGCCGACCTTCTCCGCGGGCATGTGGCCAGCCAACACCTTGGTGTCCTCGGGCACAGGGGGCATGATTATCGATTGGTTGATGGATCTGAGGGATAACACATCGATCGATTGATTGAGTGGGAGAAGAACGGAAGGGGGGATGCAACGACGTAAACACGATGAAGGTCGAAGAGGAGGAGAAGAGGAGAGCGATATCTATTCAGAGTCATGTGAGAGAAGGCGAGAACGGCAGAGACGCCAGAGTTAACGAACACAGTCGAATACCAAGTTGAGAAGCAGGCAGCAGTGAGCAACAACGTGGTGAGGGGGCAGAGACGCAGAGGAGGAGGGGGTTCGGATGACGGACCCCCACCCCGAGGACGGGTTTTATAGGGGACAGCTGGGGTCATCTGAACAATCAGTGTAGCCTGCAGGGGGACACAAGGGGTATGGAGATAACAAGAGGAACATGGCGAGAATGTGTAGCATCAGCTTTTAAAAAGTAATCAAAAGCAGTTTAGAACTCGGCAAACACGTGTGGGCTGTTTACGATAGTGATAAGAGAAAACCTGCATCGCCCGCCGTCGCTTTTTGCTCCCTTCTTCCCTCTCGTCCCTCCCTCGTTCAGAGGAGAAGAGTGAGAGAACGCATAACAAAAACCCGACGGGAACAAGTAAGTAAGAGAGAAAGAGAGAGAGAGAAACGGAACGACTACGATGTCTGTCCCCCCTCTCACTAGTACGGTAGAATGGTGAGCACGGTACGGTAGAATGGTGGGTAGGGTAGCAGGGAACAAGGATGGAAACACGAAGTGGTGGGGAAATTGCGCGAGATTTCTGGTTTGGGAGCGGGGAAACTAATGAAAGTGCTAGAGAAACGGGGATAAATCGGACATTGATCTACCGGGAGGGGAAGGACATCTCGTGGTCGGATGGGGAACAACATACTCACCTCCCTTCTCCCCTCACAGCGCTGCTCGCTCCATCTACTCTCACTCATATGTTTTTGTCGTCTCGCGGCAGCCCAACCCCCTTCGGACGATCGAAGTGGGAAGAGAAGGGGAGGAGAGAGTGGGGGAAAGGGAGAGGACAGAGACGGAGAGAGAACGGCACGTGAGAAGAGATAGTGGGGGAGGAGAGGAGAGGAGGAGAAAGAAGCAGAGAGGGAAGAGGGGGGACGGAGACTGTAGAGAGGGAGGCCGTGTTTTGGATGGAGGAGACGATTTGGGGGCAGAAAGGAAGGAAGGAGTGTTCGAGAAGGGACTGGAGATGGGAGGAGGAGATAACAAAGAACTCATTTAGTGTAGAAGGGGGGAGAGGAATGAGGTGGTGAAATTGGAGTGTTACTCTAGGCGAAGCAGTAGTCGTGGTGCTTGTAAGACTAGGAGTTCCGCCAACGATACTAGGGCGAGCCGAAACACGAATGGTGAGGGTTCAGAAGCACAAGAGGCGGTGCTTTTATCTCCCCACGAAGAGTGACCCAAGGTTGTGCAATGGGTGAAGGGTGTGTGGTTTTAGTGATCTGTAATTGAAAGGTAGTTGAAACACGAAGGCCCATGGGTCCTAATGCGTCGCAGCTGGTGTTTTTATCTCCACGACGATTGTGCAAACGACCACGCGGAGGCTTGAGAATGCGCACACATTTCGCGGCGTTGCGCACGGCGTTCCGCGTAGGCTTCGGGTGCTCCTAGTGTGCACGTATCAATTTTGGTTGCTAAATATCTTTTCGGATAACTGGGTTTAATGAGCTCTAAAAAGTATGCCCTCACACCTACCCTCACAACGAGAGATCATTTCATTCGGAAGGGGCGGTCTCGTCTAGACGAGTAACACTGAATGCACCATAGAACAAGTCGATAGTGAGTAAGCAGCGGAAATATTCCAGTCGTTCTCTAAACAGAGCCAAACACGAATAGCCACAATCTACGTGAATAATAAGGGATCACATGGGGGTAGACGTAAGAACCAAGCAAAGCTCTCGTTTATATAGGGCTGATCGAGTGTTGTGAAAGCACAGAGAAGTGTCAGATGATTGGGAGAAATGGAAGAGGGATTGGGAAACGAGAGAGGAAAACAGGGATTGACAAGGTCAATTTCGCATTTGAACTGTTTTGAAGGGAACGGGAGAGGGAACGACGGGTAGGTCAGTGGGGGAGAGAGAAGAGTTGGGAATGCCCTGTCAGAAGGAGGGGAGGAGGTAGATCAAGGAGGGGGAGAGTCTCTTATCGACTGTTTTTGAGGTAGCGAGAGAGTGTGTGGAATGAAGAGACAGGCAGGCGGCATCCGGTTGTGAATCATTCATTCCTCAAGGGCGTAGCTATGCCAACTGACACTAATTAGTCAGAATAACGACTACAGTAATCAGAGCAGGGGAGATGCCAAGTAAACAAAGTCGTGAGACACTCAGAGGAAAAAAAAGCAAACAGAAAGCTCGCAATGCTAAGCCATTGTCCAACTTCGACTTAAATCGAGTAAATTGAGATAAACATGACGTCATAGTTTGATCCGGCCATATGACAATTAGGTCGACATTTTTTGACAAATTTATCAAAATTGGCTGATATCTACTTCGGCACACAATTTTTGATATTGCACGAGATACCTGCGGGAACCCTATTTGACCTATGCATCCGACTCTTGAAACATGTGATGCAATTGACAGATGGCCGTGATATAATAGAATATTGTGGCCATAAAAAGAGGAGAGTGTGATAAACACTGATAAGAGATGTGGAGGAGGAGGGGCAATCCCGTGTTTTGGATTGTGCACCCATTGTTGTAGATTACGGTAGCATTGTTCGTGATTGATTGCGGTGTCGATTAGGTATTAATAGGGAAATATGTCAACGAACCATGAGTCGACACTGTAGAGCGACCACTTTCAAAATCTGAACACCTCGCTCCCCTGCGGCTATTAGACTTTGAAATCGCCGCTGACGGGCCTAGACTTATGGCGTTGCAGACTTATTTCCCCGTTATTACTGTAGATACCGTCTCGATTACTGTATTTTATCGATTGCAGGCGGTGCTACTGTCGAATGGCGGCTTCTACCTGGGCAAGCTGCTGCTGTCGGTGCACAAGGACGAGAAAAGAGCGAGTCCGGTGAGAGGGGGTTATTGATTTATTGAGTGAAACTGAGTGTCTAATGTACCGATTGGTGCAATTATTGTGATAAGACTTTTACGCACTCAGTGAAACAGTATTCCACCCGGTTGATTTGCAATTGTTAATATTTTTTTGGAATACTAAATTTCTTTCTCTCTCTCTATCGATAAATGAACTAGAGCCTACAGAACGATTGAAATAGTTGCGGCGTGTATTATTATCTCTGTAATGTGCAACCGCAAATGACCGGGTTGTATCCTACTACTTCTCAATATCTCATTTCTCTCTGCAGATCATCGCCACCCTCACTCAACTCACTCGCTACTCTGCCAAGGACACGGGCAGACAACTGTCAACCAGGTAGAGATCAAAGATCAAGTTGACGTTAGCTGGGCAGTGAAGATCAATGATGAATTTGCTCAAATTATTATCCGTTTATCTAATTTTTCATGCTTTTTCTCATTTCCTCCTGGGTTTTGATCAAAAATGATGTGAGATGTAGCTAATGAGTACATAGGTCTCTCATATTTATAGCGATCTGTCCACCAGGTAGAGATCAAAATCAATCCCTCTCTCAGTGAGTGCACTCCCCTTCTCCTCGCCCACTTCCTCATTCTCTCCTCACCCCAACCACACAAGGACCTCCTGCTCGCACTCGCTAGTGGATCGACGGATATCAGGTGAGAGGGGGTGGCATTGCGTCATTACTAGGCAATAGGAGAACAGGAGTTCGTTAGTGGAGATGTTGTGCTTGCTAAATTGGAGATAGCTAATTTCTTAGAGCCAGGTGGCTTGCAGTTTTCTGTAGTGTACTTTCCTGCTCGAATAAATTTCGGTCAGTGACTGTGACAACATAAATTTAAACAAAAAGAATATTTTCAAAACGAAATATTTAAAATAATTTGCCTGTTTTTTTCTATAGTTGACATCTAGGTGGTATCAAATGAGAGATCTAATATTCAATAAAATTCTATGGTGAATCACGGAACCATTGGTTGCGGTGAATATGAATGACAGTGGTCTCTCTCGATTCTGCCTGCTCTCTCGCGCTGTCTGATCGTTGAGAGAACATGCAGAGTGAGTGGAGTCTGAGCATTACTCAAATGAATGATAACGGTCTTGGTCTCTCTATTCAGGGATCGACTGGGAGAGACGGATGTGCTGTCCAAATTGGGACGAGGACCGGAGGAGGACGATGAGTGGAGAGTGAGCGAGAAGGAGAGATGCGCACTGCTAGCGACGTTTACGCAGGTATGATATTCAGGATTAATTTGGTTTAGATTTCGATGAGAATCGCAGATTTATGCCAATTTGATTTCATAAAGACATTGTGAAACAAGATTTGCGGGGTAGTTGAAGATGGATTCGTTTACAGGTACGGTGGTATTGATTCAAACAATGATCACATAATGATCAACAAGTTTTAGTTTGATTTGATATAGATGTTGTGAAACCGAAGACTAGCGGGGTAGTCGATGATGGATTCGTTCACACAGGTATGGTAGGGCCGATTTTGTTGAGCATCTGAAAACCACTTCATATCAGCAGATTTATGACAAACCGAAGAATAACGAGATTTTGGAAGTCTAACGATTTTCTGTTGCTATGATCAATCATCTCACAGGAATCATTGCTTTTCCAGACTCGAAAGTATTGAAGGAAGAGTGGAACAGCGATCCGCATAGGTCAAATGGGTTTTTCGCAAGTTCGCAATTAGCATAGGGCGGGGAATGTAGACAGAGGCCTTCATGTGTCTGCCCTGCACTCTCTCGCTACGTTAATCCGGTTTATATGCAAAGTGCAGAAGTGCCTATCTTCGCAGGCGAAGACCTATTTGACCTATGGCGATCCGCCTATGATCCCTTAAATTGTACGCGTGAAAGAATCAATGAAACGAAAATTGTGCGCACATTTAGGAATACGATTTATACATAAATGCATTTTGACCTGCTCACATTGCCGTTCGCACATGAATGAGAGAGCAACCGATCTCCTATTAATTTGGCGATGTAGAGTAACCACGATTCTCCTTCTCATCTGGTCACTTTCATAAAAAAAACTAAGCATTCCAATATTCAGGATGCGTGGGGACGGGCGGCGCTTCGTGAATCAGGCGCCATCGATGTGCTTATCGATCGACTGGCCCAACCAACGGAGAGCACCGCAGAGAAGGCTACCATACTCGTGTCATTCAGGCACGGTTGATTAATCGATTGATTAGAGATAGCTACCGTAACCTAGTCTCTAGATATCGATTAATATCCTTCAATAATATTACTGAACCCATTTGTAATCTACCGTATCCATCCACTCATCTACCGTATTGCAGGCATCTAGTGCACGACACGACGTCGATGGCGTATCTCTGCCGCTCGCGTGTCTTCCTCGACTGCGTTATCCGACACGTCGGCGAGTACGTCGAGTGCTACGGAGAGGAGTGCGAGGTACGGTAGCGCAACCCGGTTAATCTATCGGCAAGTAGAGTTATTGCGGACCTACAGTATTCCCCGTTCAGCCAGTTTCGCTGCGGGACCAAGAGACGTCCGCCCGACCGTGGTCGCCCCTTCTTGTGGTCGAACCGGAGATTAGACAGGAGAGATTGTCGAAGAATGAGAAGAGACAAATGGATGGGCAGGCACTCAGTTTGGTTAGTGGAAATTATGTTTTTTCCCTTGATTTCGAAAATTCTTATTGGTTTGCTCGAATTCTTGCGTAGTTTAACATGTAGTTGAAACCAGAACATGACTTGAAGTCTGGAGAAAATATACGTTAGTCTTTCAAATGTGATGAGTACAGTAGTCATTGAGTAGATCAATGAGTGCTCACCTACCGTAATCTCACCTCCTTCTTTCAGTCATACTCTTCTCCACTCTTCTCTCCCATTCATTCTCCCCTCTCCTCTTCTCCCTCATCTCCCTATTTCCCGTCGCCCGCCCACTCTCTCTCCCTCTCTCCGCCCTCCTCCTCCCATCAATCGCCCTCCCACGACGCCGATATGACCGCCATGTCACCCAGGTATACGGTAACTTACGGTAGAGATCGAATATGAATATTGATTGAACTTGACACTAGTCAATCGATATCCGAGCAGGGAATCGCTCGCATCCACATCGAGAGATCGTCCCGAGAGTGCGATGGGCGAGGGTACGGTAGCAGAGGAAGATGAGACGGCGAAGGAACGCAAACTTATGAAGCAGGTACGGTAGGCAAGAAGAATTGATCCTCATGCTTACGGTAGATACTTTTCTTTCAATCTACATGTCACTAGGGATCCATTTATAGTGGATTATACTTTTGGCCGGTTAGAGTACGGTAGGAGCCTAATATCGATTGATTAAATGCTTGTCAGGTGGTAGACAACGAGTTGTGGCTGGTGGGATGGCAGGCAAACGAAGACGCCAATCTACCGTATCTCATGAGGGAGGATCTGGTGGTGAGATTATTGATTGAAGAACCCATTTAAGATTCGAATTTGGATGCCCACTGAGTAGAAGTGTAATGTAATCGGGAAATGAAATTCCTAATATAATTTACCATGTTGACTTTGGGTTTCAGCGAGTGTGTAAATAAGTTATGTTAGGAATATATACGTTGTTCCGTCCTCGTTTAACAAAACAATAATATTTTTTCAAAAGTTGATACCTTATTATTGGTGTGCTAAGCGAATGTTCTAATCACATCCATAATATCTCTCTCCTCATCTCTCAGACATGTCTCCTCTCTCTGCTCCACATGGTGTCTCCCCACTCGACGAGACTCGGTCGACCACTGAAGAGAATGGCCACGAGTAGACACTCGATTGAGGTGAGAAGAGGGGATACGGTAGAAGAGAGGAGGGGATGCGGTAGATTAGGGAGGGGAGGATACGGTAGATAGAAAGGATGGAGTACGGTAAATGGAGAGGAGGGGTACGGTTAGTGAGCGAGAGCTTCAACCATGGGTAATTATTGTATTTTTAAAGCTGAGTTTGTTACGGTAAACTATCTTTGCGATATCTACAAATGTTTGTAGCAAACTGAACGAAAAATATTGACGAATGGTTAGATGGCGTGTTCATGTTTCATGGATATCACATTAGCTTTTCACACATGCCGGTAGCAATTCTCCTCTTATAATGTTCTACTGCCTACTATTATTTGTGGAAATAAAAGTTAAAAAGGAACACTTTTAAATACAAGTTTAACCTATCTTAGGGTCTACTCTCAATGCACTTCCACTCTCGTGTCTTCCATTCTCTGTGCACGCCTCCATGCAGATTGACGAGGTAAACGAACCGGAAGTGAAACCGGAAGTACTGTTTTTTTATTTTATTTTTATGGATGCCGGTTCGGTAATACGTTTAACCGAATCTTCAAATTCATAGACTTTCTATCCATTTCATAGCCTGTAATTTTTTTCTCTCTCTCTTGTCTCATTCCTCCACTACTAGGGAATCGAAATGTCTGTCTGTTTGTGTGTTGGTTTTTTTTTCCTTCCGCGTGACGGACGTTTTTCCGTTTTTCCGTTATAACTCTTTTCAAAGTTTAGCAATCTTCTCACATCCTTTTGCATGTGATAGGCAACGACAAAACACATCGAAATTAATATTTGAAAAATCGATAATTTCATGGCCAAGTCGGTAGCGAGCTCGACTAGAAATCCGAGGGTCTCAGGTTCAATCCCCGCCGGTGCATAGTCTTTTGCCGCATTTTTTGCAAGTGTCAAATGTGGCCCAAACCCATTTTTGTGTGACGAGATTCACATTTGAGCATCTTTTGCCGAGTTTCGAAGTGAAATATCGATTGATTTCACTTGATTTCACTCAATTTCACGAAATTTTCGTACATTTCGTCCCAAATCATTCCACATGCTGGCAAACTTCACAGGAAGGGGTTTAAAACGAGAGAACAAGGGAAATCAAGAGGGACTTTCTCACTTTAGCACACTATCTCGCCCCTGACCCCTTTCTGGAGGCTCGGAATCGTGTTTCGGGAAGCTTTATAAAGTGCTTCAAAATCGTCCCGGATCTTCTCGGATCCTTTTGCATTCGACAACAGACCAAAATCCCCTTCAAATTTTACAAAATGTAATTGACCAAATCCATATCCAAGTGGGTTACGCGCTTGACTTTCAAACCGAGACCCCCAGGTTCGAACCCCGCCGCGGGCAAAACGTTTGCCGCATTTTTCGCAAGTGTCAGAAGCCCTTTCAGCACGTTCTTGAGTAACGTGAAACACGATTTCACCTGTTTTGCCGAGTTTTAACATGAAAAATCGAAAATTTCGAAAAGTTGCCAATTGATTCGCAGAACGTGAGGAAATAGCCAGCACTCTTTGTAGCGATTAATAGTCCCCAACATCCTAAGCTCTCCCTGGACCGTACATAGAACCGGCAACCGAGCTCCCCCTGGACCGTACCTGAAACAAGCTACCGAGATCCCCCTGGACCGTACCTGGAGAAGGCTAACGAGATCCCCCTGGACCGAATCTTAAGTACGTTATTTAGCTCCCCCTGGACCGAACCTGGAGCCAGCTACCGATCTCCCCCTGGGCCGAACCTTCACCCATAACTGTGCATAGAGCGTAGTGTACGCATAGAGCGTAGTGTATTTAACCTCAACACATCCCGGCTAGTTATTGTATTAGTATATCTCAACAAAACTCTTTGTCACATAGGAGAGACTATCTGACTCAGTCGAATTAATCTGGGCACAGCAGGAAAAATGAGTTGATGAGATAAACATGCCACATTGTAGTATGGCCGAGGCAGAGTTTAGTCATGATATGGAGAAAGTGCAAAAACGTTTCTACGCCTCAGGGCATGACGTCACAAGAATTTCCGGTTTTTCGAAAACTTCATCAAATGGCTTAATGAGTGGTACCAATCGATTCCTCATAAAATTCTAAGACATTTTCGACTCCATGAAGTTTTCGCTAATTTTTAATCCAAGCCTGAAAAATTGATTTCAAAAAAATTTATTTTTTAAATTAAATTATTTTTTCTGTTGTTTGCCTGTGCAAGTGAGAAGATTTTATTTGTGATATGCAATGCTACAACACTGATCAGTAAATTGCATGATAAACATAAACATATTATTTAGTGAGAGAAAGAGAGTGCCAGAGGGTACGCTCAACACCGAACCGGCATTCATACTATTTATTCATAACTTATTGATTTGATTTTAATGTAATAAGGACCGGAAATGGTTGAAAATATAGTAAATACAGATTCGCTCGTCGCTGCAAGAGATGCGAGCAGGACGCGGAGTTTGGCAGTGAGGTAGGAGAGTGATCTTTGATCTTTGACGGTTCATCAATAAATATCGTTTGTGAACTTCATGAATGACAAATTGAATAGTCTTTTTTTAGCAAATTCATACATTGTACATCGTAATAGTCTCTCGCACTTATAATGTAAGAAACGCCTGAAACTCCGCTGCACCAAGCGGTTGCGTGTCCCACTAGGTTAGCTTGCTCACGTGTTTCTGTGTTTCGTGTTTCTCGAGCTGATTACTCTGTGTATATTCCACACAAACATGTTTACACTGAATGTATGCCATAGAGGTGATGTAGTTCCACTCGATCAATTCGTGATGATGCATAATTGTAGATCCTGCGTGACTTCTCTGCCTCGGTAGATTCCGACTTCGGCCACGGTCTTTTGATGCAGCGACTGGCGAGTGAAGAGAGAGAGACGAGAGTGGCCGCAGCAATTGCTAAGATATCACTCATACGGTGAGGGGGGGGAGACGGGACAGAGAAATAGTGTTTAAGCTTACTCGCCTGAATCGCGTCACTGACTTGTTAGAAACGCTCTATTTGTGGATCTGAGCTTATTTTTTATCTTTCATATTGATACAAAAGGTGAAGATGAACTAGGCATATGCGTGTTGCATGAAGTGCATAGATACGTTATGGAACATTCTTATTGTTTCATGTAGTAGTTCCGATATAATCAAATTAGAAACAGTACTTTAATTAATCTTCATTGGTCTAAATGTTAGTCCAATGGTGCTATTGATATGTCAATTGCAACAGCCAGGAGAATACATGCTGCACTAATTCTATGAAGGCGCTAACTCTCTAGTTTCCTTCAGTGTTTCGTCTAGATAGCCAAATATATCAATATATCTTACAGCAATCGTTTCCGCCTCTCCCGTCGTCCATCAGGCGATCGCTTCTCGCCACTGCAAGTGAGCTGAACTTTGAATTTAATATCTCTGCACTCTCCTCATTTCACGCACTATTTTGCTTATCTCATTAGCTCATCTCAATTCGTCCTCACACCTTAATAATCTTACCATTATAATTTGAGATAAAATACAGGTAGGAATGAATTTGGTACCCCTACTATGTAACTATTTACTAAAAATAATATAAGAATGTTCTAAGGTCGTTGTGGAGGAGCTTCGTCGCATTCTACTGGAGCGAGACTATGATGGAGAGAGTACGAGGAGTTTGTATGAGGGAGGGGTGAGTGGAGAGTATTTGATCTTTGATCTTTATTCTCCAACGGGCGAATGGGGGATATGAGGTTGTCTTGTGGGGAGGGGAGAAACAGATAAAGATATCCTAGTTGTGAATAGCGGGATTGATGGGAATTCTAACCTGACAGAGTAGTGTTGTAGATAGATAATATCAGTCGTTTTGGACTGTAATTTTCATGAAATCTGCTTATCGAACAGAAGTAGTAGTAAAGTTGTCCAAAACGTATGCTCTCTACTTATCTGTGACTGCCGGGGAGATTTTTTTTATAAATAGCGAAAAGTCCACCTAGTCCTTAAGTTTGCTGTAGCTGACAGCCCCGTTTTGTGTAAACCATTTTTCTGGGCCATGCGTTTTCTTGTTTCGCTATTGTGTTATAGAAGAGCGGTTAAAAAATCAAACTATACCAACTTTCTTCCGATTACATCCACCCACTCTTTAACAATTTTCTGCGCCCTGCGATTTGTTGCTTCACTATGGTGTTATCTCGCATCGGTGTTTCTTAATAACAATCTTGCTGAGAACACGTTGGGGTTTTATAAAACTAATCCTTGATGATCACAGCCGCCCACTCTCGTCCTTCTCATTGGCGCACTCTCAACTCTTCTCGATTCGACCAAAATGGGCGACGTTTTCGAGACTGACGCGACATGGAAAGCGCCCACTATGGTACCATGTAGAGTCAGAGAAGAGAAGAAGGAAAAGATAGATTGTGAGTTGGATATTGGAGTATGATAGCTGACTTTGATAGGGTAGCTCAATATTTGAACGAGGGTATACTCTCAGGCCAGAACAATTGATTACATGATAGTTATGCCCCTTTCATGAAACAAGTATCCCGCCTGTAATCCATTCGATATCGAAGTTATTCTGCGCAGGTTTCGACCAGCCCAGCGAGTCTTCCGCTGCTTCAGATTCGGATGAGACAATGAAGGAGCCGGAGGATCTTGTGACATTTGAGGACACCCAAGGTATACGGTAGACTAATAGGGAACAATCGATTCGTAGTTGAGGAATCAGGGATGTGAGAAATCTGTGGCTAGATTTTTATAAAACGTGCAGTTTACTTCGAAAATTTATATGAGTGCTCAACATCTTGAAATTATTCCTTTTCAGTCATAAATTCAAATAAAAAAATAATTCCGATTGATCAGGCAATCTTCTCGGTGAGATCGTACTAGATCATCTGCGGAAGGGCAGCGAGTACTTCAATGTGAGCTTTAATTTAGTTTCTTTTATGAATGATTAAAATAGGCGCTCTATAAGAAGATAGCAGACAGTTTTGTGTCTCGTTTTGGGTTTACAATTCACTATACTTCAAAAGTGGCGATTTGATTGCGCAGGCCAACAAACTTGTTACAATAATCATGTTGTTCTACTACACTATTTTTTTCTTGTTTATTACTCTTAAACTTTTCTGTCAGTGACTTTGGTACCTCTCGTAATGAGGTGATTGACTCTACACAAATGGGAAAATAGACTTGGCGGATCTCGGTTGCAGCAAAATAAATATATACTCTGCTAGATATTCGTTCACTAGTCTGTCAGTAGCCATCGATCCTATAAATAACAGGGAATGTTCTCGTCTGACATGGTTGAGACACGCGAGCGACGGCGCAAATTCACCATTGACGAAAACGAAGAATGCTGTACAAAGGAGGAGTTTGCTTTGTGAGTTGAAGAGATCAAAGAGCAACTATGACAGTCTAGAAGGCATGATTCTTAAAAGTGAGGGCGCATTGACTTGAGTGATGCTATTTCATGTCAAAACAGAAAGATCAAAGATCATCCCTTTCAATCCATTTCTCCTCTCATCAGATTCCTCCATTGTCTGGCCGATTGCTCGCCTGCAGTGTGTCTGTGCGGAAAGGTGAACCACGTGGAGACGTGCATGGCACTCATCAGGGTCAGTTAATTATTGTTGCGTCATCCATAGGCAATCGAGTCGTTATCAGGGCAATTTTGCCTGAAATATTGTCATAAGAACGAACATTCACTGAGAACTACTATTTTAAATTATGATATATAATGTGGCCGCCGGCTGGCACCTGAGTGACTGATTATGCCTAAATTTCGTGCGCATTGGGAATCGCAATGTTCCGCGCTTGTAAAACGTGCTGAAGACGAGAATAGCTTTTTCTTTTTATGCAGTATTTTGTTAACACCGGAAGTGACGTCACCCTTATCACTCTCCTTAATTTCAGTTGGCGGACAAGTATCTGTGTTCGTCGCTCTCCTCTTGGATGCTTGGACCACATGGGCCGGCGAGGAGACTTCTCGATGGGAGTTCACTCCACCACTTCATGCCACTCGCACTACAGTTGTATGCACATCACAAGTGAGTTGAAAACGGATATCAGAGTAATTAATTAATGAAAAAAAGTATTTGAAAGATAACGCAGCTGAAATGGGTATCTCGAAAATTCATTCAAACTAGGCATGATGGCGTTTCACGGTTGTTTTAAAAGTGTACGAAACTGGGATGCATCAATATACCTTTGTCTGGAAGCGCAACCAAATATAATATATGATGAATATGGTGCAATTATTATCGTAATATGTGAGATGTTACATGGCGCATTTACGTTTCATGGTCTTTGTAAGGGCGTTCCAAAAGGGGGTGATGCTGATATTTCTCTCAGACCTCGGGAAAAAACTAACATTTTTATGACTAATAATGCATCACATTCGGCGAGACTTCCGTCTGCCATAACTACCTAATGATGATACAATGCCCATTGATTGCAGAGTGATGGATGCGTGTCTGGTGACTCTTCTCCGTTTCTCCTCCGATGCAAATGTCTCTCAAACACTTGCCACAATCGCCGGAGACACTCACTCAGTGGGAGAATTCATCGAAAAACTGACCAAGTTCATCCAGACAAATGCAAGCATCGCCGTCTAGAAGACGGCTGGAACTATAGAAGACTGATCGGGACTAATCTATTCATTACTCACCATTGATGACATGTATGTGGTTGATTTTGGGAGATTGCGCATAAACTGTACGGTGATAGGACGTTTTGGAACTGCCGTTTAGGAATCGTCAACATAATTTTCTCAGAATTTCTTTGGGATGCGTTTGAGAACAATTAGAAACTTTTATATTTTCGGGTTCCTAAAGAGCAGTTCCAAAACGTACCCTATAGCACACTGATCGGGATTCATTACTCTACCATTGGTGACGTTTTGTAATGTCTGTAGTTGATTTTGGAAGATTTCACATAAACTGTACGACTAGATTCGCTTGTATCAAAGATACGCCCTTCTTGGATTCGGATAATGTAGAAATATTGTGTAAATAAGTATAGATGGATAAATTATACTTGTTGTTTACGCGTGCGGTGAATTGTCAGACCTCTAAGATCTTTCAAGTTACCGGTTGACTTTACTTGTGCTTTCGATTGTAAATACTCGAATATACTGAATACAATAATTTTCACATTTAATTCGTAAGTTCTACAGACATTACAGAACAAGAAACCTTCCGCATGGAAGGTCGCCAAAAAGTGGACTCTGGGTCTTAGGAAAGGCCCTGAGAGTATGATTGTACAAGGCTGTCTCCTCTTCCCCTCTCTTTCATCCACGCGTGTTCTCTACACGAGACGGGAATGGCAGCCGTGTTGAGAGAAAGAAAGATGGGCGGAGTCTCGCACTCTCCCCCACTCCTCTCTCTCTCGTCTCCTCTCTTTACCACGCGTCTCCCTTTTAGGGTTTGACTGCAGTAGAATTGCATCTATCTTCCTGTCGTTACATAAAGAATGAGATCTGTTTTCGAATCATTTCTTTAATTGTATTATTCTGATTGACAAAAATGTGTAAAAAAAATTAGTTCTGAATTTGAATGTTTTAAAATTGCGGGAAAATTCAAATGAGTAATCGAACGAAAATTCTTTATCACTTAATCGCTATGAACATACAATGGAACCAATAAATCAGTGCAATAACTTATCACGGCCCGTGATTCACGGGTAGATTCTCCTCTTCTTTTTTGAGTCGAAACAAAAAAAGTGGTAGTATTTTATGAAACTTTGATGTGGACGGATGCAATGGATGAGAGGGGAGAATTTGAGGAGGGGTCGTCGACGAAAGATCAAAGATCACTGGTAGTAGAGTTCAAAGTTGAATCCGTCGTGAATTTCATAGTCCTGGAGCGTGATGTGATCCTTGTAGATCGTGTACCACTTCTTGAGCACAATCTTCTCGTATCTGCAATTTAATCGATGTATCTATAAATGAATATATCAAAAATATTGAATATACTATTATTACTATTCTTTCACGAAAGGAATCAACAAGCTACCCGGTGGATCACGGTTCCGTCCAACTGTGAAAGAAATGAAAACGTTCCATTTGTAATGATACCAGACGATCTCTGTCGAGCAGTACAACTGTACAAAAAATCCCTTCACACCGAATACGCATGATGAGTCAACACTATGTCAATTGTCGTTTTACATCCGCTACAATCTCAATACGTCCATCTCTCAGAGGTATTGCGACGGTGGTGACTACAACAAAATCCAAATACAATGATCCCGTTCTTTGACAATATGAAATAGTTAAATAACAATAATCATTTAATTGTTTAAAACACCCGTACCGTGTTCCAGTCTGGGCGGCGATGAGCTTCTTGAGGTCGCCAATCGAATCCGTCGGATTGCACTTGATACGAACCTGTTGATGGAAAGATGAGAGATGGAATTACAGAACTATTTTATTATTAACACTAGCACGCACGTTCTAAACAAAATACAACAACTTTCAAAGTTATTGGTCAGCTAATGAAACATGAAACGTACGCAAATTTTAGATTTTATAAATGAATTAGTAGAATACGCCTATTTATAACTCGCTACACAATCTAATTCTTTTCCATGACCCTACAAGGAGCTGAAAGAAATAGTCTTACTTATTTCTGTTAATAAAGTAATTATTTGAGCTAAAACTCTCATTTCCCTCTCACCTTCTTGCCCAATCGGTCGTTGACGGTGATCTCGATCATCGGCATCGTGAAGTCACTGAAAGTGAACGAAATTAATGTAAAATTAAGAAATTTAAGCAGAAAACAGCTGAAATCAGTGCCGGTTACACAACAACGCGCAAGGTATTCGAAAAGGGAAAGACGAGGAGAGAAAGAGGAGGGCAGATAGAAACCACAGTGCGGCGGAGCGACTAGTGCTCGGTGGGACACACAAATTGTAGTAAAAACATATGGCGCAGTATTATTATAATAATAGTATGACCGACTATATAAAAATATAATATATGTTTTTTTGACGAAAAAATATTGAGAAGGAAGATCAATGTTTCAGTTTACCCAGAAAATGTCAAGCTTGACCGTAAAAATGATTGTAACAGAATTGGTTCAAAAATAAATTGTTTCCCAGCCTTTTAAACACGCGCATGGTTGACACAAATGTCTGCACGATATCTTCATTGCTATTACAAATCAATACTGAAGGTAACTCTCTCCGAGGGTACACTCGACCCCATGCTAATTTATTTTTAACGTCATTATTTTGTATAAAAATCTTTATTCTACAATTTCAAGCATACATTTGTGATTTCTCTTTAGAATTAATGGTCGGGCGGGAAAATTGATAATTGTTGATTCTGGAATGGATGTGGGGAACCGATCTCTACTCTCACAACATCTGCATGTACAACTATTGCGACTAGTCTCGATCAATCGATCGATAACCAATTATTGATCGGAAACGGTGGCGTGTGGTCGGAGACTAATACACAATACATCACAATCTACTAAAAAAATCGAGCTACTCAAAATAAAGGACTGGTGGAAGGTCAACATAGTGATGGGCGATACGGTCGAGCCTACCGTCTCTTGCTCATTGCAAAGAGGAGACAAGAGACAGTAGGTGTCGATCGATCGATTATTGATTGATTAAGGGAAAGAGGCTGCTCAGTTGGTGAATTCTCCGTGGAGCTTCTTCTGGAGAATGAGATTGTGGTGGAGCTCGGGCTTGATGTCACACACGAGCTGAAGGAGGCGAACGATGACCTGCAATGAACATTATAGATGAGCAATTGTCGATTACTAGTCACATCATTATTTTTCCTCGTCTTGTTGACAAGTAATTAATATTAATAAATATATATGTTATTAAGTGGTAATTAATATATACGGCAATCCCTGTCTCACTTCTCAATAGCGCATTCCACCAACGCTGAAAAACCCGCAGAATGCGGTTTCACAAGCTCTATATGCCTTCGAACCACAGAAGGTTTAATGATGGTCTCCTGTGTTCCAGTTCACCAATACTAATTGACCCCACTCCCATCTCCTCTACACCATACCTGCGGCTTGTTTCCGACGAAGCTGAAAACCCGGGAAAAACGGTTTCACCAGTTCTACATGAGCACTAACTATATAAGATTTAATGATGATTTGCTTTTTGCTGATTAGCCACTAACCCATCCCCTCTCGCCTCTCCACAATATTTACCTGCTGCTTGTTTCCGGCGACGTTTCTCTTCATCTCCTCCAGCTGTGCCTCAGTCTCCTTTCTGATCTGGTTGTCGATGTCGGCCTTGGTTCCGAGATGCTTGTCCTCGTATGCCTTGAAGACGGTCTCACGCTCCGCGCGGTACTTCTCGACCTGACAGAGAAGACGATCAATTAATTGTATAATGAGGGGATAACTACTATAATACAATATTTATCAATATCGCTTTAGGGGCGCTGGTCAAAATGGGGCTTCAGAGGTTTCAAACTACTACCGTATCCATCAATCAATACAAGCTACCGTACCTCAGCCTGAGCCTCCTTCTTGGCCTGCTTCAGCCTGGATGCCTTTCTCTTTCTGGCCTCGTTGATCTTCTCGGCGGCACGCTTCTCCGCAGCGAGCAGCTGCTGGATTCCCTGCGTCTGCGATGCCATCTTGTTCCTGCAACGAAGAGCAGTGGGATACGGTAAGTAGGAGTACGGTAATCGATCCAGCTGAATCGATTGCACGAAAAGAGGTATGGAAACGGTCGGGAACCGTTCATTGGAGAACAAGATACGTCGCACATACATATTCTGAAGGACTTTATTGAAAAATGATGAAACTTACTCGGAGACAATAAGACCTACGTACATTTGTATACAATACGAATAAATATATATGTTATCTATAACCCAATCTGATACCAAGCGAAAAGTGGGAAAGTCACTGGTATTGGAAAGAAACAGGAAGTATCTAATCAACGGAATCAGATTGGGGCAAACATCAATAAATATGCTCTTTTCGGGTTTTTGATTCTCACGGGAATTAGCTAACAACCACGCGGATGGATGGGGAAATATGATCAAACGTGCACTCGACCCTATAGAAACACAATATGAAAATGGTAACACTCTACCACAACCTACCGCAAGCTATTGCTTCATACGTTACCGTATCACAGTTATCGATTGACCCAAGGGCAGGAAGGAAATGAGCAACGCTATTGTGGATAAAGTGGATGGGGGTGAAATACAATCAATAATGATGCTATAGATCGAATGGCTCGCTCTCAAGCTAGGGCTAGATATGCTGCAAATACTTACACAACTGGCACTGAATAATGGACCCGAATCGGCTACTATTGGCGGGGGGGGGGGATCAGATACTACATCAATCGATAATCAAGCCTGCTCTCCACCGTATGCCGCATAGACGACGGCAGTGAGAGGCGGGACCCGCACGCTCCGCCCCCTCTCCTCGCCCTCCATTCGAACGGTGCACGTCATCTGAGGACCGAGCAACTCGTAGTAGGCGGGTTGAGTGACGCGAACCTGATATGACCATGAATTGTTTGAATAAGCACTGATACCAAAATTATCACCGTTTCATAATTATCGCAATAAATCTCAAATACACCAGGTTAAATCTGGATAATTGGTTAAATACATAGTGACTCTATCTACCCTCCAATCACTGCACCCTCGACACAATTGGTGAATTAGCACTACCACCAGTAATATCACCGTTTCACAATCAACTAAAAAGACCCAACAAATCTCGAATACAATTAATGAGCACAATCGCCGACTCTATTCACCGTCCAATCACTGCATTGCATCATCCCCCTCCACTCACCTTCACTCTCATCTCAGTCGCTCCTCTCGACTCTATGGTCGCCTTCATGCACTCCTTTGACAGCCACCACTGCTGGCGGGGAGGAGGGATCGACGGCTCGCGGACCTGCAACATGGCTTTAATTAAATCGGAGAATCATTGTGATTGTGGGGGGGGGGGGGGGTGGCAATGCCGCAACGCGACATTTCCGCAACGAGGTTTTTAACTGCTCTAAACATATCTGCATAACTCCACCAAAGTATTATCATGATCAGAACAGCGAGGGCGATCAAACCCACAAATTAACTAATCAGCTATAGGGACGGGAGCGTTGCACACCGATGAACGAAATAAATTACAACAGTATGCTCATTCGATAGCCCAAACTACACCATTCCGACTTATCTACTTCGATTAATAAAACAAATTGCTGAAATACTAAGAAAAATGCTTAGAAAGAGCCTCTTTGAACGACGCCGTCAGTCAGGAAGAGTTCAAAGTCAGTAGTGACTGGGTCAACTTCATGATGTGTTATCGCAAACTGATTATTTTTGATGCTAGATTTCGCAAATTAACGAATATATTAATCGCCCGTTTTGTCCCTCAGACGAATGATCCGAGCAAATTTGCTCATTATTGAGTGCAGAAGTAGATTGATCGAAGCTTCAAAATGAACTCCTACGAGCTTGAACGCTTCAAATACTGTAGTTCATGGAGAGCGCATTCATGAATATTTAAAAAAATTGATTTTCTATTAAACCGCGAAGTGTATTTTCTTGAAATTTGTGCAAAACACGGAGAACATCGATGGTCACAGTATATTTTTTTAACAGAAACATACACGTCGCGGTTTTTGAGATATTCAATAAACGTCGGTTTTCTGTTACAAATTTACAATTTTCAAGAGCTTTTTTCTCAATCAATTGAATTGCGATGGCATTTTCGTTTTGATTACAATTTTTGTTTGCGCGTAAGCTATGTATGGTAGAAATAGGGGCCTGCAACTCTTTATTTGAAAATCATGCAATTGGCACCCCCTTCTATCTTTTCTCGTGTATCGTCTTCATTGTTCTTATTTATTCTTCAAGTGCTGCAGTGCTCCATCTTTTTATCCTCATTATCAAAATATAAAATAACGCATAGTTATTTGTGCAAATCCGTTTGCAAATTTTCATTGAAAGATTACGGTATTTTGGCCTCAACCGCGTCGCAGGTAGTACTGATTTATTGCGTACTCAAAAATTCACACGCCCGTCCCTAATCAGCTAATTAAAATTTCGCTAATTTTCCGAAAGTTCAAAATGGTCAGAAAAATACAGCAACAAGCCGAATCGATGGAGGTTAGCAAAAATAGCAAACCAACAGGGAAAAAATCACACAGATTTCACGAGTTTGAGCAAAGGTATAAGCCGTTGCGGAATTGTCACCCTCCCCCGTGATTGTTGCATTTCCCATTTAATGCATTCACCAGAAAAAAAAATTACCTGCCTGCTCAGGGTTTCAGTAAAATATTAATAGCTCACCATAGGTTTCATTCTCATCTCAATCTCTGCCATTCTCCCTCTCGCACACTCGTTGCGGACGATGAGCGTGACCGGGAACTCGCACAGACTGCAAAGGATTAGAGATCAGTACAAGTCTATAGAAATTCCATCAATTGCTTCTCCCGCCATTCCGCGTTGCACCAGGATATATTAACAATTGATGAGTTCCATGTATTAATTCCATTCTTGCGTCAATCTTGTACAAAAAGAAACCCATTACATTCTCGCTTCTCCTATCCCATATCACAACGTCAAAAGTTCACGTTTCATTACGACAAACTTCTCTGTCAAGCAAACACCCACCCACCTCTTGGCAGCAAAGTCGTGCTCGACCGGCTGCAGCTGCACGGCAGAGATGAAGACGGGCGGACTGCCGCCATCGTCGGCCGTCTCGTCGGGAGGAATGGGAGAAGCGACGCCACCTGATTTATTTTATTTTTGTTAATAAAGAAATAATGTAAGGAACTGTGGAATTATTGTGGAACTTTACAATTTCATCTCCCGCATACAACTAGTGAATTACTCCTCAAGCAATTTTGAAGCAGATGGCTGATGAACAAAAAAAATAAATAATTTATCGCCTGCCCCGCACTTCACGTTTCTGCTCTCATTCAAGACGATTCAGGATAATTTGCGCTGATAGCTTTCCCAGAGGTAGTAGGACTAAATATAAATTAAGTACCGGGCGTTGCCAGCGAGAATCCGAGCTGGAGTCCGGCCACGTGCAGTCCAGCGGTAGCGAATGGATCGGGCAGGAACGACTCGCCGAGAAGGGAAGTGACCTGAGAGGAGAGAGAGATTAGAAAGGAGTACACGGAAGAGACTAAGAGGATATCAACTAAACACGGATGAACTGCTCCTAACTATAAGAATCAATCGCGAAGCACGGCTTCTCCAGGAGTAAGTCAACACTGATCCATTTGATATAATTTATAATTATAAACCTTCAAAGCATAATTAAAAATGTACAATCAGTATCAGTGCTTCAACGTTTGATTTAAAGATAATCAAAAATAGAATAATTGATGAGATTGCGACTATGATTTCCACCCCTCATGTCACATCAGTGTTTCACTACTTCGTCAATTGAAATACTTTACTGAAATCTATAGTCTTTCCATAACTTATGGTTCTAACAAAACATTCGAATCCTCAGGCACACCAATCTCTGCTTCACTCACCAGTCCATCGTTTCCCACGACATTCGCCTTCCACGCCACGCCCACAATCAGTCGCCGTCTGCCCCACTCGATGCGCTCCGGATCCTCCTGCAGCGAACACTACCGTAATTCCATAATCAATACTCTACCGTAACCCATCTCTCGATCGATTCATGGCACTAGTTTACTTTACGGGACCACGAGGCGACCGCTTGATTCACACCGTATAGCACGGTTTTCTTGGTACAGTAAAATAAACTTGTTTCCGATTCGTCCCTCTACCGTACCTCATCAACCGGCAATGGCCATTCGGGTGGTTTCTCTCCCTCAGCCAATCTCCACTCTCCTCCATCTGGTCCTCCCTCTCCATCGGGCGCCGCCACTCGCACGCACACCTCCTGTGATTGACCGAACTCCAGACGAATCACTGCAAAATCCACGATATTCATAGCATTTGACATAGAATATTCCACGACTCTAAAGACAAAGCAACCGACAGCAATAGTCCGGCAAACTTCCGTTCCATCGCCTATTTATCCCATTAACTACGTCTACTTGTTATTATATCGGATATCTGCAGCTAAAGCCCTACCATTAGTCGTCTCTGCTCCCGCACTCTGCACAGCCGCCAGTCCGCTCTCCTGCTGCAACAGCACGGCACCGCGCTGGCGCGATGCGACTGAAACGCGGACACGCGTCACTTCGACGCGCGCCAGCGCCGCTTCGTGTGGGGTGAGCGCATTGCGCAGGCAGAGCGCCACTAGTCCGTGGTACGGGCCTGCAATATTATTTACATTAGAAACAATATACAAGAGAAAAAAAACAATTATGAGCAACAGCAATTCTGCCCTGATCATCGTTGACGGACAGATAAGATAAGGAAATGCGAGATAGTGCTTACCAAGGACACGGGTAGTGGCGTGCAACAAGTACGCGACGCGCGTGTCGATTCTCGTGCGCCATTCACGCGTCGCTCCGCCCACTCCACGGTAGAGCAGCAGGATGGAGAAGGAGTGGGAGGCGGATGGAAGGGCGGGCGCACGCAACTGTAATTTATATATTGTTTCTGGGCAGTTGAGGAATAACTAATTCACTAATTGATTCCTGTTCATGACCAAGTGCTGAAACACCCATCTCCCTTCTTCCACAATTCGACGTGTTTTGGTTCTCACCAAAAGCTGTTGTTTGAATTATAAAACATGTGAGCATTGGTATGAGAACACGACGGATACGTTGTCACAAGGTGAATCTATATTCCCAGAGCTACCGTATCCATCCCTTTCTACCGTACCTGTATCACGACTCGTCTCCTCGCTCCCCTCTCCATCCTTCCTCCACTCGCTCCTCCCCTCAGGGCGAATGCTCGCACGCCGGGTGTGGAGGCGAGATCGAGCGGCGGAATGGACAGACGCAGATCGGTGATACTGCCGCCACCTAAGCATATCAACAATTGGTATAACAGTAGCAGATTTGCTGTTCGTTCTTCAATAGCAAGGCAGGATTCATACAACAGACTATGCAGCTTACACAATGCTGATACGCAACTACTGAAACACAAATCTTGCCAGCGCGCATTTTCCAATCTCCAAAACAAACTGTCCATCGTGTCTACACCTCATATCACGCCTCTCACGAGAGGCTCGGGACAGAGTGACACTAATCTGTCACAGCTGCCATTTTCGATGTTGAGTTTTTCACGTTTTTGGATACCACTAGGTCCAACTAAGATCCCAGTGAGATATTATGCCACAGAAGTCATTCCTCAATTTGCTGTAGCTACTGTAAGGTGCAGCCGGCGAACTTTGAAGCCGTTTTTCAGTGTTTCAACGCAATTTCTGAGAAAACTTTTCGCTTAGAGCTGGGGCTACTTTTCCACGCTCTTTCGATCTGTGAAATTCGTTTTCGATTGGTCTTTGAACTTTCGAGAGAATCTTTATTCTTGAATGTATTAAAATCCGCTCGAAAATACCGCACTTTTATTTTACTATCGCCTCGGGCTGGTCACAAGGATTCGAATGATATGTCTAAGCTCTCCCAACTCGGGAGTTGATGACATATTTCGTAGTAAAATGTGTTAAATATTGCATTTTCTGTCTTTCTGTGCACCACTCACCGCTAAATTCAACAGAAATGAACGCATAGCGCGCGGGAGAACAATGGAAGTCCTATTCATTCATCACGAGTGAGTCGAATGAATCGGTATGAAATGTCGATAATCGCTGAATTTGACACAATTTCTTATGAAATATGTCATCAACTCCCGAATTGGGAGAGCTTAGACGTATCATTCGAATCCTTGTGACCAGCCCGAGGCTATGGAAAAATAAAAGTGCGGTATTTTCGAGCGGATTTTCATAGATTCAAGAATAACGATTCTCACGAATGTTCAAAGATCAATCGAAAAACTAAATACACAGACCGGAAGAGCGTGGAAAAGTAGCCCCAGCTCTAAGAGAAAAGTTTTCTCAGAAATTGCGTTGAAACACTGAAAAACGGCTTCAAAGTTCGCTGGCTGCACCTTACAGTAGCTGCAGCAAATTGAGGAATGACTTCTGTGGCATAATATCTCACTGGGATCTTAGTTGGACCTAGTGGTATCCAAAAACGTGAAAAACTCAACATCGAAAATGGCAGCTGTGCCAAGTTCAGTCCGAACCTCTCGTGAGAGGCGTGATATTCTCCTTCAAATTGCAATATCAACCGGTCTCTCACCTCCATCCGTCTCTTCTCCTCCTCTCTGCCCTTCTCCTCCCTCCACTCCCTCTTCCACCACCACTCTATCAACTGCATCCACTGCCAGTGCCACGCCCTCCACCGTCTCCGACCCGCTGTTCGTAATGTCGACGTGCAGGGTGAGCAACTGCAATCACAGATGGATAAGTGGATCAGGTGTTCACTTTGAAGTTACAAGTTGAAGTATTGTCGGAATCGAACACCAAAGTCACATCTCAAATCAATCCACCGCTGCAACCTAAAACCCACTAGTCGCACTCAATTGAGAAAGCGACAATGTGGCCAGCAGTCAGGTTTAGGGGACAACAAAAATAATAGCATTATTGCAGACTTTAATTGTACAAACGATTAAAGTCACATCTCAACTTCGGAGGCGCAAAACGTTGCAACCCAAAACCAGCTGGTCGCACTCAATTCAAGAGTGGCAATGGGTTTCTAGGCTACTGTGTGTCTTCCTACAGCACTTCCTCTTCCTTGCTACCGTACCTGATCAGTGTAGAGTAGTGATGGGAGGTTCCTCGTGCATCGCACATCACACAGGGGCCAGGCACGAGGGGAGACGTGCGCACGCAGTCGCTGATCAACAGCGTACACCACAGACTTCATCTGAAGATACGAACATTATTTTAAATTGAGACATTTTACACTCCCATCAAGTTGCTCATACTGCTCATACATTTATCCGTCTATATACAAACCAGGCAACCTGAAATCACACAGGTTCATATAAGACTACTCTAACCACAAAGGGATTGATATTATAGATCTCAGATTCCGCGTAGTAACAACTACTTCCATGACCCTAAATCACCAAGTTCTCTATTTTTATTACCTGTGCCTGATTTCCATTGAGTCTCCTTCCCCGTATCTCCAATCCAATTTCTCCATTCGCCATCACTCCCGGAGCACACGTCAATTGGAATCGGAGACTGGAGACACGGAACTCGGCAATGGCAGAAGAGGGCGTCAGCCATAGCTCCACCTGAGAACAGATTAGATATCGGTTGATCTTATGACAATCTGCAGTATCCCCAGACAGCAGATAAGCACCACCTGAGATCAGATTATACATGACAAGCTGCACTACTCTCAGAGAACGATATTAGTGTCAAAAACCAATCGATAATACCGTACCATTCGTGTCTCGTTGGGAGTCAGATTGAGGATGTCCACATGGTGCGCTCGAATGTCATCGTCATCGTCACTGCCCGTGCCATTCGATGACGAGCCATTCTCTGCAACAACAAAAAATATAAATAACATACAGCAAAGATAAACATTCAGACCACCAGGAGTTTAGAATGTGTGTAGTAGTTAGGAGGTTTTCGGTTACAAATACACTACTAATACAATCTGAATCAGGCCAGGTTAATACGTCGAGAGTACCGGTTATATAAAAACAAAACTAAATGGTTGTTTTGGGTCACGTATTAAACAAACCTAGTTTATTCCGTGTTTCACAGCTTTTCCGAATGTGGGGAATTGGCAAGTTGTCAGTGAAATGGACTAAATGCTCTCACCTCCCGCTCTCCTCCTCACGTCACTCACTCCCAGATGCACGTCTCTCAGTTGCAGTGGAATGGCCAGAGGGTTGCGGACGCGCAGCTGCAAATGATGAGTACATTGATATTCCACTGCTTGATCAAGAAATGTCGATTGTTAGGAGTAAATAAGCAACCTAAATTAGAAGTACAAGCAATCACGCGACTTCTAGTGTGATTGCGACATCGATTCACCAGATCCACACACTTTTTTAAAAAACACCCCTACCAAATCCCTACAGCACAGCAACAAAATCCCCAATCAATCAATAACCGCACCGTACCTGCACTCTATATCTCTCTCCACTGGGCGTCTCTCTCACTCTCGTATTGTCCGTACCCGCATCGCTCACAATGTGCATGGGGCGGAAGGCCGTCGACGTTCCTGCAATCAGACAGTTTTAGAAAGTCTCTAGAAAGAAAAAAAGCTCCACACGTCTCCCCTCATGTCCTATCAGACACAAGGTGGATCATTGCACTATTCACATGGCTCCATCTCTAATCCATATTTCCCTTCTCTTTTTAGATACCCCTTCTCACCAGCGACAGCATGGAATGCGGCTCTCTCCATATTCCTCCACTTCTCCTCCTCTACTCTCCCTCCTCCTCCATTAACAACCTCTGCACTGAGTGGTCGTTCGCCCGCAATCACTCGTGTCTCTCCCACTTCCACCAGTGGAACGGGGATGGATCGAGCGGCAGCCTCATCGATGGAGGTACCCGCGTGACGGGCACGCACTCTGAACATGGGAGCACGATTAGTCGGTCGACAAATCTCAAATGAGACCCCTTTTCTATTTTACACTCTCGCCTGGCGAAAGGCAGTTTCATGGTAGCCAAATAACATTGCGCGACTGCTGAATTTAATGGGAAAGATTCATTCTTTAAGAACCCATAATAAGTTATTACCAATTTTCCTCACCGTCCATAATGTGCCAGATTCGTCTCCATCTCCACTCCACTTCTCTCTCTGGGTGCGACCAATCTCTCTGCTGCTCCAATCGCCGTCCCTCCATCTGCTGACCACGACGACAACTCGAAGGCCAGACGCTCCTGCAATTGCATAGTGATGATGACATATTTACTTTCAATTCCATTTTCACATTCCTGTTATAAAATATATGCGTACTCTCATAAACAACTCGCGCTCCCACCAAATACGACGCTATACCGAGCACCATTTACAGTCGATTTCGAAGCTGACAATGCCCTCTGGCACTTCTCCCTACTACTCAATACGATTCATTCGGATGCGCTCCTTCCATTCTCATCATGGTGGGATGCCCCTCTACCGATCTTCCCCTATATAACCCCGACTAGAACCTCCATCAATCACTTCTCCATCAGTCAGTTCTCCTGACTAACACTTCTTCTCCACCCTCCACCTTCATCTGTCTACCCCAATAATGCCCGTCTCGCCCAACCTCGCTTCTCTCAAGAAGAACACCGTGGATGGCATCGAGCGCAGAAAGGTAAATTATCCTTATTAATCATATTTTAAACTGCATGAGGAATCATTAATTGTAATATTAATTTGCTATAATTACAGATGACCAAGCAAGCGCCGATGGTTAGCAACTGCCCCGGAGGCCTCGCTCCCATCAGCGAGGATTTCGATGAAGAGATGGAGGAGGAACAAGCATCGTACCAACAGATCGTGCCCGTGATTGAGCCGGTAAGAGAAGCTTCTATCAACCCAGTAGTGCCGAATTGCTTATTATACCATTAAAGTATCCACATTTTCGAATACTCTTCTTTCATTCAGATCTCCCATTCCCTTGGTAGATCTCCCATTCCCTTGGTAGATCTCCCATTCCCTTGGTAGATCTCCCATTCCCTGGTAGATCTCCCATTCCCTGGTAGATCTCCCATTCCCTCATATCACATCAACAATGTAGCCCTGTCTCAAAAATCAGAAAATGCTCCTCAACGTGATCTAGGCCTCCAAGTTGTCCCCTCATTGCTTAGAACTGCCTCTATCGATACCCGCATTAGTAAGGCCCAAACTGCATTATTCATCATGCTACGTGCTGTCTCTATCAATTGTGCTGATATTCTTTTAAAATGCTTTCAAACATATGTTCTACCTCACCTTGAATTTGCTAGTCCGTTCTGGAATCCCTATGTAAAGAAGCACTGTGAGAGGCTTGAGAAGGTCCAACAACAATTCACTCGAATCCTATTCTATCGATGTTTTCCTTCTCCGTCTTATCCAATTGGTCTTCCTTCCTATCCTCAACGTCTGTCTCACCTTGGTCTTCAAGCGCTTTTTGAGAGGAGAGTCATCTTTGACTTAGTTTTCGCCCGTAGAATAATGAATGGCGAGACCATCTTAGATCGTAACAAATTTTTCATCTTCAAACCCATTCGTGATAGAACGAACACATTTGGTGTGCACATAGAATGTACTAGGTCAACGCCTCGATTTCATTGCTTTCCCCGTAGAGTTGCTATGCTACTGAATACTCTTCCCCCTTACATACACAGGTCACCTAGTATGAATGTTTACAAGAGTCGTTTACGTGAATTAGATTATAGTAATTACGATATTAGCAAATATACCTTTCGTTAGTTTGCATTGCATTACTTCCCCCCTCCCAACATCATCCCCCTCCTATTAGAGATCACTGAGTCTGCTCCCGGAGATGAGTCAACCTGGTCGTCCGAGTCCCCTTCCTCGGATCCCTCCTCTCTCAGTCCACACAGAGAACAACGACCAGACGATGACAGATGGGACCACGACGATTGATCTACACACTGATTTGCCCCTATTGCAACCTCCCCCCCCTTCCCAAACGATACTTCCCATAGAGAGTCTTTATTTACTGTACATCGTTCGTGTAATCACACATTATTCCGTTGCGCCTTCGGGCGTCGATAAAATATATATATTCGCGTCAACATTACAGGCCACTCCACAGGCTATTGCCATTCGAGCCACTCCCAGCCGCCTGCTTCCCATCCACGAAATGGAGGAGGATGAAGATGAGGAAGAGGAGATTGGAGACTCCGAGGAGGAAGAGGTAAATTTCTTTCTTTCCATCTCATCCATCACACATTATTTTCACGCTTACTAGAGCAACATTATACTTAATATACATATTGCCGTTCCAGGCTCCCTTCACTCCCAACATGACTGCCGTTCCTCTCACTCCCGAGCCCGTCCTCGGCGATGAGGAGCACTACGACATGATCTCGCTCGGATCTTCTCCTCTTCGCTTCCTCGATGCCAACCTATCTCCATCCTTCTTCCCCCAGTCAGACTCCCCTCCCGCTCGCATCTACACTCCTCCTCCTCCGATGGACCGCGACCCTTCTCCGCCCATCCGATTCTTTGATCTGGACGAGTATGAGTTGGCGATCACCGACACCGAGGATGATGGAGACGAAGACGAGGAGGAGTACGAACTCGATCCCAATCCATTCGGTCTCAATGAGGCATCGGAAGAGGAGGACAGAGAGTTCGCAGAAGTCCCCGTCGACGTCCGACGCCTGATCATCGAGCGTGTACGACTCGACTTTGAGAGATTCGTGGCTGCAGCAGCACAACCGCGACAAATGCAACTGATGGACAAAGATCAGCGGGAGCAGCGCATCAAAGAGCTGCGAGAGGAGAACGAGCAGAGGTGAGTAGCGTGCTAGCTTCAAATCTGCTATGTTCGTTCCCGTTTCACAAGTAATTCTTTGTAAATTTTATTAGTAATCCAATCGAATTGCAGTGCCATTGTGCCTCCTCGCTTCTCTCGTTCGTGCGGTGTCTGCTACACCGAATCTCCTCGTCAGAGATCCGTATTCGTGCAATGTGGCCACACAACTTGTTCAGCGTGCGCCCTTCAGATCGCCGATGGATCGACCCTTCTCGTTTGTCCATTCTGTCGAGAAGAGACTGACTTCATCAAGCTTTTCGAGACGGAAATTGAACAAGGGAAGGTTGAGAACGAGAAGGTCGCCCCAATGGTTCCGACTCTGAACCACGAGGACAAGGAAGATACTGCCGAAGCCCACTCCTCCCGTCCTACTCGTCCTCGTCTGTTCAGACGTGCAATCAATTTTGTCCGATCATTGTTCAACTAATTAATTATCCGAATGTAATTCGTAGGTTACAAGTCCTAACTAGCTCTTTCTAATTTTATTTGTGTACTGTCTCTTTAAATGATTAAATAAACTAAAAGTTTAAAGTGGATGATTTCGCATTACACATCGTGTGTCCACTCAGACACAACGCAAATAACTTCCATTCTGCTCTAAAAATGGCTCCATATTTCCCTTGTACACGTTGCAAGTTGACCAGGGTAAACAATATCGTCATTCGCCTCTGTCCAGACTAATCTCTTCAATTCGTTGTGTTGTTCCGCTTCCTCTCGAACCCGTCATCACATGAGTGAACCCAAACAACAAACACACACACGTGCGCACACCGGCGTCTCTGTCTCTCTCAATCTCTCTTCACACGCGTGTGCAGTGAGTGGTGTAATTGCCCCCATCGCTCGTCTATAACCACGCGGTAATCAATCGATACCGTACCCTCTCAACTTCTGCACCTTGCTCGCTACACTCCACCGGCGTCACTCACGCGCCCCTCATTGCAATGAACGTGTCGTGTCTATAAACACATGTGCTTAGCCCTCCTCGCATTACTCTTTGCCTCCCTTATCTCGTCCCCACTGTCCGCTGCCTTTCGCTTTCCGCGCCCTCTCTCGACTCGCCAATCGTACTAATAATGGCAGACGGTCCTTCAATGTTCCGTCAACAACGACGTCCAGATGTACTCGATGTATTCGATGATTACTACTATGAATCCGACGATGAAGTCGGCTCGTCCATGGGATCGAATGAAGACGACGATGCGATGACGGATCTCACCGATACTGAAGATGAAGGAGAGAAGGAGAAATGCAGCTCGACGTCAATCGAAGACATTGACACTCAAGCGTGAGTTATCATTCCAAGTTTTCAATGTTACTCCGCTAGAGAACATTTATTCGCGCAAATACCGCATGACTGTATTTGCAGCGACATCCCATCGCCGCACTTTTCACGCGCATGTGGCGTCTGCTTCACGGCCAATCCGCGCCGGCGCGCTGCATTCGTACCGTGCGGGCACATAGCGTGCCTGTCGTGCGCGCATCAGTTGGCGCGCAACCGGCGACCGCAATGTCCCTTCTGCCGCACCGAAGCCACAGTGATGCGGCTGTACGAGGACGAGATCGGGGGCGAGCAGCATAGTACAAAGGAAGGAAACGATGGAGACCAATCGATAAGTGCCCCTAGACAATACTCTCTCACAGATGCTCCCATACACTACCCTCTCACAGATGCCCAACTGTACAAGCTGTGTAAACTGTACTTACTCGTCCTATCCATTGCTTGCTTTTGGGGATATTTGATATCGTGATCACGCACTGCCAACGATGAACATTTTCTGTGATAAATCATTTTCCCATTCATCTACCACTCTCCAATAAATGGTCCCCCGCGACAACTTCAATGATAGTCGACTTAACATTGTATATTGTATCTACTAGTCCTTCAAAATCGATAACTCGTGTAAATCCATTCGATCGATAAGCTCTGTTCACCTCTGCCAGACTCCATCGCTTGCCGACATACTCGGGGAAGGCAGCAGCATATGCAGCCAGCTGCAGCTGCACCTGTCCTCCTTTCGACCATCGATGAGCGGCGAGGAAGCGGTAGAAGGCCGTCTTGCGGTGCATGCGGGCACGCTCGAAGGAGCACGACGCCAGCCAGAGGGCGAGACCAACGCACGAATCGTTCTCCTGAATACAGACATATAGTTTCACTTTTAAGCAACTAAAGTTGACGCAGTAACATATTTAAAAAAAATATTGGTTACAGTGTGTAGGGAATGGGAAGTAAGGCACATTTCGTCGTCCGATTAAAAAAATAAGGATACCTACGCCTATCATCGCAACTTGAAACCAGGAAGAACCGCGTTGGCACACCTATCCATTATTCCCAGTTATTCGGAGGTGCATTATTTTTGTGACATGCTTCTTTGCACTATTGAAAACGCCATGCACTTTTTAAATATATTTTTTCTTACTGCAACCCGGAACCGCTGGGTGTTATTTTTTTCTTTCCTTCTCTCACTCTATTCACAAATTAAAATTTTGCCATTCTAATATAGATAATCTCTCACAATGGTGGTCAGCCGGACGAGCTGTGCTGCAGCGGAAGTGCGCATTTCGAGGTGGGAGAAGATGCGCCACGCGTGCAGACCCGCACGCAGCAGCGACGGCCAGCGACTGCAATTGTACCGTATACTCACTAATTGATCAATCGATAATTTGAATTATTGATTTTCAATCTTCAATCCCGCAGAGATTATTCAATAACGTGTCTTCCGTCTCACTTTTCTGATAGCAACCCATCCACTCGCCCCTACAAACTACTGATAAGACGCCAACTCTCACTATGGTCTTTCACCTTCATAGAATATTCCAGAGGGTACAATCGCTCAATTAACACGTGGTAAATTTGAGCAAAAGTTGTTGCTTGAAATCGATAATTTTTAATGGCAACGTTAACGTCTGACATGATAAATATGTAAATGTAAATTTAAAAAAAAAATAATTAGATTAACGCACGCTCCATTCTGCAGCAGTCCTCCGATGGCATTGTCGACATAGTCGCATCTGAACTGCGCTCCGTTCAGATGGGGATGGGCGAGGTGCAGCGAGTAGGCAGACATCTCCTGCAAAGGGAGAGAGGGTGGTTAGAGAGGGGAATAGTCAGGTTGTCGTGACCCGCAACATCACCGTTTCGTATGCGGCATAAGACTGATTGAAGTGAACACAAAACGATCTCATGAATTCTCGTAATTTAACTTATACACATACATAATATAGAAGCCGCTTTCATCATCCCTATGCAATCCTTTCCCGTCCACTTACCAATGCGAGTGCGTGATGCAGCCATGCATTGTCCGCAGCGAACTCCTTCTTCACCGCCTGGTACTGCATGTGCGCAAAGGCGTACAGACCTGAAACAGCCCAGTGATTATGTTTTTAAAAATTAAAAGAGAGCAACTTGGTATTTTTCCTTCGAAGGAACGTTACGATTGTTGTCGCACATCATCAACTATTTAATAAACGGCCTTGAAACATGAGCTCAACTAGTGTTTCTACAAGTTCACAAAACAAATTCCTTAGCATTTCTGATTCACCAGGCATTAATACTTTACACAGTTTTAAATATAATAAAATGTGTATGCCCACCAAACAGAAAGGACAGATCAGCCAGCCGTCTCATCTGCATCTGCGGCGACTCGGCGGCGTATCTGCAATAGGGCAACTTTTTTGTAAGCCGCCCGCTCCATCCGCGTTTCTACATCTTTTCAAATACGAAAGAAGTAACGGATCGGTGATTAGCATAGGTAACACCAGAAAAACAACAAAATAATGCTCACGTCACATCCGCGTTTCTACACCTGCTCAAGTATCACAGAAGTAACGGATCGGTGGTGAACAGCACTATTCATGCCAAAAACAACCAATTGCTCACGTCACAGCGGCTCCTCCCGCTCCTCCCTTCTCTCCATTCCCTCCTCCTCCTCCACTCGTTCCTCCAAACCACTTCTTCATCCCCGACGCGAGCGACCGCGAGATGCCCCGCCGATTCGCCACGCTCTCGTTCAGCGTCCGCATCAGACGCTCCACATGAGGAATCTGAATGCACGTACCGTAATCAGGATGTATTAGACGTTGAACACACCACCGTAGCAAACAATAGTCAGTAAGTGATAGCTGCTACCGTACTCACTAGATTATTCCTACAGTAATCCTCTATCAATCGAGTGCAAGCATCCTTGTCTGCTTGCGTCGTCACTCGTCTGCTGCCTTCTCCCGTCCATGGACCATCGGGAGACAGTGGAGGAGGAGAGGAGAGCGGGTCGAGGGGGTGGAAGGAGGAGGAAGGAGAGGGAGACACTACTGCAACGGGATGTATTCATTTCATAGTGTTTCCCTGTAAACATGCAATAATTATCACTTGTCTACTTTAGAATGCTTAGAATGCAATGTGAAACACCAATTGCGCCATTTTGAAAATGAAGCAAAATTGCGCAGGTCAGAAAACTAGTTTTCCAATTTTCCATTCTCAAGTTCACCGCGAATCCACGTTTCACCTCTACCTCTTCCACTGTACACTGCACGTTTTGCTGTTCCGAGGTTCATTACGAGGAGTAGATATGAATAAGCCAACACTCACCATTCGACCCTGCAGCATGCTGCATCTGCTGCGTCGGCGGGAGGACGGTCGAGGGGGACGCAGAGGCTGCAGAACTGATCGAGTAGGAGGATGCGATCGTAGTGATGCCCATGCTGGGAGAAGAGGGCGACGCCTGTAATATTACCCCCATTTGAAATTGGGAATATTAATATTAATCGATATTCACTCCGACAAGGTACACAACAGCAAAACCATGAAATTGAAGTTTCCTAAATATCAGAAATAACAAAAATGATTTGAAGACCAATTCAAACCACTCACATTTCCGGCCGCTGCAGCAGCTGCAGCATTGGCCTTCTCTATCAACGACAGCCGGGCACGCTCGAGTCCCGCCTCGAGGATGCGGTAGGGAGGGAGACGACAGAACCACGGATCGGGTGAACCGATACTGCAAGGAGAAATGTGAGAAAGAGAAGGGGTGAAATGGAAAATGAGAAAATGTTGAAACAACCACTGGGAAGTTTCGAGTTGCATGACTTTTTTTAAAAAAAGTTGTAATGTGAACACCAATCGGTAATAAATGCGAGTACATGCATATTTTAACAATGCTATGCGAATGGATCTATTTAACTTTTAATTTCGTATTATCTGCGCTCATTCGATACAAAGTAATAGTGCGAACAAGACCAGAGACCATATCAAACTAATGCGGCAAATGCATGATAATCCCAGTGAAAGAGAGCGAGCGAGCGGAAAGAGGGCGGTGAAAGTGCCAAACATGTATGAATGGGAGTTTATGTCGACATCGATGGAAAGACAAAATTCAAGCTGAATATATTAAAATTCAATAAGGGACTAATCAAATACTAGTTGCCAATACGACTAGTAGAATAAAGAAATGCGCGCATTGATAGACGGCGATGTGAGAGATAGAGATAGAAATTGAAGAAAAGAAGTTACAACAGCGCAAATCTTGCTGCATACTTTCACTAAAAATAACGCTTCAGTTCAAGAGCGCTCGTCGTCGGATATCCAGGAAAGTTAGAGGTTCCAAAAATTTGAATAACTTGTAGTATTGAAGATTCAAGAGCGCATCAAATAAATTAGAAATATTGTACATTATTCGGCATATCTTGTACTATTCAAAACTAATCAATAAATTGATGCTTACCCATCCACTCTTGTATGCATAATTAAGGTTTCAATAGCGCATCAAAAAACATCGGAATATCCTACAATATTCGGCGTGCCTTAGTCCTTTAATCAGTAATTCTGTGCTCACCCATCATCTCCATTCTCGGCCGTCCTCACTGTCTCCAGTCTCAGCTGGCTGCACGACTCGATGCCGTACGTCGCGCACATCTGGGAGAAGATCTCCCGCGACCTGCACATCAATAGGAGGATGTGGTTTCAGGTCAGGGCCATTATTGATTGACCGATTACTGTAATAAAAAAAAATTATCATCTACCGTACCTCTGTTCATCGTGGGACTCGTACACGATGACGTAGTGCTTGAGTGTGGTGGGTGTGGTCCACACGGGCTTGGCGCAGTGAGAGGGGCCAAGTGAGATGCCATCGGATGAATGCTGAACATAATCAATCAATATTCCCCATAAACATATAAAAAACAAAGGAAAAAAAGAAGAAACAAGAGAGACAGCGCCCTAAAACCTTCCAAGTCCCACAGGAAATTTTCCGATAATCACGCAACGCTCGTCCAAAATAGCGCGGAACACGGAAAAGTGACTGCAACTTGTCAAAATGGGGTATTGTCGAGCGGAAAGTACAGGAACCACAACATATTCTTTCGTCCCTTGCCCGGTAAGTGACGAGAGAGACGAGAGAAACACGCAACGACTGTTGATCTTTCGCCGCAGAGAGAAGGGGGGATTGTGTGCGCGGCGCGGCGCGTAACGCGCGCGTTTAGCACACACGCAAGAGGAGAGGGGCGGGGTTAGGAGAAAATTTTCAGCCATTTTGGAGCAAAATGGAAGAAAATGAGGGGAAACGCACAGGCAGGGTCTTGTAAATATACAAAGAACAAAATATATTTAATTACAAACTAATGAATAATAATAAAATACTATATCGAACAACACTGCGCCCCTTGGATTATACGTATGAGTCATAACTGCGATGACGATAAAACATGAATAATAAAGACAGCACCACAACATGGAAAATATCGTAGGAAATATTGCATGTAGTAACATTCAAAACTAAAAGAAGAAATGTTAATTGCGAACTGATAGTAAGTAATCAACAGTAAAAAGGTTGCAAGCTGATAGCGACGAGCCAGAAAGTCCCACTAGTTTCAATTAATGAAAGGGAGACACATGCATACAAATTATTAGAATGTGGAAAATCCGAGCTGAATGTTATGTGCGCGGTTTTCGAGTCGACTTTGCAGCCCAAATTCGAAAACTGTATGAAGTGGAAGGGGAGCAACTTACTATAAGCTGCAACTTCTGCATAAGTCAAATGTGATTCTCGCTTACATTTTGTACAGTAATGCCTAAAAACTCGGCAGAAGTGCATACCGTCCAATATCCAACACATTTTTGAAAAAAGTGGGTATACATGAATGAAACAATCATAATTTCACTTTGTCGACACGGTCTGAACGACTCGCAGAAGTGGGTATCCTCGATAAATAACGTGAACCTATTTGACCCATGACGAAATTGTCAGAAGGCGGAAAGACTGTATGCGCGGTGCGATCCTCGAGTCTATATTAAGGTCAACTCTGGAGACTGTTTGAACTGGGAGGAAGGGGCAGGGTAAACTGAGCTGCAGCTGCAGCTGCTGCATCTTCTCCACCTACCTGCTGCGAGTGTTGCATCTGGATGAGCTGGCTGAGAGCGGCGAGTGGATTCTCGTCCCGAGTAGAGACGAAGAAGAGACACGACAGATACGAACGGAACGTCTCCTGCAACAGTGCAAAATATAAAACAATGAAATTTTATTTATTTGTATTACAAGTGTAGGCATTTCCAAATTCGGTAACATTATCATCATTAAAGTTTCATCGTAGCCGGCATGTTCCGGTTTCGAAAGGTACTATAACTGATTTGGAAATATACTAATCCGATACGTCGCACGAATTCTCCTCATATTTAATCAATGAACAGTTTCATTTATCACTATTCCATGAGAACCTCTGCACACTCGTCACCTGATCAACTGGTTCCACCCACTGTGCGAGTGCATCGTTGAAGCACTTCAGACTGCCGTCCACCGACCAATTCCCGTTGGGAGATTGCAGCGCCTGCAATTTAGTAACCTCAACACATTGTAATCTTTACAAAAAGAACACAAGATGATGTACAAACGGGATGGGAACGGTCGCTTCAGCAGTATGACAAAATAGTTGTAAGCTATTTCACGGCAAGGGCGCAAGTTTTTATGGGCATGTGCTTTCTCAGCGATGGATTTGCGACATAAGCTAAGCTGTCAGTAGCTTATAGATTCAATATCTCTATCGAATTGGTCAACGAAGAAACCGAAAGATGTCGGCACTAGTTTCCATTACCGGATCAAGCAAACCGGGATAACCAGGGGTGGAATGATCGTTAATCATATCAGTGTGTGAATATAGCGGCCACGTCTCGTGGTCTGGTAACGTAAACTAGTGTCAAGATGTCATCAACTGTCGTACCTCATGCAGGACGTGCGGCAGCACAGTGTGTGACAGCAGGTATCCGTCCTTCTTCAAGTCTCGAATGTCCAATGTGATCTTCGAGCTGACGGCGAGACCTGCAGATGGATCCTGAAATGAGATTAGCATCAGCTGATGAAGAAATCACAGTCGTCACGCTATAATTGAATAAAGATAATCTCTAGCAAGTGTTGTATTACGAGCAGCAAATACTTCATTGCAACAGTTTGTGGGTCAGTACCGGTGGGGAATAGCTACTTCAGCTAGAAAACAGAAATCAGTTAGAAAGGAGCGCTATTTGAGCTGAATAGAGCAGAAGTAGTGCTTCGACTTTCTAGATGATTTCTGTAGATAAGCTGAAGTAGCTATGCCTTCCACGAGAACTGAGTAATACTATTTGAATTCGTTTTGAAAAGTAACAACGAGCAGTGGAGCGACTCAAAGGGGACTGCCAACTCACTCGAACGTTGATTTGTGTGGTGGTAAAGGGCGCCAGGAGCTGGCTAATCGAGAAGAATCCCTTCGACGCCACGAGATCGTCGGCGCCGCGTGACGCCAACAGGGCGACAGACGGACTCGCGCCCTGCACTGGCGCCCATCCCGCGCCAGCCATCCGACAACTGGAGCCGTGATTTTCTGTAAAGATCACTCGTTTTTCCCGACAAAATGGCTTTTGAAGACGTGTACACATGATTACAAACATGAACCGTGATGCAATGGTGGTGTCTGATTACTAAAAGTACCGAAAGGCAATCAATAATCAAAGAAAATCGACAAAAAGTAGCTGAACCAACTTTGAGAAGGTGGAACTGAAATTATGCAGCGAGCTCTCTAAACAGCGAAAGTGAGGAGGCGTTTATGAAAATTTCTCGTACTTGAATATTCTTTTTTTAAATTTTTTAATGTTGTATTTTTTTATGCCCCCTAACGTTGTATCATTAGCATTGTGCGCGAATGTGCGAAGAATATAGTTGCTGAAGAGTAGGCTCCCACCGGGAATTAAATATTTTTTTGAATGGATTACTGTAGTTCTTTCGGAAATTCTTGTGGTGAAATATTCCCGTCCATCCCTTCATTTTTCATCAAATTGTCGCTCACCGGAGCGTGAATTAATTTGATTGCTGCTGGATAAACTCCGAGTCGACTGTGATTACTCTAATCACATTACATACTCCGCTTGCACTTTCTCTTCGGACTACGGTAGACTACGGTAGCCCGCCCCCATCGACTACTGACGTCACAGTTTTTTTTCTCATTCGAGTAACTGACACTCGGGCCTAATTCCTCTGCCTCTTCCATGTTTTCATTACATCCATGTTATTTTGTGCCCCTTTCATGGTCGAGGAAACGCACTTACAGCCCCACATCATTCCACAGGCCGTCCGACCTTACAGAAGGGGTTTGGAGTGACAGAGTGTGTGAAATCGAGTGGGACTCTCTCACATTGATCCCTTTCTGTAGGATCGGAATGATATACCCCGCTTTGATCTACCAAAGAATCATCGACAAAGATACACTCCGCTACTTCGAACTTCATTCTTTTGATCCGCATGATTCCAACCCTCCCGAATGAGGTATGAAGAAAGAGAGCGTACGAAAGTGAGATACTCCCTTTTTCTTATTTTCCACGCTCTCTCACCCCTGGCCCCTTTCTGGAGGTTGGCCCCTGTATGTACTGTGCATTCTGCCCTTTTCTCAATTCCTCATCCTGTTTCTTCCTTTTCTCCTTTCAAACGGCAGTAAAATCCACTGTTGATACCAACACCTCACATCCAAATTGTCACGCATTTGTTAATCAATTCTACGATAGTCTACTTACAGTATAATGCCCGTCGATCCTACCGTACCCCATCCGCAGCCAGTTTACGATCAATTTAGCCTCCCGTATTTCAGTCAATTGTCGATCACGTAGCCACCGTATCCGTATCTACCGTATCCTCCATCAATCTCTCTCGATATTCCGATTGTCATCTTCCGATACCGATCCGTGTGTCTTCCCTCTCTAACCCGCTCTCCCCTTTCCAATTAGGTCATTTCACTCTCTCAGAACATGCAACTGTGCTCACCCCGCCGTTGTCTCGCGTGTTCTAATCTACTTTTCTGGTTACGGTAACCTACCGTATTCCTGACTACAGTAAGCCCCCTCGGTAGATCAGACACAAGCAAGCTCATTACACCCCGAGTATCTCGATACTTGTTTCTAATTCGCCTCCTCCGTTCCTTCGCTCTCTCTCTCTCTCTCTCTCTCTCTCTCCTTCCACCCATAAAATTCCTCCCAACTCTAACAGCCCTCTTGCAATCATTATGCCGCCCCTTAATGTTGTATGTCGCTTTTTACTGTTTATTCACTCTGCACTAACTTGAATTGAGTCTGCTCCTCCCCAATTTCATTGCATAGTGATGACGCAACCTCACATTTTCTGCGGCAGTAAGAAATTCTTGAAGTGTTGTCTCGCACTGGGAATAAAATATTGTATTAAATGGATTATTGCAGTTCTTCCGGAAATTTGTGCTAAAGTATCTTCTGCTCATCCCTCGTTTCTCATTGCATAGTGATGACGCAACACCCACATTTCCATCTATCACTACAATTACCAAACCCGGCTCCCCAAGGCTCCTTCTAATTTGCGAAGTCGTCTCCGCTCTCCTCGTTTCGCACACTCTCTCGCCCTCTAGCGGCCGAGAGAGCGTGTAAATCGGAGAAAGTGCCTAATCACGCCTAATCAACGCTGCTTCTCAGGTGTCAATCCCCATCCTCATCACTATAGTCATCGTTAGTATTTCGTCTGCGTCTCTCCATCCACACACTCTCTCATCACTGTCTAACCAGACATACACGAGATTCTCTCTCTTATCAGATCTTCTCTCTCTCTCTCTTTCGGTCATTTCCTCATATCATCCATCCCCGATCTCTCTCTTGTCCCCAACACTGTAAACAAGGCCATGAGCGAGATTTGCGCGTATTTTCCTGGATTTATCGATCGGATTACCGATTTCATCAATGATTCGCATGGACAAAATGTTCCCAAAACATTGACATTCCCTCATCAACTTGGGTCTGCAACTCAGTTTTATCTCCACCATGCAAAATGATATAAACATAAAATGTTTATGGAGTCGAATAATATTCAACGTTGTTCTATAAATGCTAAGTTCCTAAAAAAAATTACTCTCGATATAATATATAATACGTTGTTCATCTAACCTTTTTTTGCCTGCAACAAAAATTTATCTCCAACTTACAAAGTTATCAAAATTAAAATGTGTCCCTTATCGAATTTGTTTCTTAGTGTTTCAATGTCAGCTCTGTTTTACTCTCGAGCAGACTTTGAAATTAACCATGCAACTAATTGCTTTTCTCCACACACTCCTCATTTCTCGCACTCTTTCTCTTGAAATCGGTTGATTTTTTTTTCTATTATTCTAACGGAACCGTTACTTTTCAAAGTCTACTCTCGAGCTATTCATTATCTGATCCGTTCATCTCACCTCTTTTTGCATGCAACACACTCAATTCCGCACGAGATCGTTCCATTTTACGCTGATCGATTGCTTATTACTGCTACTTCGCATCGGTCATTTATCTTTCGCCTTTTTCCTTTCGCTTCTTGCACGCGTCTCCTAATAAAGTACTTCTACAGTCTCCTACCGTACTCAGGAGGTGCTCTTCACCCTCGATCGATGACTGATCTTCTTCTGCAACGCATTCCGCTGCTTGAGAATCGAAAGAGGAATCTCGCCAGATTCTACGAACGAGTCAGTTTTACCTTTTTCTTCTGATGCAAACTCTTCTAAAGTTTTCTTTATTTTCTCGTAACAGCGCCGTAAAAAACGTTGCGAAAATGAAACATAATTTCGGAATACGAGATAGGAACAACATTTTTCAAAATATAATTTTGTGAAATTATATTCGATTTCAGAAATTTCTCCAAAGGGCAAATAATTTAAAAATATTTAGTTATTATTGAAAGCGACTAGCAGCGAACAACTGTTATTCCCAAGAAGAGAATGCGATTGACAAGTTGGTGAAACATGAAACCAATGGTTCTGCGAACGAGTCAGTTTTACATTATTTCAAAGAAACTCTTCTCAAGTTTTCTTGTTTTTTCCTCAGTTTCGTCAATGTGCCGATTAAAAAAAACTGGGACTGATCTGTGAATGAAACATTGTTAACGTGTTTAAATTTTTAGATGATTTCCCACTCACACGATTCCAAACCACCAGAAAGGGGTCGGAGTGAGAGTTTCCTTTATTCTGCCTCATTATCATCAGTAAAAAATACTTTGATTGTGATGTGCACGAAAGATTTCGTCACACCGCGGCAAGATGCAGAAATTTTCAAAAAAAACCTATTATCGTTCCTTGAAATGATACAAATTTCACAATTTTCTTAGTACTAGCGCAAGGAAAATTATATTTTTAAAATGAAGAATAATTATATTGAAGGGAAAATAAAACGGTTATTCTCAAAAAGATAAGACAATTGTAAAGTAGGTGAAACTTAAAGCCAACAACCAACAAATCAAAAAGTATCCATTTGTACGAAACCTATCAAAACTTTGACAAAGTGCACTCGATTTTGTGTGAATCATTGCATTCCACGCGGGAGATTGATTGATCTTTATGGGATTTCACACTCGAACGATTCCAAACCAGAAAGGGGTCATGGAGATAGTGTGCTCAAACGTGAGAGAGTCCCTTTCGATGTTACACGCTCTCTCACTCCAAACCTCTGACTGTAATGTTTTTGCATGATGTTAACTCTGTTTTATTAATTTCCCCTCAGTATCATCGCAGCTCAGTAAAAATAATTAGATTGTGGTGTGAACGAAAGTTTTTGGCACACCGCGGCAAGAGATATAAATTCTATGAAATTCTAAAAAAAGTTACGTAAGGGTAAACATTTAAAAATATTATTAGAGAGAAAAGAGCAGAATTGATATTCCTATAAGAAAAAGTGAATTGACAAGTTGGTGAAACTTGAAACCAGCAACCGCAAAATCGAAAAGTATCCATGTTGATAAAACCTATCAAAGCGTTGACAAAAAAATTCACGTGGGAATTTGATTGATGTTCATGGGATTTCTTTCTCACTCAGACTAATTCATGCAGTTTTGCAGACAGGAAACAACCTTAATTGGAAAGTTCAATTCAGAAAAAAATACCCAAAACTGGGCAGATCTGTATCGCAAGTTTATTTAAACAGACAGGGAGTCATTCTTACTAACATTATTACGAAAATTGTTAACCGGAATACCTGAGCAACGAAAATGTATGGACTAATTTTACTGCTTTGCAAAGGTCAACTTGACACTGTTATTCAATATTCTTTGATCTACCGCCATTACCACTTGATCACTATCACCTCAAGGCTGGCAATTACCACTTTCCGGACTACTTCTGTCTCTCTTTCTCTGCACTCTCTCAACTTCCCGCGCTCACTCTCACTCCATCCGAAATGATCTTACCAGTCCATCTTTCCACATGGTCAAACTCCGAGTGCAGTGTCGCTCTCTCGATTTCACACACTATCTCGCCTCCTTTGTGCTCTCTCTGATCTCCACACTTTCTCGTGTTCTCTAACTTCTCTGGACTCTCTCGAATAAAAGTGATCTCTAGTTAATCATCGGGAAGCTAATATTTCTCTGTCGCTCATTAGCTGGAAACTCTTATTTATTCAGTTAGACTTTGCTAAGCTAGAATTGCTCTAAATTAGCAATGCCGGCTGATAGTTGATCGATTTATGTATAATTTCCTAATATCGAGAACGTATTTAACATCTCCGATCGCCTCTTACCGGAATATAATTCATCCCTGAAACTCATTCCATTCTGACCTTTTATTCAACTGAAAAGTTGCAATGATCAAACATAGACATTTTTTTATTCAACTGCCAAGAGGTATAACGCATGTTGATGGAAACTGGGCCGAAGTGGGGGTAATTCTTGCTGAAGTTGAGCTCTCGCGAATTCTAAGATAGATGTCGAATTTCAATACTGCCTCTTTCATCATCAAACTGATCAGAAATTGCCACTAATAGTATTAGCTATTGCAAATGTCTGATCGTCATCATCTAGCGTAATAACTAAAGCATCGATCACTGCTCAGATAATGCTGCCCTGTGCAACTTATCGTCCGCCCAATGGCACTGTCCAATAGATGGTTCAAACCAGCCCTGACTTTCTCTCTCTCTCTCTCTCTCTCTCTCTCTCTCTCTCGCTCTCTCTCTCTCTCCCCGAGACACGTAAAGTACAGGAGGGACAGTAGTAGTAGTCCTGTTTCAGTCCACTCTCCTCATCCCTCCCTCCGTAATTTCCCCCTGTTACGTAACAATTACGCAATTTCCTCTTCCTCCCTGAATTAGATGCGAACCCCTCAGTTTACAATACCTTTCCGCATCCACCGTTCCCCCACCATCTTTCACACGCACTCTCCACACAGTCTGTCTTGTGCTGCGCAAATTTCAAGGTGCAAAGTGCGAACTCGTGTTTTGCACCTTTGATAGTTGTTTTCCTAGTGAAGCTAGAACTTCCAAACTTGTTACTTGACAGATAAACCACATTTCGAACATTATCCTTCTTTATTGGAGAAATTTTTCAGTTCTACCTTATAGTTAGGTAAACGGATTGCGCCCCTGAAATTTGCGCAGCATCATTCCGCACCGTTCCATCCCATTACCTATCAATGACGCAATACCCTCCACTCCATCCCAGGGGACATAATCCACCGTGCCCAAGTTCACTGCCCTTCTCTCCAACCAGATCTACTCACTCTATGACTTTCTCCCTCCTCTTGCCCCATAGTTCTTTATCCCACCCTTGCCTGATCCTGCCCCTGATCTCTCTCTCTCTCTCTCTCTCTCTCTCTCCACATTCCACCCGGACCCGCTGATTCCGGGTACCAGTTATCAGTTGATAAGGCTGTTCCGCCTCTCTATCTCCCTCCCCACATGATTCTAAACCTGCAGAAAGGGGTCAGGATGAGTGAGCGTGCAAAAGTGAGAGAGCGTCTCTCTCGAGTTTGCGCGCTCTCTCGCTCCAAACCCCTTTCTGGCAGCCATGTGGAATGATGTGTCCCCCTTCATCCGGACAAGTTCTAACTGTTCCTTCCCCGTCCTGTCCAACTGTAACTACAAATGGTAGCCAATTTCAACCAGGTTGTTCTAATTGCCTAATGATGACGTCAATACTCTAGTCTCTCTCTTCTTTTCAACTCGGTCCCAAGGCCGCCCTGCCATACAGAGAGGCTCGATACGGTTGGTGCCCGGGGGTCTCGAGTGCCTTTGAATATTGGGTGATCCAAGGTCTCTCTCTCTCTCTCTCCCCTCCCGAACTCCCCGGGAATTCAGAGCAATTCCCATGGTTGACTGTGTCATTCTTCAGATCTCTCTCTCTCTCTCTCTCTCTCTCTCTCTCTCTTTCTCCCTTACTTCCTGAGACCCATATAAGGACCCTCCCTTCTACTTTCACTCAATTGTCTTCAATCGCCGGTACTCGCTATGTGGACAATACGGAAAGGCCTAGATAGAGAAGTTGACCTACCGAACGACTCACCGAACTACTCTGAGAAAGGTTCACTAGGATCAGGACACCAAGTGAGAAAGTTCGCTTACCTGTTAGTGAAAATCCCAGAAATAAGAGACATTTCACTTACGGGTAAGTGAACATGCTCACTTGGTGAGTAATGGTCTGAACCTCTCAATTCTGCATGATCTCTCGCGCTGACTGATCGAGGAGAGAGCATGCAGCATTGAGAGAGTCAGACCACTACTCCACTTGGTGTAGTGATCCTAGTGACTTTTCCTGAGTGTACCCACCGAGAAACTCTCGCATTCCTTACAAGGAATCTTTGATACAGTGTCGCCCCCTGCTGATTCACGAAAGAACCATGTATACACACAGGATCCTTGCAGTAGTAGCAAATGTTTCTCTCAACATGACTACGCAAGGAATCTCCTTATCGTTTTGTATATTATCTCGCCGGTGAGATTGAGTTTGTGAAATGAGCTATTTCGAGCCATTTAAGCCATAAATACCTACTCTACAGTAGTGTTGTTAGATCAAAAAAAAATATTTGCGAATACGATTATTCGATCTAGCAGCACTACTCTACAGTAATATCAAATAAATCAATCGATAATTGGAGTCCTTGATCAGTCCCGTCATCCCCCACTCAATCATACTGTCTTCTCTCTCTCTTTTTGCCTTCCAATCATCTCTCTCTTCTTCTACCGTTCTCTCACTCCACTATGTTTTGCCAGGTCCTTCTTCTTTTCTATTTTTGCCCCGTTCCTCGCTCATTTTCGATATTTTGGCCTCCAGTAGCGGATGAAAAATATGCATTGTAACTCGCGAATAACATTTGTTATTCGCTAATAAAATTTTCTCGATCTAACAACTACTGGTACATATTTATTTTTAAGCTATTTATTAGTTGATCAACGATCTTCATCAATATCGAATAACATTTGGGCGAGAACAGTTACCTCCAGGCGGAATGGTGTTTCTCCCCTCCCTCGTCTATTTCGAATTCCTCCCCACCAGAGTGAATCAATCACTCGATTCGATAGTGATCTCCCTCCACCTCATTAGATAGCCCCGATTACTTCTCACTCTCTGTCCATCCTTCTTGAGAGAGAGAGAGAGAAAGAGAGAGAGAGAGAGAGAGAGAGAGAGAGAGAGAAAGAGAGAGAGAGAGAGAGAGAGAGAGAGAAAGAGAGAGAGAGAGAGAGAGAGAGAGAGAGAGAGAGAAAGAGAGAGAGAAGTGATGAGTGATTTTACTTCTCACTATCCATCCTTCTTATCACTGACCTTAACTGTCTAACTTACTCTCTCTGCGCTCTCTCCATTTCACCCACTCTCTCGTTCTCTAACCGATGAGAGAGTGGGTGAATTGGAGAGAGCGCCGACCTTCACAACCGTTTTCCCACCACTTTTCTCACTCTTTTCTCGAGAGCATCTAAATCAAATGCGATTTACTCTCATCTCTCTAAACCGATCAGCACTGATTTCACTCTCTTTCTTGGCAAAACCTTCTCAAAAACGACACCGAATCTCTTCATTTCACTAACTATCGTACGCCAAGAACACTTTGTACAAAGGTGCGACACGGTGTCGCACAGTGCGACACTTTTTCGCACCTTTTTCGCACTTTTTCGTTTTTGCTGAAATTCACCTCGAAATGGGCGAGCTTTTCGGTACCTAATGTTTTAATTCGGTTTATATCTAAATTTGCTCCCTTTCAGAGAAAATAATATTTAAAAATATTACTAAACACGCTTTAAAAACCGACTGAAAGAAAAAAATTCAAAATTCAATCAGTTTTCAATAGCGAGCAAAGACACGGTAGATGCAATTGTGCAATGTGTACTCTCCACTTTGGTGTTCCGCCCGTCTATCACTCTCTTCTGCGCTACCTATAATTCAAACCTGTAATTATTGATCAATTTTCGGCATTCTCACAGTCCATTGCATCGGTCAGAGCTTAGTTTTCGACTACGACAGCCAAATAACAATGATAACACGAGTTTCTGGGTGATCGAATCAATATATCATGCGTAGCATGTATTCCGTGTCTATTTTATAAATATGTATGTTGATATTCGGTAGGACTGACGACTCACAATAAAATTATAATAGCAAAATATCCATAATAAAAACAAAACAGTTGAAATCAAGACGAAGACCAATTACCGTAATCTCAACACATGATACTGTATGGCACATACCAAAAACCGCGACGATTGTAATAGATATCACATAATCCTTACCAAAACATGTTATAAATAGTACTCTGCATGGGGATAGAAAAGTTATCACTTATCGAGCAGTACCGTAGTGTACGCGCATAAGGTGTACGGTAGGCAAATGCATGTTGTTTTTTAGCTGCAAAGAAAAAATACATATATTATTGATCTTAGGTTATGTAAGAGAATTAAAGCACAAGATGGTGGCGACAAATAATTTTTTTTGAAGCACGCTTTGATTCTGGTTTTTTTAAACCAAATTATATTATCAGCCGAACTCCCGCAGTCTACCTTATGCGCGTACACTACGGTACTGCTCGATATATCATAACTTTTCTATCCCCATGCAGAGTACTATTTATAACATATTTTGGTAAGGATTATGTGATATCTATTACAATAGTCGCGGGTTTTCGGTATGTGCCATACAGTATCATGTGTTGAGATTACGGTAATTGGTCGTCGTCTTGATTTCAACTGATTTGTTTTTATTATGGATATTTTACTATTATAATTTTATTGTTAGTCGTCAGTCCTACCGAATATCAATATATATATTTATAAAATAGAGACGGAATACATGCTACGCATGATATATTGATTCGATCACCCAGAAACTCGTGTTATCATTGTTATTTGGCTGTCATAGTCGAAAACTAAGCTCTGACCGATGCAATGGACTGTGAGAATGCCGAAAATTGATCAATAATTACAGTTTGAATTACAGGTAGCTCAGAAGAGAGTGATAGACGGGCGGAACACCAAAGTGGAGAGTACACATTGCACAATTGCACCTACCGTATCTTTGCTCGCTATTGAAAACTGATTGAATTTTGAATTTTTTTCATTCAGTCGGTTTTTAAAGCGTATTTAGTAATATTTTTAAATATTATTTTCTCTGAAAGGGAGCAAATTTAGATATAAACCGAATTAAAACATTGGCACCGAAAAGCTCGCCCATTTCGAGGTGAATTTCAGCAAAAACGAAAAAGTGCGAAAAAGTGTCGCACTGTGCGACACCGTGTCGCACCTTTGTACAAAGTGTTCTTGGCGTACGATATTTTCAAAGGTCTGTTTATAAAGGTTTGCGTGGAAAGAAAATATTCGAAATATAAACCCGTAAAATTGCAGTTTCAAAACGCCTTTATCCTATCCAATTCTCCAGTGTTCCCTCTCTCTCCTCTCCCGATCTGAGGCCATTCTCCCGTCTCTCGTCTCACCTCAATTGCGAATCACAAAAGGAAAAGAGTGATCAGGCTCATGACCAGAAATCCTTCTCCTCCTTCCTTTCTTCCTTCCCTTCTTTGTCCACCGTTTCTCCTGTTCACATAACTCCTGTCTCCCCCTCTCTCCCCTCTACAGCTGTGCTTTTGTCCGTTCATTTCTCCTCCAATTCAGTCCGGATTCTCACGCGATCAGCGCCTTTTCTCCTAAGAAAGGGGACGTAGCGAGAGAGTGTTCAAAACTGAGAGAGTCTCTCCCCTTTTTACACGCTCTCTCTCGTTCCAAACCCCTTTTTGCGCTGTTGTCTGACCTGTGGATTTGAAGTGCCCTAATCACAAACTGACTTTCAGCGGCACCGTCGAATGCGCTAAAATCGTGATGAAATCATGCAAAACTCGTGCGAAACTGCGATTTCTCGCGTGTTCGCTGGCCGGAAATGTGAGTTTATTCAATCAGAGAAAAATTAGTTCGTGGAAATATGGAAAGTGGAAACGTCTGGGAAAAGCTGAGTTTTCGCTGGAATCAATGTATTCAATTTTCAAGTGTGGCGTTCTAGCGTGTTTCTGGTTTCGCACAATACATGAATTTGTTTATGACGAATTAATTCACGCAAGATATTTGCCCAAACATTATTATACATCTCCAAGAAGGGGGACGAGTTAGCCTGTTAAAAACTCTCTTTTTACCCGCTCTCTCGCTTCTGGCCCCTTTCTGGAGCGTTGACCAGGCCGTGAAATGACTCAATTTCCCCTCAATTTGTACTAATCGTCATTAGTTGGATGATTTCTTTCCTAGTTGGACTGTCCCAGACTGTAAATGTTCCACAGAAGTCTTAATGGGTGCGACAAATTTTTCTTCTTTTCTTCTTCTTCTTCTCAATTTCCTGCTGAACTTGCACTAATCGTCTTTCGACCAACTCCTCATTCCTACTTGGACTCTCTCCCCAGTCTGTAAATGGCCCAATCAGACCACACAAAAAAAGGCTGTCAAAAGGCGTGACGCGGGAACAATTCCACTTGTAATTCCTGTTCCCTCTTGGGTACTATTCTTTCCTCCTCTCGAAAAACAGTAGACGGCCACCGCACAGCATACAGTTGAAGGAGACCCGGCGAACTCACGCTACAGCTTTAGCTTATATTTTGCCAATTTCTTCAAAATGTAATATTACGAAGATGTGTAATACCCTGATCGTATATTTTGGAACTGGCACTGATGTCCAAATCCAGTCTATCGTTTCCTCTTTGTCTTTGCCGCCCGATTTCCCGTTTATTCGGACCTCCCGGAGAGTTGACTCTCCTCGATTCACACGCTCTCTCGTCTCACTCTCCTCGATTCACACATTCTCTCGTCACGATCACGCTCCAATCACTTGAATTCATTCCCAATCACTGCACATCGCATTCTCTCCTGCCCGTATTTAATCTATATTCTAAAATGAAGTTTGCTTCCAACGTATGATGTTTATACCGAATATAGGGTCCTCGAGTCAGTGCCCAAGAATCATTAGTTCACTTACATCTTCATCCAGATAAACTCCACCTTTGATACATAAAATCTCCATTCGAAACTAAACAATCAAACACCTTTTTCGGGCAGATATATTATTTTCTAAGATGAAGTTTTCATGCAGCGTATGGTTTTTGAACTGTATATTTCATAATTATCATTAATTCGCTGGGATTTGCTTTTAGCTATACAACACCTGTGAAGCCATGTTTCAACAGGGTGCAACTAAAAAGTAAAAAAAAACTTTTTCGGACAGATCTTTCCCTCCCCTCCTAAATACCTTTCCCCCTTTTTCTGTCACAGCACATCGCATTCTCTCATTCCCGCATTTAATTTGTATTCTAAGATGAAATATACATGCATAGCATTGTTTTTGTTTCAAATATTATAGGCCGGACCAACGTACCATTCGAATGTAGGAGGGGAGGGAAAGATCTGTCCGAAAAAGTTTTTTTACTTTTTAGTGAACGAATATTCGTTCACTGCCATCTACATCCGGCTATACGCCACCTGTGAAACGATATTTCATCTGGTCACAACTAAACAACCAAACAACTTCTTCGGGCAGATATATTATATTCTAAAATGAAGTTGACTTTCAACGAATACGTTTTATGACTGAATATTATCGAGTGATCCCACGTCTTATCAAGCCACATTGATCTATTTCCGCGATATTCTACCTACGAAACCACAATTCTACAGGGCAAAACTAAACATTTGTCCAGATCTTCCCACAGTCCCTCTTCCCTCTTCCTCTCTTCCCCTCCCTTTCCCCTCTTTCTCTGACCTCACCTGCTCTCCTTTGCCCATTAGAACCCATCCACTTTCCGCTGCTCTTTTGTGACTTCTCGAAACGTAATTGTACCTACCCATTTTGGTAGCTCATTTTTTGTTATCGATTCACATTTTTCCAAATCTACATAAAGGGGACATGGCGAGAGAGCGGGCAAGAGTGAGAGAATCCCTCTAGTTTTTAACCGCTCTCTGATTAACCTTACAGCCTGTAGACTCATGTGGATTTTTGCGCTTCCGGTTTTTATCGATCGCGATTCTATTAGACACACTTCCAACTGGTTACGGTATGATAAGAACATTGAGAGGGTAGATCAAAGAGTATTAGAGGGGCAAATCTTTCTCCCTCCCGAGTTAGTGTTCCCCCCTCCACTTCTTCCGTTATCGCCATTTCTCATCTTTTTACTACTACTGGAAGAGAGAGAGAGAGAGAGAGAGAGAGAGAGAGAGAGAGAGATTCAACTGGTCTTGTTCCTCTCCTATCTCTACACTCCCATCCATGATTCAGCCGGTAGTCATTCGGTTACGAGCTTCGACGCAGCAGGTAAGACTTTCATCATCACTAGCTAATATTTCGTCATCACAATTCAAAATCGCGTCCCCACTATGCAACGTTTTACCATGACTAGTCAATATTACGTCATCACTATGCAATACCGATCATGCGCGCACTCCTGCTGATCCAATCACTCCTCCTCCTCTTATCTCTGATATCGCTCCAATAAACCCAGTGTCCTCCTTCCTCAAGCTTTTCCCTCCTTCCTTCACTATCTTTCCTCACGAGATCTCTCTCTCTCTCTCTCTCTCTCTCTCTCTCTCTCTCGCTCTCGGATCACTTTCACCACACAATCCTTATCTCAACTTTCTCTAGCTGTTTTACTCCCACGGGTTTGGTATCGACAACTAGCTTTATATATCTTCTAAAGTGATTCCTTCACCTCCTCCATTTCTCTCATTTTCTCCATTCGTTGTCTTCTCCCGATTTTTTAGAGATCCTCGTTGAAGCCGTAGTCTTATTTCTCTCTGCGAAGAAAAGTGCATTCCATTATTTGGCTGGATTGTTTCGGTGCACGCACTAAGATATCCGTAATCGAATAGCCAATCAATCGTCTTTATCTATCTCTATCACCCTCTTATCCCAATGCACTTCTTGCAATAGAATTGCCCGTCTTTTGCTTTGATCCTCTCTCTCTCTCTCAATCCCGTTCATTCTCCGCTATTCTTACCCACTACGGGAACACTCAAATCAGCAGTTAGCTTAGTAGTACTGCTGAAAGAGAGAGAGAGAGAGAGATCCTGTTTAGATTGTAGGCAACGATGTATCAAAGAAGCCGAAAAGAGGCGCCTAATGAACCGTGCCGATCTCTGGCTCTCTCGTATTCGCACACTCTCTCACCCGCTCTAACCGGGTGATCCAAATGTTTGCCAGTGAGCGACGCAGATTTGTATCAATTCCCTCCTCCTTTTCAAATCAACCACACCCATTTCTAGCATCTATTGCAATATGCGTTACACATATTTTTTCTTAATCAAGGTGCCAGAAGAATATTGATGAAAGTCGAAACAACGAAAGAAAAGATATTCCTGAAACAGCATTTCACCTCCTCAATTTGTCTCATTTTGTCCATTCTTCTCCCGGTCAACAAAAACATTAACTTGCGCGCGTACTTTCGAAATTGTTTTCGTGTGAGAGCAGTCAAGAGTCTTTCAAGATCGCGAGTGACTCAACTTGCGTAGTAGAGAAACTGTTCAGTCCATTTCTTCTTTCACTACATTTTTGCACAATCCATTGCCAAAATAATCGCTATTGCCCATCTCATCGTAGCATTTTTCTAATTTCTACAACAATGAATATTTTACTTTAAAAAATGTATGATAAAGTTCTGCCCCTATTCTCTAACCATACATATTTTTGCGCAAAAATCGCTTTCGCTCATCTCGTTGTAATATTTCCACAATTTCTAATATCAATTTTTTTAAATGTTATTATATTCCTCACTTGCCGAGTTCTCTAATCGTCTTCTCCAATCTCTCTCCTCTGACGTCTTTTACTGATTCCTATCTCAAACACGACCCGAATATGCCTAGTTTATGACCGGGCGTGAAAAAGAGTCTGCGCACCCCTGGGGCGCCCGTGCCGCACACTTATCTATTCCCCCATCTCGACCTCTCCTAGTCCTTCAAAAGTACATAGATATTCTACTCGTCCCACACGTTGTTTCGTCAGTCAGACGATACAATTTCAGACCACTACATCATTGTCTTCTTATTTTCAGCCTAGATTTTTTTAAATCTTGCCGTAAACTGTAATCAATTATCAAACAAGAGTTCTAACAGGCTATTGAGAATTCTCTGCCTTGATCGGGCAGGCTCATCTTAGTTTCATGACTCATCTATATTCTCTAATCGGTCTTTCTCCTTCTCTTTCTGCGCACGTTTCATAATGCCGTTCTGTCCTTGGCACAATGCGGGAAATGCGATTAGGAGGGGAGATAAACCGCCCGCGCGCAACAGAACAAGGGGAGAAAAGCGCGGTTATTGATTTAGATGGACCAATTCTTGAATAATTTATATATATATATTTATTTCAAATATGTAAAAGCTGAACTCAAATTTGAAAATAGGTTTTCGTGTTGCATCGTTGAAAAAAAACACAGCGCGGTTATTGATTTAGCTGGTCCAATCCGAGCATAATATTTATATCTATTTCTTTTTTTTTGCATATTTGAAAACCTTTACCCTATTTCCATATTGAATATTCTGAAATTTTGATAGCTTCTTTTCGTGATTCTTAGGTGAATGAAGAACTATTTTTGGTGCGTTTGGATTAATTAGAAGTATTTATTTAATTATTTAATTAATTTGTAGGTGTGCATGTCAGTGGAGCCACAACGAACGAAGGAGCAACGATGTTTCCGTCTCTTCCACGTAAAGACCATCGCCATTGCTATTGCTGTCGTTGAAATAGTCATCATTCTGTGGCAAGTCAGTCATTTCAAGAAAATTGCAGTCGACAATTATCTATTGACTTTTTTCGATCAGAAGTAAGATGGCGTTTTTTTTTTAATGTGGGAGTTCTCAATGATTTTTACGAACATTTTGTGTACAACAAGCACGCGTTACACAAGCTTCGGGGAATTCAATTTCGCGGACCATTTACTCAGTCTCTACATTTAGTAAATAATATTTTTTTAAATTAATTACTAATTACAGGCCCTAGTATCCCTCTCCATCCTCTCTTCCTCCTCCTCCACTCAATCTCTTCTCTCGTCAATCATCCAAATCGTCGTACTGCTACTGTCACTTACTGCCATTACTCTGTTGTTATCAGGTAAAATGTTTAGATCTTGGAATAAAGCAAGTTTTGAAGTAATCCAGGAATCCATACGAGTAAAATTCATATCGAATGCATAAAACACAGAAGCACCTTGTTGTTCGGGCGAGAAAAAAAGTTGCCTTCGGAGTTTTTATTGTCTGAACTGACAGTTTTTAGATGCACTAATCAGCAATTTATGAAGTTTTCTTTTAAGATAAAATTACTGTTTCTTTTAATAACATATTCTTTTGTAGGAATTCTGTGTCAGATGCCAACTCTGCTCATTCCTCATTTACTCATGCAGGTATTTTTTCCATTGAGTACTCTCTTTTTGTATTCCTTTCTTCATTATTATATTAATTTCTTCTAAATCACAGCCATCCAAGATAAACTATCTGAACTTCATTATCTAGAATCAAATGACCCCATTAAAACATATTTCAGCTGATCAACTCATTTCTTCATCTTCAGTTGCCAGAAAGATAACGCTCGGGAATATTTTTTTAATTAAAAACAATAAATATTTTAATAATTATTAATTAAATAATTACAAATTAATCTCTTAGGTGTTCATTATCGTGACCCTCTTCGGTCTCGCTCTCTTCTCTCTCTACACTCTCTTTTGTGGGACGTCCGTCTCTCTCCGAGTTATCGTCCAATCAATCGATACTCCGGCCGTCGTATGGAGGGAAGGAGTGAGGAGTACGGTAGCAGCTGAAGCACTGTCCAAGTGAGATTAAATCGAGTACTGGCTTAATTCCATTCAAATATCATTGATGGCTCAGTGAGTAATCACCTAAGTCGTTGGGTAACTCTGAACGTGATCCATTACTAAACCTCCTCATCACATCATTCTCAATCAAATTCGTTACTCACAAAGAAAACAATTCAAGGAGTATCGAAATTTGCCATAGAGTGCACGAAAACAAGAGATCAGCTTTCTCATTTTCGCACACTCTCTAACATCAGTTTAAACCCTCCCTCTGGGCATATCAATAGTTTATTTCTGTGTGAGTACGTCATCCTTATGTCATCTCACTCATTACGTCATCCCTATGCAATCCTTCCTTTTCCAGAGGCCTCATCGGTCTTCTCGTAATCGTCGCTCTCTGCTACATCCTACTAGGAATGATAAATGTAAGTTGATTTTCGAAATTTTTTTTAAATATTTATAAAAAAGCGATCAGAGTGTGGTCAGAAAGCCGGTCAGCTCTAGAGAAAGGTGGTTTAGAGTGAGAGAGGGTGCAAAATCTATATGGACTCTCTGACTGTTGCGTACTCTCTAGCTCTGACCCCCTTTTGGAGGTTTGGAATCGCGTGGCCAAGGATGAGCAATAGTTTAGGTTGGAGAAAGAACGAAGTTAGAGAGAGAGAACAGAGAGAGAAAGAGAGCAAACACGGCTCATCTGTTGAAGGGCGCCTTCACAACACACCCTTGCCAGTCTCTTTTTCTACTTCCTACCTTCCCTTCTTTACTCTTCTTCCTCTTCCTTCTTTTGGATCTCTCTTCTCTCTTCGTTCTCTTACTCACTCAATTACCGTTACGATCACGCTAATTCTCTGCCTGTTTTTTTGTCGGTCATTTTCTTCTTTCCACTCTTGTTTCACTGACTCAGCGCACAGGTCCATTCGCTTTTTGTACACGGGGCATTGCGCCACATTCTTTCCAAACCTACAGACCAGGGTTAGAGCGAGATAGTGTGCAAAAGTGAGAGAGTTCCTCTAGATCTCGCACTCCCCTCTCTCCAAAGCTCTTTCTGTACGTTTGACGGGCCTGTGGGACGATGTAAACATTGCCTAGTGATGATGCAATAGGAGAAATCAGTGTCCCTTGACTCGTCGTGTAACTGTAGTTGTGTTTGTTTGTCAAAGGTGGGTTAGTCATCGATTAGCGTCATTCTTTCTCTTTCTGACCACACTCTCTGAGAGAAATCAAAAAGTTAGGTGGTAGATGTCGAAAATTTAATATTTACTGAAGAGCCGACTAAAAATGAAATCAAACACAAAGTTGATTTGTTTACAAGTATAAGCTTACTGAAACATATAATACCAAAGACAATGTTCCGAAGTTTAACTCTTCTCCGTTCAGAGCTGGACGGACGACAATTTCTAATTAAAACTGTTAACTTTATAATAATGTTATTTTTAAAAATTTCAAAAATTTCCACCGTTCAGATTAAAAAGACTTCCAAAACAATTTGTTTTTATTTTATTTTTAAAAATAAGCCTTCCTCCCCCTTCAGATCTGGACGTTCCACGTCGTCCTCGATTGCTATCGTTGGCTCTCTTCTCAACTAGAAGAGAAACAAGCCGCCCTCTCCTCCTGTCTCTCCTCCTCTCCCTCTTCCTCCCTCCAACCACCGCTCAAACCGAGTCCCGATGAGGGCACTGATCTTTGATCTTTGATCCAAGATCGATCTTACGGGGAAGAAGTCTACGACTCGATAAGTCCAAGCTGGCCAGCGACGACTTAAAAGTCTAGAGTCGTAGACACTTTTCCCTCTGAGATTTATCCCTGACTCCGCCCCCTTTGATCTTTGATCTCTCAGTCTCGATAGTGCACTTTGCCCTCCATTCTACGAGTAGCTCCATAATGCCTTCCCCCTCATATCAATTGCCGTCCGAATCACAGTTTTCCCACGGGTGCCGTCTGCATTTTCTGCTCTTTCCCACACACCATATACCGTATCTCTACCTGGATACGGTAGCCCCTTTGACCTACCATTCCATGCACTCTTGCTCTCTGCTCCCTTCTCCGTTGTCTTGCCATTCGACCCCGCCGAATCCGAGTTTCACCCCGCCTTCATCTTCATCATTTCCTCCTCTCGCGTTCCCTCCCCATTATGATGTGTTCTCAAGGATAAATTGAATGTATTGTTATGTGCCTGTGTATCTTGACATTGAGAGGGTGAATCTCTCGCTGATTTGTCAGAGATTCGCCTCTCCCACAAAAATTTGAAATTGGACCGCTCCCACGGGCGATTTGGAGAGAGAGAGAGAGAGAGAGAGAGAGAGAGAGAGAGAGACTGATGATCCGCATACTTTATTCTCCCTTTTTGGTACGGTGATTGGTTATACCATTCCACAGGTCTGTCAACTCTACCGAACTGGGTTCAGAGCGAGAGAGTGTGCAATATCGAGAGAGACTCTCTCACTTTTACACACTCCCTCGTCATGAACCATTTCCGCAGGGTGGAATCATGTGCACCGAGCAGAACTTGTCATCAAATACTTCTAGAACTGTTTTTCCCCAGATGACTCAGCTGCTTAGTTCTTCTTTCCATTCCCAAATGCTGTCCCTCCCTTATCCTTCGTTTCTATCTTGCTCTCTCTCTATTCTTTATAGAGCACCCCCTTTTTCGCTCCTTCTGATTAAATCGTTAGTCATCTTTATCTCATAACCAACGCCGTGACGCATCATTCCTCACAAACAGTCCGCTCAAACCAAAGATCGAGAGTGAGAGAGTGCGAAACGAAGAGACCCTCCGACTTTCCACGCTCTCTCGCTGCTGACCCCTTTCTGGAATGATGTAGACATCATTCCGCAGGCCGGTCGACTCACTCAGCCCCCGCTGGGGGTCAGAGAGCGTGTGAAACCGAGAGGTACTCTCCCATGTTTGCCCGTTCTCTCACTCCTGACCCCTTTCTGGATGATGTGGTGACTCTCCCCTAATCACTCCCTATCAGTCATATCCAGTCAATGGTTGTCCTTATCACGAATCGATTGATTGCTCATCCTTTTCTTCTCTGTCCTCTCTCCATTTCCCGTTGTCTCTCATCTCCTCACTTAGTCACTCCCCACTCTTCCACAGCTTTTGCAACGGCGCCGTTGCGAAAAAGGCGCACCTTTTAGAATTCCGCGTGTTTTCAAAGATCGATGGTCAATTAGATCGAGGTTGTATAGTTGTTTACGATGATCAGTAATCACCTTGGGTGGTCCCGACCACACAATTACAATTAGCGCTGATCTTTGATCTCTACTCGGAATTTATCGTGATAGTAGCGGATGCGAAACAGAATTTGTGCTAGTGTTGACTCATTCCTGTGCAAGCGATTCGATGTATTTCCACATCTTTATTGGTTGTGCTGTTCTAGAAAACTATGATTGTACGATAGCAAGTTGGCCGTTGATTTCTTCCTCAAATGACGTCAACTTGACCCCCGTTGACCTACCAAATTTCGCACACACACTCAAACGGTTCAAATCGTCCCCAAATCCGATCGGGAGGAGGTAAAAACGGTCGATGTATCCCTTCTCTCTGTATAGAATCGCTTCTCTCTCTCTCTCTCTCTCTCTCTCTCTCTCTCTCTCCATCCAATATGCCCTTCTCTCTCCTCTATTTTCTATCCATTTCCTACCCATTTCCCATCTCCATCCATCCTCATCGTTGACCATCTCTAAACGCACTCGTAGATCATTAGAAAGGGCGCTGACTCTCCTCGTTTCGCACGCTCTCTCATCGGTTAGAGTGGGCGAGAGAGCGTGCGGAATTGAGAGACGACGAAGCACCTCCACGGATCTCATTGATATTCACCGCAATTTAAATTCAACGATAATTAGCGCTCAATTAGGTATTTCCTCTTTCGTCCTTGTCGCGTTGCAAATTGGTATTGTTTCCTTGCAAAATGCTATTTCAGCTGAAAAATCACACATCTGTCCCAGCGATCGCTCCAGTTGAATTAACACAGAAGAGTGAAGCAACGATGCACGAAAGAAGAGGGCAGTGAAGAGAATTTAGGAGAATATGGACAGTATGTTTATTGTTTTTCTCTCTCTATGCCATGTACAGTAGAATTGGAAAGTTTTATACTCAAAACTTAAAAATAACCGTTGAAACACGATAGTTGCGTGCACTTTCATTGTCCAACGTGATTGATAACAGAGTTTTTACGACGACAGAAAACTAAATCAGACTAGACTCTAGTTATATTTCTGGCCTAAAAATCTGGGTTGACTTTAGAAAGGAGCCAGATAGTGCGTGAAAAAACTTAGAGTCCCTCTTGCTTTCACACACTCTCTCGCCCTGGTTCCTTTCTGGATGATTCTCTCGAATGATTCGCACTGTTGATTCAGATGGTGAGAGGTTGCGAGAGTGGGAGAAAGAATGAATAATGGTGTGCATTGTGAAATGACCTACCGGACAAAGGGCTTCTGCCGAATCATACGGTAATGGTACGTTTTAGAACTGCAGTTTAGGAACTCGATAATATAAAAGTTTCTAAATATTCTGAAACGCGTCCCAAACAAGTCCTGGGAAAATAGGTTGAGGGTTCCTAAACGGCAGTTACGTATATCCTATTACCGAATCATACTTTGAGTTTGTACTACGATTTATAATACTATGACGTGACAGGAAGGCTATAGTTATGGCTATTTCGTTTTGTGCTTGCTTCGTATCAAGTTTGTGGTTTCTTGTAACTCTTCCATTCCATTTCATTCCCTCCCCTCATTATCGCTCGTTTCAACCTTGATTCCATGTCTGTTTTCATCCATAATCTCATGTTCTCTCTCTCTCTCTCTCCTTGAACCTCTCTCTCTCAAAAGTCTCTAATTATCCTTCCCCCCTCACGCGCGCGAATTCTGATGATGAGTGGCCTAGGAAACGGATCTCTCCCCTCTCCTTCTACCCCTCCAGAAAATGGCGCGGGGCGAGAGAGTATGTGAAAGTGAGAGAGACACTATGACATACTGTCGTTCGAACCCGATCCCGACCCCTTTCTGGAGCTTCTTCTTGGTGTCTTGTGGTCTCTCTTTCGTTCTCAATTATGGCTTCTTCTCATCAGGGATTTCATCTCTGCTGTTTCTCCTCTGTTCCGGAAATTGCCCCTCGTGATTCATTATAATCCTTTCTTCCAACGTAAAATATGATCTCTCTATTCATATTCCTAATTTATCCTCGCGTGAAGCACAACATGATTCCTAGAAATCTTACAAATTTTGGATCTTTGTTTAGCAAACCGCCAAAAATTCCGGTTTAAAAAAGTCGGTTCCTTAGAAAATCTGAAGCACTCCATTTTCCCACAATCTTTCTTGTTCATTTCCTGTGTATCACTCCAATGACCTCATCACTACGTAATGACCGACCCTCCAATCCCCTCTCTACTCATTCACGCATCACTGCACCTCACGTATACCTTCCTTTCTTCCTCCTATCTCTCTCTCTCTCTCTCTCTCTCTCTCTCTATCCTCCACTGATTCCGAAGCCCCTGACTCCTCTCAATCCCTCTGTCCTTATTACCCATTCCACCTCCCCCATCTGTCCTCTCACCTCCTCATATTCTCTCCTCCCCTCCTCCCACCTCCCCTTCTCTCACCTCCCTTCCTCCCCTCCCTTCCTCACAACATGACTCATACGCGCACGCGATGGCATCCCTTTCCCATATATAGAAATATGATCTCTCTCTCTCTCTTCCTTCCCCCTTCAAGTCTCTTTTTCTCCTTCTTCTCTCCCCAATTAGTCCCCTTCCTCCCTCAATCAATAATATGTGATGATCCCCCATCGACCTCCGCTGTTCCAATTCGATAACGGCATCGATTCGTGGCTCAGAAAGACGCCGCTTGCGACGTTTCAAACAAATCCGTTGTTGTTCAAGAAATAAGTGACATTTTAAAATTCTTTTACTACTGAACACAATTCGATTTATAGTAGTCTGCTGTAATTCTTTGACTATGAAACCTCGCCGAAACCGTGCAGTGGCAGGCAGGCGCGGCAATCATGCTTGGACGGTTCTCCATTGCCTGTTCCGGACAGTATGCCATCCTCCCATTCTCTCTCTCTCTCTCTCTCTCTCTCTCTCTCTCTCTCTCTCTCTCTTCCCATTCAGTTCCATTTCCATCCTCTCTTCTCTGTTTTTACATGCATCGTCACCGGCATCATCGTTTGTACGTTACTTCCCCCTCGTCCTCGCGATACACAATACTTTTCCCCCCAACTTTATACCGTACTTCTATTTTTTTAGTTTCAGCTCTTTTTACCGTAGTTTCCTCGTGTTTATACAGTACACCCCTTTTCCACCGTACTATTCCATTTGTCTATACAAAAGGCAACGAAGGCCTCTACAATATCTGCAATCTAATCGCGATTGAAATGGAACGGCAAATTCTATTTTTACCGTAGTTATAAGTTACATATATTACAGTCGTGTTTGTTGATTCTACCGTAATATTCTGCAGTATTCCCCGCATCCCACCCCCTCAAACTCCCACCTTCCCATGCCTTCTCTTGTCTTCTCCATCAATCTGCCACCCATAAATTCTCAGCCCCTGCAAAATGCTCGCCCAAATTGGTGCAAGACTATGCCAATTCATCCTTCTCTCTCTCTCTCTCTCCCGTACTACTATTCCTCTAGATTCGTTCTGCTGTTCCTTCCTGCTTCAATAAATCTCCATCACTCCCACGATTAATGACCATTATTTCCGACCTCTTCTGATCTATCTAGGCGAGCTCACTACTACTACGTAGGCGTAGCACACGATTCAAAATTACGCATCCCATGACAGCGTTCATTTATGTTTCACCATGTATACAAGAGATATGTGGTAATTTCGATATCACTTTTGAAGCCTCAACACTCACAGAAAAGGATTAAAACACTTACAGGGAATGATGTGATAACTCACTCCAATCAATAAATTCTTTCGTGATTCTCACTCATTTGATGCTGCGCAAATTTCATGGGGTGCAAGGTGCAAAACAGTTTTATGCACCCTTTCATAACTTTTTTTCCTAGTGAAGCTACAACTTCCAAACTTGATACAGGGATTGCAAGCCACGTTTGGAACATTTTCCTTTTTGATTGGAGATATTTCGTTCAGTTTGAGCTGAGTTACATGAGTTTTCCACCCTCAGAGGGTGGAATTCCACCCATGAAATTAGCGCAGCATCACACCTCTCCTCACTCCCAGACGCGACTCGTATTCCCACTCTAATCACCCCCTCTTCATCACCTCTATTTCCATCCTCGTTAGCCTTTCCATTCAAATTCACTCAGAATGCGAAATACGCCACCTCCACTCTCTCCATTTCACACACTCTCTCACCGGCCCGAGGACGAGAGAGCGTGCGAAATGAAGAGACGGTGATCTGGAATTTCGCACTCTCTATAAATATTACTCATATCTTTCCCAATCCATTTCCTCCCGCGGGTAAACAAACTGATAAAAACGAGCCCGAGAGTCAACACATTGTGATCAGCAAATATTGCCCCAATTCTCTCCCTGTTCGGTTTGTATTTCCCTGCAGAAATTTGCTATATTTACCTTCCATTTTCTGAATTTTTCCCATTTCCACAACCGAATTTAGTTTGTTAGTTCCTGCTAAAATTGATTCAATTGCATTTCGAGTCGTCCATTCAACGAGATCTCTATTGTGGTTACTCCTCCTATTGAGATGATCGTTCTTCGTCCCTCATAATCTTTATTTGACTTTCGCATTCGATATTTTCGCTATTGTGATGATCCCTTCTATTCAGATGACCCTTCTTCTTTTCCCCTGATCGCCCTTTGAACCAAAGCGAGATTGAAGCTACTCTCCGCACTATTATGGTGCAATTCGGTCGAAGTAAGGGAGGGAGAGAGAAACAGAATGGGGCGAGAGATGAATAGTGAAGGTTATTTACTCGCTTTGTGTGAGGATTTGCACGCGGATTACGCAGTTTCACGGAGTTTATGAATCATGATCAGTGAGAGAGTGAGAGAGAGCAGTTTTATTCCACTAGTTGGGATGAAATATAGTGGAATACTTATTCTTCTAAAGATGTAGAACTCAATTTAGAGAGTTACAGGTAATTCCATTAGCATCAATGTTATGTAATGAATTACAATATCTATGTGACGTCATGAAACACAGTATGAGTATGACGTCATAACTATACTAAACCAATCGATAATCTTCAGCCCTTGACATAATTCTCATCTGTCTCGGTTCTGTGTTTCTCGCCCTCACTGCCATCGCTTTGTGCATTGCAATTGCGATTGTGAGGAGGAGGAAAAAAGCGAAGCGGTAGGTCTAAATAAATAAGCTCAAAATGTGACCTTCAGTTCCCAAGGTTTGATTCAGAAATCACACTAAACAAATTTGCTTGAATTTATAAATATACAACATTAAAATCTCACGTGCGGATTCCGGGTTTCACGCCCTTTACATAATCGTATGACTCCTTTCCAAAAACGTTACTGCATTTTCAAATACTCATGAAAACACCATTTCTGCTGACGTTATCATTGGGTGATTGGGGGAATCAATAATCAGTGGGCTAACTAATCGATAATCTTCAGTCGTGCCGTTTCTCCCGCCTTCGAGGCTCATCTCTCTCCGCATCATCTTGTATACGAGGATAGAAAGAGCAGTGAAGGACCTCCCCAACAGCCGAGAACACTCAGCAGAAGGGTACATCGGTTAGTTTTTATGCCTAATTATTAGTATTGTTTTCGAAAATAAGGTTATTTTATAAAATAATGATCACATTGCCCCCCCCCCATTAACACTGACGGAATGAACAAAGAATGAATGAATAAATGATCATTTCAGACCCGACCGCATCCACATTCCGGCCATTTCACACGCGGCGATAGAACAACCAATGAATGTTGACACGTCAGTATATTTTTTGAAATTTTCAATTCGGTTTAAAGGGACCAGGCAGTCAAAAAATAAGTTATTTTTAAATAAAAGAAAATCCTGTTCCCGGAAGAATGCTAAAAACCGCATATTTTTTCGATTTTTTTTGAAATTAGTTATGATTTTTCAAAGTTTCGCTTTTTCAGTACAGCAGGTTACGGTAGCGACTACACCACAATTAAAATCTCCAAAACCAGTTATTTTGATGGAATGTGATTGTGTTCATTCAGTCCGGGAGTGGTCAAAATCTCTTCAATCCTGTTTTTGCAAAAATATGAAGTCATCAGAGCAAATTAAACAGCTTTCTGTCTTTTCGGAAATAGGCGACGCACCGTTCCAGAGTCTAATTTCAAATTAAAATAACTAATTGTACAAAAATGCTAAAAATTTAATTTTTTCTGCATTCTCCATTAGATGATAGTGAGAAAAGTTGAATAAAAAATATGAAAATGAAAAATCTGTTTTTGGAGGCTGCCTGGTCCCTTTAATAAGTCATTTATTCCAATATTCCTATTTCAGTATTATTTGCGCCGTTCTTTTTGAATAAAAAAATAAAGTCATCGTTTGCAAACGGCCTATTTCAGAAGTATTCCCGTCAGTAATTTTGCTAATCGCGTCCAATTACTAAATAAGGACGATGGATTGCTGTTGTATGAAGAGTTTGAGGTACATGAGATCTCCCTAATTTACGCGAATTCACCATTAATTAGTGTCTATTTCCAATCCTCATTAGCGAACCTCTCAATAGTAACTATGAGCTGAAGTTTTTGTGATTCTCTGAGAAGCGTCTCGAGTGAAGTGAAGACCACTAATAATGTTTTACATTTTTAGAAGAAACCGAAAAAAAAGTTTGTAATGCCTTTTGTGAAAACATTAAGCATTAAAACATTAAGATTCATTGTTTAATCGTCTTCCTCGTGTCTAATAAATCTATTTCAAATATTATTTTTCAGACTTTAAATCGTCAGACATTTACATTAATGGAGAAGAAAACAACGACGATCAGTGAGAGCAACATGAGGAGAAATCGATTCTTCGATGTTTTGACTTGTGAGTATTAAAAAAGTATTAAAAACGAATTCGGATCTCCACATTTCACATATTCTCTCATCCATTTAACATTGTAGAGTGTACTTGTTTTGATACTTTACTGAAAAATGAATTTCGGCGGTGGATTGCATGTTTCACGCATACTTTATCAAGCACTGCCATGAAACTTATCAGTACTTTCGTGGTCTTTTGGTCATTTATAAGTTATAGATTTAAAATTATTGGGACCCCATTGCAGTTGATCACAATCGAGTGTTGCTTCGAGATCGATCAACGAGCGACAATTACATCAACGCCAGCTACATCAAGGTTACACCATTATCTCATTTACTCCCTTTTCTGTCATTATTAGTTAGTATACTGCCATTAATCGAATACGAATTTTGCTTGTGTGCAGTAAGTAGCCCAATACAGTAGTTCCATATTGAATTCAGAGTTACGATGACTCTCGCAACGAATTCGTCGCTGCTCAGGGTCCGATCGGACCGCCGGAATTGATTCCCCATGGAAGAGAGGTATGACGTCTGCTTTACTAATCAATCAAGAGAACAATGTCATAATTAAATAATTATTGAAAATTTAACCGCAATGACACTTATACATCCTATCACATTTGCGGGAAATGGAGGGAAAGTTTCGAGAAAAGGAGTTCAATAATAGTACTTTACAGAATACGGTAGCTCACTTCTGGGAAATGATTTGGCAAGAGAGAATCGAGTGTCTCGTAATGCTCACGAGATGCATTGAACATCTAAAAGTGAGTGGCACTTTCAAAATACTTTTAAAAAATTATTATAGGACATGCTTATTGTAAGGTAGATGTGAAATCTTTTAACTCAAAAATGAATTGGTGTGCGTTTGTTGTTTCAATGTAGCGTTATACTAATTATTATGTGTTGGCTGTCATTAAGGACGTCTTGTTAGAATGGTTTGAAAACAAATAATATCTATCAGTCACTTGACCATTGATTTTTTTGAAATTTAAAACAATAAATTGTACAAGTCGTAAATCTCCGGTTGAGTCACTCAACTCGCTCATTTCAGTTGAAATGTGCGCAATACTGGCCGAACGAGCTCGGAACAGCGGCAGATTACGGTATCTTTTTGTGAATTTCATTATTCTAGATCCTCGCTAAGTGCTCGGTTATTAGATAAATGTGTATTCAAATAACTACCAGACAGACAGATACACAGACGTACTATCTGAAATAATAGTCCTTAGAAATTACAACTGTGAATCTCAGGTCCGATCACTGTCGAATTGGTGGCAGTAACTGAATACGCGAGTGCCATCCAACGAACATTCGATGTAACTCTCGGCGATGAGACGAGGAGTGTACGTTTATTTCTTCGTTTTAAACTTAGGACTTAGGACTTAGGCTACTACTTAGACTTAGGAAATCTACGAGATTATGAAGAAGAAGAAACAGGTAGAATATCGTTTGATCATGATTATTTAGGCAAATTCTCGTTTGGATTACAAGAGTTTGTGAATGTTCAACACTCTCATTGATTCTCTTTAGGTAACTCAATTCCACTTCGAAGATTGGCTGGATGCCAAAGGGCCTGAGAACACTCAGAATTTGCTCGATCTCGTATTGAAAATTCGACAATTCCAACGGGGAAGAGACGGGCCCGCACTTGTTCATTGCAGGTTAGTTTATATTTCGTCGTTTTATTACCAGGAGTAGTCTACAGTCAATTGAACTAGCCAGGCAGATATCTGGTTAAAAGAAATGCATGAAACGCGAATGGTCATGGTTGGGAGAATAACGAAACAATGAAAAATCTACTGTTATGATAATTATTTTATCATCATCAGTTTTTTTAAAATAAAGTAATAATAATATTTAAGTGCGGGAATCGGTCGAACGGGAGTATTCATCGCTCTCTGGCAGTTAATCTCTGCAATAGACGCCAATCCACTCGAACCTATTGATGTGAGGACGATTGCGTCATTACTAGGAAATCTGTGATTTTTTTTAAAAAATAGAGTTGATTCACCTGAATTCTGGAAAATATTGCTCGAACAGCCTATTATCCTGTCTAACTAAACCGATGCAAAGATTGAATAACCAGAAGATTTCGTCATCCCTATACAATATTCCCCTTGAGGTAATGGGTCGAGTGAAGAGATTACGTGAGCAGCGCATCAAAATGGTGCAGAGCTGTGAACAATACGCGAGTTTGTACGATGCCGTCGTACTGTATCTCAAATCAAAGTGAGTTACGGTAACCTATCGATTATTGACTGTTAACTTCCATATTTTAATCGATTAGTGCAGAGGGCTGAGCCGCAATCGAGACATGCAATCGATATCATCGATGGACACAGATTCACGCTACGATATCCAAGAAGTTTCAGCCGTTTAGGGCTATTTATCGATTTTTTCTTTGTTAGTTGTCGATCGATAGTTTTCATTGTTTCATTCCACTTCATGTGCTATTCCCGCGCGTTTTCCCCTCTTTCTCGAAGACATTTAATCCATCGTCCCTGACACGTTCAAAGTATTTCCACTCTTATCCAGAAAACGAGTGCCGATCAATATTTAATCTACCGTATTCTATCATTTCACCTACCGTACTCTATTTGTAGCCACAAACTTGCTCAACTCTCTCAAACATTCATTCCAACCCTTGCTTGACCACTTTCTCATGGTCCGGTAACACTTCCCAAACTGTTGTCCGAATCTAGTCATCTCTCTTCTATTTGAAAACCGAGTTAATTACATTATCGACTCTAATGCTGAATTCGACATCCGTTCCAGTTCTATTTTTATAAAGATTTGTATCGGATCTGGGATTCGGTAATAGAGCCCCCAATATCTATCATATCCTTCACAAACTTCACGAAATCGAAGACAACGAATTAGGAAATTGTTGTATAATTATTGTGTATATTAGAACAGAGCTTGAGAGTGATAAATCGTTTGAATTTCTTCGCACTGTTTATTTTTGTTATTCTATTGCTGATTCATATCGTAAATTATCTCCAAATTCTGAACCATTTCGAATCTGTCACAATTATGTTCTTTTCTTCTTCATACACCCTCTTCGCAATGCTTGAAATCTCGTTTAGATCGTCGCATCTCAACTTGTTGAGTCATGATTTCTGTACTCCTTTTTTTAAACAATTTATCTGATTTTCGCAAAGTCGTTGAGCAATCGTGAATGTGGCAAATAAGGACACTCTTATCGATCGCATTGCCGTCATTGATATTTGCTTTAAGCGCTCATGCGTTGTTAAATCACAATGTCCTGTTGTTTCTGATCTTTCTTCTCTCTGCCGCTGCAGATATTCTTCTTTTCATTATTCGCCGTTATCAATAGATCCCCAAACAGATCCTTCATGGTCGACCCAATTTCCTTTTTTTTTAATTTTGAACATCAATTCAGATGGACTCAATGGCCGTGATTCCTGTAGAAAATATCCAATACTTCCAACAAGAGTCATATCCTTCACAACCAACTCATCACTCCAAAGGAAACATCGAATAAGGAAAATGGTGTATTGTGTATATTAGAAGAGAGCTTGAGCGATATAAATCATCGGAGTTTGTCCACCTCTTTGTTTTCTCCTTGGTTAATACCAGAAACGAATTTCACACTCTTTAGAACACCTACTGAACCATGCTGAAACGTTCATATTACCATCTTGAAATAAATACTCCGTAGATCCGTAATCTATCTCCTTTTGATCGGTCAGACAGTGCGATAGAGCATGCGGAATTGAGAGGGACAAGCAGTTGAACCTTTCTGTGTACGCATGACGTCTTCAACACACGGGAGTCCACCTGAGATCTCGCTCAAATAAGAAAAAGAGCACAGAAACATCTCGTTTGTCGTCTTACTACAAGCGAAAAAGTACTAGTCAAACATTAGTTGCACTCTCTAAACCAGGGATATTTGTCTGCATAGTTTCAGAGTAATGAATTGGAGCCGATATAAGCACAGTCGCATGGACACAAAGTTGCACACGACTTCGGGGGTTATCAGCAAAGTGGAACGTGAATCTGCTAGCGTGAGGTTCGAATATTTGCAATAGAACTCGTTCAAATCGAGCAGAAGGATAGCACAGAAACACTCTTTCCTCGTCTTACTACAAGCAAAAAACTACTAGTCAAACACAAGTTGCACTCTCTAAACCCTCGGTATTTGTCTGTATAGTTCCAATGGTATGTAAAATCTCTCTTACCTCTTGCATTGCTAGTCATGATGCACTTAAAATTGATTAATTTAATCATAGTTTGAAATAAGATAAATAATATTAAGTAGCGAATAAAACAATGCTGCCGTATTGTCAGTTGTGCACGCCTTCAGCTGTTATCAGCAACGTGAAACGCGAATCTGCTAGCGTGATTACGGGGTGTTTTGTTAGCGTATAAATATTCTAGAAATATCGCAGGGGCTATTCTTGGAACCTTGACACTTTGAACTTTTCGCGGAAGTAGATCTCACAATGAGTTTGATCTCTTGGAACCCGGAAGGAGAGGAAAGATCTCCGCGTAGAGAACTGTGTAAATAGACGAAGGGAGGGAGAGACTTACTTGTAACTTACTTAGCAGTAACCACCATAGGAGACGAGATGGAACGTCGCCTTTCTTTTGCCCATCTCACTCAAAACAATCTCTATGAACTTTGATTCGCATTTATCGAAATATCCAATGACATTCATAGATCTCTCAAATAAAAGTTACAAATAGGAGATAGCGTGTCCATATTTCTCACGTTCTTTGTTGAACGAAACGTTGACTCTAGATGTTAAACAAAAGATTCCGCATTCCCATCGCAAATACCAATTATACAACAATTTGTTGCCTTCTCTGGGAATGTCCCCTTACTCTCTTTCCTTCCTTCTCTTCATCTCTCCTCATTCTCCGTATTCGTTTTTAACAATCTCTGAAGAGGCAGTTTACGTGAGAAATTGATCATTATCTGAAATACTGCGTGAAATGATTAATTATAATTCAATCACTCTTTCCTTCTCATTCAATGTCCCTATTCTTCTTCCAGTCTTCTCTTCTCCTCTCCTCATTTCTCGTCGTCGATGTCTCTCCGATTGGTGGTTCTCCTCCTTTTCTTCTCTCTTCTCGTCAATTCGTCCGATGTGTGGGGCGCCCTCGGGGACAGCAACAATCCCTCCCACTCAGCAGTCACTATCATATTCGGTATGATTCCATTTACTACCTTAGCTTTATTAAAAAGGAAAATGCAGCATGTTTAACACTTGTATCAAAGACAATGCCCAAAAAAAAGAAAAAAAATGTCATTTTGTCCACCTAGCCGATTTGGCGTTTCACGGCTTCTTCTAGTTGTTACGAACCCATTGTTCATCAATCAGTAGATCAGTATGTTGTCGTAGATATTTAAAATGAACAGTAAACTACAAACATGAAAATTCATAAATCAAAGATCACTTTCTTCTCTTTCAGCCTTCGGTCTCGCCGTCATCGTCCTCATAATCTCCATCGTTCTTCTCACTCTTTGTTGCTGTGATCGACCTCCAAAGAGACAAACTTACGTGCCAGTCATGGCCCCCACTGGATTGAGGTACCCAAGAGTTGTCAGCCCCTATCTACTAGTATGACCCACCTAACCTACCGTACTCCTCTCACCTACCTCCTATTATGACCTACCGAACCTACTGTAATTGAACAATCCAATATCGTACTCGTTTATCTTGTGGGCTATAGGTATTCCCGATTCAATAGCTACACTGATCTTTCCGACTCAATAGGCTCATTCGAAACCAGTATCCGACAGGGCATATTTTTCACTATTTGCCCCTACCTCCTCGTATGACGCATCGAACCTACCGTACCCATCTACTATAGTGCTCGTTTATCTTGCAGTCTATACGATTGTTGCTACCATCTACTCATATTTTGTGACTCACAAGGTTCATTTAAAACCGGTATTTCGCTAGGCATATTTTTTCTCCGCCAACTCGCTAGCACCAATTCGTACTGTACTTTTCGATGTCCACAGGTCGTGTCACGGGTCACAATCGTGTTCTCTGTGTTGTTGTTCCCTTTCTCCTCTTTCTTATTCGATTCCCTCACAATCTCTCCTTTTGTGCATCGACTACCGACTCTTTCCAAATAATTCCACAGGCCGGCCTTAAAGAAAGGGGTTTTGCGTGAGAGAGTCGAGCTCTCTCACCCTTACCTCTTTCTGTAGGGTTGTAAACATGTATTTCGTATCTCGTTGATTGAATAAATGCAGTTTGCAGAAATGAGGAATTGGTAGTGCAAACGAAGGAGGAATGACTATCTCTGCTGCCCTAATCAACTCATCGTCTCCCCTATTCGAAGATCTCTCCCTTTTCTCTCCTACTCACGAGAATACCAGCTTATCTCTTGCCTAATCATGATGAAATTTGCACATGTGAAATTGTGCTGCAAACAATACGTATTATTGCATTATTGTAAAGCGGGCACCGGCTATGCTCAAACGGTACAAACGCAACACATGATTCCAAACCTACAGACCAGGGTTAGAGTGAGAGAGTGTACAAAAGTGAGAGAGTCCCTCTCGATTTCACACGCTCTCTCACTCAAAAGGCCTTTCTGGATGGTTGACCGGCCTGTGGAATGATGTGGCAACACTATAATGGATTAGTTCTTCACACTGTTTTACACAGTTACAACTATTCTTTTCTCAAATTGACTTTAGAAGGTGGAATGAGTGAGTGATCTATTAGAAAGTTAATAATGTTTCACACCTGAGGCTAATTAAAGCAGCCTCCAAGTGGGAATTTGAATCAACGCGAGAAAGAAATCGATTTCGCAGATCTGTAAGCACTTTTCACTTCAATGTCTCCGCAATTGCAGTACACCCGTAGTTTGCGAGCATAGTGTACTGGTTGCCATGGTACCTTCTGCAGTCTTTCCACTCCCCTCTAGCATGGCGTAGCTAACATGAGCTTCACTATTATATCTTTGTTTTAACATATCAATTTGTCATATATCTATATCGATCATTCAAGTGTGTTATTGTCCTTACAACAAGTATCTTATTCGAAGCTATTTATATGTCCCACACCGTTTTGATTGTTAGGATCGACACAATAAGTCTTTAAGTAAAGACTTATTTTGTGTCGGTCCTAACAGCCTTCTCAGCAAATATAACTTACACTCAATTCAGAAGCATCTTATATTTTTTTATCGATCGTACGCACAGTGAGATCACAGTATTAAGCGGACAACAGACCCCAATGCATTTCATTTCTCGCCTATTTACCGGTGCGGCCATTTAAAAATGTGAAAAATTCAAACTAAACTCCCGCGCGGAATGAAATGTACTGTAATTTTGGGCAGGTGCAACCGATCGATTTGGCTTCGTTCTCTTGAGTGAGCTTTCTCTGACTAATGAAATCTGCCATTATGGCTCAGTTGGTTACAGCTTTTGCTAGAAAACGGAACATCGCAAGTTCAATTCCACTCAAAACCACCGATCTCAGTGAAATGAGAAAGCGAGAATGAATATTGATACAAGCCGTGAAATGGCCTTAATACTGTGAGATGCCAGTATTTTAATATTGAATTGTAATTATAATTTAAGCTGGCCGTCCGATCTGACCACTCATTTCATGGAGAGCTTGGACAATTGAAAATTGTTCCCATTCTGATCCAGAAGGTGTGTATTTCCAATTGAAATATCGCTGTCACCAAAGTGAACGTCCAATATCGATGCTTCAAAGATTCAAAAAAACTGAAAAATAAGAAGGACAATTAATGTAAAAAAATAAGAAGGACAATTAATGTAATTCGAAGTTTCCTTACAGACGGACTACCATCTACAGTACTTGAAGAGTCGGACTGACCGTATGGTTGAACTGCAATCACAGGGGAAAACGATCGATGTGGCAGGACCGTATGAAACCGCAATGAGACTGGTGATCGAGGACACCAAGGAACTCATCAAGCAAAACTTGTTACTGTTAGTCGGTTTTAAATAATATGGTATTTTTATTTTCTGTCGCAAATATGATCGGCTAGACGACGTGTGTTCGAGTTCAATAGAGGTGCAATTAATGTTTGCGACAAGCAGAACTTTTTAATTATTTTTTTATTTGCAGAAAGTCGTCGCTAGAGAACTGCCAATTAGCTCTTATGGTAGAAAAGACAAGGCACGATGACGAATCGCCCCTGCCAGTGAAAGAAGCCCTGAGGGCATTGATCAAGAGTCTCTCTTACATTTTGAATCCGACGAAAAGATTCGCAACTCGCATCAAAAACGCTCTTCGGCACTCTTCATAAAATTCTCGATTGAATTACAATTAAATATTCGATTTAATGTTTTACATAATTCAATAACGGTATTTATCATGATAAATCTCAGTTGGCAATGCGAAAAAGGGACACTGGAAGTGGTCGGAAACGGGGAACTTCGAATGGGGCAAAACGTGAGCGAACAAAGGGAAGAAATCCGATAGAGCAGGGGGAAATACAGTATCGAATACTACTTCAAACCTCACATTTCACACAATTTATTACACTTTTATATAGGCGAAGAGAGTGTGCAAAACGAGGAGATTTAGAGAGAGAAATTTGTAAAACTCTAGTGAAAACAATGGCGGAGGCAACGACAAAGGGAGCGACCCGTGGATGAAATCTGAGAATAAAAAGGAAGAAGAGACATGGTAGTGGAAGAAAAAGAAGGAAGAAATATCGACTAGAATGGAGTTGAAATCTTCTATGAACTAGCACGACCATTCACAAGAGCTTCGGAGGTGGCTGAAATAAAGGGGTTTAGATATAATGAAGGGAATGAGAGAGTTGTGTTTCACGGTTGCTTCATAGGATGTTTCGTGCGTTTACCGATAATTCTGGTCAGATTAGTCTTAATGACATTGACAAAATACTTTTGAATTCGATTTTTCTGAATAATTATATTCTTTCAATAAAAACATGAATATCAAATTCAGAATCAAAACAACTATGATACTAACCAGTGTCGAGTTGTCTCACTAGCGTGCTCATATTGTTTGTGATGTCATCCGCAGCACTCAGCAAATCGCACTGAAATTATTTAAATAATTAAAGTATTCCCTTTCCTTCCTTATTTTCGAGCTTTTCTCCCCTAAACATCGCAGTTTCCTTCAGAAACCTTCTCAACCGCGTCATTCGCACGTTCACATTTGACGGAACGCGCCATGCATTTGCAATGATATTTCACGCCACTCTCAGATAGGAGGAAATATCATTTGTTCGAGCTTTGGTCTCGCAAAGAATTTTCTTGGCATTATTTTTAATTCTGAGATCCGTAAAAATCGCTTCTATCTCACAATTGAATAATGCCGTTATTGATTGACTAGTGTTAATTATGTAACTTCTTATAATTGTTACCTGTAGTGAAGTAGCTGGTAAACTACTTCCTCTAAATGCAGAAGAGAGTCTCGAAGTGAGATCGGGTAGTTGGAGAGAAGAACCAGCGACAGAATTCATTGGAGATTGAACACTCTGAATGGGAATACTGTAGGTAGAGAGAATCAATCGATATTATATTAGGGTGTCTTCTTGAAAGATAATGAATACATGACAACAAGCGTTCGGAGATATATACTGGGATAGACACCGGTCCAATAAAGATGGTGAATAAGTGAGTGTCAGTTTTGTGTTTCACTGTTGCTTCTTACTAGTTATTAGTTAGTTAGTTAGGTTATTGAATGCGTTTTCCGACAGTCAGTTTTCGCTCAGCGTTTCGAAGAAAAAAATGAATAACAGACATTGAGTGCGGGGAGGAGCATTTCCAGCTGCTGCATCAGATCTCGTCGTTTAGCTTGCATTGTGAACATCTGCAATTTGACACTTCCGGTTACTGTAATCTCAGCGTCCGAATCGACAACTGAAATCCTCACTTGCTCTTCCAATTGCCATTTCCTCTCACGAATCAACGACATGTGATCGTCCTCTGACATGGCAACCTGAAATTTAGGCAACGTTGATAATTAGAGCTGGACTTAATTAAGAGATCATCGCACACACTTTCTCATCTACATTTACAACACATTTTTTTTTCTCGGGCAGCATAAATAATAGCCTATTTATTTCACTGTCACGTGTATCGTATGTCCACAAATACCGCTAACTGATTCCGTATTGCCTAATGCTGACGTAATCTCCATACCTGACTATCCAATCTATTCATTTCTCTTATCATCTCGCTATTCTCCTCTTCCAATCTTGCAATCATCGTTCGATCGTCCAAACAACGCTCAGAAAGCGATCGACCACTCCCGATCGGATACTGTAACAGATGGGGTACGGTAACACATTGTAACACAGATGATATTGCATAGGGGTGGTGCAATTTCCATCGTTGTATGTATTAACCAGAACATCCAGACTTGGTTGCCTGGGTTTACTGGAAGTTCGCATCATCAAGGTTGTCTCCGTTAGATGGCAATTGCATAGGGATTATGAATTTTCTATTGACAAAATTAATGCATTCGTAGATGCAGATTCCAAAATAGGTTATATCGTGCTACTGACACGTGGTTTTCCGTTGTATCTCAATCGCGATTACACAGTAATGATGCAACCTCACCTCTGCCCGTCCACTTAGTTTGGCTGAGTATCGTGCAATGAGTCGATGTTCATCATCCATTCCATTTCCTCCATTGGATGAAAGTTGACCGGGAAGAAAAACGGGAGGAGAAGAATGAGAGGAAGCGGGATGAGGATCGGGAGGATGGAGACGTCTGAGAAGGGAATGAGATGAGGGGAGAGATCAAAGATTATGGTTGGACACAACGTGTGGCAGGAAAATCAAATTATGTGGTTTAATTGTTATAATCAGTTAGTGAAACATCAATTCAGCTTCGAACTCGAGAATGGATTATTTGTTGAAAAGTGTTTGATCAGGTTCTTGAATTTATTCATGGAGGAGTATTTTTCTTCTTCATTTTGAAGTTTGACATTAACAATCTTTTGTTCGGTGTAATAGTAAGTGGCGCTAACCTGACAGCATTGGGCGTTGCGGGAATTATATTGGAGAGATCGAGAGCCGGTCGTTGAGTTGAATGAATTCGAGTATCGAAGGGAGACGAAGCCTGATTATGATGTCGATTGGAATTGAATTCGTGGTTGAGTGTATCGCTCTTTCCAGTTTTATACAGGCCAATTCGACTTACAGGTGGATTTGCGTCTCGAGATCGAATCTTATGGATTCGTCCTCGGAATAGAACTATTCTATTCGCGTTTCCACTGTCATAGAAATTTTAAGTTAGATAGTAAACGGCATGCATCAATCTGTGCGGACCATAGAATAGTTTCTGTCAGCCCATTGCCGCGCGGGGTGGCTACCAATTCTGAGTTAACTATAAGGTGAATTTTCGTTTCCGTACCAGGTCAAAGGTAGTTGCGGAGGACTACAATTCCGCTCACAACGAATATTTGCAAAAAAGGGGGAATAAGAACACTTACAGCCTTGGATGCAGTAGGAAGGCATTGCAGTGATTTGTGTAGAGAATGCGCTAATTGTTTCGTCGGAGATTTCTGGAATTATACATCGATTACTAAGTTGCCCTGTAATCATTTCGCCGTTCCCAAGACTCCGAATGAGTGAATTGATCATGAAAAGGAATTCTAATAATGGAGGAGCATTCCATTGTTCCTCCAATATTAGAAAACGTTGAACGGAACCTGTGCCCCTGATAGCGGCCACAGGTTCCGTTCAACGTTCGATTGTACATGTATTTTTTTTCGGAATGTTTAAATTAATTCTAACAAAAGATAATTTTTTTCATGAATACCAAATAACTGATAACAATGTGTAATCCTCACATAGCTTGAGTATTCCTTCATTTCGTGTTCATTCGAGTGACTTCCACTGGTTCTTCCCCTCCAGAAACACGACTGACACAGTTGGTAGTTGGCACAACGTTGACATTTGTATCGGAATCCAGTGAACGATCGGGCCTGCAATTATGTTTGATTTATTATCATGTACGCAATATTGCACATTATCCAGGAATTTGCGGGAAAAGCCATTCCGAGGCAATGTGCGTTTGAGTTTCTCGGGCAATTGAAATACTATGGATAACGCGTGGCATCGATGGTTCTTCGCTTCTCGCTTCTTCGGCAAAGGAAAACACAATTGATTTATTGAAGCAGTAATGGCTGTCTAATTGTTGTTGGGGCAGTAGGTAATAGAGTAATTCATACTATTTGAATGAACCGGAAGATAGATTTCGCAAACCGGAAATGAACTAATTATTCAGGAATGTGAGTAAAAGGCAATCTTAATTGAATGTGTGTTTTGAGTTTCACAGTGTATTCAAAGGTGATGGAAATTGCGACAACAATATTTTCAATGCGAAGAATTCATACAACTACGGAAAATCGATTTACATTTGGTTACTTGACACTGTAACGACTAATTTCTGCGGCTACAGCAGAGGGGAAATAATGCCAATTAAAATAACCAGATACTGTGACTTTCAATCCGAAAATGAACTATATTTTGTAAACCGGGAAAAAAGCGGAAGTGTACCTGGCAGGCATCGCATTGTACTGGATGATAGACGTGTTCCACACTCGCCATTCGATGCAAAAGAGGCAACCACATGAGACAGGAGGGAGTTGGCTCGGAGAGAAATGTCTCCACGAACAGATTCACATTGACAGAGGAATCCTTGAAAATTCTGGATCAATCGATTGTCCTCCAAGATACAGCGTATTGTATTTTCGTCATAGAGCCCCTAAGTAATTTTCTCAAGCTACCGTATTCCTCTAGAGTAATCACTTCTCGATACGCCACCGTACCTTGGGGAAGCACTGTGCTGGTGCGGCTTCTGTGTATCCGAAAGTGGGAGCCTCGAAGACTGCAGTTGTAAGTGCAAGAGCCGCCTCGAGGAAATCAGCGAATCGAGCATGATGGAGGAGACCAGAGGAGTCAGAGATTTGAGAGAAAATATCTGGAAGAGGAGAAATCGTTTGCACTCCATTGTATATTCGGCACAGAAGGCGTTCGGATTGGTAATGTCCGCATCAATGAACAATATCGCAGGACCGAAACACTGATTCGCATTAATATTTTTCATATCTTTTTCCCCTCTGGCTGACGGAAAAAAATAAATTACTAAAAAGTTGTTGCACCTTTGTATAACACATTGTTCGAAATTTGTTCATAATTTTTAATGCACTCACATCTCAATTTCTCTACTAGTTTGCCTGCACAAATCGTAGCAAGAGCGATTTTGATGGCAAAGACTGTGAGACGACCCGTTTGAGGCCTGCAAATGTCATACTCGCATCTTTCTAATTTCAATAATCAACCGATTGCGCCATGAAAGATCAACGCATAACGGACTTATTGTTATTATAATGATAAACAAATAATGATTGACTCACTTATCGTAAGCTCCTAGCAAGAATGACAGTAGTAGCGATATCGATCGATCAGTATCGATTTGCTGGCTCGAATCGAGTCTCTTGTTCAGATTGTGGAATACTGTAGTTAGTAGCAGTTCCAGTCGGGACGATTTCACCTGCAAAAAGTTTCTTTTACCCATTTCAGTTGATCGTTGCATTTACATTCCTCTAATTCGAAGGTACGTTGCTTTTTGATTTGACTCATTCGAAGTATGTTTCACCCGCATCTCATCTCTACTTGTCACCAATGTAATGCATTGATTCCAACAGAAACCATCTTACAATCCCCCATTTCTCATGGTCGTGACGTCACTCCGTCTCAATCATTCCCTCTTTTCCCCTCGTTTATCTCCCGTCTTTCATCCCCTTCCATTCATGAATGCAATGTGAATCAGACGTCAAACCACAGGTGACAAAACGACGCCTTTTCCCGGTTTCTTCAAAATCACAAAATGACGTCATCTCAACACTTTCCTCTTTTTCCACTTTCCTTTCTACCATATATTTACTCTTCTTTACCCCCCGAAGCTTTTTCCCAGCGCAAGCGAATACATCTTTACACACACTGCAAATGCACACATTTTCCCACAAATATTCGTGGGAATTTAAAATGGAACAGATGGACAATAATGTGTATGAGCGTGAGAATGAGCTTCTCGTACACGCACCTTTTCGCCCCTGACCCCTTTCAGGAGATTGAATCGGGATGTGGAAATGTGTGAAATGACTGGCCTGTGAGTGAACTGGCAGGGCATTCAATCCGTTCTCCCGGAACGCCTCGATCATGTTCCAGATGTCGACTTTGTGCACTGAAATTACTTTTTTTTATTTAAATCGGATTTTCTTGTTTTTCCAATTCAGATTTGGTCGTTTCCTTGTGGACATGAGCAGTGCGTGTAAATATCCATCGGAGAGATTCAAGTGTTTCCCTCTCTTTCTCTCTCTCTCATCTCTCTCTCTCTTCCCTTCCTTCTTTTCAATGTGTGAAGAAGACACCACCATCGATTCCACTACGAGAGAGATGAGGAGAGACGAGAGACAAGGGTGGATGGAGAGAGCGCAGACGGATAAGATAAGATTGCAGAGAGTGATGATAAGCGAGAGGGCGCAGAGATCCAGAGGATGGATAAGAGAGTGGGTGAAATGGAGAGAGGGTGGGTAAAGTCCCCCTGAGGGCGACGAGGAATGGGAGAGATGCCGGAGGGCAGTCTCTGTCTCTGCTTCTCTACCCACTCTCTCCCTTTCACACACTCTCTCATCCTTCCCGTATAGGGTCTTCGTGCCACATTCATTACGTGAGAGATTAGTGGGGAGAGGAGAAAACGAGAGAGAGAGAGAGAGAAATCTTTGAAAATTCGCTCACCATTCGTTTTCTTCTGGATAAATCGCAGTTTGCACGCTGCTCGATAGGTCGCGAATCGTATTGAATCGAAATCATGTGTTCCTGAATTTATAAATCGATAAATGCGTGTGAAATTGAGCCCTGAGGGCACGAAAGAGCAGAGTCAGAGAGCAGGGACTGAAATGTAATACCACACCGCGTCAGACTAGGATTGGATTGAGAAATAGAGAGACGAATTGGTTTGTTCCCACATGAATTTACTTCCCATGTTGTTGGCTCGCTCTCTCGTGGGGTAATTTATGAAGTGAGCTGCGAACAGTGGAGTGGTGCGAATTGATTGATTTACTGGGTAAACAGGGGGATTGGAGGAAGACAAATTCGAAAAAAACTGACGCATTTCGTCGATGATTGACTGCATTTCGGTCGAGTTGAGTGAGCCTGCTGCAGCTGCTGCAACTGTAGTCGTCGACCCCTTGACGCCGCCGGCTGCTGCAAGGGTCGTGAGGGTCGCACACTTGTCAAGACAGATAATATATATATATTTCACGCGACCGCGTTCATTTGAGTTTCAGCAAGCATACAAGAGATGGAGAATTGCGATAATTCCGATTCCGATTCCCTCAAGACACAAAAAAAAACAATATCTTATCTCCCAGCTGCCTTATGTATAGATTGAATCTCGATTTCCAGCTGCCTTTCATCATAATTGTATAAAGCTACACACAACTTGGCTACAATCATTTCCTATTGATTGTCTCACAAAACCATTACCATTGCTCAGCCTCCTTGATATGAGCGCCATCCATTCGAGTAACAAATTATTTCGAATTGACTCAAACCGATATAATTTTATTATCGCTTTCGTCAACTATTGGACGGTAGCTAAGTCTCACCATTCTCAAGTGGGGGCATCGACGAACTGTGCCCGTTGTGACCCGGCGGATCTCCTTTTTCATGCCACATTTAAGCTAAAGCGTCCTGAAATCCATTAAAACTCGTTGAAAAATCAATGAAATCGACATAAATTCAATCAAAAACGAATGAAAACTGTGGGTCTTGCGAAATGTGCATACATAAAAGGACAATGAAACAAAGAAGAACGGAAATGGGCCAGCAGCTCCTTGAGACTAGACAAGAAGGGCAAATTGAAAGAAGAAGAGGCGGCGGAGAGGGGGAGGGGAACGACGAAACACGGATTCAGACGAGTTCGAATCCCCTCGGCTGCGGCTGCTTTTGCAGCACCAGGAACTGATTTAGAGGAGGAGAGGAAGGGAGGAGGAGAAGGGGGAGAGGACTCAGGTTCAATAGTCGAAGTAGGCCTACGAAGCCAGAGCTAGAAGAGAGGGAGAGAGAGACATCTGCCGACTAGAGAGAGTAGGGGAGAAAGACCCTTCCATCTCTCTCCCCCCCCCCACTCTCCTCCCCTCTTCCCACCTCCTATCTCTCTCTCTCCTCCCCTTCTCTCTCTGAAGCGTGAGCCGTCAATCGCCTCGCGACAAACTGCCTTCGTGCACTAATATTGTCGCCGTTTCGCAGTGTGATTTCGCATCATTTCCAAACTGCGAAACGTGCGTGCAATAATCGATCAAATAGTGATAACGATAAGAGATAACACATGATTCCATCCCTACAAGAAGGGGAAGGGTGAGAGAGTGTGCAAAAGTGAGAGAGTCCCTCTCGATTTTATACACGCTCTCTCACTCCAACCCCCTTTCTATAAAGTAGACCGGCATGTGGAATGATGTGATAACGATCAGTCGATGATAAGACCCCCGTCCCTTTGATCCCCCAGTCACATTCCATTACTTTATCGAATGGAGAGCCGGATATCGGGAGACAAAGGCAGAGCCGGGAAGTAGTCTCTTCCCCCCCCCCTTCTTCCCGGCTTTCTCTCTGATAATCTCATTTATGCCCACACTGACTCGTTAGTCTCTCTCACTCACTGAGTCGACTTGCTTTCCAATAAAGAAAAAAAACGATGTCCACATGTCGACCCTTCAAAACGGAGTCTGGGCAAGAGAGCGTTCAAAGTCGAGAGAGACTCTCTCACTTTCGCGCACTCTCTCGCGCTGGCCCCTTTCTCTCCATTTGGAATCGTGTGTACCTCTAGAATGAACCCACTTGAGTAGAGTAGTTGACTTATTCAACTATTTGAAAACAGCGAGCAAAGAGAGGGAGATTGGAACTGCCGTTTACGAACTCGAAAAAATTCTATGTGATCTGAAACATACCCTAAAAATCCGGGGAAAAAAATAGCCCGGTTCCTCAACGAAGGTTCTCAACCCGAAATAAAGTGTGCGAATGGAGTGGGCGGCGCATTTCGTGAAAGAAAGGGAGAGAGAAAGACCATCTGTTTTCGGTCTTTCGCCATCTTTTTTCCCTCGCGATTTGCGTCCATAAAACCCGGGAACCATCAAAAACAGAGTGAGAGCGTTGAGAGGATCCGAGACATGGGAAAAGACATCCATCTTTTTGTTCCAGTTCCGATGCTCACTTCATTTGACACACTCTCTCGTTGGTAAGGCGTCAAGATACAGTACAAAAAAAGTACAAAACATGACAAAAAATGAAGAAAGAAAAAACAAATAAATCCAGTATATCGGTTTCTTTGTATCATGACAAAGTATATTTGAGAATGTTGGCCGAAAAATTCAAAGTAGAAATCCGAAAATAAGAAGCCTTCTAATCCTTTCTCTTTCTAATTCTAATCCTGGAATACTGTATCGGTTTCATAAACGCGGTCTCCGAAACGTACAATCACCGGGGAATAAGTAGAATCTGCCTTCTCCCTATTCTCTCTCTTTCCTCTGACCCCTTGCAAGCAGTCAAGAGACAGGAGAGAGAAATGGCATCATTACGAGGCAAGTCGATTGAGGGAGAGAGAGAGAGAGAGAGAGAGAGAGAGAGAGAGAGAGAACAAGAGGTACCTAGGACTCCCATTCTCTTCCCCCCCCCCTTCCGTCCCCTCTCTAAATTAGCCCAGACTCCGCCCACCATTCCGCAAACATCCAATCTATCACCGACCCTTTGTTGTAAATGCAGTGGACCAGCGGTAATCGAGACTTGTCCACAGAGAGGAGAATTGATTGCACGGCAAGAACAATGTACATTTTTGTTTCACAAAGTAGTCAAGAACCAAAATTTCCCCCAGTCACAATTTACGTGAGCGATGTATCTAGCTCAAATTTTGCCATTGTGCCACAATTCACAGTAATTGATTTATAAAACATTTATTTTACTTCGCCTCCCTTTTACACACATGTGAGATAGGTGAGAATGATCGTCGATTGAAGGGAGTGAGGGAGTGGGAGATCTCTCTGTAAGACATCCAAAGGGGTGCTTCTGCTGCTATTTCCAATCGATGGATGGAGATACTGATACAGTAGTCTGAATTCAGGGGGACGACGGGGTTACTGTAACTACTGCTGCGCGACCAGTGAGAACTGTGCAAAATACAACTCATAATGAGGGCGGGGGAACTAGTAACTGTATTCAACTGGGAGAAAAAGTTAGAAAGCAAAGGGACAGACAAAAACTACCAATGGAAAACGGAAACAACACAATAAATAGAGCTCGTAAACAGGGAAAATTACGGTAGATCAATGCAAAAAAGCTACTCACAACAGATTGAGGGAAAACATGGAATAGAAATGAGCTTAATTATTATCGGGATGGAGCCACTCGGCATCATACAGATGGATAATGTAGAGAAGAGATTGAGACGGCATAACTAGAGTGAGAGAAGTGACGTCAGCGTCTCTTTATTGCGCACACTCTCATCCACAGACCGGCGAAGAGAGTGTGTGAAATGAAGAGACGCTTGCACCTCACTTCTCTCACTCTAGACAGAACCAACAATGATTGAGAGCTGCTTGATTATCGATAGAGGAGTGGGAAGGGATAATTATGGAACTTATTCAAGTCGACTAGACAATCATATAGAAAAATATGAATGCATTCGAGGGGAGGGGTCTATTTGATAGAGGGGAAGATATATAAGGGGCATCGGGATTTTATTTACAAATCACGAATACAGGGGGGGAGGGATTGACAGAGTGGGGGAAGGTTGATGAACATGCGCAGAGATACACAATCAATAAACAGTTATAGATCAAATTAGAGACAGATTAGAAACTGAATCTTCAGAGAGATCACCGCTCAGTTTCCCTGGGGGTCCTCCTGTGATCCCTCCTTCTTAGCCGGCTCGTTACCAGAATCGTATCGGAATCGAGGGTGCGCCGTGAAGTCGGGGCAGCTGCCCATGATTATCGACTGCAATGCAAACAATTATCGAAATTTAGATATAATTTTTCGGGTACAGTTTTCGCAAACGACACATCTAGATGTAATACAGCAATAACATCCAATGTTGCAAAATTTCTAATAATATTACCTAGTAATGACGAAACAGTACAATATTGCCTAATAGTGACGCAATCTACTAACCTGAATAAGCCATTCACTGCTGACGACAGCCTTGCCGGCCTCCTCAATCTTCTGGACTGCCTCAGGGGGACAGGAGGAGTCGGTAAGAAGGATTTCGAAGGTATCGGGGACGACCAACTCGGCCGATTCTTCCGCCGCCACCAGACAGTCGTCGGGCACTATCGTCGCACCCAGAAGCTCCACGATCGGAGCCCAGATCTGAAAGAGACAAGAGAGGTTGCAAGAGTAACTAGCAGAGGTAGAGCAGCATTAATATTAATGCATAAATGTTTTAAAAGTATGGTAAATCCAAGGCATATTTATAACCCAAGAACCCGATTCATTAATGCAAATTGCCAAAAAAACAACAGCATTACATTTTTTGTAGGCTTAATATGAGTCAACGATGAAATTGAGAGGACCACCCTGAAACCATATGCAAACTGATGCAAATGCATGCGGCACTAAATCACCCGCGCTAAAGAAAAATCAATTAATCTAGACATATTGTATTTTTGTCGGTTAGGTGTAAGTCAACAATTATATTCAGAGAATCAATATGAAGATATATGCTTTGCAGGCGGCACCAAATCACCGACACGCATTCAACAAATTAATAAGATTTTTTTCAAAAGATTACAAACCTGCTTGAAGCTCATCGTTCCCTTCTTCGTCGATCCGTCCGTCTTGCTGTGCACCATGATCGATCGCCCCTGCAACATCAAAAAATCAATATCGTTCGCATACCGTAACCTTTTTCATCACTGAACCCATAAGTCGACAAGGTGGGTAGGAAATTGTCGAAAATTTAAGTAGGATTTATCAAAAATTGGCCTTGAAAATACCAAAATGAGGGTATGCTTTTCCGTATTTTAGTACCTGTCGACCTATGAATGCACTCCGCAGGCTACAGTATGCACTCACCACGAGCAGCTTTCCTCGGACATCGGGTAGCGGGTAGAGCTTTCCGTTGAGCAGTCCTTGTCCTCCACTCAGTTTGTACTCGTCGAATGGCACAAACTCCTCCCTCTTGACACACTCCACCACCCACACATGGGACACACACGGCATCCCACGAGACATCGCAGCCAGATACTTGTGAGTGCGGTAGTGAGTGTCAGAGATGAGGAAGGCATCCGCGTCCAGAGCAACCACCTACAACACACACAATATATGATAATACGATTAGGATTAGTCGTTGCAGGGTTCGAAGAGAACCACCCTCGAGAGTCCGGTTTCAAGCTCGACACTAGTTCGAATACTCCCAACTTTAAATGAGAAGGATGAACTTTCCCTTGCAATTTTAAACATAGACCAAAAGAATGTGTACCAAAAAAATGTTGTCTGATGTGTTCCCTAGAATGTACCTTTTGGTCTATGTTTTTTTTAAATGTTATTTCCAACTCACATTGATATCATCAACGACTTGTCCTCCTCTCTCCAGAATCTGCTTCTTCATCTCGTTCTTCTTGAATATAATCTCTCCCTGCACTCGATTGGCAGACGTGAGTATGAACGTCTTGTTCAGGAATATACGAGGATTCATGGCTGAAAGAATGCAGAGGTTATTCACGTACTCTACTCGTCGCAATAAATTCAGTGGTATGTTTACAGATACGGTATACAATCGTCACAATACTCATAAATATCCGAATTTAGATTATTTTTTATTCATTATCGTTCTGTTAATTACTGTCGCATCCTTGACGGTTGTACCGAATAAATAAACATAAATATCTGGACATACCAGGCTTCGCATCCTCCGCTTCCTCCGTATCAACCTCTTCGTCTTCCTTCTGCACACCCTCTTCATCTTCATCCTTCTCAGCCTTAGCTTCAGGCTCGGCCTCGACTGCAGCAGCCTTCGGCTTGCGACCGCGACGACCACCCGTGCTGGCTGCACAAACATATACACTACTCAAGGATCAGATATGGGTGAATGTTGCACATGAGTGTTGATCATTTATCGAATGCTATTACGATATCGTACGAATTTAAAGAAGATGCACTACGACTCATATTTGATATAGTTCTAGTCATAGGTCAAAAGTGGGTTGATTTCTACATAACGTGCCCGCCGAAGGCGGTCGCGAAAAATATATGCCTGATCAATTAGACCCCTAAAAACGAAACCTGCCCGCCAAGGTCTCCTTAAAGACCCCGAAATGTAGAAACCTGCCCGGTAGACCAGGAAAAAAGCAAAAAACTGCCCGACAAAATTTCCATGCTACTTTACTTTTTGACCTCTGGTTCTAGTAAACTAGCAAAAAGTAAAAATAAGTAAAAGTAAAAGAAACCAAAAGATTTTTTTTTAAAATAAACTGTAAGTAAAAGTGAACTCACGTGCTTTGGGAGTGGCCTTGGCCGTGGCGGGGGTTTTCCTTCCAATCGATCGTCGATTCGTCGGCTCGGGAGTTCCCCGAAGAGCGGCCACCTGAGAGACAAATATAGTTCACATGATATTTTAAATAAAACGGCAGCAATCTATCCATTATCCACATCACACCATCACAAGAATCTATTCTCAAAATAACCATAACCAAAGTTTCATAAGTTGAAAATAAGCAAAGTACAACTCACGGCGACAGCAGTATCATTGTGCACGCGAGATCGGCGTTCTCGTCGGTCTTCGAGAGATGTGATGTTGTCTACAATCAGAGTGTATTCATCATGATTACATATATATATGGCAGAAAATCGCACATCGGCATTAGTAACACATTCAAAATTGCAAAACTAAATCCATACCTGTTATGACCTTGGATGCATTCTTGCTCTTCGTGTTCACATACTTCCTCCATTCGGGAGTCGCCATATCCAGCTGCAGCTTCGACCAGTCTACCCTACACAAAATTATATTTCTTCAGTTTCATCTTATTTTTGTCAGTTTTTTTCTGTATAAAACATGAGACTCCTTTTTGCACTCCCTCTTCATCTTCCTTTCATCAAAAAAATAATTCAATTATTTAGAAAAATAAGAAATCTAATTTCGTCCCAACTACGCAGCCGGCTTACTCGTGCTCATTGTCCTCATTCTCGACCTCCATTATCTTGAAGAGTCCCTGCTGCCACTCCTTCGCATTGGCAGCATTCGCAGACTTGAGCACACGACACTCGAAGACATCCGATGATGCCGACTCTTGATAGAGACACTGAAATACACAATTTATTCATTCGTGTCGTAAATGCAACATTCACCATGTCAACTAAATGAAAAACTAAATCATCGACATGAGATATCATTAAAACCAAGCATCACATTCAAGTAAGTAGGATAAAGCCCCGATGGCTCACCTCCTTGTCAATAGTGACGGCCGATAGAGGCACGACTCCTGCGGGCGGGATTGGTCTCACAATCTTGTCCTCCACAAACTCCACAAGATATCGGCCGAGTCCATCGCGTCTGCAAAAAAAAATGAAAATAAAAAAAAACAAAAAGGTGCCAGATCAGATTGTTAGATAATTCAATCCACAACTAAGGTTCTGATTTAGCCCAATTTCTAGGAACAAAAAAATAATGGAAAATTAAAACTGACTCTCCGACCAACGCGGGGTAGAACACCTTCTGGAAGACGGCGTACACACGGGCACCAGGTATCAGAGGAGCCTGGATACAATGCAATGTTATTGAAGTTACAACTATGAGATGTCTTCATATTTTTAGCTTATCAGTTCTCGATACTCCATCATCTACCGTACTCACCGAATCGTCCTCGGGATGATCGGCCGCCCACTGCTTCTCTGCGTCCAACACGGGAACAGTGACCGTCGCTGCAGCTCGCTTTGTCATCAATGGCGTCAGAGGCGTGTCCTCACTGAAAATAAATGGTATTTTTAACCAATTTGATAGCTGCATACATGTACAGTAATCATAAAATAAAATCAGTGACTTTCAAAAAAGCCAATCTCTGATATACAATAGTAGCACTCACGCCTTCCTCTTTCTTCCGGCGCTTCCTGCGGGGCGTCCACGACCCTGAATACGATATAAATTAGGTCACATCTTCATATGAATATACATATGCGAAAAATCGATAATTACGTGCAAAATAGATAATAAAGCAGACCTTCTTCTCGACAGGCGTCGATTCCTTCTCCTCATCCACCTCCATCTCTTCGTCTCCCTCTCCCTCGTCGTCTTCCTCCTTCTTCTTCCTTGCAACGGGCGTCCGCTTCACTGGCGATCCTCCCAGACTCTTACGGGTGCTCTGCAAAGGAAATCAATAAAAAGTTCATTCAAGAGTCAACGAAAATAATGGTAGAACAGAGAAGTTCTATGATAGAACCCGACTATGACCTTGAAAAGGTAACCAAGTGCTCAATTCTAGTGCAATAGTATTAATTGTGGTGCATAATATTAGAATATACGCACAACAAGGGAAAAGGGTGTAAATAATGTCTAGACAAAGGGGGAAACAGGGAGCGAGCGCGAGCCACGTAGGCTTGCTAGCCAACCCCCTACTTCCCCTTTTCCCTTCTCCCCCTCTCGACTCTTCTCTTCTCTCCCAATGCTAGCAACTCTCTCGCCCGAATGTGCACTCTCGAATTGCTTTCACTTTAGCACTAGTGGTCAGCGACCGAGCGCCCTTTCGCATCGAAAATAGCTAGTGATACCATCGAATCAAATAACATTAAAACAACTAAAATAGGTCATAGATAAAACGCACTACCTGCGCACTGGCGATCGTCTTGGGAGTTCCGGTGGCAGCAGGAGTATTAGGGAGATTGGCCACCTTATCCGATGCAGACTTCTCAGTTGCCGCATACTTGCTCACTGATGATGAAGGCGTACGCGTGTATTTCATCTCGCCGAACGAACCCTTCTCAACCTGATCAAGAACACGGCTTGATAAGACAAATGGTATAATTCAATTATCACTTTATAGAGCTTTCTCGCTCATTCACGCTACCCATATTTGCACAAGGACTCTATTAGTATGACGGTGAACGCGCCTTATCGCTCGTAGTCACGCGTCTCATGTTTCAACACCGCTGACGTCATTCGCCAAAGTAGGTCACTCACGGTGATATTCCTCAATGGTTCGGGATGCTTGTCCAGTTCCGTGTCCAGATCAAATGGATCATCTCCGGCTTCGCTCTTCTTCGATTTCTTCGCAGAAGAGGCAGTCGGCGTCTTGGTCACACCTGAGAAAGAATATTAGCAATTTGTTTGCACCAAATGATCATATGATAAAATAGAAGGCGAGGGGCATTGTAAATATATTCAATTTCAAGAACTATAAGATTGTACAAAGTAAGAAATATAAGTAGACGTGAATGAAAGTGTCCAAACTCACTCTTTCTTCCCCGTCCTCTGCCCTTCTTCTCAAAAACTTCCTCACTCTCTTCCACCTCCTCCTCCTCCTCTACTGTCTCCTCACTCTTCACACTGCTCTTGCGGCCACGTCTACAATGCAGAAAATGAGGATACTACCAAGTGTTGAGAGATTACTATACCCCTTGGCGAGGAAAAATACCGTATTGTGAGTACTCTTTAGATTGGCGTACTTTAGAAGAGGAATTAGTGCGCCCATTGGCAGAATAAATACCGTACCCCTTGCTGGGAGAGGGAGTCGTCTTGGTGGGACTGCCTCTGGTAGACCTCCGGGAAGGCGACACAGGCGTCTCCTCGTCTTCGTTGTCTTTCTTTGCTGAACGAGCGCCGCGAGCAGGCGTTTCCTGTAAGAAAATATTCTGGGAAGGAGAAATAATTGTAGATTTTTTTCATCATCAATCATGTACAGTGTCTCTCACGTTCCCTGAATTCGAGTGCTCCTTCGCGCGTGAGAGGTCGTGTAAGGGCGGAAGTGAACACTGTTTTCGGTAGATTGTATCGAAAGTAGTGACTTATGCTATCGTTCCTTGTATCAACGATCCCTCCGCACGAGCATGGAATGCGAGTGGGGCAAAATTTCGAAATCCGAAAATTTAGGGAATTGTGAGAACCACTTATTACTAATAATACGATTCGCACCTTCTTCGCAACCGGCGTGCTGACTGTTGATCGTCTTCCTCTCTTGGGAGACTCTTCAACCTTCTCTTCTGCCTCTTCATCATCATCTTTCTTTTCCTCCTCCTCCTCTTTCTCTTCCTTCTCTTCCTCTTCCTGCTTCGGCTTTCTTCCTCTGGGCGTACCGCGAGTTGCCGCAGCAGGAGTCGATTTCACCGACGACCTACAAAAGAGGGAAAGTGAGTGACCGAGTAAACAACGGCAAAGACAGAGAGAGGTCTATCCGCTTCGGAGCGGGTGACCGACCTCGTAAACAACCTATTGCAAGTCACACAATTGAATAGTTTGCCGCTACAAGTATTCCATGTGTACTAAACATTATCCTATATCACAATAGCTATACGTGTGATTTTTTCATCCCCTTAGCGACATAGTCATACCACTCTCATAAGGAAAGGGTCATGAACAATTTCCTCAGATTATCTTAAAATACATACCGTCTTCCTCTTCCTGTTGGGGTCTTAGTAATCTCAGCTTCATCCGCTTCCTCTTCTCCCTTCTCTGTCACCTCTTCCTTCTCCTCCACATCATCAGTTGCATGGCTCGAGGTTTCGGACTTGAGCGAACTAAATAACAAAATGTCGATGTCGCAAATACGTTATATGAATATGGAAAATATCTATATATTGTACATATAAACAGGATAGACAACTAATTACTTTAAAAGATAACATTGTACTCACCGTCTTCCTCTTCCCTTGGTTGACACGGGCGAGGCCATCGCCTCAGTAGCTTTCTTAGCAGCTCCACGAGGCGTTCTCTTCGGGGAAGCCTCAGACTCCTCACTCATTTCAACCTTCTTCTTTTGAAGAGGAGTGCTCGAAGCAGATTTGGGAGGGCTGAAATTAAATCATCACGAATATTTATGAGAAAAAAGAGTAGAAGATACTAGTAATTACTTTAAAAGACGATATTATCACAACCAAAAAATAATGGAAGAGTATAGAAAAATCATCCGCTCAATATTGACAGGTATGATATTATGAAGAAGTTACAACGTGCGAAAGACATACCGTCCACGTCCCTTCTTGACAGGAGTAGGAACTTCCGGTGTCTCTTCCTCTTCTTTCTTATCCTCCTCTTGGGTGGCATCGACCGCTTCACTTTCTTCTTCGACTTTTTCCGTGGTCTCCTCAGTCTCCTCGACAGTCTGGAAAAAATAGTATCGGGGTTCATTTGACAAGTTTTGGATTTCATATTGTTGTATGGAAGTAAATAATTTGAGCAGCGGATCAGGAAACGGTGAAAATGTTAGTAGAAAACAAATAGTTGATCATACCTCATCAGTATCCATCGAAATTATTTTCTTGACGCACTCCTCTTCCACTTCTTCCTTCTCCTCAGCCTCAACCACATCCTCAGAGTCCTCTTCCTTTTTCTCCTCTGCTTCTTCCACCTTCTCAGGTTCCTTATCCTTCTTCTCCTCAGCTACGACTTCATCTTCCTTCTTCGCTGGCTCGGTCTCGTCCTCAGGATCTTCCTCATCAATATCGTCCTCCATTTGTATGTCCTGAATTTGTGATTATCTACTATTTATATTAAGACATATAAATACAGGGAACAAACCTCTTCCATGCGAATTTCGGCTTCCTCGGGTTCATCCTCAGTTGCAGCTGTCGTTTCAGGCTCTTTGGGTTCATCTGCCAATGATTCATCAGCGTCAGCTGCGGGCGTTGGCTCATCGACAGCCATTTTCTCCTCCTCCTCTATCGGTTCTTCACCAGAATCGCCATTTGCACCACTGTCATCGCCTGAAACGGATGGGTAAATCAGATTTTGTACAGTGTAGAGAAAAACATATGGGAAAATAACGCACTCTCGTCTTGGTGATCGCCGTTTGCGTTTGACCCGCCATTTTTGCTCGGAGATGACGCCTCCTCATTACCATTCTCGATTTCGTCGTCGACGGGACTGGAAGTGCCGTCACCAACGCGTGGCGACATCTGCAATAGAAAAAAATATGAATACACAATTAATTAACTCGCCTTATCAATAAAGTATTTTTTCGATGTTAGTTGGATCATAAGCAATATTGATAAGAACTCACAGCCACGCTTTTCCCGAAGAGTCCACCTTTCTTGAGGAGAGATGACTGTGTTGTATCGACACTGGAACACAAAACGAGATTATTTAGTTAACCGGGACAATAGTAACAAAGTTTCCACAGAGAGGGATACGGTAGTAAAATAAATTGATTTGTTTTAAATGTAAGGCGCCTTTTTCGAATAATAGCATCGTCGAAACAGATAAGGAGCAGATAAATATTATAATCAAAAAGCATATTTCGACGTTGCTATGAACGAAACTTACTTGATGGTTTCGGATTGATCTCCTTTCGTGTCGCCAGCAGGGACTGAAATAAATGAATGTATAGTAAGCGCGAAAGATGCTAGTAAATGGAAAATTGTAATTAAATTGATACGCCAAACACACCAATCATACCTTGTACGAGTGTGTCTGACATTGTTGTTGGCAGCTTTTTAAATGAAAGCAGCCAGTGAACTGAAATAGAAAACATTGAAGAAGATTACATGGAACTGCATAGACCATACAAGCTAAATAGCGAAATAGCAATAACCAATATACGCACACGATCGATAAGTTAACGATTGACCTGATTTGAATGCTAAAAAGCAACTGATCTTCCCGCAAATCGATTTGAATGCGTTTGTTGACGCCTGGGAATGGATCCAACGCGCCTTATTTCCCGCACTCGAGATTCAAACTATGATGTGCAAGTATCCTGCGGAATACGGTAGTGACCGCTCGCATGGGTATTTTCCATTCGCTTTTTCTTTTTTCGAATTTTTTAAGCGTTTTGATGGATTTTGTTATTGTTTCGCGTAATCATTGTGATAAGTAAAATATGGCGCACGTTTTGATCACTGCATGCGATAGAAATATCGATTTTTAACTGTCTAAAACGATATTTTTCAAATTCAAAGAAATTTTTCATTACAGCTTGGAAAGATGGTCAGACCGACCTCAGTTAAGGACGTTGACCAGGATGAGGTCGTCAAGCGCATCGCTCACTTCCTCAAGCAGACCGGAAAGGTTTGGTTGTATTTATTCGTGCTGATCGTACTCTGAACTCTACCAGTTTTCTTAAACGCCTCAAGTGCTTCGCATTCCGCTGTTCTTAAACACCCATTAGTATAGTCAATAAATCCGACCGGTACTACAAATTTGAGTTTCAACCTTTTAAAATTTAGGTGAAGGTCCCCGAGTGGTCCGACCTGGTCAAGCTTGGAGTTACCAAGGACATGGCCCCCGTCAACGCCGACTGGTACTACATCCGTGCCGCTTCTCTTGCTCGCCGTCTGTACATCCGCTCTCCCGTCGGTTGGTGCATACTTCTTCTTTTAACAGTTGTTCTTGTTTGCATCTCCTGTTTTTGAATGTACGCTGTGCGCGCCCGTCTCGTTGCGCTGATACTCAGCCGAGAGAATTAATAGGAGCCTGCGCACTGCACGGGCGTGATTCGTACATACTTGATGCATTCAGAAACAGGATACATCAACAATTGAAGTTACTAGCGCTCTTTCAATTTCATCCTGTATTTATTTAAGGAGTCCATTTTCAGGAATCAACACTTTCCGCAACATCTACGGAAGCAAGCTCCGTCGTGGTGTCCAGCCCAACAGCTACGCCAAGGCCTCCGGAAGCGTTATCCGCAAGGCCCTGAAGTCGCTCGAGGCCCTCAAGTGGGTTGAGAAGAGCGATGACGGCAAGGGGCGCATCCTCTCCAAGCAGGTGAGAATTTACTCTTTGTAAACAGAATTTGACATTTAAAAAAAAATTCAGGGACGCAAGGATCTCGACAGAATCGCCGCCGACCTCCGACAGAGCACTCTCCCCGCTGAGTTCTAATTGTTATCAACTTTACCGTTGATTTGTTATGGTTATCAATCAACGATGAAGTAACCATGATTACCTGTTGTTGTGTTCTCATACAGCTCAGATTATACAATATTTATTTAAAACAATTGATGATGCGAAACGACAAGATTCACTGATTCTGTTTCCTGATGGTATCGCGGATAGCCCGCTCCTTCTCAAACTGTGCATAGTCTGCTTTCATGAGAAACTCTTGCTTGTTCAGATATCCGTTCTTTCCTCGGTTATGCGTAGCTAGATCCTCTTCGATCTTTTCTTCTTGTTTGAATGACTTCCAGTCAAGATTAGACTTGTCCAGTACAGACATTTTGGGCTTCTTTGTCAACATCGTGAGAGCGTCTCCCAATCCAACGCGCCTGCAACACAATTTCTGATGTTTGAAAATATTGTAAGACCTATACGTACTTGACGACAGGCCTTTTCGACGCCTCTTCCATTTTCTGTTGCTTCTCTTCGTGTGCTTTGGCCTCGTCGAGGGTTACCTCTTTTTCGACTCTGTAAGTAAATAGTGGATGATTAAACGCGGGCCTCTTATTTACTTGATCTCTTGTCCGGCAAAATCGAAGACTTCGGTGATCTTTGTCGTTGATTCGGATGCAGCTTCTTCGAGTTTGGAAGGCTCAACACTCGCTTCCACACTAAAAGATGTTGATTACCATAGATTACAAGATGGTAGGCTCACTGAAACAATTTAACTACAAATGTGGTTCGGGAATAATAACTTTTTCTGTATGATCTCACTTCTCTTTCTTGGTCACAGACGAAGTGGAAGTCGTTGATTGAGTTGTGACGGGCTCTGCGGACGACTGAATGGCGTATGGATCGGAGGCAATGAGAGCAGCGAAGAAGTCGTCCACTTCCTCTGCTGGAGGAGCGGCAGCTACTCTGAACAACAACGATTTATCGATACATTCGGCATGCTCAAACGCAGACAATTAGTTAATAGTTGCAGCTCGATCGGCGTAGGGTTCTTTCGTTTCGATGGGCTAGCTATCATTGCAAAAAAGCGACGGAGACAAAGTGAAATCTTAGTAATATTCATAGGATTATCGTATAAAAGCTATTGATAAGGAACTTACTCCTTTACTGCCTTGCTCTTCTTCGGCTTCCTTCTACCTCTGCCTCGCTTCGACGAGTCCGGATCATCTTCCGCCGTCACCTTCAACGATTACCGTAATTCATCGCGATTCTCAGCAAGAAAACCTTCTTTTTATTGATTGGAAAGGAAGATTTCGATGTCCATCGTTTAATAAAGGGAACTGGACTCGGTCGAGAGAATAAATGATATCAGTAATCTCACTTCATCACACTCATCTCCGGAAGGCTCATCGACGTCATCGTCGACTGCTCCTTCTGGCACGTAATCCTCGTCGTCAGACGATCGATAATCATCCTCCTCCGTCGACATCTGCATTATTGATTGATTATCGATCGAATTAGACCAAGAAAAATGAAGAAACACACGCACAAAGAACGCGAAAGAGAGAAGAAAGAGAAAGCGTGCTCGCGCGAAACTTTTGAGCCGAGAAAGTGCAGCATACAGTATGCCGAAAACACACCACAGAGGAAGAGTGTCATCGAGAACTAATTTTATTTCACTTTTTCAATTTCATTTAAATATTTAATTTTCAGTTTTTTAATAATTTTAATTATCAAGAATATACGATTCATGTGGATCATAACATATTTTTATGTGGCCAATACGTCCAGCCACCATTATGAGATACATTCCAGATCCATCATATCATATTCGATTGCACTCATTATCAATTCCTCTACGAGAATGGGTAAAATGCAGCCGCCATTCCATTCCTTGCACTTCTTAATCGGTTCTTATTCCCTTCCCATCTCTGACTACGTTTTTGCCCCAACGGGAAGGAATCTCCACTCAAGCCGGCTTATTACGATTTATGATCGATCGTTCGACGTTCGACAGATTTATGGAATGGAATTACACCTAGAACCCACTGAACACAAAAAGAAGGACGTTGATGCCGTGAAAGATTTGCAAAGATATAAATCTCATGCTTGAGTGGTCATTGCGGATGGAATGTGTAACATCGTTCCACAGCCCGGTGACACCTCCACAAAGGTTAGCGAGCAGAGAGCGTGCAAAATCGAGAGGGTTCTCTCACTTTCATACACTATTTTGCTCCTGTCTCTTTTCTGGGGTGCAAAAGAGGTTCGTTCACATCAACACCCATTCAGACAAGACAATAACGATAGCTCATTGGGACGAGGTTTATCACATCCGTCCATGTTCTCATCTTCCCCATTTCACATAAATATCTAATCATCTCCTCTCTCTGTGATCTTCCCGAGATTTATCCGTTTTGGCAGGGATAAAAGTGAGAGAAGAGAAACACGATCGACACATTAGCCATTAGCTAAGCTGCCCTCACTCACCTTCGTGCTCCACCGCACTTCGCGATTGCCCTACTGTACTTTTTGAATTATCGATTATTGCCTTTCAGAATTGAGATGCTGCCCGCCGTCTTCGATCCGTGCTATCTACCGTAAGTCTTTCGATTATCGATCATATTTATCGATCATGATCATGCGTCATCTGAGACTTTTTTTGTAATATTTGTATCTGATCAGGTCAATTGAAGATCTGATAAATTCTGATCAGATTCAAATATTTTATTCGAAAATTTGAATCAGATCTGACGTCATTTAAATTATTTTTGCCTGATCAGATTTAGATCGAGTTACCTGAGGGGCAGATCAAAGTAGACCCATGGGGGGTTCTTTATCACTGTCTTCCCATCGTTTCATTTCTTTCCCTCCTCTCGGCGCTGTTCCACACTGTGTGTAAGCGAGCTCTGACGTAGCGCCAAGGCCGCCAATCATTTATCAAGTACGACCATTCCGTCATCACGAACGACCCACTAACGACCGGAAGTCTACCTTGTTACAGTACCCTGTGCAGTCCTGTTGGTTTTTTTCCCCTTTCCACTCTGGTTCGAGATCATCTTGAGCAGGCGCGCCGCATAACGGGTTCTATGCACTCTTGTTTCTCGAGATCACACCCCTATCGCGCTACCGTAATCCGGAAGTTCCCGATGGGACCCGGCATAGAATGCCAGTGTTGCATACCATGCTCAAATAAGCGATCAGATATGGGGCGAGAGAGCGTGCAAATCGAGGAGAGTGCAGTGCTGGATATAAGGTGCAGTAGCTTCTTCGTCTCATTGAGAAAGGGAGTGAGGAGGGGAGGGGGGATAACAAATTCCTGTCTTTCATCTTTCTCTCAATTTCGTCTTTCCTCTATGGGCTCTGCCAGCATGAGACTGTTCCCAGTTCGCGCGTCCCATTCATATAATTCCAAACCTCCAGAACGGGGTCAGGACGAGAGAGTGTGCAAAAGTGAGAGAGTCCCTCTCAATTTTACATGCTCTCTCACTCCATACCACTTTCCGTTGGGATGGCTGGGCTGTGGAATGATGTGGGGGGGGGGGAAATTTCACTATTTAGTTCCCCATTTGACGTTCTATTCGCCACCGAGTAACATCGTAAACTCGCCGATCACTAAAGTTTAAGAACACTTGTCTTATCTCTACTGCTGTAGGTCAACAGTTGCGTTCCATAGTCCGTCACACTATATCAGTGACTAATCACTTTGATAATTCGTGTTCTTATCATGTATCGCGCGCGCGCTCGACCTTATCTCGCGCCCGCATCATTATCACTCATCACACTTGCCCTTTCTCCTGCAACTCTGCTGCCATTTATCGATCCACTGTCGCATCTCACTGCAGAAGCCCCAGGGTACTGTAGCTCTGGGCTTCTCTTAGTTTCAAACTGTCCATCCGTTTTTGTTGCCACCAATTAGAATATCTGTCCCTGCAAAGACACAAACCTGTCCCAGTAAAAGAGAAAAGGAATTGAGAGAGAGAGAACCATGAGGGGGCAGTGGAGTGGGCTATACCTTTTAGTCCCATCGAACTCTCCCCCTACAGTCTTGTCAACGATCACCGTTCAGTCGGCGATAGTTTTTGCGTACGGTAGTGTATTACATTTATAAAATGATACGATCATAACAAAAAGCCGAATAACGAACTTCCGCTGTTTACCATAGCGACCCTCTCGCTTTTGCGTGCTCTCTCGTCTCGGTAAACACAGGAAGTCCCCAGTTCGACATTTTGTTTGATCGTATCATTTTATAAATGTAATACTGTAGCTCTGCTCGCATATTGATGTAACACTCTTGCCGCCGGCATCACTCTACGTCACGTTTTGGTAGCGTTATGATACGTTCCTTTGTTCATAGGCGGAATTACTGCAGGAGTTGCAGCATCATGGATAGTTAGCCCATTTCCTCTCCTCTCTCTACTACGCCCCTGCAATGCGCTTTTGCGAGCCCGTCGTCTCTCATTTTTACTCCTTTTTCGCTGACTTATATTTTTTCAGACTGGATTCAATGTCGAAAAATTGAAGTGGTTTTCTTGTGATAAAACGTGGAGAGTTTTGAGCCCTGTAAATGATATGACTTAGATAATGAATGTAGCATCATAGCAGACGCGAGATATGTTTCACACATCCATCAAAGTTCCCGCTCAGTGCATAGTCACAGTGCAAGAGTCTTCCACGTTTCTATAGTCAAAACCCGCATCATTCTATACCTACAGAGAGGGGCTGTGAGAGAATCTCGATTCCACGGAATTTCTCTCCTGACCCCTTCCTGGAGGTTGATCTGCCTGTGGAATTAAGTGAGTCCTCCCGCATTTCTCATCTCAATCTCGATTCGAGTTCTTTTGTCCTGTCGTTCCACTCACTTTTGTGCGATCAAAAGAAGTCAAAGGAGTCTCGAGAATGAGAGAGAGAGAGATAGATAGATAGATAGATAGTTAGATAGAGAGAGAGAGAGAGAGAGAGAGAGAGAGAGAGAGAGAGATTAGACTCTCCACAAGGGCGACCAGTTATCTGCTTGGTCATGGTCTTTCAAGTCTGCTTTGAATCGTCCTGCGCAGTCTAACTTATAGATAGGTATGAGGGTAACGTAGGCAGTTGAATCTTCTTTTAACACGTCCTGGAAACGGTTAGGGGCGAGAGAGTTTCTCACTCTGGCCCCTTTCCGGATGATTGGAATGGTGATCCCATACTTCACCGTGCGCCGTTGATTCCCTTCTCGATAATCTCTCTTCTCTATTCTTCCAAGGGGCTGCTGTTTTTCGGCTGATAACTGACTGATTATGCCGTATATACCTAGAATGCGTGCACACTGAAAAAAGCAATGTTCTGCGCATGTAAAACAAGGTGAAGACGGGATTACCTTTTCCTTCTTTATTCTTCCAACCGTGTCCTCTTCTCATCTCTCAGTCATTGCCATCCTTGACTAACTCATGATTCAATTAGCCCTCCCCACTCGACTCAGAGAGATTACCTGTCAATGGCATCCACAAATGCACACTTTTCACTTTCGCCCAACGAGCAACTTGAGCAGTCTTTATAGACACATACTGTTGGTGTAGATCTACCGTAGTTGGGTGTACGGGAGGTGGTCTACGACTCTATAATCCTATGCTGACCGGCGACGACTTCAAAGTCTACAGCCGCAGGGGAGCGAGTCAATTAGACTTTGAAAGTCGTTGCACGGCAGCCCTGTAGTCTAGAGTCGTAGGTATATTTCCCTCTGAGTTGGGCGTACGGTAGGTAGTCACAATCGATAACTGAAGAATGCGCATGATCCGTTCCTCTCCTCATTGGCACGCTCGTAAAGCACTCGATCCACTCCAATCCTGCACTTTCTACCCATTTATCACCCATTCCTTGAGCGTTCGCAGCATATCTCATTAGACTTCGATTTATTATTGATCGTAGCCGGGAGTACTGTAGGCCGTCTGGATAGATTTATCGATCGATTAGTTAGGAGGGATACCGTAGGGCTCTGCTTTTCACCGAGTAATCGCTCACGAATCTCACACAAATCAGTGACCTGTGTCATAATTGTGAGATAGCATCGGCCCTTCTCACAATTTGCGCGTAAATATGCTTCACCCTCAATGCAAATACGACCAATATAATAATCCCCGCTGAATTTGAGGATTTGTAGTTATGAAAACGAGTAATCGACTGCTGGTTTTGCTGATGCATTAATCGTAATTTTGCCACAACAAGGCAACGCTGCTGCAGTTGCTGCTGCAGCTGCAGCTGCTGGAGACAGCTGCAGTTGTCGACAAGTTGCTGCAGCTGCAGGAAATAGGTGTTTCTTGAACAAAAAGAATAAAGGGCAGATCTTCTCTAAACGGCAGTGTTGCTCTATCTGATCCATCAATCGACTCCATTCTCTCCATCCTTTAGTGTTATCTCTAGGCTGATCTGGGAACAATGCCCGTGCCTCTCAGGGACGAGCTAAAGCCCACTTCTTCTCTTCCCAAACCCATCCGGCCAATCCACGTTTCTAGCGGTGCTTAAAAGGAACGCCCGTTATAGGCATTCTTGCGCTTTTCAATCGATAATATCGCTGTACCGTTCACCCTACCGTAATCACGAATTGCAGTCAGTTCTCGATGTCTCAATCGTACTCCTCCAAACCCTCCGAGAGGGCGCGTGCTAAGGAGAGATGCCTCGGAGGCAAACTCCATCTTCATGTATGATTTTTTTGCCTTACATTTTTCTTCGAACTATATCCATAATCGATATTGATTCATATGAAATTGGACTGCATATATGTACGGGAATAGCTGGAAAAAACGAATATGGTAAATAAAAATTCAGACGGGCATCGTCATGTATGAGTCACAGTTTTATCTATTTTATTTCTCCAACGCCACCTCCTATTGATTCCGTAGAAAATTAAATGCTTACAAGTCAAGCTTGAAACTCAAACGTGACAGGGTTAATAACATGCAAATATTTTATTTATATAAAAATAAATAAAAATTCAGACGGGTATGAAGATTCTGGTGTCGATCGGCATTCTCGTAATCATCGCTCTTCTCGTTGTGCTCTATCTCAAGTTTAAGAAGGTACGTCTCACGGATTTCGTACCGATTAATACAAATTGAGGCAGACAGTTAGGAAGTGCGAAAATAGCGGGTGCTTGTGCGATGGTGTCACCTCGAATTCAATTTTTGGCATTTTTCGTAGATCGCCGTGAGATCTTACAGAGAGCGAAATGTGAAAGTGTGATCTCTTTCATTCGCACATTCTCTCAAACATCGGCGTAGAAAATGAAGAGATCGTCATTTCGGATTCTCTTTTTTTCCTTTTTCCTTATTTTTCTACCAGAAAATTCAACTTGATTACTCGTCTTTATCAGCATAACCATTCACCGGTCCGGGACTTCCAAAAGGTTGGAGGAATATATTGGGAACTGGTAAAGTAGATGTAACGTCGGCGTGTACTAATGCAATAACATTCGTCGATTCGGCAAATACTAGGCATAGAGAGAAATAGACATAGATGTCGCTTAGTGCTGAGCAAGAATGAAATATCAAAGATCAAATATTCTTCTTACAGGCAATGTTCGTAATGATGGTTCCTGCCGGCGTCTCCATCTTCACTATCGCTGGAATGATCTCACAGAGGAGAGGACTCATTTGGCCAATGATCGCCATTTCGGTGAGATGAATACCCAATCTGTAAAAACGTCACTAGAATCAGGACACCAATTGAAAAAGTTGACTTATCCCTGTGAGAGAAAGTCAATGGAGACAGTTCATTGGGGAGCTAATTTTCGAAAAGAACACTTCTCCAAGATTTCGTTTCTTGAAAAAAAAAAAGATTTTCCACCCTCCGCATTCCACGCGCTCTCTCGTTCGTTCACCGAAACAAGAGAGAGAGAGAGAGAGAGAGAGAGAGAGAGAGAGCGTGTGGAAGGATGAGTGGTGGAGAACATTTTTCTAAGGAACAAAATCTTGGAGAACGTTCCCCTGGCAAATTTGATCTCTCAGTGTACACAGAAAGTGGCAACTTCGCTAAATTTGTCCGAGTAATCTTTCAAATGACGCATCTAATGCAATATTTTCTTTCGTTGTTTTCCTTGTCTTGCATCGGAAAATAGTAAATTATTGTCCAGGGAAACACATTCCGCAGTGTAAATTTTGCAGTACTTTGGGCATCATCAGATCTATATAATACAGATTATATTCAATTAAATTTATCCTTTTGACGCTTTTCAATTATTAAACGCAAGATACCAAATATACAACGGGGTATAGAAAAGTTGCAAGTTAAAGAAGGCGTAACACGAATGATTGAAACTTTTATTTTCCCCGATGTTCGAGGTTTCATTTCTGTTATCAGTAGTTGGTGAAACACAAATGCAGCGCGCGTTTCCCTCGTGCACCCTACTCCTTTCCCATTATCTCTCTTTCTTTCTCTGACTCCTTCTCCACAAAATGCCAACTCCCACAGCGAAAAGATTGCAGGCGCAATGTGAGATACAGTAAGAATACTGGTCGTTATGGGCAGTTTATCAAACATAACTTTCTTCAAACGAAAAACTGAAACTAGATTTTCGAGGCTCTCATCGGGAATTCGATCTCCATTGCCCCACAGTTAGAACTCAGTTGACTAAATATTCGTGGGACACCTTCTTTAAGAAAGCTAAACAAGTCAATGAATCACTGAAAGTTCTCTTCCATTCTTGGCATTGTGCAAACTCCTTCTCCATTCAGTGCTTTGAGCATCAGCAAATCGATAACAAATAAATCGATTAGTATTCCCTCCCACTATTGGCATCCATTTGGCATCACTAAATCGATAATAAGTATTATTGGCATCGTGCCAACTCCTTTGGGCATTAGTAAATGGATAATAAGTAATATCCCATTCTTGGCACCGTGCCAACTCCGTTCTCCCTTCAGTGTTTCCACATGCTCCTCTCTATCTACGGTCTCGTAATCTTCTCTTTCTACTTCATCTTCAAGCCATTCTACATCATCATGGTTCTCAATTGGGCATTTGACAGTAAGTTAAATGTTTTTTTATAAGTTAAATTATAAGTTCAAGTACTGATTTGATCATTTTTCTTTGACATTCCTATATTTTTAGAGTTTAGTATTATAACAGCAATTCCACATCGCCGATCAACTCCTGCTCTTAAGTTTGCTTTAGAAACGGAGGTGAAACATAAAAAAACGTGGTCTACTGATTTGTTCGAGTTTTTCGTTGAGAATAGATTAGTCTTTCTTTGATAATTGATTGCGTCATTCAAATCGCCTCGTTTCAATCGCTTTTATCTGCACTCTTCCTCTTTCCCGTTGAGTGATCAGAACAAATCACGATCAAGGCGAAAAAGTCTAGTCCGTGATGCAACCACCCGCGGAACAATACCGTAATCTAATTAGGTTATTCTGCTCTTTTTTCTTGATACGGGATGAGCACGGGAAGAGAGGGACAATTGTTTCAAACAATATTTAAATAAAAAAATTGAAACACCCTGGAGTGAGCGCATCTAAGTCATTTCAATAAAATGAGATAACGTTGCAGAAACTTTGTTAATGTGTCAAATCTTATATTTTGAGAGCCAATGCATTTTTTTCCGAGATCGCGAACAGAAATGACCCATACGTTGTGAGTTTCGCAGGGTCATGAAATAGGGTGACACAGCCGAAGTATTATGTACACCTGATAATATCACTTCACAACGTTGCGTGCCTGAATCTCTTTTAAACAATCGAATTACGTTCCAGACATTTTATGAAGATGCCACATCTTTGTGATATGTGATAGGGTAATTGCAATTTACGTGAGACCGCGTACCAAAATAACCCATTAGTTTCGAGTTTCACAGGGTCTTGAAGTGCGCGAATTTCTGTTGTTAGACAGTTCCTCGAGGAGTGTCTCATACAGATAAAAATAATAGTAATTCAGCCCTGCACAACGACAAAACCGCTTCTTACTACCTCCAATGTGCTGGAATCTTCTCCGGCCTTATTGTATTCCTGCTATTCAACCTGTGGCAGGTGAACATTTTCTATCAATTATGGACCCGCTTATAAGATTATCGATTATTTAATGAAGCTTCTATCTAGAGAAATGAGAAATGGATAATTAATTAATTAATTGCAGGCATCGGTCGCTTACGCCTACCACCGTATGATTGTGCGCAATCAGCGAGCGGAGAATGATCTCGGTCAGTCGTCGGTCTATAGAAAGATTTCTCTATTTTTAGATGATAACAAACGGAATACTGTCAATAATTCACCAATCAATAATTCAACCTATTGTAGATCGTCGCAGCTGCTCCGGCCCCACTATTCTCGTGGTGAACAACAAGCCCATGGAGTACACCTCCTCCCAGTACTGATCTTTGATCTCTGATCAGAATATCGATTTTATCTCTCCCCTATTTCACCCCGAAAGCTTTACACGCTCACCCATCTAACGGCTGTCTTTCACGTTTCAAGACTTTACAATGTAAATTAAATTTAAATAAATTATAAATTGTTATCGATTAGATAATTAGAAATTCGCATAGCTAATCCCCACGGGTCTCCCGGTTCTTTCCCGCATGTTAAAATCCATTTACCGTCTTTCGAACGAACGATTATCGATCAATGCATTGTATATTTATATACTTTACAAATTATCCAGCTGCGATAAATATTTCATCCAGTGTATTGATGCATTGAAAGTTTATTGAACCCACGAAATGCAATTTTATTAACTGTGTGAAACAGTGAATGGGTTTGTAGTGGTTGCCGTCGAATTGACCTCCAAAGCTGCATAACTCCAACTCCAGAATGGGGTCAGGAGCGAAAGATCGTGGTTAGATGGCCGCTCTCAGTATCAAGCGACTCCATTTTGGATGTCGCTCATGTCAAGGTATGATTGGGCGGAGAAATGATATTCCAAATTGAAATTGGTTCATCTGAAATTAGAGTGCATATCACACAGTCTCACGGGAGTGCAATAAAATCAGCATTTGAGAAATAGTACTAAAACTAGGGACCCCCAAAGGCGCAATGAAAGTGACTCTAAAATTCCAGTTTTAGCATTGTTGGCTGCTGACGGTATAGAGAATCATTGTTTTCATAGTTAAATTCACGCAATTTCTATTATCACTTAACAAATTGCGTTGCGATTAGACTCCTTTTATGACGTACGCGAAGCTCTTTTAGCGCGACCGCAACGTGCTGTACGCTGGGTCAACTAGACTTCGCTGAGTCAGATCCGTCGTTTTTAGCTCATTTTTCATTTAGTATAATCACTAGATTTGTTTTTGATACCTAGTAGCCTTCTACACTGCATCAGCCACAGATATTTCTATATTTTCAGTTTGAACCACGATCAGTAAGGGTAAGCGAGGAATTACTGAATGTCCTGTCTTGTTTTCGTTGCAGCATGTCCAAGGCGGAGCGCAGAACGCTATTTTTACGATATGTTGTAGAGCATGCTTTGCAAATGATCGTCACAGCAAGAAAAGGGTACAGAAAGCACTTGATCGAGCTTACACGCAAAAAAATCATGTTCACTGTAAGAATGCCCAACCTTTCGAAGCGAATAGTAAAAATTTGAACTTGACGGCATTCTCAAACTACCTATAGGGCAATGCGGTAGCTGTAGGTGATCATGAAACCACAAAAATAAGGGTTGTCCCATATGCTAGTTAAAAAGTTATACGCAAATTACCGATTGAATAGTAACAATATCCGATCTTTGGAAGCGAATAGCAAAAAATTGAACTTGATGGCATTCTCAAAATACCTATAGAGCGATGCGCGTGTTCTAGGTGATCATGAAATCACAAAAATATGGGTTGTCCCATATGCGGGAAAAAAAGTTATTCGCGAAAAACATGATTTTCACTATTTGAATTGCCGCAAAAAATAAATGTAGGAAAGGAACACACCATCCTTGTCTAAATGCCGGTCAAAAACCTGGTTTGGTGGTCCCTAACTAAAACTCCGCCCACGCATTTGAATTGCTGAAAATCGTGGTGAATTTTCTCCCACACAGAATTTTAGCGTACTGTAGCTGATATTCCCCCAGTGTCTAGAGGATTCCACTGAGCTGCGATTCCGCGAGAATGGGGCGAGCTAAGTTGATCAGTTTCACATCGGCCTACTTGGCTCAGAGGTAAGTTTCTACAGTATCAATCTAGGGGACGGGGGTTCGACCCCCGCCCCATGCACCTTCTCTTGCTGATTTTTGGGGAGACTGCCTTTGTTTCAATCATTCTTTCGCGCATATGGTAGATAGGCACACCACGCGTGCATGGAGTGCATTTCCTTCAAATGCAGTAGCCATGATACTGTGATCAGTGCGTTCGCGTAAAAACTGTACGATATGGCAAAATTCCGTAAATCGAATTTTGACCATGCCTATTTTTGGCATGGATCGATCCCTAATGACCTCCTCTATAGATTTCAGTCATTGACATATTTTTGTGAATCGAATTTGCATAGATAATCAGCTACAAAAAGTAGCAAATTTTTTATGTTTATTGACTTTATCTCGCTTCTATTTCACAATGAAGCGATGACTCCTGAACAAACTTTGATCAGCTCGTTGAGCTGCATCGACCTACGTAATTGTCAATGTCAATAACTGACATCGATAGAGGAGGTCATTAGGGATCGATCCATGCCAAAAATAGGCATGGTCAAAATTTGATGTACGGCCAAGGTCCACTTTTTTACGCGAACGCACTGATATAAATCAAGTCTGAAACCGCGATGAGGCGGTATTAGTCGAAAGGATCCCCTTTCGAATAAATCCTTCTGGAAAACTTGAGCAAAGTGTTCACGCCCTCATCTAGCCCAGCAGTGCTTCTGAACTTCGATATTTGTATACTGATCACTTCACCTTCCTCCTCTTTCACCACCCGTATCTCTCCCCTCTCCCTTCCCATATCACCCACGGCGTTTTGGCGTTAGTAATTCTTAATATTTACGTGTGTGACCCAGCCAACACGCCAACTCTCTCATCTCTCTCGTTTCTTGCTTTATCGATTAGATAAGACTGATCTACCTCTCTTCCCCACCTCTTCCGAATGTCATCTCTCTCCCACTCATTCTTCGTCACTCACCAACTGTTCAAAGTTGTTCTTTCCATCCGATTTATCGCCCTCCCTCTCACACAATTCACCACTGCTTCATCCGAGTTTTTTTCTTCTTTTTTCATCTTGCGCCGCTCGTTTCCTCATTTATCTTATCGTGCATTGGCAAAAAATTTGCGCGTTTGTTCCTCGCCCATTGTTACAATCGCGGAATGCAGGAATTGCTGCTGGACTTTGAACTAACATTGAAACGCAGAATTACCGGGTTCAATCAGTCATATTCATGCTCAGGAATTGGGGACATTCTGATCCTTTCTGGTGTTGTATTCACTTGATTGAAGTGCTTTGAAAACAGGCTCTGCTGCGGGACCAACTGTACGGTATTTTCCCGGTGGTCTTGATGTTTCGTGAAGACCACCTTTCAATCAATAAATCATCTCTTCCATTCGGGACCCCATTTATCTCCGCTCACTTTCCCCCTGTCTCGAAGTGTTCGACAGTCTGGGAAGAGGCAGAGAGTGATTTACGATAAACGAAGAGGAAAGTGAAGAGAGAGACGAACAGTGCAAGATGACTTATGTATAGACTTATTATTTATACTTATGACTTACGTAGGACCTATCTTATAGTGTTACCTCATTGGATTGTATTGTAATTGAACTCGTCACTTCTCAGCGGTCTGTGATCCTCTGATTTCCCAATTTTTTATGGATACAGATTACAATATGAGCCAAAGGCGCGTCGCGTACCCCCCGAAAGCGAAAGACTGGGTTTTATATTTTCAAGTTTTCCCTCGCATGAAAATCCATCTATGATCGACTCCAAATGGTCGAATTTTGAGATGAATCAATGCTGAAACCTACCTCATTCCTACCCAACTTCACTTTCATTCACACATTCGTTTTAGGGCATGTTATGCACATTAGATCAGACTGGTGGAATGAGTAGAGGGAGATGGAGAGAGAGAGAGAGAGAGTCCATCCTGTGTGTGTGGGTCATTCCATTAGCAAACTCGTCCCCGACTTCGAATTATGACTGAATTACGACACTTTTTCTCTCTCTCTCTCTCTCTCTCTCTCCCCACTCTCACATCATTTCCGTTGTTGTAACAGAGAATCTTCTCAATAATCTTTATAATTCTTAAAATGAATACAGCATGGTTACGGTAGGCACTCTCTTCTTCCTACTACGGTACTCGGGAAGTTGCGGGGAAACGAAGCTCGAAGGGAAAAGAAGAAATCAATAAATCAATAAATTTACAAATACTGGACGAGTGATGTGATCGTAGGCGTAGACTTGATATAGGCAGCGGGAGGAGGAGGGGGAGAAGGAAGCGATCGATAATTGATTACGGTAGATCAGGGTTACGGTATGAGAGAAACGGGAATCAAGTGAATGTATATTGATAATACTATTAGATCGAGATAATACTCAGAGATTAACATTCCAACAGAGAGAAAACGCGAAATGGATGACAAGAGTGTGCGTGGTGTACTGTAGAATACTGTAGAGTGATGGGGGAAGGGTGGGTTCGATTCTATCGACAGCTGACTTTATTTACAGTCTTTGGATGAGCAACAGGGGAGGGAGGGGAGGGTGGGGCAAAGATCAAAGATCATTCTGAACAGGATGGACTGGATAGGTCACTCATGATGTGGGGTGAGAAGGAGGGTGGTTGTTGGTGTTGGAATGGAGGAGGCATGGGAGGGAAGGGAAGCATCATAGAAGGATCCACTGGAGTAGAGGAGAGATCAGTGTAACTCTGCAGAAAGAACAGTTAAATGAATACGTTTTTTTATTATTAAAAGAGCGTCATTCTAGCATTTTTTATTAAAAAATATTTATTGTTGCATTTATAATAAAAGAAGGACATTATTTTCGCATTTGTGTCATTTTATAAATGTATTCTCCCGTTTTCCGTTAATAATTCAGCAATCTGTGATTCCCAACAGCGCCCCTATCCGTTTTTTCTGACATTTTCCCTTAAGTTGGAGAAAAAAGTTAATCGCTTTCCATCCTCAGATTATGGGATTGCTGTGCAAATTCTAGACAGAAACCGTTTTCGCCGAAAGACCTGCAGATTTAGTAATCGTTTCTAGACTGTCGCAGAATAGAATGCACCTATAGATTCCAATGCTCGAGAAAGGGGTCAGGAGCAAGAGAGTGCGGACAAGTGAGAGTATCTCTCTCTCTCTCTCTCTCTCTCTCTCTCTCTATTTAAGTCATCGTTTATCGTCATCTTTCCTCCCTGCTACGAAAACAATAAACTTCTTCGTCCACATATCTATCTCACCCCGGCCCAACTCTTGCAATGTTTTCGGGCTATGGAATTATTCTGTTTCATTGTCTGTATTTCGCCCCCACTGAATCTGAATCTTGAATCGAGCATATTGCATCTTAGTTTGTCTTCCTCTCAGTCATAGATCCACTCTTGAGAGAGTCTTCAAGAGGGGAGCAGATATCGAGAGCCCCCTATCACTGTCCCTCTCTCCCTCACCTGCCCCCGCTTCATGTTTAGCCAGCTGCACCGCGGTTTCACAATCAACGTAAAGGAGAACGGGAGCGAATTCGGATATTACTTGGATTGGCCCGAATTGATTTCATTTAACGAATAATGTTTTTGTGATCTTCATGCTTTGTTCCCCAATCCCCGGTTGATGGATCTGTCTGTCCAGCTGGAGCGCGGTTTCACAACCCACTCAAAGGAAAGCGGAGTGGAGCTCGGACAGTGTTCAGTACTCCGTCAAAACAAACATTCTCTACAATATTCAGACCAACAAATTCACTTTTCTCTTCTCTTTCCCTCAGTTCGGGAGGTAGCAAAGAGAGAGAGAGAGAGAGAGTGCCATCATCCATTGCATCCCTAGCAAATTTAGTCAAAAACACTATAATACTACTCACGTCAATTCAGAGGGTACAATAGCGGGGCAGAGAGGGGGAAAAGGAGCAACAAAAAGAGAGGAGGGGATTCGAACCCGGGTGAGTCGGGCGAAGAGGCCGCGCATCAACCAATATGCCACAGGAGAGTTGGGGGAAGGCTCTCTATTCCCACTTATAAAACAAGCGCGTTAGCCAGACGAATGTTAGGTTACTCCATCAGTCTTTCCAAAGTGCCGTTTTTTATGGTGTACTATAAATACGAAATAAATTCATCCAGTGTCAGGCCTAGAACATATACTCCCGGGAGTCTAAAAAGAGACTCCCGAGAAATCTTATATGTGTTCATGGTCAATCGAGAAATAAAAACAGTTTATTATTTCATCAACACAAATAACAAAGAGAGACGAAAGCACGAGAATGGCAACATAAACTATATTTTTTTTGAGTCATTCCTATGACTTTTTTCATCTTCCTTCTGTTCTCCTCTTTATTCCTCCATTCCGTGTAAGTCCGAACTGAAATCAGTAATTTCATATTATTTAAACACAGCCCTACACTCGCGTTAATTTCGTGCTTATTTACGAATAATATTTTCTACGTAAAAGGCTCATTACCTACATATGATATTCTTATAAATACTGAATCTCAGCCGAACACCTTTAGAAAGAGTCAGCAACCGGATCCCCATCTCACCTTACGATAGTAATCGTAAATGAACTCCGCAGTACGCAGTATTGATATCTATAGATCATCACTGCTACCGTAGTTCGATAAAACAGGTCAGATAGGGAACAATTCTTACTAAACTCGACATTCTGCGTATTCCTAGATGGGTCTCGAGTCTCTAAACTGTCTGGTTCAAAAAAGTGTAAACCCAGAATCTGGGCCAACGAAAATGTATGAATTTTGTGCTACCGATGATAAGGGGTAGTAATAGTATATCTATTACGGTTGTGCGACCACTTGCTACACACTTTTAGCATAGGCGTACAATATTATGTGAGTGCTATAGGATGCCTATATAATATTCCTGTATTTTATTAGAGTGATAGGGAAATTGCGAACAAATTTGTTTCCGAACAAATTTCCTCGCTGTTGTCCAAATATACAAAAATATAAAAATTTCAAAAAATTCTTTCGGAACACCTATTATATGATAAATTCGAAAAATATAAAGGTGGCACAATATTGGCGGCTACTGTACATTAAGATAAATGAATATACCCCGCGTACCTCGTGGTTCAGTCGTCCATCTTCGTTGCGGGAGTCGGTGGCCAGTGCGTCTTTCGATAGTTAGCTGAAAGAAACAATAAATACACATCGTAAACGATAAAAGAAAGCAAAAAAATTAACGAGATATTCTTGATTTGGTAAAGTGATTTTGTGAGGCTTGGCATCAGAATATCGATAAATAACGGGTTACGAGGAGCAGGTGGCCATGCCGGGGTTCTTTTGAAAAAAAGGAATTGGGCGCGTATGTGATAAAGCAGCCAGGAATGCAACGGGTAAGAAAAGAGGAAAATCGCAGGGTTTAATGGTTCAATTGAAAGTACAAATTTCAAATTTTGAAAGCTGAATTTCGGTCAAAACGGTTTATGAGCAGGTAGCAGTCATGCCTGAGGTTATTCACAAAAATAATCGAGCGCACAAGTAGTAAAAGAGCAATGGGAACAAGGGTTGTAGTTGGAAAAAAAACAAAAGAAATAATGCGCGAATATGGTTTGTGCTAGTCGATTTTCTAAATTATAGCATCCGAATAGCGGCCGAAACGGGTGAGAAGGAGCAGGTCAAAATGCCTAAGTAGCTTTTGCAAAAGGAATTAAGGTCGCAAGTGGAAAATGAGCAACAGGAGGAACGGTTGCAGTTGGGAAACCCATTCGAGATCACGCTAAATTATGGTTAGTACAAGTCGCTTTTCTTAATTTTGGCAGCAGAATTGCGGTATAAACGAGTTACGCGGAGGTTGTAGTCATGCTAGAGAATGTTTTAGAAAAGAAATTGGACTCGCAAGTCATAAATAAGCGAAACGCGAAAGGGGTGAAGCTCGAATATTCGTAAAATAAACGTACAATTATCGTTTTCGCAGGTCCATTTTTTTAAATATTGGCAGCAGAATTGCGGTATAAACGAGTTGCACGGAGGTTGTAGTCATGCTAGAGAATGTTTTAGAAAAGAAATTGGACTCGCAAGTCATAAATAAGCGAAACGCGAAAGGGGTAAAGTTGGAGTAAGCAGCGGAAAAAACGCTTTTTTATTAATTATGGCGAGAGCCTTTTTTGACGTTAGCATCCAGAATAGCGGTCAAAACGGGTAGCGTGGAGCGGGCTACCAGGCCGGATGTCCGTTTACAATAGAAATTGAGTGCGGAAGTGGTAAAGAACCGAAACGCGAAATGGGTAACGTTCGAAGCAAGTTTGAGCAACAAAGTTGCGCTTTTAGCTCATCACGATGAACTAACGCTTACAATAGGATATAATGGATACACATCACGCCACAAAACGTCAATATAACATATTGAAGTAAAGTAAAAGTAACAAATAACACAGAAAAATCTGAAATGCAATTTGCTCCTGCAGCTTTTCAATTCTCGATTCGCTTTCTTCGTGCAATTACCGTAATTTTTGAAAAAAAATCATTTGCGAATCATCTTAAATTTTTCTGCCTTTTCCAAGTCACATTTGATGGACGGGGCTTCCCGGCTGTTGCTGCATTTTGTTCAGAACTGAATTGACGTGTACTCAGACTCTTCTCCATCCCTCAGTGTGTGTTAATTCGGGAGGCGAGGTAGCAAAAAGAAAGGCATCACCCAAACGTGCAAAAACCGTCGACGTTTACGACCCTTCTAGTCCCCGCTCTACCTCTCTAATTAATGGGTGGCCATTGACAACAGTTGCTCTGTGTTGTTCCAAGAGGTCTCCGGAAACACCTAGTCATAGATATGCCCCACCGAACTATCGTAAATAGATATACGGTAACTCACAATGCCCATGGGCGGCTGCGGCTGCTGGGAGTAGGAGTCCATAGGGCAGCCTGCAATCATGAATGTGACCTGGTGAATTGCCGAATTCTGCTGTTAAAGTACGGTAGTCGATGCGTACCATCTTGTGTCCACTGTGCATAGTGGTGTATCTCGATGGGAGGTCCGAGAGAGGGGTCGACGTGTGTTGAGGGAGAAGCGACCATGAGAGGACCGACGCCGTTCATCCGCACGTTGGTTAGCACTCGCTCCTGCAACGAAAGATACCGTAACCTGTGATCGATTGTTCCTACTGTAGTAGAGAATATTTCAAAAGTTTCGTATTGTACTATACAGAATACAGAATCTCTCTGTTTTTTTTTGAAATTCCGCATGCCCGAAACTCCGTATTTTGCACACTCTCTAACATTAGAGTTTCAAACTCTCGCTCTGGGCATATCGCGATTAGAGAAATTTATTTCGGTTAGTTCCCCTACAATATTTTGTATGAGTCCCTCGGAATATGAGTGGTCTCCTTAAGGACAACATTGTTTTTGCCTCCCAGCACTTCTTGTCGGTGGCCCGGAAAGGACTCGGGTGTGTAATGTGATCATGGATGGTGGATTAGAGTGAATGGGTCTCTCTCCCCCCCAGGGGATACGGTAGATCAAAGGGACACACTCTCTACCAATTATCCCTGTACACCCGCACTGGGGCATCATTATCTAATTAGTGAGTGGATCTTCCTTCCTTTTCTTCCCTCAAGGTGTGAGGCAGGTCAGAAGAGAGGAGTAAAGCTGTCACATCCGGTCTCTCTCTCTCTCTCTCTCTCTCTCTCTCTCTCTCTTCCTCTTACATCATTTCTGATGCGCTACCGCTCTATACTTAGCACATCTCCGAAAGAAAGCCGGGCATTATGATGATTCAATGTTTCCGGTCAACGACGTTTCCTGCCAGCAGCTGTTGGTTACTGTAATGCGGGGTTACGGTATTACTGTATCTCCAGGTTACGGTAGATCTAAATTGGGCCGATAGTTTTGCGGGCGGAAGGAGGACGAGAAAATTGTTGCGAACGCGCGCAATGAGCGCGAAAATTGGCATGAATTGAGTGGAGAGAGAGAGAGAGAGAGAGGAGGGACAAGGTTATTAGACCGTGGGAACATATACCGTATCCTTCAGGCGCTTTACCGTAGCCCCCAGTCTACCGTATCTATTCAGCCAGTCATGTCCCCTCAGGAAGGGCTCCTAATTCCACCGTAACCCTTAGGAGCTCTTAACTCTACCGTAACCCCTCAGGGAGCTCTTGACTTGTGAGTGTTGTGGGAGGTTGCTGACAGCTAGTCCCCATCTGGTGGTATCATCACGATCTCACACACTTGAGCTCATCTCTCACGGTAAGGAGTCCATATTGTTTCCCGTCAGTCTCTCTCTCTCTCTCTCTATTCAACTCATCGTTTATCTTCATCTTTCTCCTGCTACGAAAACAATAAACTTCGTCCGTCCACATGTGGTGCAACCACTCAGAAAGTGACGGGACGACAAGAACTGCGAACGAGATTCACTGTCTGCTGCATATGGTAGTACGGTGTGTCAGATGTATTACCGATTGTTCTACTGTATCTCTGTGATCACAATGTTAGGAGTGTAAGGAAAGCGGCAAGATACTGTGCTTTCCCAATTGGGAGACACTACGGCATCGCTTTCCTGACAATCCTTCATTCACCGACGCATTGTTGGATACATGAGTCCTACGGTATCTCATATATCAGTCTGTAGATCACTGGGTAACAAGGTAGGTCACGGGGGATCCCCTCCCCTCTCTCCAAGCCCATGTACGGGTCTCTCTCTCCCTCCTCTACACAATCCCTTCGTGTCGTTGGATGGATTGAATTTCGAGAGCAGCAGCGAAATGGAAATAAATACACATGGGATAGAAGAAGGAGCGAGTGAAATAGGAGGACCCCGATTTCCCCCCAGTGAGTGAGAGAGAGACCCGGTGGGAGGAAGGTTGTGGAGAGAGAGAGAGAGAGAGAGAGAGAGAGAGAGTTGAATGACACAAGCAGGCCTGATTTGTGTAAAAAAAACAGAATATTATCACTATTTATAGCAGCTATACAAGCCCTAGAATCACGTGGTGCATGCTGGGTTCTGTAGACCTATTCACAAATGACCTTACCGGCCCACATAGTGTGATCGCATGGCGTCGTATCACGTCATCCTCTTTTTAACCTTATATAGCAGTTATAACAGTTGATAATGCCAGCATTATCAGCAAGTATCACGGAAGTTACTAATGGACTACGCTATCAGCGTGACAATACTGCAGTGCCTTTGAGATATGGCTATTTATAAAACCGGAAATGCCCTCGAATTCTTTATATTTCACCCCTCCTTCTAAATAAATATATTTGACCATGTTCTAACAAAAATAATATCCATTCCGGTAATGTCGCAAATAACGGACTGATGCTAACGCTTGTTTATGCCTGCATTATCAGTAACCAACACAAAGTGACTATATTTAGATGGATATTTGATTTTGTAGGAATAAAACCGGAAGTGCCCCTTCATTCTTCATATTTCACCCTTCCCCCGTCTAAAATCGTCGCCGCGTGCGGTAAAAGGACGGCTGGAGAAAGAAGAAGAAGACATAATTAGTATGGGGGAGATGGACAGAAAGAGGAGCAGGTGTCATCGAGCTTGATCTCTGAGAGAGAGAGAGAGATCCCCCTTTTACTCCCCTCTCACTAACCCCATTTCGCAGTCATCTGTAGTGCAAATTCGGACGAAAAGGCCTGCGGAGGGGTCGGTAATGGGGAGAAGAAAAAGAAGAGATTAGGTCATTCCCAATTCATGATTATCTCATTCGGTCCCTTGTCCACTCTCCCTTTTCCTTGTCCCTTCCTTTCAACAACTACTGTAGTCTCTCTCTCTCTCTCTCTCTCTCTCTCTCTCTCTCTCGTCTACTCTAATCTGGTCTGCGAAGTGAGTGACAACGCAGTGAGAGAGAGGGAGAAATTGATGATCGAATTATCAGTGGCGGGCTAGCACACGCTCACTATTTACACGGTCCCGCACCGAGAATACCATGGGTACGGTACTTATCGATTTGCGAGATACGGTAGTGTGTTGACACCTTTGGGCGCAGCAGTTGTTTTGGCAGGTGAGTCGGATAAGCCGGGAGAGAGAGAGAGAGAGAGAGAGAGAGAGACTGCGCATACCCAAACAGAAGAAGGAATAAGATTAGTGAGGAGAAGAAGAAGAGATGAACACAAGACAAGCAGTGAAGGCAAATAGTATGAACAGTCTATTGTTCCTGCCTATAATGACGTTGGATTACAGGTAAACTGCCAAAGTAGTATGGCAAACTAGAAAACATTCCGAAATAGTTCCGTTAAACATCTTCTAAAGTTGTGACATCAGTTAACCAGTAAGCGCTCTAAAATTGCAGCGCAGAATTACAACTTCTAACGTTGCAAAATTAGGTTACCAGTGCACTCTCAAAAACAGCAATGTCAAAATGCACTTTTTAAAGTAGTAACATGAAATTACTAGCAAACTCCCAAAGCAGTAACTCACTCTAGCCGCATTGACTTCCGAGTCTCTAATGGCAATCTGTCTCTTCTTATCCTTGCATCTCTTATTCTGGAACCAGACTCGGATGACGCGTGCATTCAATCCCGTCATCTCGACCAGCTGCTCCTGCACGAATTCGATCACTTTTCTTTATTGTCACTAACCACCGTAAGTCTGCGCCATGAGGCCAACCGTACCTTAATAATCGCGTCCGGCCGCGAGTTCTGGTTGTAGCAGCGCTTGAGGATGAGTAGTTGATTCTCGTTGAGCACCGTCCGCACGCGGGTAGCCTGCAACATATCGGTGCTAAACGGAGGAAGTCCGGAATCGGCATTGATTGTCGGAACGATAAAATACCTGTCGATTGTTCTTGTCCTTCTTGCTCTTCTTGCCTCCCGAATGGTTGTTGTTGACGCCCGAGGGAGGAAGACACTGTAGTGCATTTATTGATTTTTCCTCTCATAATCGACGAAAAGCTCCACAGATCACTACTTCCAGTACAAATTGCGCTATGAACCAATCAAATATATTCATTATTGTATTTTAACGCACCACATTATGCGTAATCGCGACTTGCGTTGTAATACAAATGGCGCTATGAAACAGTCGTGAAACATATGCGAGATCAGTCTCTACTGTTAAACGAATTACAGTTTGACTGAGTTCCTCTGGTCAGATTTGTGATTTCTCAAAAAAAACCCGATACCTGGGGCATTCCATGAGCGGGTGGTAGTGGGACGGAGGAGGGAAGATGGGAGGGAGAAGTGAAGGGAGATGGAGTTGCACCCTCGGACTTGGGAGAGGAGAAACTGAACGGTATTGTAGATAAAGGTACTGTAGGGTCAGAGGGATGATCTTTGATCTCTTGATATACTCTATCACTTGACTCTCAAGATAGGAGTCAGCAGTAAAAACTATTGAGGTTTGGGATCATGTGTCCTGATAGGGATGTAGATCTAGGTAAAGGATATGTTTCACACACACTCTCTCGCCCGTGACTCCTTTCTGGAGTTTTTGGCAATCAATGGAGCGAATTTATTCAAAAGTGATCAACTCACATGGGACTGGTGGATACGGGAGCATCTAGTGACGTCATTGTCGACGACTCCCATGAATCATCCTCGTTGTAGAGAGATGGAGTGAGAGACTGGAGAGATCAGAGATCAAATTACAAAGACTAGACTACAAACTACGAACCTCCTGCATGCCCTGGCCGGCGCATCCGGGCCTGCAGAAGATCATGTCGTTGTTGATGATGAATTCGTCGCCGGTTCGCATCGATCTGAAATCGCGACTTTTTTGCACTGCGTGTGCTTCTTCGACGTATCCCAAACGTCGGGCACACTCACCGCAGACAGGCGGTGCACTTGAAGCAGTCGACGTGGAATACGTGCAGTCCCGCCCGCATCACGAGATCCGTCTCCCCCAGCAGACGAGCGCATCGAGAACACTTGGGAGTGAATAACCTACAATTACATTATTTTATCGATTAGTTTACGGTAGTCTTCTACAGTTCCTCTTTATCGATTATATTACGGAAGTCTTTTCTTCCGCCCAGGACCCGTTTGTTTGCCTGAGCGCCCAATCGTGTCTCTTGTCTTTGTCAAGTCATCCCGACTTCCTGTGTGCATGTTACGTAGGGAGGCGGCGGTCGCCCATGTGAATTCCTGGTCCCGACCCGGCGTGGTTGGGTAACCAGACATCCGGAACCAGGTCCCTCTATCGGTTCCGGGTCCCGGGGCCACGACTTTGATCTGCCCTCCTGCCTCACACGCAATGTGTGTGTTATGATACACGACAGGTGGTGTCCGGGGAGTCTAAGGGACTTGGAGGGGACCACATGGATCGAAACCTCCAAAAAAGGGGTAGGGCGAGAGAGTGTGCAAACGTGAGAGAGTCCCTCTAACTTTCACGCACTCTCTCGCCCATGACCCCTTTTTGGAATCATGGGTCTTCTGGTAGGTCACAACGGTGTAGAATCATGTGTATAATAGAGAGAGAGAGATCCGACTACTGTTGACATTGGATATCTGTCTCATTCACACCTCATCTACCACACTGTCTTAGATCCCTCTGATGTTTACTAAGATAGAGGGGGCAAATACTGTAACTTGTATCTCCTCTCGCGCACTCTCACACGCTTTGCAACGAAGATCCATCATTCCAAACATCTCCACAAAGGGGAAAGCGAAATAGTATGCAAAAATGAGAGAGCCCCTCTCGATTTCGTACGCTCTCTAGCTCGTAACCCCTTTCTGGTGCCAGAAATAGGCGTGATAATCTTCCCACGCTCGATTATCACACTGATAAGGTCGATAGGGAGGACAAGGTTACTATCACTAATCGACTGTGTGCCCTAATTGACCCGCTACCGTAACCTGCGCGGAGGAGGGAGGAATGAAGGGGCGGAGGCGGAAAACCTGATTCATCTCTGTATGAGTGCGTACAACAATGACTAATAATTGCATTACTGTGTTTTCGGAACTCGGAGCACTGTACTTTGATGTAACTGTGTTAGAACAAGAGCGAATCACACGCCAGAAGGTGCCAAATTCGGGCGCTTCATAACTTTCTTTAGGTAGGGGGGATAAAAGGTGCTAATGTAGGGGTCCTTTAACCCCCCTCTCTCTTCCTTCCTCCTCTCACCCACTGGAGAAGAAAAGAGAGAGAAAGAGAGAGATCAGTTGTTCTTTCCGACACGCCAAACGATGATACACTTGAGTCGATTGATGGATGAGGAGGTCACAATCGAGTCTTTAGGAATGACCGAACATATCGAGAGATCAGGAACCTTACCGCATTATTTGTACGGTACTTACGAGTCTATGGTCACCACATACTACAACAAGTCCAGAGTGAGAGAGACGACAATGTTGCAGCACTATACAGTACTGACCAGTCTGATGTCATTACCGACCATTACTTGTTAGCGTTTACCTACGTTACTACCCAGATGGTGTAGTAAATGGGTAAAGTAGAAATATTGATTTTGATGTAATGATAAAGTGTGGTTCAATCCCCCTGAGGTCACGCCTTTCGTGAGGATGGGGGAAGCTCAGTCTCGTAATTTGATCCACCTCACACCCTCACTGCCCCCTCACAACCAGAGACGTCCGGAAGAGACAATAGGAAGAGAGAGAGAGAAAGTGAGACTGACCCCACACGTGAAAACTACTATAATAAATGCTAACTGTCTGACATAGGTCCCTACAGAAATCGGTTAGGAGTAAGAAAGCGTGTGAGATTAGACTGGATTCTCTCACTTTTGCAAGCTCTCTAGTCCTGACCCCTTTCTGTCTCTTTGGAATCATGTTGTTTCTCTGTACATTTGTCTCTTTCTCAAAGACCAAAGACCAACTCAGCTCACCTCTCATAGTCCTGCCTGCAGTATGTCTGGCCGTTCCTCACAAACGCCGAACACGTCTCGTTCAGGTACACGTGACATTGGGCGCACTGAAATTATTACGTAGTGATGATGCGATTACCGCGGGTTACTGTAGTCCCACTGGGTCAATCACTGTGTCATATATTCAACACCTCGCTCCCCCACTTGATTTGCATTTTGGAGAGTGTGGTGACTGCTGTTGTGCCTCTGCTCTCTCCATTTCGCCTGCTCTCTCACTGGTTAGAGTTGGCGAGAGAGCGTGTGAAAGTGAGAGAATGCAGGCATAGAATATTCAAGTACGAGGGTGGTGGCAATTCACGCGATCACTTACCGTCTCTCTCTCTCTCTCCCACTCTTTCTCTCTCAATCTATTCTTCATTATTTATTGCCAGATGGGACGGATTACCTAGTGGAAGTGTCCGGCAAAAGAGTCAGTTATGAGGGTTTTCAGATACCTAACTTGAGGATCCTAAGATCTTCTAAGGGTGCTATGGATCCCCTGAATTTTAGAAAGTTTGCATCACCCCTTCTTAGACTAAGCACGGGCGTAACAGTATCTCTCTCTCTCTCTCTCTCTCTCTCTCTCTCTCTTTTCCCTCACCCGCAAAGATCACAATACCGACGTCGCCTAACGTGTCAATAGATACAGGATACGCGCGTCGGGGGGTGAATTCAGAGGAAGAGAGAGAGAGAGAGAGAGAGAGAGAGACGAAAAGTTCCCTCGCACCCACTCCCTTCCACGGTGGTGTAAACTTTGCGATGCATGAAAAAGCGCCATCATTGTAAGTGCTCTGGCTAATCAAAATATGACTAGGCACGATCACTTCCGGTCGACTGCATGACCCACGGAACTACAGTAGGACGCATAGAGCTAGCGGAGCGAAAAAAATCATATTATAAGCTTTTCTTACAAACAAAACACTTTGCAGTATAACTAAGTTACTTACATAGTTTACAGTCAGTTCTGACGAGTAGTTACACATCGAAATAGCTATAAACCTTGTAAACCATTTAAATTACTTACCTTGAGACAAGCAGCATGGTACTGCATGCCCGGGTTGACGTGGAAGATGTATTGGTCCGTGATTTCTGCAACTTTGGTTTTGTAGTTTGACCTTTGATCTTTAGTCTCTTACCGTTTCCACAGCCGACACAGGCTGAGCTTGGCGGAGACGGCCGTTCTGTAATATAGATTTTTAAATAAATTATTGATTTGTTATAAAAAGTATTTTTAGTCTCTCTCTCTCTCCCTCCCTCTCTCTCTCTCTCTCTCTCTCTCTCTCTCTCTCTCTCTAAAAGGGGGACGAAAGTGCGGTAATTCGTGGGGGTCCAGGGGCAGGTGTTACTTTCGCTTCTCTCCTACACACTTTCACGACTTTTACTGCTTTTCCCTCTCTCTCTCGCCATAGTGACCCGTAGAAGACCTAATAGACTCTGAGCCTAATAGGGAGTGAGCGCCTCCTCAGGGCATGAGGGGAGAGAGAGAGAGAGAGAGAGAGAAATATGGGAGGAGAGGGGAAGAGGAGAAATCTGAACGGCTGTCGCACAGATGACACTTACAGTTACCGTCTCTCTCTCTCTCTCTTCCCCTCAAGAGAGTCGAAAGGGACCGAGAGAGAGAGAGAAAGAGCGAGAGAGAGATTCAGGACTCAATCTATCCCGGCAAACGCAACAATCTATCGTCTCCAAGAGGGAAAATCCAACCTAAAAGTTAACTACCGTGGTCGGCGGTCCCTGATTTCTCCTGGGGGACGTTGAGGTTGGGACCCAATTGGTACCTAGGAGAAGAGAGAGAGAGAGAGCAGGAAAAGTTACGATCGCCCAGTCGAAATGAGCGGTTTCTGGAGAGGAGATTGATCGACGAGAGCGAGAGAGCGACGAGAGAGCACGCGAAATGAAGAGATCCAGATGAGAAATGCGGGGTGGCAGTGGGGAAAAGTGAGGAAAAGAGGTCGTTGAGAAGTGACGAAGAGACGACGACTCATTATTAGAGTGTGTCAACGTAGAGAGGCGAAAATGAGAAGAGAGAAGACAAAAGATGAAAGTTTGGCACTTTGCCAAAACCATCTTTTAAGAAAACCATCATTAAAATGACTAAAGCGCGAAACATTCCGACAGAGTCCGACAAGGCCTCCACAAAGGGGCGCTGGGCGATAGAACGTGTGGAAGTCGAAGAGTCCCTCTCATTTTTGCACACTCTCTCGTCCCTGACCCCTTTCTGGAGAGTAAACGCGGTTCCAACTTGCTAGCGCAAAATGGTTAGTCCCCCCGACCATTCCTATGTGCTCATCTTACCAGGAATGCATGACTGGGTTGATTTGGGGTAGATTGGCTCCACCTATCTCTCTCTCTCTCTCTCTCTCTCTCTCTCTCTCTCTCTATCCTGGCCCCATCTGACCCGGGGGAAGAAGCTCGGCGTTACCCAATAAGGCAACCCGATACAGGGAGAGATGATCCTCACAAACAGGGGCGGATTACAAGATAAGAGCTGAGGTTTGGGAGATAATAGGAGTCAGACTATGATTATTGCCACCTTGAAAGATTAGATCTTCCTCTCTCTCTCTCTCTCTCAATTGATCAGGTGTGAGACAATTGATGGTTATCGAGGCTGGGAGAATAGTTCGCGAGCGGTCAACCGGAATAAGACGGGGAGTTATCAGCAAGGTGTCAGGATTGGGATAAATGAGGCTGGAGTACCCGGTTTAATTACCCGAGTTTGGGTCCATCCATATTTCAGACATGCCCTTTCATTGTGGATACATCCTAATAATCTCATTACTGATGCCGCGCGAGTCGCCGAGTCAATCTAAGGAAGTGCACAGAAGGAATAGAGAGAGAGAGAGAGAGAGAGAGAGATGGAATAGTGTCGCATTCAATGTCTACGGAAGTCAAACACATACACACATACACGGAGGGTCGATGAAAAGGCGAAGAGAGAGATCAAAGAGAATGAAGAATCAGGAGAGAGAGAGAAAATGAGAAGATATGAAGGAGTAATGCCCCTACGGTGTTCATCAATCTACATCAAAATGTGCATTACTCTTCATTTCACGCATTCTCTCTCTCGTCCTCGGACAGGTCTAGAGAATGTGTGAAATGAAGAGTATATCGAAGCACTGAACATGAACACTGCAGCCACAATAAATGAGAAGGATGGCTAGAGAACTTATAAACGCGAAATGGGCGGATCGAAAAAACGTTGGGTATGCTCCCATACCAGCCTCGTGAGGTGTGATCTGAGTGCCAGAGGGGAATCACCCACCGGAACCACTTAGCCATCGCTCCACCCACGATTCCACCCCCTCCACAAAAGGGGTCTGGGCCGAGAGAGTGTGACAAATCGAGAGAGGGACCTCTCACTTTTCCACGCATCTTGCTCCCGACCCCCTTCCGGTGGATGGGACTCATAGTCAGACCGAGCGGCATTCATAGGCGAAATGCCGATAATTCGTGATAATACAAAAGTGACGACAGTATCAGACACACGCGTATATTGATATCAGAGAGAGATAAATGGCGAGGAGACATTAAGACGATAGATGAAGGTAGAAATGATAGAGATGAGTGGGAATGGAGAAATATGATGAAAAAGGAATGGTACAAGGCTTAAATGAGTGAATATCGAAGAGTAGCGGCTGAATAAATGAAGAAGGTTTCGCAAAATGTGAACAAGTAAAAGCCATCAAGTATTATGATTCGAAAATTCCGTGAAAACAGTGAAAAAGTTTGGGTTCAGGATTCGTAAAAATGGAGTCAAACATACTGTGGTCGGTCGGCGTTGGCGGTGTATTGGCTAGTGTTGACGAAACCTCCTTGAGTCCCTCCTTCCAGAAGGAATCCGAGCTCTCCTCCTCTGACGCCGAGGAAGGGCGCGACGAGGACGCCGACGCGGCGTACAGAGGGCGCGGCGCCGACACGGCGGCCATTACGGGCGCGAGAGACTTTGGTGATCTTTGATCTTCGATAGAGATTCAGTAGGAGAGAATGAGAGAGATGTGGAGCGGCGGCGCTGTGTGTGTCTATGTCAAGAAGAGAAGAGGAGGGAGGGAGGATAGACTCCGCCCCTTCCGAGGCTACGGTAGTGAGAGAGAGACAGGAGGGAAGGAGGGGGAGGAGGCCCCCCGAGGCAATGATTTTGTTTAGCTGGCTGTGTGTCGGGGGACTTACTTGTCTTTCTCTTTCCCTCTTTCAAATTCATCGATTTCACACCGGCAGAGACGAGTTTTCCCCAGAACGCCGAGGGGTGCCAATACACTCGATTATTCCTATTGTTTCCACTCCATTTCGTCGGTTCTGACTCTCTGTGTCTCTCGATTACATCTGGTCTCTAGCAGCTTTCTAACCGTGCTGCAATCGGGAAGATGATGACGTCACCACTCTACTGCATTTTAATTACAATAATCAATTTTCATTGTATATGAAAAGACGTTGACGTAGTTATTCGGTTCAACCTTACATCACCCGCATTTTGTTCTTCAACGAAGGTAGGTCAGGCACGTCAAATTGATGTCATTGAGCATACGGTAATTGAGTGGGCGGAGTACGGTAGAGGGCTGAGAACCGGTCGATCGTCTCTCTCTCTCTCTCTCTCTCTCTCTCTCTTTCTCTTTCTCTCTCTCTCACTGCTTCACTACACTCCAATAACAGAAGGGGGAGGTTGTATTGTTTTTGTGCCTACCATCCAACTGGCCTTTCTTTTCTTTCTCTATACCGTGGGAAAGAGTTGACACAAACCGGAAGTTTTTTCCCGAAACTACAAACTATACTGTCGAAACTAATCGATATCTCAGATATATGACGACAAGTCAGTTTCCGGTCGACGATAGAGTGTGGGAAACGAGGAGAGACCTCGAATGTGTCCTTATTCAGGGTGGATGTTCTCATGTTTCACTCCCTGTCCTTTCCCCTTCCTTCTTTCCTTCACTTGACTAATGTGATGATTGACTTGCTCGCACGACTACCAGAACTTCCAATGAAGAAGATGAAGGAGAGAGAGAAATGAAGTGAGAGGGAAGGGACCGGCCAATGTAACGCACCTTTGGTACGTTTTGAGTTGCGAGTGAGATAAATCTCCAGAGAAGGGTGGTAAGTCTGTCCCTGACCCTTTTATGGAGGTTTGGAAAGACTGAAGAATGCAAGTTCAATGGAAATGACAAACGAGAGGGACCGGGCTGATGTTGCGTACCTTTTTGATGTATTCAGAGTGGAAAAGGCCAGAAAAAGAAAAAAAAGAAAAGGAAGAAAAGAGTGGAAAGAGTGCGCGCTCCCCTTCACGCCCCCTTTCTGGAGGCTTGGGAAGACTGTCGAATGTTGTGAGAAGTCCAATGAAGTGAAGTCAGGAAACTTAGATAGAGAGTTGCAGAGTCCCAACGAGCACAAGAAGCATTGAATCAGTGCGACCTCACCTAATTAATTAGTGCAATAATTAGCTAAAATAGCTGCAATCGTCGCTCTCTCTCTCTCTTCCAGTGCACAGATGGCGACTCATTCCGAATTTCAAATAAATCAGATTTACCCAATTCCGAAATCACTGCACATCATTCCACAGTCCAGCCAATCCTACAGAGAGGGGTTTAGTAGAGTGAGAGAGCGTGTAATGTCGAGAGGAACTCTCTGACTTTTGCACTCTTTCTCTCTCTCTCTCTCTCTCTCGCCATGACCTCTTTGTGTGTTTGGAATCACGTGGATTCGCATTAAAATGCAGCGAAAAAACCGCGCTGGAACCGCGCGATTTGAAACTTTTTGAATCGGATTCAAGTGGTGGATAATTCTCCCGATTCAGTCATAAATTCGACAGCAATCACTGTAATCACTATCCTTCATGATATCCAATTGGCAATCACGTGATGGGTCCTGAACGGAATCCCGAGATTACGGTTTATCCGGCGGGGATCGGGGCGGATTATCGATTGGGAGGGGCTTCCTAAGTCGGCCCGGTAAGGCGAAGGAGGATGATAGAAGAGAGGACTTCAAGGAAGCAGAATACTTCTATTTATGAATCGAGATATTTTGCTGCACAAATCACGAGAAAATATACGCGAATTTATACTAAAGTTTAAAAAAAGCGTAATTGCATTTTTCTTCTCGCTCTTTTTGCACTTAGAAATGCAAAATGACCAGAAGGTATTCGCCTGGACTGAACGAAATTCCTTGGCACCAGTTAGGTACCATCTGGGCATCTGGGGACTACCACAGAGTACGGGCAGTGCCAGGGGGAACGCAAGGTGGTTGGAGCGTGGGTGTGAGGAGGATCAACACCTCCATGAGGAAATGGAGATGGAAGAGACATGGGAATATGGATATTGATGAGAAATATGGAAATATTATTGAAGCGACGTTAAAATTTGTGGTGTGCTACATTATTACAATGGTCACACACACTGATCACAGACAGGGACAGGGGCAGGGCGAGAGAGTGTGCAAAAGTGAGAGAGTCCCTCACCATTTTGAACGCTCCTCACGGGGAAATAAGTCTACGACTTCATAAGTCTAAGCTGGACAGCGACGACTTCAAAGTCTAATAGAGGCAGGGGAGCGAGGCAGTTAGACTTTGAAAGTCGTCGCTGCCCAGCCCATAAGTCTAGAGTCGTAGACTTATTTCCCTCTGAGACTTTTTCCAAAGTTCTTACTGTAGGGTTGACCGACCAATGGAATAATTGGTACTGTACATTTTTCGAGCGGTACTAATAATTATCCTGATTATCTCTTGATTTCAAATACTCACGAAACAGCAATCCATCAGTTGAGGGAAATGCGAGCAGAACTTCAATGGAAGCCGAGAGAGCCGATGGAAGGAGACAATATTGATTCGTTATCTGAAGATATTTTAATTAAAAATTAATATAACTAATTAATTATGGTAATAAGAAAAAAATGGGATAGACACACTTTTACAATGGGTATTTTGTATTTTCTTTGCCATATTGTTTTGTTCTCTCTAATTTGTGAAATTAAATTCCCCGTATTATATGTAATTAAGAAAAATAGTTTTGTGCGTTGAAAAATTAAGAAAACACGCACTTTCACAATGGTTATTTTGTCGATTGCTGTGTCGTTGGGCACCATGTAGGCGATTCCTGTGATGGACATTAACCTGCAATGTTTTAATAAAACAGAGGGGAAAATTGGGTAAGTGAAATTAAATTTGGTATGTTTTGGTTTAATAGGATTTGTAAGTCATGAAAAAGAAGAATAAGCTGCGCAGAATAAAGTTGAAATATGAATTCTGTTGCGAATCGAACACATTTCTCTGTATGTAGAACGTTCAAAGATGATGAAAATGTAATCGATTATCGAGTCCGGTTCGTTGACAAATGTATTTGATGAAACATACCTCACCTTGTACTGCAACTGTCGAATCAGAGTGAATCTCAGAGGTTATGCTCTACTTCTCATAGAAGAGGGGAGACAATGGACGTCTGAATAGAATCCCCGATTAGCCCTTCTCCTCTCATTTCGAATGGGAGAGATTGCACTTCCCTTGATTGGAATGAAGTCGGGATGACTAGGAAGCAAAGGGAAGAAAAGGTTGAGAGAGAGGGCAAGTAGGGAATTGGGGAATGGAGGAACTAGAAAGGTACGCAAAAAAGAGAGATTGCACAAATATCTGAATGGAGTATGTGAAGTTGGTTGAAATGAAGTTGAAAAGGCTATTATGCAGCAAGCTAGAAAAGGTTGAGAAGGGGAAGTAGAGAATATTGGAATAGATGGTTTGGAGCCTTATTTAAAATTTCGGAATGGGTTTTGGTTGAGAAAAATTTGAATTCGTAATGAAAGTACTGACAATGTGCACGGGAATAGGGGAACACGTCATTCGTTTGCAGGAAGAGATCATAGCTTTGAAAAATAACCAATTGAGGTTTGCAAAAAATGGAACAACATAAAAATCGTGATACAGCATAGTGGTGTTCTGTAACTGATTTACTTTATGTACGCTGATCAAAACGAAGCGATGGGGTCTATGGGTTTCAATCTGTGAGGCTTTGCGCAGAAAAAAGAAGAAAACATATAGTTGGTGAAAAGAGAGAGAGAAAGTCGTGATGTCGAGTTGCGATGACTGTACAGAGAGATAAGCTCGAGAGTTGCTGATGTAAAGTGATGAGAGGAAGGGGAAGGAGACAAGAGGAAATATGAAGGAGAAGAAACAGTATGCTTCGTTTCCTGAACGGTTGTCATGAAAGCGATTACGGCACTACTGCAATGTCAAATAATGAGTGACAAGACCAGAAATAGCTCTCATTTATGGTCTATCACCGGTGTGCACCCCAAGTTGGCATCAAGCTTGGGGGCAAGTTGGGGAACGACCGCTTCAAATGAGAGAGTGTGCCAAATGAGAGAATCAACAAGTGTCTTTTCCCAGTTTGGAAAACACACTACATGGCCGCTTTCCTGACAATCCTACCGTTGTGGAAGAAGGAGGAGGAGGAGGAGAAGGAGAGGAAGAACAGGGAGGGATGGCTAAAAGCCGCGTCTGGCCATACTTCATATCGAGATTCATGGTAAGAGCCGAAGGAGGAGAGGACATTAGAAGAAGAAAGGAAGAGAGGAGATGTTAGTGGGTGTTATGGGCTTGAGAGAGGATATGAGTGAACTGTGGTCAGATGATTGTACACCTCCAGAGAGGGGTCAGGGATGACAGGGTAGGCGGCATAGCAACAATAAAAAAATGAATACAATTTTCAAGAAGGCAGTTTAAATTGAAACAAAAATCGCATACTGCTGCATTATAATTATATTGAATCTTAATTAATCATTGCATAATTGTCAATCATCTGCAATTTGCTCGATTATCATAATCCATAAATTCATCCTAGTCACTCTCTCTCATCTCACTCGCTCTCTTCTCCATTCTCCGGTGCGGTCGACTGCTCTCGCAATGAAAGTGAGCACTGTGAGTTTTTTCCCTTTATTAATCGATACCGCAACTTATCCCTACCGTACCCTTTCCATACAGTACTTAATCTATTCCGTACCTTATCCATACCGTACCTAATCGATAGTGTACCCAATCCATACCGTAACCTATCTATACTGTACCAAGTGCATACCGTACCTTTTTGATACCGTACCGTATCTATACTGTACCTCTTATCTACCATACCTTATCGACACCGTACCAAATCCATAGCATACCTAACCGTTACCGTACCTAAGCTCTACCGTACCTTGTCGATACCGTGCCTAGTCTCTACCGTAAAGTATCCTTACTGTACATTGTGGATAGCGTACCTTACCGTATCCCCTACAGACCCCGAACAAGAACTCGGACAGTGCGTCGGATGTTTCAAAGAGGAATAAGAGGAAAAGTGGTGGGAGAATCAAGAAAGAAAGCCAGAAAAGTCAGAAAAGTCTGAGAAGTCAGAGGAGTCAGAGAAAGAAGAGAGACAAGAAGGGCAAATTGACTGACAAACCAGCCACTTCGGTGAGTTCAAAGATCAAAGATCAAATCCCTTTCCGCTCTGTTAGTCTTTCCGTCAATACTTATCGAAAAATAGTGTAGGTTACCTTGGATTACTGTATCTCTTCGTTGCAGGAGCCGCCTCCGCTCAGCCATATCGATCTCGACTTCTGGCACGGAATGCTGCCGAACGAGGACACAGCCCACCTACTCAAGGTATACGATATCATTGGAATTCTTTAGATATACTGTAACCGACTACCGTAAACCTGTCGTTTCCACTCAGGAGAACGACTCGTATCTACTGCGAAAGGATGTGGCCAAGGACAACTCGGGACCGATTCTGCTCTCGGTCCGAAGTGGAGATAAGGTGGAAGAAAATCAATTATCGATTGGCCTACCGTAAACAATCGACACCCTTATTGCAGGTGCTCAACTGCCTCATCGAGGAGATGTCTACCGGCTTTCGCATTTCCGATCGCGAGTTTGACACGGTGTGCGCCCTCGTGGACTACTACCCGGTATACTGTAGCCACTCGGGATTTCTGTAGCTATCGATTTACCCTGTTGCAGGTTCGGAAGATATCGATCAAGACGTGCGGCAAGGAGATCACTCTGGGAAGGGCAGTGAGGAGGAAACCGTGGGAGTTGCGACATAAGATGGTCACTATTCAGAAGGTGAGGAGGGATTTCGTCATGACTAGGCAATCGATTGCATCATCACTATCTAGGAACTCGGGAGCGGCTCGTATGGCGTCGTCTACTCGGCCCTACTCTCCTTCCCCAGAGAAAAGCCCATTGTGGTAAGTGGCCCTCATAGATCAAAGAGCATACTCTAAGATCAAAGATGAAATCTGAAAGTTCGATAAAGTGTTAGATGAGTTGCAGGTCGCTGCTAAGATGCTCACTGAATTCGATCTTGATGCGTGTATAGCACTGTGGAAAGAGGCCCGAGTCATGCAGGTATACGGTAGCCTCTCGAGTATTACGGTATCTATTGATTAAGGAGTATGACCACCCCAACATCACCAAGTTCTACGGCGTCTGCAACGATTCACTGGTAAGGTATTGATAGATTACTGTACCTGGGTACTGTATCTCCAAGATTAATCGATAATCGTGTCAGCCGTACTATCTCGTAATGGAGTTTATCAATGGCGGATCTGTCGACAGCTTCTTGGAGAAAAATCCGCAGCTCTCAATGCTCAAGCGGTTCGTGATTATCGATTGATTATTGATTGGCAAGATACCGTAATCATTTTCAGCACTAAAATCGCCATGGACGCTGCGTCGGGACTGGAGTATCTGCACTCGAAGGGCTGCATTCACAGAGACATCGCAGCGAGGAATCTTCTCATCGACGACGTCATCGCCAAGGTGAGCAAAAGAGTTGCGACCATGGTAGGGATCGAACCTACAATCTTCTGCTCCGTAGGCAGACGCGTTATCCATTGCGCCACACGGCCATGTCTTCAGAGCCTACAAGCGATGCTGTTCAGGTCGCCGATTTTGGTCTCACCCGCAAGACGCGCAACTACAAGATCGATCCCGACAAGCCGATGAATCTTCGATGGATTTCACCCGAGGTCTTTGAGACTTCCACCGTCAACAAGGTAATGAACTCGAATCGAACCAAATTGATTCCTGGTACCAATTGATACCGGTACCAGGACCAAAGAACGTAGATACCAAGTCAATTTGCAGGCTACCGACGTCTATGCGTATGGCATCACTCTGTTCGAATTGTTTGTCGTGCCATATGACGTGCCCTACTCGAAATGGGATGGAGATGAGGTAAGAGTGAGGAGAGAGAGAGAGAGAGCGAGAGAGAGAGAGAGAGAGAGAGAGATCAGTCCCACAACTACAGTACACTGTAGATCCAATCGATAATCCGTTTGAGGTGTTCGTCAAAGTGGTGACGCAGGACACTGCTCCCAAGGAGATTGGAGGCATGATGAAGGTACCGTGTCCTCCCGCATCCTACCGTAACCGTGATTACCGTAACTTACACTAGCCTACTGTATCGTACCGTAAACTATCATGATTACCGTACAGTATCGTAAGCTTCCATGATTACCATACCCTATCGTAACACTCAATGACTACCGTAACCTACAGTACCTCTTTAGGAGTGCCTTCTCGAGCCGAAGTACCGTCCCAGCTTCAAGACGATCTGCATCTTCCTCACGGCACAGTTGAAGATCATGGCGGAGAATCCAGCCATGGACAAGGACACTGAGGTGGGGAGAGAGGAAACCTCCAGAAAGGGGTCGAGAGTCGGAAAGGAATTCTCTCTCACTCTTGCACACTCTCTCGCCCCTGGCCCCTTTCTGGAGGCGGATTGCATTGTCTTTCTGATATTAACCGATTGCTATTTGATATCAAAATATTTGAGGTTGAGGCTGATGAGAAAGGGGAAAGGAGAAAGAAGAAGAAATGAAGGAGGAGAAGAAAAGAGAAGAAAAAAATAGTAGTCAATTGAGAATCGAGCGAAATCCGCTACATTTTGAGAGACATCTGAGACAAGTTTGTTGGTTTGAGACATACAGTCGCGCCGGAAAGTATTCGTACACTTTGTTTTTCTTGTGTAACTTTCGAAATAGTTGAGCAATTGACCTGAAAATTTTATTGGAGCTAGCCAATCCATTAACTAATCGGATGCCACTATTGCGGTGTTTGGAGCCAATCGTCTGGATTGCATAGTGATGACGCAACTAAACATCACTTTTTCGAAAAATTATATCTATGAGGAAAACAATTCTCCCACATTTCAGTTTCACAGAAGTTGTAGATCTACCTATGGACTACTCAGAAAAAAAATTTCAAGATGCTGCGATTTTTCTCCTTTGCAGCAACCTTGCTGCAAAATTGAGGCTGCAAACTCATAACTTTTTTTTAGAAAATTCAGCCTTCGAGTTGAGCACCCTCAAAGTTGGGGTATGCAAAAAAGTGACTTTTTTGAGCCCTGAGGGCAAATGATGTGCACTCTTCACCAAACTTTCAGAGATTTCTGGGCTCACCAAATGGATCATTTTGAACACTAGAACGGGTCTCTAGCTTATCTGGGAGCCGAGTTATGAGTTTGCAGCCTCAATTTTGCAGCAAGGTTGCTGCAAAGGAGAAAAATCGCAGCATCTTGAAATTTTTTTTTGGGTAGTCCATGGGTAGATCTACAACTTCTGTGAAACTGATATGTGGGAGAATTGTTTTCCTCATAGATATAATTTTTCGAAAAAGTGATGTTTAGTTGCGTCATCACTATGCAATCCAGACGATTGGCTCCAAACACCGCAATAGTGGCATCCGATTGGTTAATGGATTGGCTAGCTCCAATAAAATTTTCAGGTCAATTGCTCAACTATTGCGAAAGTTACACAAGAAAAACACAGTGTACGAATACTTTCCGGCGCGACTGTATACAGTAGCGCGCATAAGTCATTGGTCACTTTTTCAACCGGCAATATCTTTTGAACAGGAAAAGCGATCAATTTGCAAGTTTGGCTTGATGTATCAAATCTATCGGCCATTATGATGCTGATATCGATTTGTTACGAAGTTTCTCAGCGATTGCATAGTAATGACGCAATCAACGCATACTTTTTCGGCAGTGCATTATTCTTACATACATTTTTTCCTACTAGCCAAACTTTTTATGCATTGAGATCAGCTATCAGGAAAAAAGGGCTATCAGGAAAAAAAATTTCAAGTTGCTGCGTCTTCGCACCTTGGCTGCAGCAAGGCTGCAATTTCGCTGTCGCAAATTCGTATCTCGGCTTCTAGACAAGCTAGAGACTCGTTCTAAGAACCAAAATGATCCGCATATGGATTGTTGATGATTCTGAGAATATGATACATGTCCCTCAACAATTGCCCTCGGGGCACAAAAAGATCGATTTTTTTCATGACCTATATTTGATGGGTCTCAATTCTGAGGGACAGTTCAGTAAAAATGTAGTTTTGGCGTAGGTGTATTGCAAATGTATTGCAGAACTGATGCCCAACTTTTTGTTAGATTGACATTTGTTTCCCGGACGCGGCGATCGATTTTCGGGAGGACACCCGATAGGCCACGCCCCCTTTTCGCCCTATCGCCCTACAGAATCGCAAACTTTATTCCGTTGACTGTAACTTTTGAACCAGAGGAGCTATCTTCATGAAATTTTGACTACACCTAGTACATACATTGCGGACTCAATGACGATTAATCCGGCATAAGTCTATTTTTCTTTATTGCGTAGTGATGACGCAATATTACAATTGTATTTCAGGGGCGAATATTTGCTCGGAGGGAAATTTTCCAGCTTTCACACGTTGAGTGGTGACAATATAAGTGGAGAGACACCCGTACAAAATTAGTATCATATTGTACGGTTTCATACCGGACCAGTGCGAGATCTCAAATTAGGTGCCCGAAAAATTAGTTTTTCTGTTCTAGACGTACTAGATGCTCGTTCACAACTTCAGATTGACCGCATTAGTGCTCTTACATTATACACAAAGTTTGGAAAATGTCTGCCGTCAAATGCCCCCAGGGCATGAAAATTCATATTTTTTGGGTGTTTTTTTTGAAGAATAATATATATCCAAAAGAGTCGCTCAAACGTATGTTTTTTTTCTTTAATGTGAGCAAAGATATTGCAAACTTAACTTTGTAGCGTTTTTCAAAGATATTATCGGGTGTATCTTGTTCTTTAAAATAAAACACCCAAAAAATGAATTTTCATGCCCTGGGGGCATTTGACGGCAGACATTTTCCAAACTTTGTGTATAATATAAGAGCACTAATGCGGTCATTCTGAAGTTGTGAACGAGCATCTAGTACGTCTAGAACAGAAAAACTAATTTTTCGGGCACCTACTTTGAGATCTCGCACTGGTCCGGTATGAAACCGTACAATATGATACTAATTTTGTACGGGTGTCTCTCCACTTATATTGTCACCACTCAACGTGTGAAAGCTGGAAAATTTCCCTCCGAGCAAATATTCGCCCCTGAAATACAATTGTAATATTGCGTCATCACTACGCAATAAAGAAAAATAGACTTATGCCGGATTAATCGTCATTGAGTCCGCAATGTATGTACTAGGTGTAGTCAAAATTTCATGAAGATAGCTCCTCTGGTTCAAAAGTTACAGTCAACGGAATAAAGTGCGATTCTGTAGGGCGATAGGGCGAAAAGGGGGCGTGGCCTATCGGGTGTCCTCCCGAAAATCGATCGCCGCGTCCGGGAAACAAATGTCAATCTAACAAAAAGTTGGGCATCAGTTCTGCAATACATTTGCAATACACCTACGCCAAAACTACATTTTTACTGAACTGTCCCTCAGAATTGAGACCCATCAAATATAGGTCATGAAAAAATCGATATTTTTGTGCCCCGAGGGCAATTGTTGAGGGACATGTATCATATTCTCAGAATCATCAACAATCCATATGCGGATCATTTTGGTTCTTAGAACGAGTCTCTAGCTTGTCTAGAAGCCGAGATACGAATTTGCGACAGCGAAATTGCAGCCTTGCTGCAGCCAAGGTGCGAAGACGCAGCAATTTGAAATTTTTTTCCTGGTAGCCCTTTAGCTGGTCTCAATGCTTAAAAAGTTTGGCTAGTAGGAAAAAATGTATGTAAGAATAATGCACTGCCGAAAAAGTATGCGTTGATTGCGTCATTACTATGCAATCACTGAGGAATTTCGTAACAAATCGATATTAGCATCATAATGGCCGATAGATTTGATACATCAAGCCAAACTTTCAAATTGATCGCATTTCCTGTTCAAAAGATATTGCCGGTTGAAAAAGTGACCAATGACTTATGCGCGCTACGGTACATGTTAACAAAAAAAATATAAGAATTGAAATTTGTGCTTCCATAATTTTCGGAAACGTAACCAATGAATTTGCTAATATTCTCTGATCTCAAAAACCAGGCAACCTCTTACGCCTTGTTAGGGTACATTATATGTGTGAGTACAATGTGCTTAATCACTCCGTTTTATTATACGTGCGAAATCGATAAACACAGATTTACCCGTACGGGTTCACAATGAAAATGGTGAGAAAACGAAAATGCGGTAATTTGGTTGAAGGAAAGCTACTGAAGGGGTGGGAAAGCGCGTGGTTCACTAGGCGGATAATTTCACAGGAGTAGGTAGATCAAAATCGTGAAGATCGATACGGAAGGGGTGGGTCACGAGGTGAATGATGAGTTGATTGGGAGTAGAAACGATCCTCGGCCTCGTAGACGACATCGAATTCATCGGAGTTACGACGACGAGATTCGAATCGACGAGGGGGAGGATCGGAGGAGTACGAACGCTGAAGGGAACACATGATTCACAACCTCCAGAAAGGGATTGGGCGAGAGGGTGTCTGGAAGTGAGAGATACCCTCTCGTTTTTACACGCTCTCTCACGTCCAACCCCTTTCTGGAAGAGTACGAACGCTGAGTTGAACAGGGGATTGGCACGACGTTTTGTACCATTATCGTAAATTGAGACGCTGAATAGAGAGGAGATTGAGATAGGTTTCATTGATGTCGTAAATGAAACAGTGTCTCCGAAACTTTAGTTCTTGTGATGTTTGCCAACCAAAAACAACAGAAAACGCTAAGAATGCTGTAGTGGATAATAGAGTTGTTAGATAGAATATTCCTATTCGCGTATAATTCATTGTTTTACGTGATTGGTTTATTCGATCAAACAAGACATGTGGAGATCAAACTAGTGAAGAACGCCGAATTGAGAGGGGTTTGGATAGGTTTCATGGCTGGCGTAAAATAAACAGTGTATCCAAGACCTCTTTTGCTATTTATTGAAAAATAAAATAAAAACGCATGTAATATCGCTACGAATGCTCTTGTGGTTGATGACTTTGTAATCATAATATAGCCAGCTACGATTTACGAAAAAATAGCTTAGGAAAAATTGTTTTGAAACCTTCTTTGAGAAGTGAACGGATCTGTAGCGAAAGGAGGGGATTGAAGTTTCACTAATCGCATAAATTTGATCGTCCCTCCGAATCGTTGCTAGATCGCTCAAGTTAGTCGAAAACTCAAAAAGTGTTTGGGGTTGGAATAGGTTTCAGAACTTACTTAAAGGTTTACAACTCACGACATCATTAATGGTTGACCGATAGAAAGCCGTAGAAAAAACATAACAACTCTGTGGATGCGACTGTTTTTTCTCCAGTTCGTATTGAATTTCTCGCGCTTTCATCTAATAAAGTACGTTTTTAATCGCTGCTGTGGGTAATGAATAAAAAAGCCACCCACATGGTTCTGTGCATCCTCAGCAAAGGTGGTGCGGGGTGCGGGTTCGGGCGGGCTCGAGATGGGAATGGTCGTGGCTGCTGCAGCTGCAGCAGAGGAGGAGGTGCTTGCAGCAGCAGGAGGGCCGACGTAACCGCCGCCCCGAGTGTCTAAACTGAAAGATGAAAGCCTGACTCAGGCTGCTGGCGAAGCGAGTTGTCAATGCGGTTTGATGTCTACATAAATCTTTAGAATAAATAAGTAGAAATTAAATAATGAAATAAAATAAATTTTACCTCCTCTGGAGCCGATGTAGGAGATGTTCTGAGGCTGCTTGTTCTTGCGGGCGTTCTTAATACCGAACCAACCGGCGAACCTGTGAATTCAAATTCCATTTAACAATTATTTTGGAAATTGTTCAACGTGGAAGCTGATCTTCTCAGCTTCACCTTTGAATAATTTGGTGATTGGGATTAGAACCGCGATGAATTTGATGTTACTTGACGGTAGTGGAAGTAATCGAAGCATCAGGCAGTACTAACAAAGAAAAAAACTGTAGGAGTTTGAAACACGACGGAATGTTTGAAACTCTAATTTCCGAGAACGAAAAGGAGGCGCGCTCTCTTATTTGAGTTTTAAGCTCTCCGTCTCGACATTTCGAGATTTATTTGAGAGCAAAAGATCCGATTGCTTACCAAATGCCCGCCAGACACACACATGGAATGCAGCAACAGAGAAGGAGGAGAATGACACCAACGATGACACCGATAGTACGACCGGCATACCAGTAGTCACCACTGCAACAATAAAGGAGATATTCACAAAAAATTGAATATTCGAGTATAAAACACAAAAAGGAGAACTAGTGTTCTCATTTTGCACTCTCCATAACAATATACTTTTATATTGTAGTTTTCCGACAACATTAGAGTAAACATTAGAGAAATCTCCGTCTCGAGATGTTGAAATCAGACTTATATATTTGAGATTAAGAACCCGGTTTATGAGTGCAGATGTACTGGCGGAGAATGTGATCACTACTCCATACATACAAGTAACAAAACATCCTACAATATTTCGCTAGAGCTAGCAATTTTAATGAATTCTGAACCGCTTTTCCAGAATGTACAAGAAGCAGATCCTAACTGTCTTCGAAAATCTATGATACACTACCAACTCCAACTGTCCACACAACCCACCAGAACCAGGAGGAGCCAAAACCGCACCCGTAGTAGTCATAGCCGCCGTAGCCGTAGTATCGCTTGACGCGCCCGTGCTCCTCCTCAGCCAGAGCCGGCGAATCGGCAGCCGTTGATTCCGCCGGAGCCGGCAGATGGGCGGCCAGGCAGACGGCCGTGGCTACAGCCAGAACAAGCAAGTGTCTCGGCATTTTGCTGAAGAGTGGACTATACTCAGTGCTCGGGGGTAGCTACTTCAGCTAGAATACAAAAATCAGCTACGAAGTATCTAGAAAAAAGCGCTGATTCAGCTCTAAACAGCTAAGACAGCGCTGTGTTCTAGCTGATTTCTGTCTAGTATGTAGCTGAAATAGATGCACCTCACGAGCACTAACTAGAGTAACTGATCGAGAGATGGAGAAGGAGAAGCAATAAATGGTCGGCAGTGCCCACCGCGGGTGATTCAAAAAGTGCATTATTGCGAGATCACTCGACAGTATGGGAGGGAGAATGGCAGTTGTGTTATGATAGAGAAAGGTGAGAGAGCGTGTGAATCGGAGAGACGCAGACGAAGAATGGCGCTTTTTGCACCGCAGTCAATGGCGCGAGGCAATTTGGCGGTGAGTAATCATGGGGTATCTCCTCTCTCTGCTCGATTGGACACTCTGAATGTGTGGTTGGGTTTGATACTGAGGGAGAAACTCGGTTTGTGTGAAGCATCGAAGGTCGGAGAAATTGCAGAGTTTGAGAAATTGTATCACCAAGACTATTTCTCAATTCTGGCAGCAGTCAGTTTCGCGAACCTGTTGTACTTGCTTTGTGTGAAATTATTAAATCTGCGCAGCGGGGAGACACCTATTCGTGTAGATGCGGTTTAGGAGAACTTCATATGTGGAACGAGAACATAATCAATAATTAAATATCTAATATGAAGAAATGAGATATATTCAACATGAAAAACGAAAACGCGCGGGGACACCGAAGATCGGCCTGGTAAGGGGGAAGAAGGGGAGGGAGAGGGAGAGATGACATACCGACTTGTCGAATCGCCGGCTCGGAATCAGTGCAAATACAGAGGAATCATATGCATTCACACGCGGACTGAAGGAGAGAGAGACACTCTCAAGAGGGGACTTGAATCGGAGTGGAGAGGGAAGTGGAGTGAGATGATGACGCCTTAGGGGATCGATAAAGTGAAGTTATCGATTAGTAAGACATAATTAGATGTGTATTTATTTATGATGTATGAGAATCGATAACCTAACAAGTAGGAAAAGAGTGCTTCTGTGAATTATTATTATAAAAGTTGTATTTAAAATTGAAAGAAAGTGAGTAAAAAAATATTTGATTTTCAAAATATTTCCATGTCGCTTGCCTATAGATTACCAGCTCAGTGTCAGTATTTCTTCTTTGGTTACTGCTGAAACTCATTTTCTTAGTGATAAGTCCTCATAAATCGGGATGAAACACAACCATTTTTCTATTGGAATTCGTCGCACCATCAACTTTTGTTATTTAGAATTTAAAAAAGTGGCGATTTCGCCCAGAATCGGGTCTTTTTCTCCGCGATTTGACAAATTCTCTCGCGTTTTCACATCTACAAACAGAGAGGAGGTCGAGACATTATCAATATATTATCAACCGAGCTATCAAAGAATTATTGCCAGCGCTAAATTTTCATTATCTTGTCTTGCTGCTGAAACTTATTTTGGCAGAAATGATGAGCCATCATAAGTCGATATGAACTTACATCCATTTTTCCATTCACATCCATTCTCTTATTGAAATTCGTCCCATCAACACGTTTCTCCGAGTTTTGTCCTGAATTTAGTCATTTTCTCAGTGAATACTACAAATTCTCTCCTGCTCTTTCATCTACAGAGAGAAGGTTGACACATTATCAATTTATTATTGGTAGAAATTCACAACAAATAATTGAGAGAGCGAAATCTTCTTTGTCTTATCTTGCAGCTGAAGCTCATTTTGTTATAAGTGATGAATACTAGAAAGTTAGAGTGGTTGAAGTGAAGTGAACGTTCGCGAAATCGACCGCGCGAACGTTCGGATTCAGCCGCAAAGTGAACGATTAGAAATGTGAACGTTCGCATTCTCATAATTCACATTGTGAAAATCAGGCGAACGTTCACATTTCGCGAATTAATTCATATTATTTTTGTGAACCCGGACTTTTAATTTTGATCAGCTAAACAGTTGTTCTAAGATAATTTTCTTCGCTGAATACGATGGCAATTCCAGTTTCTCTCCATCATGTCTCTCTGGATTACTGTAATAGCCGGGAAAACCAATTTTGATGGCCTCCGATTAACAAAAAATATAGTTTTGCCATGAATTTTCAAGCCTTAATATTATTTAGACTTGCCCGGCGTCGATTAGATTGGAATCGTGTGAACTACCGTGACTTAACCATCGTACTTTGGATACAGTAATGACGTTACCGTAACACTTTTGTGACTCGAGCAACTTGATTCGGTTTGTGTAGGACTGCGGGCTAACATTCTGTGATGAGCATACTGTAATCCCCAAATAGTATCCCATCTCGGATTAGCGAGTACGAATTATTATAATTCAAAATGCCTGAAATTCACTGGAATGTACTCCCGACTACGGTATTCCGGTTACAGTCCCAAAGTGCCCCTATAAAATCCGAGATGGGATACTAATAGGGGATTACAGTATGCTCATCACAGAATGTTAGCCCGCAGTCCTACACAAGCCGAATCAAGTTGCTCGAGTCACAAAAGGGTTACGGTATCGTCATTACTGTATCCAAAGTACGATGGTTAAGTTACGGTAGTTCACACGATTCCAATCTAATCGACGCCGAGCAAGTCTAAATAATATTAAGGCTTGACAATTCATGGCAAAACTATATTTTTTGTTAATCGGAGGCCATCAAAATTGGTTTTCCCGGCTATTACAGTAATCCAGAGAGACATGATGGAGAGAAACTGGAATTGCCATCGTATTCAGCGAAGAAAATTACCTTAGAACGACATTTTTAGCTGATCAAAATTAAAAGTCCGGGTTCACAAAAATAATGTGAATTAATTCGCGAAATGTGAACGTTCGCCTGATTTTCACAATGTGAATTATGAGAATGCGAACGTTCACATTTCTAATCGTTCACTTTGTGGAGAGCGGTCGTCGTTCACATTTCACATTTTCGTTCATTTCAACCACTCTACTAGAAAGCCAAGATGAAAAACATCCATTGTTCTATTAAAATTTATCCCATCATCAGCTATTTTCCAATTGAATTGGAAAAGTGGCGTTTCCGCTCAGAATCTTCACATTTTCTCCGTGAACTCGTAAATTCTCCCGTGTTCTCCCATCTACAAACAGAAAAGAGGTCGAGAGACGCTCCATTGAGGGATTCAATCTGGAGGGTAACCGACAGAAGCGCCTCTCCTTTCCCCTGTCACCTTTCGACGCGTTTTCGCGCATTTATCGATTCGTTTCTGATTTCAGCGCTCCGTTACAAAGGAAATAGCTCATTATCGATTGATTGTGTCACGCTGATCACGCCATCTCAAGAGCCCCTCATCCACTTTCGATTGTTCCTGATTCACATTGAATCGCTTGCACTTCCGGTGAAATCCACTTGTAACAGAGATCACTTGAGAAGTTGATTCACTCAGGTTTGCCTCCAATCCCTTGAGGGCATGTTCCGCGTTCCGAATTCACACTATTCTGGAGCCACAAAAGGCCCCAACATTTTATTACCGACTGTGGTGCATTTAGTGTCACTGGTCTAGACGAGACCACCCTCTCAAAATGAAATGATCTCTCCCCTTTTGCGAGATATTATTCATTCGGAGGGGACGGTCTCGTCTAGACCAGTGACACTAAATGCACTATTATAAATTCATAGAAATGAACATGCAATGGGGTCAATTTTATTTACGACTTCCTGTTCAGGGGAACAGGTGCACACAGCAAGAAAATGTGTGAACTCGATTTTTGCGTTTCGAGTAAAATAAAATCCCATTCTGTCTGTGCTAGTGTTCGATGGTGATTTCGAATGGTGTTCTGGCCGGCTAGTCAAACAGTATTTGCACAGTGACGATAGCGAACCCAGAGAACACGAACGAATCACTGACTATATTGACCATCGGGGTTAGATTTATTTATATATTTATCCAAATAAAGAAACGGGGAAGGATACCACATAATCTAAGTGCGGTTAAGGAAACGATTTACTGGTTGAGGTGGACGAATATAGACAGATCACTGATTATGATCGAGAAACAAAAGAACATGGCAAATCCATGCAATATTTTACGGATGGTGTGCCGTCTACAGTATTCCGTCATTTAACAACAAAACACGACTATTACTCATCGTTTCTTCTTCAATCCGAGCGAGTACAGTATGCTTGAGACGAGGCCGGGCGGCTTACCGTAGCCATAGTTACCGTATCCGTAGCCGCCGTAGCCTCCGTAGCCGGGTGGCGGCACTCCACCGTAGTCTAAAAAGTAGATTCATAAAACCCGGTTCCGGAATAGACGGCTCTATAAATTGGGGGAAAGCGCTTACTACCTCCGCCGTAGTAGTCAGGGACGTATTCGACTGTTTCTTCTACTACATACTGGGAGAGAGTTAGAGAGCAGAGAAGGAGAAGGAGGAAGAGAGAGTGGAGGAGATACATTCTGGAATTATGATTATTGATTGTTTGATAAACCAGCGAAGGATGCAATAGAAATGGACGCGACGACAAATAAAATAAAAGAGATGAAAAAGTCGATCAATTGTTGACGCATTTTTATCCTAGAGAATCAATCGATCGCGGGAAATCGAATTGTAATGCCCTATGATAATTCGTTGGAAGGCGCTCCGGAAAACGCATGAATATCACAAATCGATAGGTCGCTACTGTCAATAAAAGGACTAATTGATCGATAGGTGGAAGTTCGCCAGCTAAAGTCCACTACTGATCGACCTCCAGAAGGCCGGGGATTATAAAGTAGTAGCGAACAAAGGCGGTAAATTTAGTAAAGTGGCTGCTTACCAGGAATGGCTCGCTGGCTCTGTTTGAGTAACGGCGAGTGACGATTCTGCCTGTTATTATACCCCACAATTCTATCTCGAATTCGAGAATGATGACCGTCGACGAACAACAGGAGGATTATTGTCGATGTGCACGCGCCTCTCTCTCTCCCACTAATTCCCCCCTTTTTTTGCCGGAATTTGGCACTTTCCGAGCCGATTTAGCATGAAAGTAACCATTTTTTTCAGTGACATTGCAGTGTGTACAATGTGAATCAAACGTTCTTCATTCTGAGAAACGCCGAGGTCTCACCCGAAAACAAAATGAAATAGTGTGGACAATAATAATAAAGGATGAGTAACAACGGAAAGTACAGGCATAGTGGAGGGATGAGTCAGAATATTACAGAACCGACACTCAATTGAGATTATGAACAAATTCGAATGATCAAGTGATCATTTGACGAGAGTTTCAGTGATAGAATTTGAATTTTCGGTAATAAAGGATCAGATCTTTTCACTTGAGTGTGTGAAATGAGGACGGCGGATCCAATTATTTGCCCGAATTTTAATTAGGAGAAATTCATAATTAGCGCTTCTTGATGAGCATACTGAGCAGATTTCCGACAAATCCGCGGCCTGAAAAGAGGAGATAAATAAAATAAACAAAATTAAAAGGACGAAATTGGATACTGTGACACTCTTCTGAAACTAGCACCGAATCGCACACTGATTATATTTCTCGTGCGTCTTGTTTACTAGAATCTCCATTTCTCGAAACGTCTCACGCGGTGTCAGCTTTTGCTACGTGAATGCCATTCCTTTCTACATTCATCTTCATTTCGGCCATTCCCCCCATTTCAGTTTCGATCATCCTTCTTACCGTATCCATATCCTCCATATCCACCGTATCCACCGTAGCCGCTATCGTATATATTGTAGCTAGGGTAGCCTGGAAATATTCAACGTTCACAGTGATTTTTGTTAGAACCACTGACCGTATGACTGATAGGGACTCTGGTAGTAGTACTGTTGCTGATAGCTGGGGTATTGATAACCGTAGTTGTACCTGATAACACACGTGTCAATTTAGAAATTTGGACACTGAGCGCAAATTTTATAGGAGAACGGTTCTTCCATTTTTTTTCTTTGAAAACAGTTCTCCAAATTTCAACACTCTGTCATATCGAAGCAACGCGCTCACTTAAGCGAGAGAGTATGTGCACTGAATAGATTGGAGAGCCATTTTTTCTAGGAAACGAAACCTTGGAGAACCGATCTCTGAGCAAATTTGCTCTCTGAAGAGGGCTAAATCTTACTGTGGCTGGTAGCTGTAGCTGCTACCGTAGTATCCGTTTCCTGTGATATTTCCTCATCATAAATGGATTGAAAAATAACCCATACCGTAATATCCATTACTACCGTAGTACGACCCGTATCCACCGTATCCGTACGGGCTACCGTAGCCCCATTGGGCGGAGCAGGCTGATATAATGGAGACTAGGACTAGGGCGAGTAGGGACATTTGTATGTTGACCACTAACTATCTCTGAGGAGATTGCGCAGCTCTTTTTATATCCCCGTTAGCTTGACCTACTGAGAGACATCATGAAATCACACACACGAGTTAGCCGAACGCCGATCCCGACCTTGGATTCACTCCGTTCTATCTTGGGGATAAAAGAGAGAAATAATGGTTTTGCACCAAATCCACTGATGGTTCGCTGAACTTGTGCTCCAGTGAGCTGCGAAATGTCGAGAAATGCGAAATTTCAGAGCAATCGCAAAATGGAAGAAGTGAGAATCACAAGCAGCTACAATATTATGATTGTGTGAGTTGTAATCCTATGATTTGGAGATAGTTTATGAATCCTTCCATTCCTCTCGGTGGTGGATAATTTGGTAGCATCTTTGATTATGGAAGGTGCTCCAGAAGCCTGGACATGATACGGAGTCCTCGTTAGCAACCTGACTTACCACTTTACTCCGACAGAGTAGCCGTTTGTCGATTCAGGGTCAATTTATCTTTATCGTTAAAAAAACTTTATTCGGAGATGAATTATGCTTTGTCTTACTGTAGAATTCTAATTCTCAAAGATTGACGCGATATTACGTTTCAAAGTGGGTAACCGACAAAAGATTATGCGGATCAAAGGAGGGCGAGAAGGAAGAAAGAGAGAAGAGATGCCTACCGCACCCTTTCTTTTCTTTGTCTTCGATACCGAAAGGAAAAAAACGACGCTCTCTCCTCTGTGGCAACACTTTAGCATGTCGCAATGAATACAATATCATTTTTCTAACACACATTATATTCGGTCTTTACTGATATCCCGGTGTAGTGTGCATTGTGATGCAAGGAAACAAATGTGAAAATACCAATTGATCGATATTTATATATTTTTTAAATTCAATAAACTGCAGCGCTGGCTGTCTCTTCGCAGCTTCAATTGCTCTCTTCTGCGTTTGTTCCATCGTCGGATATTTCTATTTATCGATTGCTGGTAGGTCATCGACGATTATTGAGTGAATACCGAACCATGTATAGAGGGAAAACTTGATTTTCTTCATATTCTTGGAAAGAGGGCTTAATCATGGCCATGAGAATGAAGGGTTGAATCTTTATGAAACCTTGAGAACCTCCATTTTGACTGAAATTATCGATTACTTCGACCTAATTAATCGATTTTGTACTAATATTTGCAGGCCCGTCAATCATCAATCTCGATTCACTCGATCCCGATGAACCTACATACGACGAGATCAAAGACCCGCCAGTATTCAGTGGGGGAAGGCACTCTATCAATCCCGTCTAAGCTTATTCCAAAGTTATAATAATATTTGTGCGAAGTTAGTGATGACTTCTGTGTTCATCGATGTCCTCTTCTTTTCACGCATTATTCCTACCGAGTGTGTGAAATCAGTAGTACATTTTTGTACTTAGATATACACTGAAGCAAGCACATAATAAAAAACTTGTGAAATCTCGAAAAAAAAACATTACCTGATCTCATCCCCTGTGATTCCTCCCCCTCCCACGATATTTGTCCATTGCTTGTACAGAAATAAAGGGTGCTACAACACAACATAAAGCAATATACGCAGAGTTGATTTTTTCCGGAAAAATTTACTAAGACACAAGCTCATTTTCTCTTCTTTCACATTGGCATTTTTTTCAAATCCCGAGGAATGGACTTTGTCTTATCCCCCAGAATGACACTTACGTATTTTATGATGTATCTATGCAGGGCCTGGATAGGCAGATCGTATGGGTAATACCTGGAGACAGTGGGTACCATTTTCCACCGCCTTTTTGGGGTCAGCTATTTTCGGTACACCGGAAATCAACGCGGGTTCGATGGTACTCATTGATTGCACTCTCCCCTCATTACTCGTGGGAACCCTCTCTCTCTCTCTCTCTCTCTCTCTCTCTCTCTCTCCTCCCTATCAGATTGATGCATCTCTGTGTCGACTCTATCGAGTGTCATTGACAAAAGACGCGCTGTCTTCTGAAGAGTAGTATCAAAAGAGGAGGGGAAAAAGACATTGTTGCACAAGGGACAATAGAGAGGGTCTCTCTCTCTCTCTGGATGAGGAACACTGTATGGAGGGCAGAAAGGGAGAAGATTACAAGATCGATCAGTCATCTGAGTAAGGAAGAAAAAGAGGAAAACAGTAAGGACACGCGGGTATGCAATCGCCACAGTTGCGAAAGCAGCGAATTTCATGCAGATTCGCACCCCGAAAACATTTTGAAATCTGGAATTTTCGGGAAATATCTCAAAACGTTGTGGAAAACACGCGAAATGACTACTGTTTCCCTCCCAGAATACTGCTATTTTAGGCAGGTCAACATCATATTGGTCATGCTCCGCAAAAACCGATAAAAAATAGCCGTTTATGCAATCCTGTGTTTCCGTGCAATCAGTCGTGCACCCATAGGAGAGAGAGAGTCTCTCTCTCTCTATCAGTGAATACTTTCCCTTTCCGCGACAGCTCGAGGGCTGCCCTTGCTAGGGTAGTGCAGGAGGGTACAAACATTGCGTGTAAGAGTGAGTCTCCAGGAGGTAGAGTGAGAGACGACGGTCTCTTCATTTCACACACTCTCTTCACCGGTCTGTAGATGAGAGTGTGTGCGAAATGAAGAGACGCTGGAGTCAATTCTTCCAGGCGTGAAGGAGTGTCTCTCCAGGATACGCACGCATGTAATTTCTGCTGATTTGAGCTGATAAGAAAATCGGAGAACCGACAGAGGAGAGACAATCAACGACAGTGAAAGAGGCAGTTAATGACATGGAGATGGACCTGGAGTTTTATCGGCGGTGGTCGGAGAAATATCGGATAGCCAGTTGCGTTTGTGTTTCAGGGAGTGTTCAATTCGAAATTGAGGGAGGAGCATTCGATGGAAATAACATTCGAAATGCTGCAAAAGAATTATAATTATTTATTTATTTTATTGAATTCACATCACTCGCAAATATAAGGAGTTGTACTTCCCGTCTTCGAGCTGGGCTCGTGTGCCTCCAGGCTACGCATATTCGGTGGTGATTTCGGGTGATAAGAAAAAGAGCGCGGGAGAATCGACAGATGAGAGACAATCAACGACAGTGAAAGACGTGCAGATTTGTTTTGACGTCGGAGATCGCCGGAATATTTCCCGTTGCATTTGCGTTTCAGGGAGTGTTCATATCAAGATTGAGTGACGAACATTCGATGATCGACTGTACGTCTGGAAAAATAAGATTCTTTTAAATTGAATTTTCGGCTTCAAATTGGACACAAATTAAATGAAATGGAAAGTGTCTCCGGGCAAAAGGATACACATACTTTGTGGCGATTTGAACTGATTAGAAAAATAGCACCATAGAACCGACAGAGCTGAAACAAACAACGACAGTTAAATACATAGAGATGGCTCTTGATTATTTTAAGAGGTCCGCGATTTATCGATTGTCCCACAGGATTTGTGTTTCAGGGAGTGTTAATTTCTAGATTGAGGAACGAACGTTCAATTAATCTTCACCCTTGTCATGCCAAAAAATGAATCCTTATATGCATTTGGTATCTTCAAATTTCCATCCATTCTGTGCAGAAAGTTCTCACCTAATCGAGTTCAAACCCTCTCTCTTCTCTTCCCTCACACTAAAGCAGTGCAATAAAGCTGCCCCTCTCCGCACCCAATAAACCTCCCATGTTATCTGACCCTCCGCACTCCCTAAGCTCATCTAGCCATCTCTCTCTCTCTCTCTCTCCCCCCCCCTCTCTCCCTCCCTGTAGTAATCTTCATTCACATCGAAGGGGGAGGGGTGGGAGAGAGAGATAGGGAAAGAGAGAGAGAGAGAGAGAGAGAGAGAGAGAGAGAGAGAAAGAGGGGGGGGGTATCCCCCCTCCCTCCCCTCCCGGACGGGACTACGTTTGTCACGGAAAAAGACGGCGGTGCGCGTGGGTAAGGAGGCGAGACTCCGCCCCTTTATGAGATAGAGATGAATGAGACTGTTGATCATCTCTCATTTCATTCGACCCTCCCGATCTTGACCCATTACTCCTCGTAAGACTGACTTCTCCCTCTCTCACTTTCTCTGATCTGCTCATGTCATTTATTGTGCGTGTGCTGTCATTGATAATCGCTGATAAGGGGTCGTCATTGTTCAGAGAGAGAGAGGTGAAAGTGCCATCTCTCTCTATCTCCCTCTCTCTCCCGCCCACAATTCAGCTCTTCTTTTGTCTCCTCCTTCTGTCATTTCTGATCCACTCTCTTATCATGCATTCATTCCATCACTGCAGAGGCCAAGTGGTGTCGCTCAGGAGTTTTTGTCACTATTTTTCATCACTTTCCCTTTCGCGCTGTCGGCTGGAACCACTTTCCGTGGTAGCTGGTACCGAATCAGCTGTGGTAGCTGCCGCCCCATGTTTGCCCAAGGTGCTAAGAACCCCCCGTTGCGCATTGTGCGATCTGACTGACCCCTCTTGACCCGGTCAAGTAGAGGGGCTGGGCACACTTAGGGGCTTCTTGTCCAAATAGTGGATGGTCTCTTATGGAGTGACTGCGCAACCAGGGAGGGCCAACTTGTTGTTTGGTAAATTCTCCCTGAACATAGCACATTCTCTCCTTCTTAGTTTTCTAGGTGTATTCTGATGGGCTTCACTGTAATAAGTTCATTTAACCGACCTGGGAATTGATTGTATGATCTTCTGCCACGCTTCTTCATATCGATTATGTAACCCCATAGCACCTGTCTTCCTCTTTTCTCCCCCCCCCCTTCCATTCTCACGAGTTGCATCCTCTCCTCCCTCCAATCACACGATTCCAAACATACAGAGGGGTCAGTGCGAGAGAGCGTGCAAAAGTGAGAGTGTCCCTCTCGGTTTTACACGCTGTCTCACTCCAATCTCCTTTCCATGTGGCTGGATTGCGTGTGGAATGATGTGTCTCACAAGTTGCATCTTCTCTCCTCTCCTCCTCGTCCCTCCAATTATCGTATCGAATAACGCGCCCAATCTGTTCAATTTGCCCAGTGGTCGACCACCTGTCGACTCGATTGCGCGCCCATTCCCACAGTCTTCCACAGACTACAGACGCTCAGAGGCCCCCTATTCCGATTACAATTCCTCCCTTAGTCCCTCCCCCTTATGAGAGCACTTACTAGATCATTTCCTTCCCGCCTCTCCTCCTGTGAATTCTTCATTCTTTAATACTTGTATTACTTGCCCATTTACTTACATGTTCTCGCGTCATTCATCTTTTACCTCACCACAGGCTCACTATTGCCCCCGTTCGATTGTCATTCGTCGTCGACCGCAGTGCACCCAGCACCACACCACGACACCACCGCAAAGGATGGAAGGATACGGTAGCACGACGACGATCTTTGATCTGCCCGCTGAGGTCATCGGCATTATCTGCCAGGGACTCACACTCGAGGACGTCGCCAATTTCCAGGTACGGTAGTCTATCATTTTCACGTGCTCTCTCGCCAACAGTAGCCCTACAATAACATCTCTAGCTACAGTAGCTACCTAATAGCGCTACAGTATTCCTGCCCTACCGTATCTTTCCCGTTCAGGCGTCCAACCCCGCCATGGACACAATTATCGATTATCTCTTCTTTGACAAACTCAAGAAGATGCGCCTCACTCTAGATGAGAAAGGTGAGTCGAGGGTGGTGTGGCGGGTGTGTTCATGTGGTGCAGTTTGGGAAACGTCGCCTCTCCAGGTGCGATGATCACGCTGTCGCCGCGCTCCACGCACTCCTACATGTACAAATCCTTCTCGATCGAAGGCACTTCGATGATGAGCCTGCGGGTACGGTACATAGACTACAATTGGCTATCGATGACTAACAACTTGGATTACTGTATATTCGGATATTGTACTTAAGAAAATCGATAATTGTAGGTGATCAAGTCGTGCACGGCCGTCGACTCTCTCACAATCTCCTGCAGCGACCACCACACCGACTACAGTATCCTCGATGCGATCAACAGAGCCGGTAGGTTATTGTAACTAGAGAATATCGATCGATTGACGGTAGATCAAGTAATCAATTATCAATTTGCAGGCATCACTCTGTCCAAACTTGTCGTCAACATTCACACGCCCAAGGAGCTCAAGGAGAAGTGTCGCAAGACAGTCCACAGAAGCCACAGGGTACGGTAGCTTTCAGCAACTAATATTAGAGTACGGTGACTTTGAGCAATTTATATTATTTATTGAAAAAAACTAGTCTGCGATTACACGCCTTGCAAGCTAGGCAATATGACAGAGAGCATTTCCCGATTTCGAAATAACAAATGTGTAATCGTGAGCAACGCGTTGTTTTGCGTTTCACCGCGCGCACAAAGTTGCTGAGTTTTTGTTGCCATGATCTTTGTTCCAATTGCAATAAATAAATAACAATTAATATTCATTTAATTGCAGAAGTTGACTAACTTCGTGGAACGACAATCCTCGACTCTTCTCAAGCTCAAACTGTCGACTTCCGAGGAGGATTCGATCACTGTCGAAGTGACACCCAAAGATGCCGGTGAGTGTTAATCCGTTCCGACCATTTCCCCCCATTCCGCTCTCGCTAACCACAGTAATTACCGTACTCCGCTAACCACAGTAAGCCTTCTTGCAGCCTCAACTTCGACGGAGACGCGTGTCGCCTTCGACCACTCGACTGACTCCGCCCTCGCCCAGTCCCTCGTCTACCCAATCTTCAATGCATTCAATCAGGGTGAGAGCCAGAGCCGCCTTTTGCACAACCAGAACCGGGAAATCCTTCAAATGCTTAACCGTCAAATTGCAGGCAAGCAGGCGGGTCCGTCCACTGTCCATTTGACGGTCGACTGGCGCGATCGACTGGATCTGGCGCTGCAATCGGCATTCATGGTCGCCCTGCCGCTCAGACACAGGAGTGGCGCGAGGAAGATGAAGATCGGATTCTCCCCCAAGGTACGGTAGATCTGCAAAACTTACTGTCGTTAGCAGGATACGGTAGGAAGATTCACTGAGTTTATCTGCAAGACTTACTGTAGTTAGTAGGAGATTACGGTAGGAAGATTCACAGTGTTTATCATCCGTCCCTAATTTTCAGGTCTCCTCTCTCACTCACGACGAGATGCACTCGTGTCTCGAGGCGTTTTCCATGTCTCTCTCCGACACGCACAGACTGCAGGAACTGCTGTGCGACTTCACCAAGAGCAAGGTGAGAACCGGGAAATCGAGGACCAGGAAGTGGCGCAAAACGGGAAAAGCAGAGCCGGAAAATTGAGGGGCCAGGAAATGCAGATGCAGAGCCGGGGAATGACGGAACCGGGAAATATTCAGATCCGTCATTGAGTCAATCCTGTTGCAGATCGATCCTCATCAGCTGGAGCGAACCATCTCGTGTCTCTCCTCTCAACTGGGAAGCGTTCACAGGATTCGGGTGATCACTGACGCTCCTTATGTCGAGGATAACTCGATCAAGAGAGAATGGGCACAGCTACCGCCCGTTTATTGATTACCGTATGCCTACCGTATGCTACCTACCGTAACCCTCGTTACTACTGTAGATTATATCGATTTGTCGTCCCCGAACCGCACTAATGAGAGGGTCTAGGAATGTGTTGAGAAAGAATGATTGGTGTGTTGTTGAGTTGCCTCGCTACTAGAAGGCCCTCCCTCTCACTCTGTACATAGACAATTTCTTTCGTCTTCGTTGTTTTGTCGTCTATAATGTCCCATTTTGTTGTACTCAAGCCCCGCTTCCGAATCAGTTTCCACGCAGAAATTCTGTAGAGAAACCTGAGAAAATGAGAAATTCCCTGCTTCAGCATGATCCGAATACCATGAATTCAAGTTCAACTTGCGCACGAAATAAAGCATGCTTATTATTATCATTATTCGATGCAAACAAACACAAAATATCACCCGACGATTAAAATAAATCGACGAAAACAATGAACAGATGCACACATGGGCTTGGAGCCAATACTTTTTGGAATCAGATCAAATTACGCGAATTTAAGGGGTTTAGATGGGCGGAGTCGGCGTTTCATCCTCGGCCTCAGCTGCTTCTGCAGCAGCTGCGGCTGCTGCTGCCGCAGCATATCGCAGTTCCTGTAAATAGCGGTTTGGCTATCATAATTTCGAAAGTCATATTTCAACAAACATAATAGAAGTGAAACTGACTCTAATCTGTGTCAGCAATTTCTCGTTCTCCTCCCGAAGTGTCGTCACTTCCGCTCGCAATTCGTCGTTTTCGGTACGCGCCTGGAATATTTCCATTTTGCATTTCTGAACTTATCGAATGAGTTTAGTTAGCCAAGCATACATTTTTGTATGTATCTTTGAATTTATAATTAACTGTCAAGTATTATAGTAAATTCAGAATTATTTATCAGATCATGCGGGGCGGTTGTTAGATTGCATGCTGATCTATTCGTAATGCGTACTTTCATGATGAAATGGAGTGGCAGTCCTTCCTAATAGATCGTTCCCTATATAAACGATGCCTACCTTCTCAATCTCCTTCTGCTCTGCTCTGCTCGCCTTTCGCAGGTTTTCCTCATTGTGACGACGGAGTTCCTCCATCTGCAATTAACGATTTATTATCTAATCAGTGCTACTTTTTTTGTCAGTTTTCATCCTACACTCAGAATGAATACACTTACTAATGAGTTTATCATACACTGCGATATCAAGTGTATGATACACTTACAAATCTCTCGTTTTCGCACGCTCTCTCGACGCGCGAATACACTCAATATTGAGTGTATCATGCATTGGGTGTCCTATCTCAGTGTATTCATTCTCTGTATACTACTCATTCACAAATCGTTTCTTGTGGCGGCGTTCAGGAAATTTACAAGATTATTTCCATAATGTGAGAAGATGTCTATTTTTTTGTGTATTTTTGAAGTTGCAACGACGAGTATGGACGATGTATTCTATTGACCTCATCAAAGACAGCTCCCTCTTATATTTTTATTAATAATAATAATAATAAATAAATAAATAAACCTCATCAACTGCCGCTCCCTTCGCTGCTTCCAGCTCTGCACACTTCGCATTGGCCATCATCAATTCTGTCTCGAGAGAAGCGATACGCGCCTCCAGACACGGATTCACTCTGCAAAATATTTGTATATACTAATTTTGAAACAAAAATCAGCCATCAGAAGACTTCGAAACATGCATTCATCCTTCTTTTGCAAGGAAAGAGTTATTTTCTCTTAATATTAATAAATGAATCAAAAAATTTCAAAATATTTCATTGTAATGGAATTCCACTGCCAGAATCGGTTGGGTTGTTTTCTTCATAAAAAAAGTGTTTCCTGGTGAAGATTAACGATTGGGAATAAGTCTATTTCTTTAAGGAAAATTATTTCGAAACCCACTCTCTGTCGTGTTTGCCTGTAATCTGGACTCTTCTTGTAGACGAGAGGGAGGAGAGAGAGGCAGAACGTGGAAGGACGTACTGAAAGAACCGAAGTAATCTGTGTGAATTAGCGTCGTTCAGATGTGTTTCAACACTCGTTCATTGCGAACTCGAGGAGGGATTTACAATGAGTGCAATTTCCATTTTCAAATAAAATAATGTTTTTGGATTGATGAATTAACTCTATTTCCGAAACCTGCGCTCACTGTTTTTATCGCAACCTCACAGAGTTCTGGACAAAATGCGATGATTTAATTCGTTAGACAATCGCCCATTTTCATCGTATGTCTCTAACCCTCTCTAACTGTCCAGGACGCCCACTCTGTTTATAGGGATGACAAAATGAAATGTGTAAGTGCTAAATGTGGATATCGATTAGTCATCCCCTCACCATATCATCAGTCTGAGTGCACTCATTCATTGTCATTGGCTTCGCTTCCACTCCACAATCGGCCTTTCGCATCGGAATCAACTCGGGTTCGGGCTGAAATCAATAATTATCCACCGTTGAGTAACACCACAGTTTCTGAAAAGTGTATCGTGTTGACGCGTGCAATTGGCCATCGTAGAATAATACAGTCACAATTTGTGTAGTGAGAGAGCGTGCAAAATGGGGGGATTCTATCACTTTTCATTTTCTCTCGCTTCTGACTCAATTCGTGTGGGGTTGGAATGATGTGGTAATTTGTATTTGCTTGCGCCCCAAATTGAGAAAAGCTGATCTGACCACTTTCGCAATGATCTTTTCCTTCTTCACTCTGTGGAGGGCGGATTCGGATCGGGCCAATTCCAATTCGACCACTCGTTTCGCACGATTTACCGATTCAATTCGTTCCTGAATTAAATCTACTGTTTCTTGGTAATTTGTAAATCTCATGAGTACAAATAGAATTGGCGTCGCAATTTACACGCTATTGTTTTAGTAACTAATGAAATAAAAATAAAAGCATACATTGGCCTCATCCAGCGCGTCTCTCATGGCGTGCGATTCCTCACGGGCTCGATTACGCTCGTCTCTGCAAACTTTCATGTTACGAGGTTACTTGAATAACCAATTAAGTAATATACTAATTAGAATAGGCAACGGTAAAGTTACTGCCGGAATAAACAGGATTTTTACTTCTACAAGCGACTGCCCTGTCGGGGCCCACCGGTAAAGCCAGTTGCTGACTAACTAAAATATTTTTACAAAAATCGATAAAGTCGAACCTTACAGTACTCCATTTGCTCCTCCAATTGGCCGTGCACTCACTCCACCATCTCATCGTCTTCTCCATTTGAGCAGCACGATCGCGAGCCTGAAAATACACGGCGTTATTGTCAGAATGACAAAATTGAATTCGTGGTGAGAGCATCGACATTTACGTTCTATATTATTTCGAATTCTCCAACTGCCTGCATCAGTTTTCATGGACTCTCTCCAGAATGCTGTGTAATAGTTTATAATGAAATTCATTTATTTAAGTGCATTGAAATTTATTTTTTTGTTCATTGAAAATGCGAAACGCCTGCGCGAATAAGTTAGAGATCAAATGAGTTTGAATATGCCCTGTGTACGCGTTGAGTTTCAGTGCTTACACAAATTCGCTTGTAAAGAATGTCGCCCGATAGGTCTCTGATCTTGAATTCTCTATAGTCTTTGAATAATATTCACAATTAGACACTGAAATGAACTGGAGGAAGCAACATGACCTCTCGTCTATTGTAGACATCCAAATTCGGAGTATGGTCTCACATTGTCAGCGATGCTCACGCTTTAGGTACTCAATAAAAATACCGCTTTGGAGGAACAACCTATTGAATCTGAACCTCTGTTTCTTTTGACATGCTGCCTTTGTAACATAGTTCTCCCTAGTCTCTAGTTGTCGCCATTTGAGTGCGCACGAATTGAAGCGATCATTATTTAGGTATACCTCTCAAATACTCACTTCATTCAATTCCTGCAGTCTCACTCGCTCGCACAACTCCCAATCCGTGTGCTGACATCTACAATTATCGATTTTTTTCCAATTTTAAGGTATACATTCCGTTTCGCACTGTTTTCTACTGTCGAAACACTACATATGGAATTCATTTTTGGAAGAATAATGCATGTGAGCGAAGCAGTCATGCCAAACACTTCTCTGACGACTAAACCGTACTATTAAATAGACATAGTTAATCGTGAACTGGTTTAATTAAATTAAATTCACCTTCTAACAGTCGCTGTCCTCGAGAAGAGCGCCATGTCTACTGAAATATAAATTAAAATAAATAGTCAATTAGGAAAGGTGTATTTTTACGCTGATATACGATAAATTGAAAGTGTTTACATTATGGGGCGATGCCCCGGCAAAGTGATTTGGCGAAATACAAAAAAAAAGATATTATAATACTTCTATCAGTAATAGGGGCAATAGTTGATAGGAAGGAATTCACGCCATTTCTACTGAAAAGAGGAACTAGACTTGACGGGGCTAGGAAAACATGCAGTCCTTGAGGAATGCTGGGAATGCTGTGTAGCAGAAGTGAGGGAAGAGAATCGTACACAAACTACTCCGTGTGACCCGACGGACTCGATTTTATTGAGAGATGAGAGGAGATGAAACAGCTGACTGAGAATGAGACGGATAAGGGATATGGACACTAACCTAATGGAAGACAATCAATATTTGTAAAGTTTCGCATTAAAATAAAGCTTTTGAGATATTTTTTTTTCTCAAAAACAATTTGGTTCTCATCCAGTAGGTTCTGTTTCGACCTAGTGCCGGAAGATGCGAGGAGAGATGAAAGATATCAGGGCTAGAAAGGCACTCGAAAGTGGATGCAACTGATTTACAATGAGTGAATTTACATCACGAAGACTCGAGAACTCATCGAGAATTATAGCTCATAAAAGATCAACAATGAAATGAAGAGAGACGAAAAGGCGATGAGAGGAAACGGAACAGGGGGAGAAGAAATATATTAAATATAGGACAAGAAAGGAAAGAGGCGGTGGATGCAATTATCGAAATATCGATATATGTTTCACATCGAATATCTAGTTAACTAACGCCCGGTAAACACGGTCTTCTTCGAGAATCAGTGCCGAATAATTGTTTAAACAATGATAATTCAATTAAAAGTCATTTATACTGATTAAATCTTTCCTTCGGGTTGTGTTTGACTGTTTAAAATTATAATGGAATTGACTCACACTCAGCGAATTCTCCCTGATTCTGCGTGATCGAATAGCGATTGAAGAGATTTGAAGGCGGATGGTCGCCCATTTTAAAGTTATTTCTTCAGTGGAATTTCTGAAAAATCGAAATACATTATGGCTAAACACTGAACTGTGATTAAAAATAAATATAAAAGACGAGGAAATGGGGAGAATCTGGTAATTTGCATTGGGCCTCTCCGTGAGGGCAGAGAGAGAGAGGGAGGGAAGCTATCAGCAGACTTCTCTCTCTCTTTCTCTATCTCTTTCACTCATCCGATCACTTTCAACCCTCAGACGCCCTCTCACTTCCCCACACTCTCTCGACCTCTCTCGTCCTCTCCCATTCTCTCGTCGTCTCTGCCCTCCTCGTTCCACGTGATCTCTCTGCTCTCGACCTGCAGAGCAGCTGTCTAAGGTATGAGGAAGATGGACGAGAAGAGAGAGAGAAAGAGAGAGAGAGAGGGAGAATAAGAAGTTGGAGAGGTGCCAAGAAATGAAGAAGAAAGATTAGAGAATGCTGCGGGAAAAGTGTGCGGCACAAGTCAATTGATCGGTCTAGCAAGAAGGAAGTTCAAAATTAAGCAAACTAAAAACGAGAAAGTTGAATTGAAACTGAGTCTGCGATAATTGAAATGGGCGAATTTCGAATTTGAGAGCAGAACTTGCCTGTGAGCTACAGAGTTGGGGTGGTACACTGCTTTTGAATAATCCTGGTTAGCGAAGGTCTTATAAACGTTCGGTAATTCGTAGAATGATCTAGATACTTGACCTCCTCACCGCATCTTCTTATTTAATCACTTCGTGTTACGCAAATTAAAATATTTCAATTGTTATCCTTTTTTGATGTTTTCACTATTGGATTTTTTCTTATATATTTTATCATTTAATTAAAATAAAAATTTTCCACCGCAAATTGTCATTGCAAAGATTTGCTAGCTGTAAAATTAAATTTGTTTGTTGAGAAATGTATTTTCACTAAAATTCACCGAGCAATATTAACATCGCATCGCATAAAATATTGATGATATTGTGGGAGATGAAAGAGTGATTGAACGTTGAGCAGATGACAGAGACCAAGGGAAGACAAAGGTTGACATTCGACTAAACAATTCTTTTAGCACTCTTCATTTAGCACACTCTCTACACCTTGAGATTGGTAAGAGAGTGTGGCTTATGATGAGATCTCGTCTAATTATTTTCCCAAATTTTAAACTTTAGGGCATGTACTACCGATTGTCGAAATTGCCGAATGACAAAAAAATTAGCCGGCAGCGTCAATGAAATAGTTGGGAATAAGATGTAAAATAATGGGAATATGCGCGAATTTTTTTTGGATGCCTCATCTGAATTCATCGCGTCGAGAGTTTCGAAAATTTAATTTTAAACAAACTGTAATTTTTTTTGATCTCATTCGAATTTGCTGTTAGAATTCGCGATTAAATTAATATAAAAACATAAAATAGTTTTTTTGTAGCGTTTTTAGCATTGCTGAACTTTCTAACAATTACCGTAATCTTATTTCGGTAACTGCCGATCGCCATAAAAAACACTTACTGTTCACCCCTGGTACAGACTTCCCATTTATGAGAAAAATTTGATACGCCATTTTTTTCTGATCAACAGTTAAAATTTTTATTCCAGCAATTTTGCAACTCGATTCCCTGTGAAAATAGAGATTTTTTTATTCCTGCGTGTATAACAATTATCCACCCAGGGAAACGTCTTCAGATTTACTGGGGGCCGAAACTGCGGGAATACAAATTCAGATACAACTAGCTTTTTTTTAGGGCAAAAATGTTTCAGTCATCTCGGATCTCATTTCACTTTCACTCCTTTTCCCCTACAGATCGTAGTCGGAGAGGGCACAAATCGACAAAATTTATCTACCCCCGCTTTCCCTGTAATTATCACGAATCTCTCTTCTATTTTTCTCTCGATTGTCTGAATTTTATTACCCCTCATTTCACACCCCATCAAATGCATCTCGCACAGTGCGAAACGGCTCGGCTCTCCCTCTCTATTTCGCCCTGGTGCTCTAGCATTCTGGGAGATCCGTGACGCGTCCCTTCACGCGTCGCGGCTCAACCCCCTCTTCCCTTCCCTTCCCTTCCCCTCTCTTCCCTCATTGCCTCTCCTTCAGTTCCGCTTCTTCCCTCCCTCTTCTTTTCCCCATTTTGAGACTTATCGACTAGCCCTTTTATACGTCATTCGGCTAACTTTCATTGAAAGAAGCGAGAATCCCCTCGTTTTCCCCGTTTCGAACGCGTTTCCGGTCCATTTCCGGTCAGTTTTCATCGCGTTTTCGCCCATTTCCACTGTTCTTTTCAGTTTCGCGCCGTTTGCTCGCGCCGCCGACAGCCCGCCACAGTCGACAGCCTCACAATGGGTGACGAGGTTAGTTTCCCTACTTTTTGGTAATTGCTCTCTCTCTCTCTTCCAAACACTCTCTCGTAGGCTAGAGAGAACGAGAGAGCGTGCGGAACAAGGAGAGCTGTTTGTTGTTTGCTATCTTTCCGAAATGTAACCTTGGAGCGCCGTGTTTGGACAGTTTTCTATGGAGATTTGCAGTCTTTTTATTCAAATTTCGACTCGAATTTATCTTAATTCGTGAAAATTTTGATGCAAATGATGTCATTTCCTTCAGAAACCGACGACTTCGTCGGACAAGAAGGAATCCGCCCCTAAGAAGGCTGCCGAGCCCATTCCCGCCGCTGAAAGTGCCTCCAGGTGAGATATCAAGCTTACCGAAAAGGGTCGAGGCGAGATACTGTGCAAAAGTAAGAGAGTACCTCTCCAATTTGCATGCTCTCACGCTCTAAACCCCATTAGGAGGGGCGACCTGATTTTTAAATGATGTGGTTGGTGCATTTGTGACAGACGACCACTTGTCTCTCTCGATTCCACACACTCTCTCGCTAGTCTTCCCTCAGCACATCATGGACCGTTCAACAGAGCGGTTGGAGTGAGAGAGCGGGCAAAATCGAGAGGGACTCTCTCACTTTTGCACATTCTCTCGCCCTGACCCCCCTCTGTAGGTTTGGAATCGTGGTTTAGGACGAATAATGCAGAGAATGGGAAGGAAAGGTTGTTTGTGTTCTGTATCACTCGACCTTTCATTCAATCGCTCTTGCAATCCTCTTCATTAGGTGTGAAAGAGGGGAAAGAGATAAGGAGGTGTCACGTCGGGTAGGCACACAAAAAGTAATAAAAACGGTAACGTGACTCGCCCCAACACATTTACTGATAGAACCTAGTGGTCAAGGAAGTAGGACCCAGCTTGTGGGAGAATCCCTCTCCAATTTATACGCTCTCTCACTCCTGACCCCTTTCTCTAAGGTTGAACGGCTCGCATAATGATTTTTATAATTGTTTGGTTAAATTAATGTAATATGATGGATATTAGCCGATTTGTAAAACAAATAAATAAATCGATTGCAGAGCGGGAGAGTCGATCGAATTGCTGGCGAAAGAAGCAGAGGAACTTCGAATGAAATTGGATGCAGAGAGGAACAAACTCAATGATATTCCGAGTACGTCAAGTAGTGTAATTACGGACTGAACAGGCGCGAAATTTGAAATTCAAAACAAAATAGTGAGCCTAAGCAGGAATTCGACAACATCTCTAGTCGGGGGCGAGGTGCATTTGTCTTTCACTGTGGGCTTGTATTAGACGGGAATTCATCGCCCACTAATGAGACTCCTGATGTCGTGAAAGCTCCAAAGTAATCAATTTTGTACAAGAAAAAACTGTACATATTTACCTTAAACTCGAGAGCTCTGAAAGTTCGATAGAAAATATTGACGTTCATCCGCAACACTGAAGATAAAGCAAACTCCTTTCTCCTCTCTAATCGATAATTTCAGTCGAGCAGGCGGCAGATCGTCTCTCTCCTCTCCCCAACATGGGCATCAAACAGCGACGAGTACTCAAGGTGAGCGATTACGGTAGCTTTCCGGTCGGGAACAGGAGAATCGATTTTTTCATTGCGAATACAGTAGGCCAGTACTGTAGCTTTCTGCTCGAGACGACAATCGTTGCAGGGTCACGCGGGCAAGGTGCTGTGCATGGACTGGTCGACGGACAAGCGACACATCGTCAGCTCCTCCCAGGTACGGTAGCCTTATCGATTGATTAGTACGGAAGCGACACAGTAAGCAGCATAAACCCAATGAGTCAGGAAGTGAAATCATAGAAAATAGCACTTTTGTTGTCTACAAAATTTGAATGTCAGAGTGTTTTAGCATGACGACTGACTATAACCATTAAACCGATTGCCTACCGTATCCTCACCAATCCGTTCAGGACGGGAAGGTGATCGTGTGGGATGGGTTCACGACGAACAAGGAACACGCGCTGACAACGCCGACCACGTGGGTCATGGCCTGCGCCTATTCACCCTCCAGTCAGCTCATCGCTTGCGGGTACGTTCCATGGTTTCTGGCACCGGTACCGGAATCAATTATGGTACCGAACATCGGAACCAATATTCCTGGTACCATCTAATCCGTCTTCTCTTTCAGTGGTCTCGACAACAAGTGCTCCGTCGTGCCTCTCTCCTTCGACGATGATATCCTGCAGAAGAAGAGGTGGGCGACTTTGAAATTTTGAATTTCGCGCCCGTTCCTTTTCAATTTTAAAAATTGGCGGGAGTTTGCAGGAGCGTGGCGACGCACACCTCCTACATGAGCTGCTGCATGTTCCTGCGATCGGACAATCTGCTCCTGACTGGTGAGAGGGGAGATTGATGATGCAACACAAATTTAGCAGTGTGAAGATACTAACGTGTTTATAATTGCTCAGATTTCTGGACGTTATGTCAATATTCATTAGCTATTATTTTCTCACATTCTAACGGTCTGTCTCAATTTGTTTCACGAACTCTTCATATTGCGAAGCATTCCGAACCTTACAATTCGATCAGAGTCTTTACTTGTTAGCTGAAATTAAAAACTGTATCTGAGGCTTTACCTGCTAGCTGAAATCAAAATAGTAAAACATGTTTGTCCACTAGATTGCCTAGTAATGACGCAATTCCTTGCAGGTTCGGGTGATTCGACGTGCGCCATTTGGGACGTGGAGAGTGGGCAACTCATTCAGGTGAAAATACAATCGAGAACTTAATTATAAATTAATTTTTAAAAACAATAAATTGCATTTATGCCCACTTCTGTTGAATTTTCGACTAGTCTTCATTTTACCCTCATTCTAGTGTAAATATTTTCTTTATTTCGTTAATCGCTTAATTGCAGAATTTCCACGGCCACACTGGCGACGTCTTCGCCATCGACGTCCCTCGCTGCGACACGGGTTAGTAACACACTAATAAATCGATAAACTTGATTTGGCACCGTGCCAAGGCGACTTTCCACTCGGGACCCAATCTCTTTCAGGCAACGTTTTCATCTCTGCGGGAGCAGACAAGCACACTCTCGTGTGGGACATTCGAACGGGGCTGTGTGTACAGTCGTTTGATGGTGAGATTGAGTAGGAATGACGCAATAGAGACATTTATTTTTCGGAATATGAGGTTGTTGGACGAAGAAATTGGCGTAATGACACTGTAATCGTAGTCTTTCGTCTTGAGCACCTGGCGTGAGAAATGTGGAATACAGCATGTCACCCATCAATGGGCAGGAAAAATGCAGCAAATTATCTATTGATGACGCAATCTCTCTCCTTTGAGGTCACGAGGCCGACATCAACACGGTTCGATTCCATCCGAATGGAGACGCCTTCGCCACTGGATCTGATGACGCGTCGGTGAGGAACGAGGCCCATTCCAATTTCGAAAACTCTCTACTCGTAGCACTCAAAGAAATAGCTACAGACATTAGCAAACCAATTGAGTGACTGTTTTACAACATGTAGTTATTTTGATATTAAATAAAAAATGTGTCCAAAATTGTGGAAATCGATTAATTATTTGACATTTTTTTTAGAGAAAAAGAAGAGTCCCCTAGAAAATGTTAAATAAACTAGGCACTCCTGAAAATATAGGCACTCCTGAAAACTTCCATCTTCGTTACTATTCGAAATTGCTCACTTTCAGTGTCGTCTCTTCGATCTTCGTGCAGATCGTCAAGTGTGCATCTACGAGAAGGAATCCATTCTCTTCCCCGTCAATGGCGTCGATTTCTCTGCCAGTGGTTAGTTGGCGTCTGATCCGAAACCCTATCTTGATCAGCGCCCCTAAAGCGACACTGATAAATACTGTATTTTATTCTATTGCATTATTGGTGAGTTGTTTAGACTGGTGTCGGCAATCGAATTCTTTTCTAGAAAAATACAATAGTCAAAAAATAAAACCAACAAGTAAACATCCGTTCCAGAAACACCGAAACGCTTTGTTATTTTTCAAATATTTAATTTCGCCCTCTCGTGGTTACAGTGCCAAATTGATGATCCACAGTGAATTTATTACTTTAATAAAAACTCAAACTAGAGTGTAGTCTCGATTCCTCAGGCCGCATTCTCTTCGCTGGCTACGGCGATTATCGCGTCGGCGTGTGGGATTCGCTCAAGGTGAGCGATCAGAGATCAAAGATCAAACTACGAATAGGATAAATTTCTGAGGATTCAACACCACAAGGATAATAGCAGAGTTGTTGGATAATAGTGACCATAGGCGAATTGCGCTGATCGTGGGCTACTGAGCAATGAATTCTCATCAACAGAAATAGTATGCACGTTTTTGATAGAGATAATAAGAAAGAAAGACCAAAGATGAAATGTCAATGTTTAGGCGGTTCGTCACACTGCTTTGTACGGTCACGAGAATCGTATTTCGTGTCTCAAGACGTCGCCCGATGGAACGGCAATCTGCACCGCCTCATGGGATTGCACTATTAGAGTGAGTTTGAATCACACTTTCAAAAATTAATTCAAGTATATGTCATTTTTGTTGCTCAATGTTTGAATGTGGGTGAAATTTGAATGTGGGTGAAAGTTTCACATCACCAAATTTGACGGTGTTTACGAAAATAACTTGATCTTTAGGAATATGTTTCACATTTATATTTTATTAAATCTGAGAACAAGGAAGTTAATACCGTATGCTCATGTAATAGATAATCGGTAATGAAATTTACTTATTTTTTCAGATTTGGGCTTAATCGACTAACCGATCTCTTCGTTCTTCTTTCATTTTCCCTCCATCCATAATACGTGCCAACTTGAAGAGATTACAATTCACACCTGATTGCCTAGTCATGACGAAAGTTTGATTAAATAACTCACCGTATCTCAGAATGTATCGATTGTAGCCTGACTTTCACCCACAATTGTACCCAGCCATGAATCGAGGCTTTATATCCCAATTGAATTCTAGTCTCTCATCTTTTTTCCGCTATTATTTGCTATAACTATCTCTCGGTGTTACCTATTAATGATGAAATTTGGCCTGTATGAGCCAGATTTAGTTTTTCTTGTACAATTTCCGCTGTATTATGCAAATTGAATATATATTTATAAAGTTATTATGTCGTAGAGAACTGATTGTTACAACATTAGATTGCAAGGAATATGAAGAATCTAGAAAAGTGGGAGAGCTCTGTGATAGATAAAATTGCGCTGGCACCAATTACGAGAGACGTTAAATCTGAACTGTGTAAAATTTGAACTGTGAACTGTGTTTGATCCCTGCACGCGCATTCTGAGTAAGTGAAACAAGGTCTCCCTCTCTCTTAGTCGAAGGACAATAACAACCTACTGTAGAAGCATTTCGTTCCTGACTAATTTCTTTTATGTTTTGTCCGTTTGTCTCATATACTAAATACTTTTCAGAGTTATACACACTCCTCGATAGCTTATTTTATATTATGCATCAATGATTATTGTGAGTTCTTCAATATTAACTAACTGAACGAAAGCAAAAGTGGAAGGATTGCATAGACATGGGCAAATTTATTCGTGTATCCTTACATAGTTCTCATCAATTTCTCCCTATTTTTTGTTTCTGGATTCGAAAGATCATTCAATGAGAGTAGCGACCGTCCCAATGTGATTTCAATTTCATGTTTCTTCGTTGTTTCTTAGTTTTCATAGCAATGCCGTTCGTTTCAGAGCTCTACGCGCTCTCGATTCTCTCTGATTCGCTTTCCAGATGATACTTCATCGGAAGCATATTGTGAGTACATCGATATTGGCTCTGATTGAGTAGTTAGGCTTCTGGTCTACTGCTTCATTATTATCTATCACCACGGCAGGAAACGAGGAACGCTATGCAGCAGTCGAATCGCACCGTGCGGAAAGACCCCCCTCGTCTCCTTTCCATCACTACGCCTCACTAGTGCTGCTCAACATTACTATCGACTATTTCTCCCAAAAAAAACGAATGCACTAATTTGTTTATTTCGATCTCGATTGAAGTTTTCAGTAACGATGACGACACTGTACAAATTCCACTGTGTTCTGCGGAAAATAAATCGAAGTAATCCTCCCACTACCATGAACGGATTGTAATTGTATAACGAAAGTGAAGTAAATTTAGGAGTCCGAGTTAGAAGGGATCCTTAGAAGATGTATTGATTGGAACATTCTAAACCTGATCTTAGCAAAGACCAAAAATCGATTTCGTAAGCTACTGTTTCATCGAAGCCTCTTCTTCTATATAATCGAATTAAACCCTCCTCTTCCCTACAAGACTCCTCTTCCTCCTCAAGCGGATTAATCTCCAAGGTAATATCGAATTTCGCTTACTTCAAGGAAACCCCGGTCCCTCCCTTCTCAAGCTTATTCATCCCAATGTTTCTTCTCGAGATAGTCCCCCTCTTCGTAGTTATATCGGCTTCTTCATTTCTTCAGAGACCTACTAATCACCGTCTTAGGGATGCGTACACGGCTCTGGTTAAAGGATGCTTGCAGTACTGTTCAAATGTGAGGCTTTATCAGAAGTTGGAGAAGAATTATATAGAAGTTGCTTATTCGATTATCATAAACATGGGCCACAACTAGGGGTGCCAAATGAAGAGTGAAATGAAGATCTTCCTCTCCCCGAACAAAGGAATTATGATTCCCTCCTCTCTTCAAGAAGAGAGGGAGCGGTCGTTCTACTCTTCATGAAGAGGGAAGCCCTCTTCAAGAAGACTAATAGTGTCAATCGACAGATATTGAAAAGACGCGTGTATCTCTAATTTTCATGAGATTAGTGTGGATGCCTGGAGTCAGTCCACATTCGCATGTTGTGGCACCCATGAGAGGCGCAAGGTCGCGTCACTAGTCCCTCTTCTTGAAGAGGGGGGAACGACCGCTCACCTCTTATTGAAGAGATATTCCCCCCTCTCATTTCACTCCTCGTCATTTCGCGAAAATCTCTTCATTAAGCATCCCTAGCTTATCACTTTTATCACTTTGAGATGTTCAATTTCTAGACAGAGAGGGGAGACAGAGAGGAGCCTAATTGCTTATCTTTCTTGGAATTCTTGGACCAAATAGGACACATTTCTATGAAATGTCTTTCAAAGAGTGGTTTTTAAAGAAGAAGAGAGTCCGATGTAATCTGATTTCGGCCTTTTACATTATTCGGTGAGCGACGATAAGGCAAGAACATCTTAACCTAGAACTAGAGGAGATGAGTCATACGATACCGTAGTGCAGTGGTTTGAAAAATATCAAATGAATTTCAAATCGCGGGATCAATCCCCATTTTATGAAAGAAAATTGGCTCACTGTATTTACAAATTATCCCGAGTTTTTGAAACTTTTGCAGACGACTGAATTAATTTAAAAATTTTTTTTTAAAAAGCTGATAGACTCTACCAACTGGTCTCACTTTTGTAGACTTACATGCGAGCAAATACTAGCAGTACGGCTAGTAAGACACAATAGTTCATACGATTATTAGGTGATTAAAATGCAGAAAAAATCTCCTATACTAATGCCTCACTCTTTATTCATAGGTGGGAGGAGTTTGAAATTATAAAAAATAATTGATCATCATTGTTTTACCAGTTACAGTATCTTGCAGGAACCTACGTGTGTTTCGCTGGCAATCCCCCTTATTCCGAACGACGAATGTGAGCTATTTGAGACCATTCCGGAGGACATCCCATCATGCATCCAATTCGACAAAGTGAGCCAGAATGATGGATGCCCCGCCAACACCCATCGCATTAACGAGCGAGGAGAACATTTCTATCTCGAACAGGAAGAAAAGGAGGGTAAGTCACCTTTTTTGAAATATCTATATTTCCTTGTATTTATTTGGAAAAATGAGCTGACACGTCGATCCATTACCGCAAAGTTCCAGCTAGACCTAACTGTAGCAGCATCTCGGATCAGAATGACTTGCGTTGCATACTAGATAGTGTGGAATGACAGTTAGACGTCTCTAGCGTCATCAGTATACGCAAAAAATACATGTCGAAAAACTTGTCATGTGCCAATCTCGAGTACCGTTGTATAATGCATCATTTGATAACTCAATCATAATTTGAGGCTCGACCACTATTCTGATCAATTCGTTGTTTTTTCAGTTCCGATCACTTCGACGACGTCCTCTCCAGTTGCGATCACTTCGACGACGTCCTCTCCAGTTCCGATCACTACGACGACGTCCTCTCCAGTTCCGATCACTACGACGACGACCTTCTTAACTACTGGTATGTAATGTTCTGACTGTATATTAATTTCAATCTATTTGAGATTCGAAAAAAGGTATTCATCGATATTTTAAATATTCATGGACAAGTTGATTTCGAAAAAAATTGTTGATCCTACGATTTTCATTTCTCCTTCCAAAAGAAAAAATATTTCGCTCGAGTATACCTATTTTCATGTTTTTCAAAATGTTTTTCAGGAAGGTCGAAAAAAAAAATTAAAACCCTTAATCTTTTTAGACACATTTCAAAGTGGTTTTATTCGAAAACACCTGGAAACCGTGTAAAACCTTGCACTTTAAAATTTGAGAAAAATAGATATAATAACCTGGGGTAATTGTAACTTTTCCGTACTGGACCCAGACATTTAGTTGGCCAAATATCAACACTTCTGATGTGCACTTCACAAACAAGTTAGTGGAATAGGTTGCAAAAAAAGGCATCCGTGATGTATGTTCGGCTTCTCGTGAGTGGTCTCTTAATTGTTGAGATTTCGTTTATTTCGCGTTGCTAAAATGCACTTTACACCCTTTGATCATCACTGTCTGCGTTCTTACAACGAACGCGATTTAATATTGCAGAGTCTGTTCTGGCTGGGATTGTGGCAGGAACGGATCTCAATTCTGAAGCGATCTTCATTTTTGTCGGAGATACAGTGTCGTCTGGGTGGAATAATTCGAAGGTCATAATGGCATTGATTATTTTAGCATGATTTTTAATGTTTAGGCGCTGAAAATATATGTCTTTGGCGGATGTAGATTGGAGTTGCAATTCAACAATTCGGAACGTCGTTCTTACAATTCGAAGAGCGATAATGATTCAGCATCCTACCCTAACGAACCTGTAATCGGACTTTTAAGTGTCACTGGTTTCTGCATGTAATTCCATGTTATATTTGGAATGTTTTTAATGAATTTTCCATAGAAGCTCTCTTTCCCCTCATAATATTTGTGCGTTTCGTATTTTTTTGCTAAAATAGCTTTGTTGAAGATAATGTCCATTCGAAACTTTATATAGTTGAGAATATATATCGCAATAAAAGGAGTGAAATAATTTGGAGGTTGGGAGGAGATACTTTTGCCAGTACTATTTTTGTAAAAAAATACCAAAAATACCAATGGTTTGTGAGTCAATTCAACATGGAGCCGAGTATCAATCCCCCCCCTCCGACCGAACCTGAAATAGGATCCCGAGATACAGTTGGACAAAACCTTGCGTCGTCTTCTGCTCTCCCTCTGAACCGAATCTAGAACCGTCTAGAGAGCTTCCTCTGGACCGAGCCTGGAGCCCGCTACCAAGGTCCCCATGGGCAGAACCTGGAGCCGGCTACCGAGGTCCTCCTGACCGAACAAGGATACGCCTACAGAGCTCTCCCTGGACCAAACCCGCACCCAGAACCGTCTAGTTCAGTGTGTATAATTCTTCTGATTAGCTGGAAATGGCGAGGGCCTATATTACAATTTTAAAATGATACGTTCATGAAATGGAATACTGTTGTGTGTGATGTCTTTCTATACCTCGGCGTGTCTCTCGCTTTATAATCAGGGCTGGGATTTTTTGAAAAAATGTCAAAAATTTTGTGTGATTCTCTCGGATAGGATCCGTCATAGGCATATCACAAATATAAGATCTGAATTGGTCAATTCGAATAATTATTTCGAATTAGGAGCTAAAATTTGACATGTTTCGTACTAATTTCAGCAAAATGCATCACTATTTTTGTAAAATACTTTCAATTTTTTTTGAAAAAATTCAATAAACTTTTTTTGATTTTGAATTTTTTTGAATTGGTGAAAAAATTCAAAAAAATCAAAAAATCAAAATCAAAAAATCCCAGCCCTGTTTATAATGCTCTCTCGCCGATCATTTCTGCGTTTAGCGCGGACTAGTAGCGGAACGTTTTATAATTTTGGACAAGTGTTTGTGAATTTGTAATACTTTTATTAACAGTTATTTTCGATAGGAAACTGAACCAGAGTCCTCCTAACTCGAGTCATCGATCTTAGAGGGAATCAACGGGTACAATGATACTGAAGGTCAATTCAACTTTTAGGCCATACTCATTACACTGCGAGAATGGGGATTCCAGTCTTCTTTAGTCGATCGATAGTAGAGACGAGGGGTACCAGAACTTTTGCAGAACAAGGGTAATGCCCACTTCTTCATCGGAGGTAATGGAGAGGCGACAGCTCATGATGACAAAAAGGGGATAGTGCATTGTTACCAGAACATAAGTGTTTCCAGTTATTATGCACCATAATCTTTATGACACGCTTTTACTCTCTGAAAAGAAACCCATTCTTGGTAGAGCATTTACCGAAAGTGCGAGAAAGATCCGAGACAAATTCGCACCGTTCAGAACGACTTTGCAGAATAATCCGGGGAATGGAGGGGAACATGGAAAGCATTGAAAAGTGTCAACACGTGCTAGGGGAAATTTTCGTTTAACGTTCCAGATTACATTTTTTTTTTAAATTTACAATCGATTCAATTAGGTAAGAGCAAGACGAGGATGGGGAAAACATATTTTGTTGATCTTTTTGCCTTCTAAAAGTGAAAGTATTACTTGGCCAGAGGGAAACGATCTGACATTGTTTTTTTGTTGTGTTTGTTGGTTTCTGACATTGGGGAACTGCAGCTATTCAATCAATGATTGTATGTTCTTTTTATTCATTGGGAGAAAATGAGAGTGAAAGTAAATTCTAGCTTGATATCGAACATGTGTGATATCACTAATAGGGGAAATGATATGATGCAATATATACTATCTTTTAGTTACTTCGACTGGCAAAAATAGCGGGTGCCCATGGTGAACATAACTCGATACTTCCCCTTGCCGATGAAGAATGAGTTTCCGTCACATACCACGAAATTGTCTGTGCACATCCGCCCGCACCATATTGTGGCTTCCCTACCATTTGTGTACAATAAATCAGTTCCCACACACGACAAAGTACGCGTTTTGCTGTCGTATTTTGGATAGTAGCACTTCTGATTGGACGCACTGCACTCAAGCACGAACTGATCCAGACACGGATCTGAATGATATATGTTTAATATAATATTATGTTTAACATTGTCATTTAAGAGTGTTTTTCTTATGAAATTAAGTAAGAGCGTAAATCTATACCTTTTGATTTCGGATTATCCGGATTCGGAAATGCTGAATAAGATATATTTGAAAGAAGGGCATTGATTTTGATGAATGAGCCGTGATTTAAATATCTCACAATTAAATAAGATTAGCATACCTTTTGGTTTTAGATGATTCGCATTCATAGGGAGACATCCATCAGAACGATTCAACATGATTATTAGTATGGTAGCGATAATGAATTTATGAACCTGATAAGGCAAGTAAATTATTTTTATTACGTCCCAGAACATTACCATCGAGCAGTGTCAACAATGGATGGCAGACACTGCTAAAGAGAATGATATTCACTGAGGAAGTATTGTTGAATGAAAGGAGAGGGCGAGTGAACACCCTAGATATCTATTAGACTGGATATGCCGAGATATCTTTAAAAAGAGGCGTTTGCCTTGAGATAGTCAAGGTTCTGGAATCGCTTGATACAATCTCTGTAACAACGTCGGTGAGGTTGCACCTCGGTCAAACTGATCGCCCGGGGCTAAAACTTTGGTAACATGAATCCTAGGTGTAAGGTATCACAATAATATGCCAACTTACATAAAAACAACTCAATTTATTTTGGAATTGTTAATTTTATTGTGATGCAGTACGCACACGTTATGTTATGACATCATTTTTACGGAAAAATATATTTGAGGTGATTTTGAAACCAACCAGTACTTTCTATATCACCTCCAAAGAAAGTTATAACGATTCCGGCGACAGAACCGGCAAATTCCTAAAAGGCTCTGAGACCTGGGACCAGAATTTTTTTGAATTCTTGTCTCCCGGGAATTCTCACATAAAAGTTTGATCGAAATCAAAATTTTTTTTGATAATTGTTCCGACCTTCCTGTAATCTCTGGTGAGACCTCTCATAACAATGTTTCAACAATGAAACGACGCCAGACAGATGACAACATGGTGTGACCTTTTTCGAAAAATACGATTGATTGGACTGGAATTTCTCGGTGAAGCAAGGAGCAGCGAATGCAATGCCATGCACATCAGAGCTCTCAACTGACCTTCCTCAACCCTTGAAGAGAGCGAAGGCCCCATTTGACCTCTAATTAAATGTGTCCAAACTGTAAATTGAAACAATGTTTTAGAACTTACATTAGTCATAGCCCTGTACCTGCCACAATGTAACATATATAGCTCTATGGCCTCGGCCTCCAACTGACCGAGCTTGTAAACTGAGAAGAGTGTTAAAACATTGTGAACTAAAAGGGGCGCTTAACATCCCCTTTAGTTTTTATTCCATAAAAGTGAAAGCTGTTGATATCCAGCTCTTTCTCTTCCTTCGTTTCCTTATGCTATGTATTAAAATATAAATACAGATGCGTTGACAGAAATTATATGACGCTGTTTGCGTTAGGATCAACAAGTGTCTGGAACAGGTCAAAATTCGAAATCGCTGAAAACTTGCTCCTAGGGGTAACTTTCGACGCTGAAAACCGTGGTGTCATCGATTTCGCAATAGGACGCCTGTGGGCGCCGGTATGGCGCCGCACACATTCGGCGGAAAACGTATTTTTCGATTAAAACTCGTTATTAAGGCGTCAAAATCGCCGCAAATCTCACGTGTACTACTAGAATTTGACGCTCTATCAAATGGTGCTAATGCCACATCATGACGATTTCTCGTCTCAGAGAAAAAGTCAATTTTTGACACAGGCCGCGTTGCGGATATTCCCAATACCAGATTATAGAGCATAATTTTCTGATCATTTTGGTATATAGGACGTGCTCATTGACCCTGCGGAAAGTTGTTTTACATAGCATTGAATGATTTTCACGCGCGCGGATCGCGTGTACGCACGCGGCATCCGCATGGCCGATGCGGTAGTGGTCTAGAACTACAATCAGAAGGTCATAGGTTCGATTCCAGTCGGTTGCCAAAGTCTTTTGCCGAATTTTTTTTCATCGAAAAAATCACTTTTCCGAGATTTCTGAAAAAGTGCCAATAATGCCAGGGAGTGAAATTTCGATGAAAAAAAATTCGGCAAAAGACTTTGGCAACCGACTGGAATCGAACCTATGACCTTCGGATTGAAGTTCTAGACCACTACCGCATCGGCCATGCGGATGCCGCGTGCGTACACGCGATCCGCGCGCGTGAAAATCATTCAATGCTATGTAAAACAACTTTCCGCAGGGTCAACGAGCACGTCCTATATACCGAAATGATCAGAAAATTATGCTCTATAATCTGGAAAAATCTGATCAGAAAATTATGCTCTATAAACTTGGGAATATTCGCAATGCGGCCTGTGTCAAAAATCGACTTTTTCTCTGAGACGAGAAATTGTAATGATGTGGCATTAGCACCATTTGATAGAGCGTCAAATTCTAGTAGTACACGTGAGATTTGCGGCGATTTTGACTCCTTAATAACGAGTTTTAATCGAGAAACACGTTTTCCGCCGAATATCCCCTGTTGAGCTCTTGTTGATCCTTACGCAAACAGCGTCATATAAGCTTGTGAAGTAAGTGTACCGCAAAACAAAATGCAAATAATATTATGCGATATTATTATTTTGGATATGGTCTGCAAAATATAAAAATAAAATATGATGAATCACGACAATTTACTAACGTGTTCTTCTGTTTGAACACGAACAGTTAGGTAAAGGTAAAGGTAAAGGTAAATGTGTTAGGTCTTCTACACGCAAGGCGGTCCACATCATTCCACAGGCCGTTCACCCACCCAGAAAGGCCTTTGGAGTGAGAGAGCGTGTGAAATCGAGAGGGACTCTCTCACTTTTGTATACTCTCTCTTCCTAACCCTGGTCTGTAGGTTTGGAATCATGTGGGTCTCGACCACCCCTATGCCTGAGGGGCAACAGTTAGATTGTAGTTAAAACGCGTTCTCTGTAAGAACGTCGGAGGGGTCCGCACAACTAATTCAAAATGGTCGTCCAGGACCCAAACTGTTTTCACAAACAGTCATAGGTATAACGTAAATTTTAAATGTGAGAAATACTCAAATTATCTAGTTTTCAAAAATCTATAATTTTTTTACGAAAAAAAAATTTTTTTTTTCATTTCTTTTATTTTCATGCCATGTTATATAGCATTCGAAAGAGCATCGAAAGTTATGTAAAAATCCTAAGAATCATGTGAATCGACCTTCTGGGAGCGGCAATCGGTGACCGCATCCGAACAAAATGATCGTTTTGGTGAAACTAAATTTTGGCTGACCACATTCCCATGATTTGCGACCCATAGTTTTGATATATATATTACGTATTTTCCATCAGGGAGTTTGAAGGTAAACATCTCATGGCAGATTTTCTATGTAAAAGTACTCAAATTTTCACAAGACCGCTACCACTCTCTTGTAAAGCTCAATCTCAAAGTAAGCAGAAAAAATGTTTCCAGTCATTAAAACTAAATCAAATGTATGTCATCTGAATGAGCATCAAAAATTATGTTTAAATCCGAAATATCAGGAAGATTGCACAACTAGGAGCGAAAATCGATAATCACATCTGCAAAAGTTGATTTTGTTGTTGAAGATATATATTTTGCTCTATTCTTTTTCAAAGTGATCGACAAGGGCTGCAACTTTTTTCACGAGCATTTTTAGGGGTAAAGTAAATTTCGAAAGCGAAAAAGTCACAAAAAGTAAAATTTTGAAAAATCGATAAAAAAATTTTCGAAAAAAAAATTTATTTTTTAAATATTTTTTGTCGTGTTATATCTCATTCGAAAGAGCATCAAAAGTTATGTATAATTCTATAATTTCATGAAGATTGAGGCCCGAACAGCAGAGAAATGGTGATTGCATGTCATTTTATTCTCGTTCACATATTTTCGCTCCAAGTGACCCAATCGTCATGAAACTATGGATTTCTACATAACTTTTGATGCTCTTTCGAATGGGATATAACACGACAAAAAATATTTTAAAAAATAAAAATTTATTTTTTTCGAAAATTTTTTTTTATCGATTTTTCAAAATTTTACTTTTTGTGACTTTTTCGCTTTCAAAATTTACTTTACCCCTAAAAATGCTCGTGAAAAAAGTTGCAGCCCTTGTCGATCACTTTGAAAAAGAATAGAGCAAAATGTATATCTTCAACAACAAAATCAACTTTTGCGGATGTGATTATCGATTTTCGCTCCTAGTTGTTCAATCGTCCTGATATTTTGGATTTAAACATAACTTTTGATGCTCTTTCAGAAGACATACATTTGATTTAGTTTTGATGACTGAAAAAAAATTTTCTGCTTACTTTGAGATTGAGCTTTACAAGAGAGTGGTAGTGGTCTAGTGAAAACTTGAGTACTTTTACATTGAAAATCTGCCATGAGATGTTTACCTTCAAATTCCCTGATGGAAAATACGTAATATATTTCAAAACTATGGGTCGCAAATCATGGGAATGTGGTCAGCCAAAATTAAGTTTCACCAAAACGATCATTTTGTTCGGATGTGGTCACCGATTGCCGCTCCCAGAAGGTCGATTCACATGATTCTTCGGATTTTTACATAACTTTCGATGCTCTTTCGAATGCTATATAACATAACATGAAATTAAAAAAAATGAAAAAAAAATATTTTTTTCGTAAAAAAATTATCGATTTTTGAAAACTAGATAATTTGAGTATTTCTCACATTTAAAATTTACGTTATACCTATGACTGTTTGTGAAAACAGTTTGGGTCCTGGACGACCATTTTGAATTAGTTGTGCGGCTTACCCCAGCCCCGCACTGCGCTCTTACAGAGAACGCGTTTTAAATACATTGGTCGACAAAATTAACGCGTACCCTTGCCCACAATAAATGTAAAGTCAACCTGGTCTGCGTAGAATTCTGATCCGTCACAAACAACAAAATTATCCGACCACATTCCACAGAACAATGTGGATTCCTCGTCATTGAGATACAATATATCAGTCCCTAGACATGATAGCCTTCGAGTTTGCCTGTTGTATCTATGCTGCATTATAACATGGAAGATTTAATAGATCTTTGTCTGGAGAGTCGAGCACGAACTCCAGACAAAGATCTGGTAAGGAAATATTGCTGAATGCGAAATTAAAAGATCTGAGACTCATTTGTTTGCACATACAGGAAATTTGTGGGTAATTGATGAATCTTGGCCTGATAATTCACATGTAATTGTCCCCTGGAATCATAGGCAGGCATCCCAGACATAGGTTAGATGCTTTAAAGAAAATAATTATTAGTCTTTGATGAATTGAAATCAAATTGAAGTTCGAAGTTCAAAAATCACCATAGCTGACTTAGAATTACGACAGTGGTGGAAGAAGGTGCTAACGAAAATGAACAAAGTAAACTGAGAACCTACCTGCTAGAACCGAACGCGGAAGGAGGATGAAAGGAGTGGGATCAAAGGAGAGTTTTTTCGTCGAATATATTCCCTGTATACGTTTCTAAGCCGTCGGCGAGGTTGGTTGGCATATTAGGACCTTGAAGGGGGGGGTAGATGGTCCGAAATGGGATCAGGGTCGGGTCCACCGAACCTAAATTGGGCTATGGTTAGCCACAAGAGTGCCGCAACGAAAAGAAACTACCGTAATCCACTCTGCCATAACCCGATAATAAGATATTTAGCAAATTGCCCCGAGGTATAAGGTAGGCTTCGAGGAGTTATTGCCTGTGTGATATACCGTATCCCATCTTCAGTACTCCCGGCTGCAGTAGTCATACCGTGACTCGAATTTCTAAAATTGATCACCGTTTAAACTACAGTATGCGGTTCTTCTCGGCATTTGTTCCGATTTCACCTGGTACAAACGCCCACTATACAAACCTAAAACAGGTCCGACACCTATGGGCTCTATAAGTGTAGATACGATGAAGATAAAATCGGAATGGCGAAGAAGAGAAACAGCAACGGAAATTCCAATTGTTATTCACAAATCATCTTAAATAGGATAGGAAGGAGCATATTAAGAACGATTAACGATTCTGCAGAAGCCTTTGTTCCAGCAATAGCTTTATCCACAAGGAAGATGCACTAACCACGTCACTAGCATAGCCACACAAACTACGGTACCTATCAACACTAACACTAGAAGTGAGAGAAAAAAATACTCTATCCAATGCAGACTATCAATAAAAATAGGGATTATGATGATGCATATTGCATACATGGGTTTTTAAGAGTTCAATAGGCAATATAATCTTCCTCTGGCATACTCCCTTCTACGCCTCTTCAACATCGCTGTCTTCAAATTCTCTCATTCCGTCGACGAGAAAAGCCAGTCGATTCACCTGGCGAAGTGCAAGTGTGTACTAATTAATTCAACTATTCCGCCAACGATCTCATTTTTGGATTAATTTATAACTAGGGACCACCATTCTCATGAACTGAATTGAACACTAGGGCATGCAAACCATGTCATACTCTTAATCGAGTGTGCTGAATCATTATTCTAAAAATGAAGTCACAGAACTTTTTACTTTTTATGCAAATTACGATTTCGAAAATCCTGCCCATCCTAAATGTGAAGCTGTCTCACTAAATCGCCCTAGCATCTGTCATTGGCTAGGGCCTCTTCTTTTTAAAATGTTAAGCGATGAAGTATGTTTACCCTCGTAACATAATCAGAAATCAGACAATTCGGTCGGTTGGTGCCCTCGTTTTCTACAGTAGATCAAACAGCACTTCAGAATTGGATCTGCCTTAGAAACAAGGGGCACCCACCGAATTATCTAATTTTTGGATATGTTATAAGGGGATACTTTATTAGAAAAAAAATTTCAAAAGTCTTCTTTGAGAAAGAATTCTGGAACGTTTCAAATCTTAAAGTAGCCTGATTATTGCCGTTTGACCTTCCACTTGCTCTAGCAAGTGGGGGCATCAGTAGATTTCTCTAAGTTTTTGATATGAGATAGCCGTGATAATATTCTACATGATAGTGAAAACATAACACTCGGCCCTCTTTCCTTCCGCGAGCTACAAGCTTTTGAATACGACATATACTGTTTCCAGAAGATGGTGGTCCCTAATTAATTATTTAGGTTGATCATTGCACTTTTTTATAATTACATCGTTAACTAAATCACCTGCTCCTCCAGGACCTTAACAGCATCGCATTGCTCGAGACAATTGGGGAATGATGTGTTGGGATTGTCACTTCGTTCGAAGAGACCCACGGTTTGCAGCAGCTGCAAACATTATGTGATCTTCCTTTTCAATATCATTCATATACACAGAGAATGAATAAACTAAGATGAGACATCGAGTATATGATATACTCAATATTGAGTATATTCGCGCGTCGAGAGAGAGTGCGAAAACGAGAGAATATACTCAATATTGAGTATATCATATACTCGATGTCATATCTCAGTATAGAATATATCTACTCAATAGTAAGTATATTCATTCTGGGTGTATTCACCTTGCTCGAAACGTGCTGCACAACTTCGTATTCGTTCGTCTGATTATCCTTCGTTTCTCACACACTCGAACTCGTACATAACGATCATCACGAACCTGAAATAGAAGTTCCTAATATGTCCTAATACATCTAATACATCTGAAGCACTCACATGTTCACTAGAACGATCGTTCCCGTTATCATGAACACCACGAAGATCACCGCACCTAGAAGAATATTAGTCTTTTCTCGTTGTCGAAGTGGTTTTATACCGGTTGTCGATACTGCAAGAATGTCCGTCACTGAGAATCTGCCCAGAATAGAAGCCGTCGTCGCTTCAGTAACAGCGAGGGGATTGCTGAACGGAGGAGAGGGTGTATTCTTGGCAGGAATCGAAGTACGGCGCAAATTTGGCAACGAGTTTGCAATTTTTTCCTGGTTTGGATCGGACTTGACGGATGATACCATAACCCATTGCGCGGGAAGCCTGAATATCGATTGGCTCTGAGCTTCTAACTTATCACATGCCTTGTCGTTCATGAAGCCTCTCATGTTCCATGCAGGATTCGAGTCGTACCACGAAACACGAAGAGCTGTGTTATTTGGGATATGATTTTATGAATTAAATTTACATCTCTTGTTGTAACAGCCGTTCGTTTATTCTCGTTTCTGTCAATCGTCGCGAGCGATCTCTCTGGATTTCTCTCTAGATCATAATCATCACTATCACAGATTCTAAGGGTGTGCTTCAGGGTTCCCTGATTTGTGCGATTTCACCTGATTGTTCATTCTTAGCGGTGGGATCAACCTGATCAGGTGAATGGTATTTTGGAAATATGTTTTGTGTCACCTGAAACCCCATTATATCATTCGCAACTCATTTTGATGATCGGAGCGGTTGATATGGACCGCAAATTGCAAAGGATGAACACAAAAATGAGGGTTTCAGGAAAACATTTTCGATCAGGTGACACAAAACCTATTCTCCCCATTTTCACTTCGACCTATAGGTGGACTCGGCGTGGGGAGAAATAAAGGGGAGAGGTTTCAGGTCAAATATTCACCGCCTGAAAAGGGGAACCCTAGTGTGCTTCATTGGTTGTCAGGGACATTTGTCAATTTCATCTGATCACATGACCGGAGTTAGGGACAAAGTATCCCTGATACTATATGAGCACCACAGTATCCCCTATAAAATTTTGCTCTACTCGAAGACTCCCCCTTCAAAATTCCCGAGTCGACTTCGCAATTTTAAATATCCGGATTACGATAGGTATACGCTCTTTTTTGATCAATATCTCCCTATTGGGTGATGGTGGGATGGATAACGGTACTTCGATTTCGTTGCGGGACATGCCTGGTACTACCCCGGGAGATATTCATCTACCTGGAATTAGGGATGAGACGGTCCAGCCGTAGAACTGAGGGATGGTTGCTATGCCTTGGAACGACTTTCCATCGTGGGGGTTGCCGTTGATAGAAAGGAGAGAGTTGACCTGCAGATCACATTAGATATTTCGAACTAACGATAGCATCACCTGTTGCTGGTAGTAGAACCCGAATCTGTTCCTGCAGAAGTAAGTGAGACCGAGAAGAATGAAAATTGAAGCGAAGAATGTGATCACTTGACGAGCAGTGTCGAATCTAAATGTGCTATTAAGTCCTGCGAGATTGTTGAAATGATAGATAAACAATGAGAACTTACAGTTGTTCGTCTCTCATCCTTCGATCCTTCGTTCTTTCACTCTTCATCTCTGAAAGATTCGCTTCATCCGAGTCGAAATAGATGGAAAGAGCGCCTGAAATATACTATATTGAGGGACAGATCAAGACTAAGTTCTCTTACTCTCATACGCCCTCCCTCAACAAGATCTTCATAAATGATTTCTCATATCGATTGATGAAATAGTGCTGTCGAAAGAATGAGCAGTAGATGGAAGTTACGATCAGACCCTGAAAGATTGTGTTAACGGAGTGGTTAATTCGTCAGCTCACCTTGAGAGGCTCAGCGACGAAAATCCAGAAGAAGAGCATTACGAAGAATCGACGGGCGAACGCATTTTGCATGTCCTCGTTCATAGCAAAACCGACCTGAGAAATTCTCTATAATAAATGGTCATTGAAAAGAAACTAGCTTGTAATCTCCGAATCTCAAGCATTTATAAGTTATAAGAGAAATTATGCGTACATTTATGCTGAAAACCATAAAAGCGATGCCGACGAAGGTCAATACTGTCATGGTAACCGCCTTCATAGGAAAGGGAAGTTGATCACGAGTCTCCTCGAACTGAAATGAGAGTGCATCAAGGACAACCTCCCTCATGCAGTGACTCATCGACCAGTTCGCGTTTCTGAGCTGACCATATCGTTTATTTCACGCCTATATCGGATCAACAATAACAAAAAATACTAACTCCTCTCTGTCGCTCGATCCGCCGTAGCTTCCTCAGTCGATCAGCTTCGTCGGTGCTCTTGACAAAACGAAAGATGAGTGGAAGGAGGAGAGTAACGGGAACGAGGAGGAGGGAGTAGATGATTCCAAACACAAGATCACGAGAACTGAAGTGGAGACCGACGATTTTATTCTCGAATGAAGGAAGATGAGTGTGATCTTCTCCACGAGCGATACACGCATTCAAGAATGTGATCATTGACTGAAATAGGAATTCTGGCACTATGTTATGCGTGGAAAGCTCACCAATGCAATGTAGACTGAGACGCAGTTCAAGGTTCGGGTAACACACAGTCTCCACATGGTCCCTCCTCCTGAAAATGTACTAATTGATATCCGAAAATATTTTATTTATTACCAGTGTACATAGCGATGTAACTAATGTTCTCGGAAATCTTATGGCCGTGCAATGCTTCTTTGATGAGACAAGGCTTCTTCGATGGATGAACTGTTCTCTCGGTCTGGAAAGAGGAACGATTTTTGCATATTTATTTTCAGCATCTCACCTTTCCATCTCCATTCGCAGTTCCCAGCCAGTTGTCAACGTTAAAGTGAAATTCTTCATTCGTCTGAAGATCGTAGACGATCACTCGATCACAGAACCACGATTCTCTGAATTAAACGAGATATTTGTATAGATCGAGTTTCCAAGGTAATTCCAAGACTAATCTGATTTATGTTCTAATCATTAATGTACGCACATAACTACTTCAAAACTATATGATTTGTACCTGTGCTGAAGCCCAGCAATGCCAATCCAGATCGAGAGATCTTTCAGTTCTCCTAAGGGGAACTGAGTTGTCATGAGGAATCTTTCGCTCGTCCCCCATTTGAATGAACTTCCATACGAATCGCCCCCTTTTAGGATTCGGTCGAGAGCTTCCGATTCGTTTCCCACGAAGTTAACGTGAATCTAAATGTCTTAAATTACCATGAATTTAAATATCTTAAATTAACGTGAATCAAAATTAGATATCTTGAAATAACAGTTAGTCAAACTTACTTCCGAATCCGTAGAAGCGAACATTTTGAATCCCGTGTCAACCAGAACGACATACTTGTATGTATCCAACGGGTAATTGTCAGCCATGATATGAAGTCGACCCTTAAGTTGAACTTTGATCTCTTCCCTATGATAATTACCATACCTTTGATATATCCTTTGTGTCGTGTTTCGTTGCCACCACATAAAAATCCTTGATGAAAAGAAAAAAAAATCCAAAAAAATCCTTGATGAAAAACGAATCCTTGATGAAAAGTTATGAGAAGAACCGCTAGAAGGACCAGGCATGATTTCTGAAATATTATGATTTCTGTTATCTAAAAAAAGAAGTTAGGGAAGCTAATAGATTAATACAATCAGCTTTCTATTATGAAAAAAGCTCAGCTGCTCACGGGGTAGCTCTGTTCAACGTATTTGTAATTGAAGTCACTGGGAACTTCGGGTGTGTATATTCCCCCAGCGAGGAATCCCAAGTGCATAGTGAGACATTGAACAATTGTGTCTCCAACGGAAACTCCAGTCTGAAAAATACGTCATGCGATGGCAAATGTCGATCCATACTTTGATCCCCGACGAATCCCATCGTTCTTCATGCATAACGAAGAAGAAGCATCCTTTAGTGATCGCCCTCATTCGATAGTCGTAGTTGAGAGAACGAAGGAAGTTCCACGATCCGTTCACTCCTGTTACGTAGTCATATAATTATTTTATAATAACAAAAAAAAACTAACCATTCGGAGTTGGGTACTCGATTATGTTCTTGTCCACAGAATCTGGTAGTGATCGAACGCCCAATCCAACATAGAAGAGACCAGTCCGATTGACGAGATCCATTGATGAGATGAACAGTGATGATTTGTCTGCAAAAGGAGCGATTGAAGATACAGTGGCGGCCAATATTGTATCACAATGGTCAATTTTTATCTATATCTTTGTTCAAACAAACTAATCGAATCTTCCTCACTTTTTGAGTGTTTTTATATTTTACGAGCACTGATGAAATATTGTGTTTCTCTCCGGTCGTGCGACCAAAGAGAAAAGGCCCCGACCACGATATTTCATCAGGGCTCGTAAAATCGTAAAATATTGATACACTCATAAAATGAGGATGATTCGATAAGTTTGAACCAAGATATAGCCAAAAATGCAGATTGTGATATAATATTGGCCGCTACTCTATCAGGTATATCGAGACTTTTTTGTCTTCTTAAAGTCTCGGTATCTTGGTTAGGGGGAAACTTACGCGACTTATCGATCTGGAAGCGAAAATCATGGTCGTCTTCATATGGACCGGGAAAGCGCTGGAATCCAACGAATACCCACAACTGAACGGGTCAAGGCTATATTACAAAAATTTACGAGCATTCGTCCGAAATAATAAAACGTTCCGTTGAAAATCCGTGCTAAACAACAGATACTGCTGCGAGAGAGCATGGCAAAGTGAGAGGCAGGTCGAGGTATAGAAAGAGAGTACACCACCAGTAGTCCATTTCATGGACGTATCATTTTAAAATTGTAATACATTATGTACAGTTTTTTTCATATTGGGAGTAGGTAAAACAATGTACATCGTCTTAATTAATATAATAATAATCATACATGATTGCATTAGAATGCCATTACACCCTAGAATGCTGAATGATTAACCTCTGAATCCGTATCGTTCTCTCTCATGATAGCATCAGGACGAATTTCGATGACGACGGATGAATTCCACTGTACCGTATGGAAAGTGTGCACTTCCAGAATCTGAATGAAAAAAATGTTGTATGACTATGAAAACATCCTCAGTCTAGAAGGGAAACCTGGTAGGAAACGAATTTGGATGAGAGAAGCAGGACGCTTCCACCTGGAGATCCGCCACCTCGTCCAGTAATGGAGATAGGATCCGTAGATTGATTCACACTGTAAAATAAAATTACAACGATACTGTTTAAAAATGGCAGGGACAGTTATGCTTCAAAATGATTTGATGTAACTCTAAATAACGAAAAGTAAATAAAGTATACAAATCTAACTCGATGACGATTCCCTCCAACGTTTTGAGAGAAGAAGAAAGAGCACCGGAGCTCACGAGAACTTTGCTATTATCGACGTATCCATAGGGATTGATTTCGTAGCAGATAAGGGAAACACGAATGATAGTATCGTTCTCGATGGAATCAGTGTTTAGATAATCCACCTTCGCGGGAAATACAATCTGCAATTTTTCCGTATTTTGTTCCGAAAACAGTTGCCCTTCAATAAAATTACAAAACGGGATGTGATTGATTATAAATGTGTTTCTGTTTATATACACTGACCTTCCAATCAGTGCATTCATGGGGCTTCTTCAGTACTTCTGCAGCCCGTCCAACAGTCAGGACCATCGAATTGCCGTCGACTTCATATCTTTCAAAACCAGGCAGAGTGGTCATTCGAGCAACTAGAGTGTCCTCCAGAATTCCCATTAGTCGTTCCATCTGAGCCGCCATTTGACGAGCCTGCATTTGATTTTCGTTAGAAAGGATGAAAGGTTGTAAATTCTTTAGAACGTTCCCTGGAATCGCCGATGGTCGGAATAGTAGCAAGTGGTGGTCGGCTAGTAGTCGCCCACTAGTGGACCACCATTTCCAATCTGTTCGACCTACATTTGCTACTATTCCGACCACCAAGTGCTAGTTGTCTGACCATTCGTCTACTATCTATTCCGGCAATCGGCGATTCTATAGGTTAGAAACCCTTTCACAAGAGAAGATAAATCTAAGAGTGACAACTTCTCAATTGTCACTCACAATCTGTTGTTGTATTTTTAAACTCCTAAGAATTTTTGTGTGATTACCACGGCCATTCCGAAATCTCCTTTAGTACTCTCACTTTCTATTCTCAACGGGTCTATAATAACTTTCTTAATCATCACGTCGGGTTCGGGGTTGTATTTACCGCCCTTCACAGAGAATGAAACAGTCTGCATTTATAGCGTCTGCATTTATAGCCATAAGCTGCAAACTTCCGCCCCTGCAATGACTCATTTCGTTGTATAATCTAAATTCTACTAACAAGTAGGTGAGGTCATATGAACTCGATCCGAATTTGGCCTTGATTGTGAGAGCGATAGATGGAATACTATGGCCGAGACGTAGGGAAGTTAGACTAGCAGACGATGATTGATTCAGCTGAGAGAAGAACTGTATCAAGTTTCCTATGAATCACCCACAACGAGTGTTGCCGACGTTACAGTTGCCCATGAAGTAAAAGTCATGTTGTGGAGCTTTTGCGACATGTCTCCGAATGGGTCAAACGTGCAATTCCATAAAGAAAGCCCAGATTGAGGCTCGATCTTTCCACTTGCTGTTTCCATCTGAATGAGTTTAGTATACATTTCTGAAAGTACGACCGGGGTACCACACGCAGTTACATCATACCAGGTACCGAAACCTGCTTAAACCTAACCTGGCTCTCTCCGATTATCTTGAACAGCTGTCTCACTCCCACAATTGTGTAATTCTCGAATGGACTCGATGAGTAAGAGACAGATAACCCATTTGCGTGCAGACTCGAAGACATACGACGAACTTCATTCGTGATCTGGAAAGAAATCGATGAACAAAAACTAACTCATTAGACCCACTTTAATGGACGTGGTATCGTCCTGGTACTTGGCCGATCGAATATCTCCCTTCACGTAGATGAACTTTCCGTCCACCTGTGCCTACAATTTCGAAGCAAATGTCGGAGTCCTTAAGTTTTATAATTTACCGTGCATTTCGCGCTCATCAATGAAACTTTCGGTCCCTTGATCGTTCCGAAGATGACACCATAGAGGTTGGCCAACTGAAGATATCATATTCCTGTTAAATAAACCTGAAGGCGGAAAAGAGCCTACCGATTTGCCATCTCCGACCAGTGAATACGATAGAGATCCTTTCAATGCGGCATCGAGAGTTGTTAGTACAGAATTAAGAAAAGTGGCATCGGCGGTAGAGACGTTGGCGAGCTGGCTGATGAATTTAGCCATTGCCTGAATGTTTTTTGTTGGCCTCCAACCTACTTTAACCGTAACTAGGGATCAGGACTACAAAACAACACCTTAGCAACGCAGTTGTTGGCAATGTTGATGTACTGCTTCATCAGATTGATTACTTCGTCCGTACTTAGTCCTCCATTTGTCAGATCTAACTGGCCGTTCCACATTTGCTTCAGAGTTTCCATTAATTCTTCGGGTGTCTGACAAAAAAAAGATTTCCTGGAGGCGTAAGTTATTCGCTTACCTTAGTGTGCGTCATTTGCTCAATCAAATTCGTCTCGCTTGTTCCATTGACTCCCTTCGCTTCGTTGTTGCATCGATTCATTACCAGTTCAGTAATTCCCTCATATATCAGTAACAAAGAAGGGGGGGCGTGATGTAAGGAGTCGATTCAGTCCTGCCCACCATGCCTGTGTAAACAAATCCACCTCGAAAATTGAATATGCCACATACACAACCATGGCGTCTCTTCAACCATCTCTGTCGTGCTTATTTTGAAGATCCATTTCTTTGTTGTGATATCTGAAGAAGCCGGCATTCTATAGGCGAGATTTCCCAAAGTCGTTCTATGAGCTTTTAATGCAGTATGCAAGCGGAATTGTCGACGTCATGATCATCTAGATCAGAAATCCAGCTCGCATATTGCATTAGAAGTCCGGTGAATGACAATTTAAAATCACGGCCGGCATACTGTGGCCACGCCATAAATGGTGCGACGAGCTTAATATAGAGTTTTATTTTTTTTTCTAAAAAAACACCCAGTTGTTAGTATTTTGTTCTCTTTCTATTAAAAATATATAAAAACGAGGGCCCTTTACTTGTAAGCGCTGCCCTTTCTGGAAGTTCCACCGAGATGTGGAATGATGCGAAAACCTTTTTACGCCGTGGAAAAAAGCAGCAGACTGGACAAGCGGTAGGTCGGCCCGGCGACCGTAGTCCGATGTTCCTTGGGCAGCTACAGTAGAATCAATATTTTGCCAGGCTACAGTAATCCTACGCTCTAATTAGTTTGATTAGTCACGCCCAGTTTGATCAGTAGTGTTGTTAGCGCGAGTTGCTCGGCACTCGCGAGTGTTTTTGTGAAACATACTCGCGAGCAAGGGTTGCTCGCGAGTTCATTTCTCATTTTAGCTCGCGAGCACCGGTCACTCGCGAGCATATGCTCGCGAGTAAATATACATCTTTCACTAATACTTCGTCCTGAGTGGGCGGTTCTTTATGGAGGGCTTTCACCAGCCTGAAAAAGCTACCAACAAAAGATTTCTTTAGGAAATATAGCAGCCCTATTCATATATCGAGCCGTAGGCTAGGACACCTAAGTCCCGCAACGAAATAAAACTACCGTAATCCATCCTATCGTAACCCAAATGATGCAATTGAGCAAATTGGCCCATATGTTACATGAGCCAGATCTCGAGTAGTCATTTCCTGATGGTATGCTGTTTCTCGAATACCCTTTCCCAGGTTACCGTATACCTACCGTAACACGAATTTCTAAAATTGAGCAAATAGACTCGGGATTTTCGATTCGGACGGGATCCTCGAATAGTTCAAAATATCCTAGGGGATACCTTGGTGCTCCTACAGTATCATGGATACTGTATCCCTGACTACGGTAATGACATTCATGCGAGAAAGTGAATTGACAAAAAAAATACTGCTCGCGAGTGCCTCTCTCTCGCGAGCCATTTTTCACTTTATGCTCACGAGCGACCGGTCAAAACGAGCAGGCCAGAAATGACTCGGCGAGTGCCGAGTGCTCGGCGAGCAATGCTCGAGCTAACAACACTATTGATTAGTCACGCCCTCCCCCCACTCTCGTCTATGTACATTATCCCGACCGCATTCGCTATTTACGGCAATCAAATTTGTTTTTCTCACATCCACAGTAAACCTCTTTTTTTCCTCAAATACCGTAATTTATTCATGATGGTTCACAATTGCTATAATTCAAGAACTAAAAATAAAAGTACCGTAATCCAAAAATATCAATCCAAATTTAAAAATCCGTAGCATGAACACAGTACTCTGAATACCGTACTCAAATGAGGATGCCAAAACAAACCGTAAGACATATACCGTAATCAGCGAACCTCTGCAGGAGGTAAAGGTGTAAAAATAACTAGCTAACTCGTAAATAAAAAATAACTGACTCGAGAGTGTCGTCTTCTTCAGATCGCCTCGGTCGTCAGGAGCTCGAATCGCATACTGAAAATGTTCAAATCGTTCTAAGGTACCGGAAAAAGCGGTATAATCTTACGTTGAGATCCAACAAGAGGAGACAGAAGAGGGCGATCCTCATCTCCGCTTGTTACCGACTGAGGCCGGAGGAGATGTGGAGAAGAATAAGAAGAAAAGGGGATGCCAGATAATCGTGGTCTCCATGCTTACTCTAATGTATCTTCGATTTTGCATCAGCACGAATTAGAAAAAGAGGAGAAAAGGCAGGCAAGCTGTACATCTAAACCTAAGACAAGATCAAAGACCGAAAATATTAAATTCACTATTTGTTGATCTGAAAATAAGTAGTGATATTGCACGCACAGTGGATAGGCTTTGCAGTATTGAAAGAAAATATTTTATTGCATGAGTCAGTCGAAAGCATCGAATACTGGCTCGTTTGCTCGATACACAACGAGTGGACGGGAGAATGTTTTCGATTTTTCGAAAAAAACTGTATCGATTGTAACACTATTTATTGAAATTATCGCTTATTCGTGCATCTTTATATACTCGCATACATAATTTTTTTTTTTTGATTTTTTTCTCCTCTCAGGAACACTCAATTCATCGATCGAAAAATCCGACTGATATATAATGACAACGTCCCTCGCAATCCTCAGATCTTTTTTTATTTCCGCTACTGTTCCCGTTTGTCAGCGCGATGTGGGGGCTGAGTGAGGGAACACGAAATTGCATTTGGTCCCGACACGCGAGCCCTTAGGGAGAGAGGGAGAGGGTAAACAAATGGAGAGATAGAAAGGGAAAGGAGGGCAGCCTCTCGATGATTCTCATTCAACTAGCGAGACAACTATACAAGTTGCGTGCTTTGAATTGTGACCTCAATTTCTATGTTTTGCCGTTGGTTTCCATATTTTCCTTTAATTAACGTTTGCTTCAGAGCTCTACTCGCTCACAATTCTATCTTGTTCGCTTTCCAGATGCTAACTAATTGGAATCATACTGTGGAATCATACTGTGATCTATATTAACACTAACTAAGGGTAGTATAATTATGTTTTCTAATTTCCTGCAGAATCAAAATGTGATAATGAACTAGCATTGCATACGCATTAGGGATACAGTTTCGGTTTTCGTATTACGACCCTCTCAGCTATAGATCGGTAATACGGCTGATAAAGGGGAGAGAACGAGAGAAAAAGAGACGCCGTATTACCGAAACCGACGCCGAACGGGCAACCCTAATACGCATACATACCCAAACGCAAATTACTTAATAGTAGTAGACGTATACATTAGGGTGGCTAACGGCGGTGCGCGCACCGCGGTGCACGAACGGGACAATTCTATTTTCCGAAGGAAAAATACAGACAAATCATTCAAAACGGTGTTACCAAACATAAGAAAGCACCCTCAACAATTTTCGAACCTTTGCTTCACACTACCATAAGGGTGATGGGTAGATGCACCGACGGTGCATTCACGCACCGTCAGTGCACGTGCACCGTTTTCGCCGCCCGATGGCAGATATGGGAAACATGACGTGCAATCATTGTTCAGATATTTTACTTAGGACTATCTTCTACCACATAATCCACGATTCTCCCTACCGAACGAACATAGTCTACCGAACGAACATAGTAAGAACAATCAAGACAGTTATTCAGGGTTCCAGACCCATTATTCCCATCTAGTATCGATTGCTTTGACCTGTTAAAATTTCCTTAATTTAATCTTCTGAATATTTTAAGTATTAATTCTAACAATTGTCGATTTTCTGGTGTTGTTTCATTTTGTACCATTATCGACAACACTTACATAGCTGTTTTATGTTTGCTATTACTGGAGTACATGCATTAAATCCATTATGTCATGTTCAGTTGGAATCAAATATGCACGAACATTTGAAAAAAATTGAAACATGAAATTACGGATTTTCCTGAATATTTACTCCATTTTACACATGAAGCTCCCTAGGAAAGCATGAGAATCGCAAAAGTTTGATTAACATCGAGATGAAAATGCAAATTGGGAAAACGAAATGATGACTCAATGAATTTAAATTAGTCCAGGAGGTGCTAAAAATACGCTCCTGACATACATATACTACTATTGAGTAATTTGTGTATGGGTATTTAAGCGTATGTTATCCTAGTTAATTTTCACATATTGATTCTGCAGGAAATGAGAAACGCTACGCAGCAATCGAATCCGGACGAAGACTTCAGATGCACAATTTGACATTACATCGAAAAAACATTCAAAGAGTTCGAAGAAACACCGTGCCCTATCTCACCCTCGAACGGTTGTTGAAAACGCATGTTTATGTGGAGATCGACTACGACTGAAAGAGATATTTAACTAATTTTGCAAATCAATGTATAATATACATCGATGATATTATAATCGTGTTAAAGAAATGATAAATATTTTCTCAGAATATGCAGAGCATATATAATTCTACAACACATGATAGTAATTTTCAATATTTGTTTAGAAGAAAAATATATATGGAAAATAAATATATTTGTTTCACTAGTCAGATTAAAAATAAATTAATGTATTTGATATATTACAAATTTCTTAGCTTCCTCTAATGATGATGAAGTCCAGATCTGTGTCCTGCAACAATAAATCGAAGTTGACATTATATATTTGTAAAGGTATTTATTATGCCGTATTTTTGAAATTATTACAACACGATATTGCAAAGAGATATGCGATATAGACCAATCTAGCGAGTCTAATATATTTGTCGAGCTATGGATATTTGAGATCCCGTAAAGTTATGAGAAATGAGCAGGAAGTACAAAATATAATGAAAATCATGGAAATTTAATCGATAAATAAATATTTCTTTGTCACTATTTACAATAATCGTCGAAGCGGAGCTGCAATTTCTTCTGCAGAATCAACCGATTCGATTTCGTCGAGTTCCTTGCAACCTGAAACAAATCGAATAATTTTTTTGATTCACGATTTATGAACATCAGTATAGGTGATCGTACCTCTTGAATGCTGCACGACAAGCTTTTCCAATTCTCCAATATTGGAGTCGGTGAATACTCTCTCCTCCTCTCCAGTGATAGCAACTAGTTCCTTGTAGTTGATCGAGTTCTAAACCGAAAAATATTATTTTCGAAAATAATTTCAACAATGAGTTTTCAGTCTCTAGAAACTTCTATGATAAAATCCAAACCTTGTGCTCTACAGCAACTGCATATACGTATTGGGCCTGGTTGCGAAGCATTTCCGCCTCTTCCTTCAACTCCTGAAATAAATCGATTTTATTGAATCCGCCTATGAAATTGCCTAATAATGACGTAATCTTCCCACCTTCTCTCCATATCCATCAGAGAAGATTAGAGCAACTTGTGTGGCGACGTTTCGTCGAGCGTGTTCGGAGAACTCAGAGGCAGCCTGTTTATAAAACATTTTTTCAACACTTTATTAGTTTTGAATCAATTTTTGCTTTTTTTTCTGTAAGCAGTCATGTGAAATAGCATGAGTGGATTTACCTGAACCCACTGTACAGTTTTTCCACTGGAAATCAGGAATTTGTAAGTATAACAAAAAGCAAATTGTACAGTGAATAGTGCAGCGTGAATAGCCGTCGTTCCACTTGAATGAGCGACGGAATCGAAAGCATCGAAGACATCGCGTTCTGATTAATATAATTAATAAATAATTGTAATATAATTAATAATTTCTGCCGCTCACACTTCGTTGAAACGAGCTGGATCCATTAAGGTATTTCTGATCTCATATGAGTTTCAGTATGCATCTAATTGTAACTTCTAAAGTGTTTACCGCGCGCCGGTTCAATCAGGTTACCAGTTTCGAAAAGAATCCAAATAAGGAAATTGAAATAGTTGGTTCGTGGTCGATGGAAAAACATAGGAACAAAGTTCACGCACGCCCGGACATAAATTTCTTAACACAAAAAATGTGAGCAAAGGGAAAACGAGGTTATGCAAACTGACCAGTCTGATTAGCAGCGAAAGAATGGACGATTCTCACTTTGTGCTCCGACGCGAATTTAACGATTGAAACCTGTTGAATTTATATATTCTCTTACCACCAGTCGCACCAAAAAGTGAAAAGGGGAGACAATTGATCACCAACCTTGGCGTTCTTGGGACCGATTCTAAACCTCCTGAGAATATTCTTAGCCAATTCCTTTTCCTTATCGAAAGTTTGTCCGACGGAACCAGAGGCGTCCATTATAAACATCACATCGAGAATGCAACCTGGAAAGGAGACGATGGGGAGGGAAGGTTAATAGACAGGACAGGGTTGATGTCAATCTAAATATCATTAATTTAACAGTGATCGTCTGACGGGTTTAGTTACTTAGACTTGGCGTATTATGTTACTTTTACTAAAACTATTGCTGAATGCATCTCTACCGAGTTCTAAAATGATCAATTCTGAAATCTAAATCCCACAGCGCCTCTTACCTGGCCGGAACGGAATCGTCGTAGTTGGCTTGATGGTTGTAGTCGATAGAATATCGGAGCTGAAACCAATCAATAAATTATATTTTCCATTAATAATGCTAACATGATAGCTGGTTCTGTGGTCGTTGTCATCTTCGGCGTTTGAGATCTGAAAATAAAAATTGGTATCTCAAAATGAATCCTACCATTCTACAGGTCATGGAAGACAAAGGGGTCATGACGAGAGATGGCGAATTTAAAAGAGTTCCTCTCAATTTCTCACACTCTCTCTTCCCCGAGCCCTTTCTGGATGTATGGAATTTTGTGACCAACAGCATAATGATACCTGGTCGATCGGAAGAATTCGGATGTCGTCAGTGCAAATGGGGTGGAAGTGACCTACAAATATTTTCACCATCAATAAAATCGATATTCTACCGTACCTTTACCGTATCCAGATTGGGTAGATCATTGGCGATATCTTGGAAAAGTCTCGTGAGATGACCGTGATCTGTGGCGAATGGAGAGGCTGTGAAGATGCGCTGATGCTGCAATTTACAATGCCAATTTCAAGTTTTTTCTTTATTTATACGCTTTGGAACTCAAAAGAGAAGTTTCAGCCTTCAATTTTTTTCGGCTATGAACAGTTTTTTTCACACCGCCAATTGGTTATACCTCAAAGTGAGCGATGAGAGATTATGAAGGTATGATAATCATTTTCGAATAAGTTTCACGACGGATACACATGAAGTAGAGAACTCGAAATTACTGATTGGTTCCGATTGGGCTGATAAAATGTTTAAAAAATAATCCCACCAATTCACAATCCTGATCTGCTCGTGCCAATTTTTCGATGCGATCGATGAATTGAGTGTTCCTGAGAGAAGGAATGAATGAAATAAAAAAAGAAAGAGAAAAAGAAAGATAATAAACGATAGAAATTAAAAAAAATCGAAATATCATGACTTCTGCGACTTTGGAGAGAAGGTAACGAAAATTAACGAATAAGCGATGGGAAAAGATATTTACCGGTCAAAATCGAATACATTCTCCCTTCCACTTGTTGTGTATCGAGCGAGAGATCCAGTGTTCGTTGATTTCGAAGAATCGACAGCGAGAACAACTGAAAGAAGTAATATCTTAAACAATCGGTAATGCCTTTTCAGAAGAAAATTGTAGAAAGAAATAGGTTCTTGTTTAGCTTTTTTTGATATACATAAAAATATCATCTCTTCTCACCATACGGTTTATTCTGTCTCTAAAATTCTGTAAAATGAACAGATTATCTCCTCCACTTCAAGTCCGTTATTTTGCGATCTAATAAAAGTTCTCACCGAGTGAAGGTGTATTGTGCAGCCTCTGACTCGCCCTAATAACCGCCGGTCCACTCTCAGTTCCATTTCCAGCACCGAACAAAACGAAGGCCGCCTTTGCGTCAGCACTGAAAATCATTATTATTTATGAGCCGTGAAACCGGATATCCGACAACATTTGGAATGTTATATTCAGAATCTGAGAAAGTATCGCAAAAAAATTAAAGATGCTTGAAATTTGGGTCTGTTTCAGATATGCGATATCGCAAGGGTGTGTAACACTTATGACTTTGTTTTGGATTCAACTAAATGAATACAATATTCCTCACCGTCCTCCCTCATGCAGAACTCTCAACGCGTGTTCAGTGGCCCGAGCGTAATTGGGGCTCTCCTGTAATTATAATGATAGTTTGTGTTTTCCCCTTTCACAATGATTCCTTTCTCAGACTCTCTCTGAAAACGAACGAGTTGTTGTACCAATTGGAAAAAGATTAATTTATATTATATTCGTAAATCATTTGTTATTCCCTCACTGAAAAAGCTGATATATATTTTTTCCTCTTCCTCGATATTTTTAGAAGACAATAATCATTTACTCTCACAATCAATCATTTCCTTATGCGCAATGTTAATATTTATATCTCAATTGAAAAAAAAGACTTGGAAAAAAGTCATGTTTGAGATCTCACCGTCTCTTTCAATGGACCATTCCTACTTGGAAATGTGCGTATGTTCATTATTCCTATTCCTTACGTGCACCTTTGCGTCTGTTTAAGTTACTGATAAGAATGGTTGTTGATAAGGCGTTTGTGCACTACACAAACTGAGTAAGCGAGTAGATTGTGAGCATTTCGGTCCCACGACGCGTTCCCTGAGATGACGAGAGAGAGAGGCATTGCAGTAAACAACCGTGTTGCCAGCGATGTAAACACGAACCTCCTTCCCTCTCTATTCTTCATTTACTCCCTCTCTTGCTCGCGTTTTCCCATTTTTATTGCTTTTAAAGTTTTTAATGTTGAAATATATTTCAGAGCTCTACACGCTCTGACGCGACCTTATAGCCAAGGCACATGTCTAATCAAATCAAATGAACAAGTGAGGTCAGTACTTTTGGGGGAAGAAAATGAAGGCAAATAAATCAATTTAGGTACTGTTCGCGTCGATCACAATGAGAAATGGGTGCACTATGAGAACGATGAAATATAGTTCCACTACATTTGGATTTCGTATTCTATTTCGAAAGCTGCAAGCCCGATCGCAAATTCTTCTGCCGAAGCACTGGCAGATAGCTGTAGACAACTATCCGAATACTCTAAAGTGTTAAAACTCAAGGCCGAATTAACAACCTATGGATGCGGAACTGTCATTTGTGTGTAGGAACGATAAATGAGAACTTTGATTTTTCTTCTTCAGAACTTTTATTGTATTCCATGTCGATAAAATAAAATGATTTAGCATTTATGCTGACCTTGTTCCTTCCCATAATATCTACTCGTACAAAATTATATCATGTGCTCGAAGTTCCATCCTTCTTACAGTTTAACTAATACTATTGGAATATTTCCGAATTAAAATAACAAAAAAGGAATCTGTAATGATTTATTTTTTCTGAAACGATCGTTTGCCGCCGCGTTCGCGAAATCGAATTGAATTTGATCCCGCCACGATTGCCCTGTGGAAAAGAGGAAGGGGGTGTTATCTCTACCTAGCGAAGAAAAAGAGAGAGAAAGTGTCTTAATATTATAATCTCGCTTGTATTCCGTTTGCCCTTCGTATTTTTCTCCTCTCCCATCCCACTTTATTTCCTTGCTAGAGCCGCTATTAATGTGAATAAATCCACTTCAGAGCCCTACACGCTCCCGATCTTTAATTAATCACAAGAATGGTTTTCAAAACACGTCGAAGAAGGTATAGAAGTGAGTATTTCGTCTGAAAACAAGATAAAATATGAATTTCAGGCTGACATTTGTAATTGCTACGCGGTTGTACGTATCCACAATTCCGCTCATAACAACTTGAATTGACAAGAAGCTCTCGTTCATAATCGGGAGATTGCTTCTTCGGAAGAGAGGATATGTTCAAATTTAATGCTTCATATATTCTCTTCCCAGTAGTCACATCTGCGAAGTCAGCTATGCAAGAGCGTGGAACTAGCAATCGGAGATGCTTTCAGAATTTGTGATTTTTTGCCGTGGCACAATGCTGCTCGAATATTAAGTTAGTGGTATTGTGTACCCCTTCCACTTTGGTTATATTAAGTTTTAGAATAATGTGTTGATCTCAGTTATTCTCGTTACTCGTATGATGGAATAAATTTGAATATTTCATTATTTCTGAGTTTTCTATTGACGCACAGCGGTATTAAGGCAAAAAGGCCATTGTTTAGCTCCCATGACTACATATAAATGATCACCAACTTTCAATTCTGGTAAATCATGCTCGAAACTCTCGAAAACCAAAAAATCTCGCTACTGCTCGTGGGAATGGGTAAGAGAATAACAAATTGCATTTGGTCCCAACACGCGAACCCTGAGGGAGGGAGAGAGAGTGAACAGTTGGAGGGATGGAAAGGGAAAGGAGGGGGACGGGAGGGGGAGACTCTCTTCCATTCTCACTCTTTGATAGAGAACAACAGTAAAGTTTACGTGTTGCGCCTGTTTCAATTTGAGCACATTTTCATATTGCTCGTTTGTTTCCATGTATTCTCAAACAAGGACATTTCTTTCAGAGCTCTACTCGCTCTCGACTCTATCATTCGCTTTTGCTGCCTCATTGGAATCATATTGTGAGTTTCTTTACTTCAAAACTAAGTGAGTAATTTCCCTAATGTTCTGATGTTTCGTTATTCTCAATCCCTTCTGCAGGGAAGGAGAAACTCTTCGCAGTGGCAGAATCTAAACATGTCGAAACCGAACTCCCTACCGGTGCAAAACAAGAAGCTAAGCACTCGTGGAACTAGAATTCGCAAACTGTGACAAGAGGTCGTTCTCTAACGCGCCCTCCGGCCGCTGTTATCAAATGCAAATCTATCTCGATGCTATGGTGGACTGAGTAAGAGATGGAATGTGTTATATATCTCGATGACATTCTAGTCTAAAGAAATGATAAATATTTTCTTAAAATATGCAAAGTATGTAGCGAAAGAATGCATTACAGTCATTAGCACAAAATTTCAGAACCTTTTTCGTATTAAAAATGGTTTGGTCACTAATAAACGAGCCGCTGAGGGAGGGGGGGTGAGAGAAAAGCGAATTGCGTTTGGTCCCGGCACGCGAACCCCGAGGGAGAGAGGTAAACAGATTTAGAGGAGGGGAGGGAGCTCTTTCTCTCCACTCTCACTCATTGAAGGTGAAACCGAATCGACTATGCAAGTGACCCCAATTCTATGTTTTGTCGTTTTGTTGTCATGTTCCAACAAATACATTAGCTTCAGAGCTCTACACGTTCTCAACTCTCTCTCTCGCTTTCACACTTTCAGAAATGTGACCTAATCGTAATCGGGAGGAACTACTATGTGAGTGCATCGACATTGTAGCCATTTCGGACTAATGCACAGGGCTTTCGACTCTCTACTTGCTCTTATCGGAACCCTATCATGACCACCCATACATTAGCATGAAATTATTAATTTCGTGATTTGTGTGTGAAAAAATATAAAGTATAGCCGATTCTACAGGAATCGAGGACCGATGTCATTGTAATGGAGATTAACTCCATCGAGATGAATTCACTGCCGATGTCAAACGAAAAGAATCGGTCATCGAATTCGGATTTACTGGTTGCAAACAGAGTCCGGTCTCACGCTCACCATCGAATTGCTGGTGGAGAACACAAATGTACGCCACAGTAATGTTCGAATTAAAGTGAAATGGGATGTATTATGTTTTCCGTCAATGATCTATATAGACGACATAATCATCGTGTTAAAGAAATGATAAATATTTTGTAAAATGTGCAAAGTATGATACGAAAGAGCACATTACAACAATTGCCGCATTATTTCTCATACCTTTTCGTATTATTCGTATCTTGTATTTATAAACGGACCATAGCACATCCACGGATTCCGTGATCGTTTATTATACGAACTTTCGTGCAATTTGTTTAGAAATCTCACCCATTTCAATTAAAATTTGTGAGTCTTTCGAATTTTTGACAAAAAAATGGTAGAACTCACATTGTTAGCCGCTTTTATTCTCTCGACTGCCTTGAAGATTTCGTCCTTGTGCATCGTATTCGTGAAGTATGTCTGCAATCACACTCTCATTATTATATTTATTTCAGCCAAAGTTCTCAATATTCAGGAATCTGAAGCGTGTACAATTGTCGGAAATTCGAAAATGTATAGCAGAGATTTATGCCGATTACACACAATTTCATTCTTGTCAACGGAATGAAATTTTGATTAATGTAGTAACTTCACCCTTTTTGCTGTTTCTCACCTCAGTTTTTGCTTCTTCTGCGAAAGAAACGACGGACACGCGGATATTCGGATTGGCCACGAGAGATCCGAGAACGTCGAGGAGAAGGAATCGATTGGAGGAGACATCGGGAGAGGAACCATTGCTGCAATTAGATAACATTTCAGAGAAGAAAAAACCGAGTGAGCAATGTGAACTCAAAATGTTGGATAAAGTTCGCAAAAGTTTAAATAAATAATTTCTATCAGTGTGAAAATTTACTTCTGCATTATGTGAATTTTGTTGTCAGTCTTCAAGTGAAATAGGGATGTTCTCCCAAACATTTGAAAGATATTAAATCGGAAAGAAATCTTCATTTCCTGATATTTTGAACAAATGACCTTTTTGTCCGACATTCTCTGCGAAATGGAGACCGGTCGATGCGGAAACACAATGTGTTTCAATTAATGTTCATTGAGTCGCTGACGCGTATTTTAGACAATATGTAGGTTGCTCTTTATCAAAAATATCAATAAACTATATCCTATTACCAACCCCGATCGGTCGAGGATGAAGACAAAATCGAGATAGGGAACGTCACAATCTGTGTTGAAGTGAGACGCCTTCGTGCTGCGGGACGAGAGCGGCTGAATTTTAAAAAATAAGCTTATTTTAGTTATTTTTTTCTGGGGAAACACACCGGTACGGTGACGTTAACTCGTGGTGCGAGAGGAACTGTGGCTGTAGTGGCTAGCACTTCGTCTGCCGGCCCCTCGACAGAGATAGTTGCTGGAAGAAATATTGGTATTGGAGATAAATCAATCGATCTCCCCAACTACAGTTAAATTAGCTGACGGAGGCAGATTAGCATTTGAATAATAGACACATATCGGTTTCATTTAGAGCTCCTTTAGGATTGTTCTATGAAATAAATTAGAAGCCCGGATGCGTAGAACTCTTCAAAATGATAATTTGAAGAAACAATACCAGTAAGTGTCGCAGGGGCTCTTTCTGGTCGTGCAGTCACAGTGAAATCCTTGGCAGCTTGAGCCAGAATCCACTCAACGAGACTTCCTTTCTGAGTCGGAATCACCTGAAATCACTCCATTATAATTAAAAACAAATCAAGTGTTATAATTCAAAGTTGAACCCAGCTCATTTCTGGCCATGATCTCTATGTGATTTTATTGCATAGACAAATGCACAGTGTGAATTTATTGTTGGCTCGCGCGCTTTACGATCTTTCTTGGCTATTTTCGGGTCGGTGAACTGCGTAAAAGGTGATTTCCCATCATTTTCGGATGTTATCAAAGAAGAGACGCTCCAGAAATAGCACTGATTGCGCGGATAAAAGAACGGTCCACGTAGGATGATGGACCCTCGAACATTTTCAAAGAGCGCTAATGGTTACGTGGTATGGAATTGTTCTCGTCGTTGTGATTTGCGTAAGTTTATTCATGATTTCAAATCTCCCGAAAGGGGTAAGGAACGAGAGAACTTTTACGTCCTATCGACACACGCTTTCTTAATTCTGACTGTTCTCTGGGGATTGGACCTGTAGGTGGGATGAGGTCATTGAAACGTTGCAATTAACTGCTAATTGAACTGTTTCGCTTTTGGAAAACAATACTGAGCCTGAAATGAACGCACGCTCTGAATTTCAATAAAAACAATTCTGATTTTGCAGCTAATAGTTGTCGGTGTGATCGCGCTTCTCTGCTTCCGCCAATGCTGTAAGAACTTTTTTTGTTGAAGATTTTCAATTATATTTTAAAATTAGATTCAATTTCATTTTAGTGAAATGTAAACGTTCGGATTCCATAGTAGAAACAGAAGAAGGGAGAGAGCGGCAATTCGTGTTCACCATTCCGATGACTGGTTAGTTTTATAAAAAAAAACTATTTTTTGTTATGAATTAGAATATTTGTAGTTGAGAGCAAGCGCCCTTCATATACCTTCTTCGGACCAGCCAAACGAAATTCTTTGGAAAGCCGAGAATAACACACATTTTCAATCAAATTATTAGTAGGCATTCAATTCAACAGTATGAGTACGTCCACGGGTTCTCGATAAAGATTAATGCGATCTTAACGGAAGAGCTACTGATACTGAGTACCAAAGTTCAACAGTATGGTCCATGATCATGTCATGCAGTGTTAGTTATCATGGTTTTTTGATGTTTGAAAAGCAAATTGAATTGAATTCCCGAATTTTAGTATCTCGCTTCGCAAAATAGCTAGAAATTTGTACATATCAGTGCGTTCGCGTAAGAATCGCACCCCTCACGGTACAGCAAAATTACACCCTCGTTTTTTCACAGTTTCCGATAGCCCTATGGGTGGTCTATCGATTTCTGATAGTCTCATGTTCTGATTGAACTCATTTGCATAATTACAGCCTGTCAAAGTTTTGTTGTTTTGCAGTATTTTTAATGCCACTGAGATCAAAATAAAGATAATCACTCACATAGATAATGAAAAATGATCAGCAAGATGAGACTGACAACATGGTGCCGTTCAATTTTACGTTTTCCAAAATTTGCATATTTCATGAAATTTTAACCTCCCTTTTCTCGAAAACTAAGCGAAAAACATAGCTGGATTTTTGATATGTTATGGATACGGATGGTACCTATCCGATAAGCCCATATTTGGTCAATTTCCAGGGGATCCTGGTAGTTAAATTCATGAAAAACTGATAATTTCTAATAGAGAGGAAACCCTCATTTCGTCTCATTCCACCCATCCAACCCCGCCCGTGCGGTGAGAAATGAGATTCGAACAATGACTTTTGACGTCACTTCTACTCTCTTGCACTAGATCGAACCTCTTTTTGACTGTACTGACTCAGTCTATGGGCTACTTTTTTCTTCTCTTCCTCTCATGCTGCTACAGCACAATTGACTATCGGCGGCTATCTGATTCGCTCGAACTAAACTTGGTAGATAGATATACAAATACAGATTTATCTAAACAAATGGGGCTGCAGGTAGGCAGCATAGTTGTCAGGGTGGTCAGAATCTTCGAACTCATAATCAGGCAACAGAGCCATGAGAATGGATCATGCTACAATGTATATCGCCCACCGGGTACCACTTCCTACAGACTGCCCGGATCGACGATATCTAATTCAAGTCGCAACAAAAAACAAAAAACAATCATGAAAGCGATAACAGACAAGAATACGACGCGAGTTTTCAATTGACCAATGAGGCCAAGCAGGATCCATTCCGTTGAGAGTGTTACCGTGGTGACTATCAGTTGGACCTGCACATGCAGCCCCTTTTGTTTAGATAAAACTGTATTTGTATTTCTGTCTGCCAGATAGTCAATTGTGATGTAGCAGCATGAGAGGAAGAGAAGAAAAGAGTAGCCCATAGACTGAGTCAGTACAGTCAAAAAGAGGTTCGATCTAGTGCAAGAGAGTAGAAGTGACGTCAAAAGCCATTGTTCGAATCTCATTTCTCACCGCACGGGCGGGGTTGGATGGGTGGAATGAGACGAAATGAGGGTTTCCTCTCTATTAGAAATTATCAGTTTTTCATGAATTTAACTACCAGGATCCCCTGGAAATTGACCAAATATGGGCTTATCGGATAGGTACCATCCGTATCCATAACATATCAAAAATCCAGCTATGTTTTTTGCTTAGTTTTCGAGAATAGGGAGGTTAAAATTTCATGAAATATGCAAATTTTGGAAAACGTTAAATTGAACGGCACCATGTTGTCAGTCTCATCTTGCTGATCATTTTTCATTATCTATGTGAGTGATTATCTTTATTTTGATCTCAGTGGCATTAAAAATACTGCAAAACAACAAAACTTTGACAGGCTGTAATTATGCAAATGAGTTCAATCAGAACATGAGACTATCAGAAATCGATAGACCACACATAGGGCTATCGGAAACTGTGAAAAACCCAAAGTGCATTTTTGCCCTGTACCGGAAAATCTGGAAATTGTGCGATCCTTACGCGAACGCACTGATATATTTTGTGATGTCTTGAGGCTCTCTGAAATCTACAAAAGAAGTGTCCAAGTAGCTTGGTGTACGGGGAAGCGAGATGCGAAAGTTCGGGGATTAAAATCTATCTACTTCTACTCTAATTCTTTACCCAAAAAAATGATGCCGCATCATTGATTCGTTGATCATCGTTGAATAGTTACGCAGAGCAATGTACCAGATTACCAGCGCTTCCCCTCTTACTCATCTTCTTTATCTCCATTCCGCAACGTGACTCAACAAAGTCTGACAAACACTCCACCCCACTAATCTCTCCGTGCTGTCAATCGCCCTCTCTACCCAACGAGAGACTATGCATGGCGAAGAGACAGTCATGCTTCATCCCCTATCATTTTCTCTGCTTCTCTAACACTCTCCGCCGGTTGTGCATTCCCTCCAGATTACTAGGCAAACGAATAAAAGCGAGGAGAATCGCACTTGGGCATCAAGTTTACCTTTTCTGCTCAGTTCGAGTTTTCAAGTTTCCTCTCTTTCTGCAATGGATACTGTCTGGATCGTACTCATCTGCATCGCCGCCGGACTTGTTGTGAGTTTGACCCAATGTTCTTCTACTTATAGTTTTATAGTATGTTTTTGTGGTCGTTAGTTATTTTATAACTATGATATATTTACCGAGTTATGTACTAATCGAAAATAAGTTCAAGTAGTATGTGTTTCAAACACTTCTGTACCTTGTTAGCTATCTGAATTTTTCATTTACCCTCTTAGTATATTTTCATTCCAGGCTCTCTGCCTTCTGGTCTGGATCCTTCGATGCCTCAAGTGTCTCGTCTGTGAGTTTTTTTCTTTTCTCCCTTAATTTCTTTGGTTTGTTTTCCCGTGTCGACGAAACAATTCATCAAAACATTGCAAGTGATACATATTGTGCTCTCCTTGTCTTTGTTGATTCTCGAACTGAGTCAACAATTGAAGACAATGGGTTTAACCGTGAAAACAATGCACACTAGGATGTGATTCTTATCTATTTGTTTTGTGTTTAACGGTGTTATCTCAATTGTTTACAGGCGATTGCCTCTTCTGCGGTTGCTGCAGACATGATCATCATCATGCTTAAATTGGTCATGGATCTGAAGAGAGGTCTAGTCATCATCCCCATCTACTTGTTCATTATGTTATCAGTGTTTCGAAGTTTTTGATATGACACACCACGGGTACTCTTTCCTCTGATGCTACGGTACCGATAAACACGATTTTGCTCATCCCTTGCTCATGCTATTATTTCGGTGTTCATCACACATTTCAACCAAACACTCGATGCCCTCTGGGGTTTGATTGATCTCATCGAGCCACTAACCGTGACATCATAATCCCTATGTGAACCTATAAGCCTATCAGGGTGTCTATCGGTTCGTCTCTCACTTCTGCTCAATCTCTATCGTCCGATCAGTGATAGCAATGGGTCCACTTATCAGACGCCGGCTCTCTCACTCCCCTGTTTCCATCCGCGAATTTTCCGATTAGAATCCTGCTCTTTTCTGATCGCTCTTTACTCTTTTTTATATGCTCAGAGCAAATCGAGCACAGTCACAAATGCGATGGAAATCGGGTGGATTCTGTTGATCGTTTTTGGATGCATCTGCATCGTGAGTTCCTCTTCTTTTTGCTTCTTTTTCAATAATCGCTAATAGATAATAAGTAATAGAAAATTCTGGAACTCAGTCATTATTATGCGCACCTAGTCTGCTGAACGCTGCATTTGTCTCAATTAATTTTATAGATTAAAAGCCTGTTTTGCCGATTTCGTTTAATTCATTTCGTTTTTCAGGCAGTGCTCGTTATTGCGATCATTTATTGGCGCTTCTGTAGTGAGTTATTTTTCCATAATTCTCAATGGTTATTCAGCGTCAGATCTGGATTGGTCACATGTTGTCACACGAGGTTGACTGGATGTCTGTCGTAAACACTTTGTGATTCATACGTTGTTAGCTTTGCATTTTGTTTATTTTTTTAAAGAAAAAAGTGTTTCAGATGGTTGCCGAAGTCGGGATCGGACTCTTTCAATGGCTAGTAATCGACCGGAGCGAATTTACTCAATCTACACACCCGAAACAATCAAAAGAGACGGAAAAGAAGAAACTGACAACAACAACCATTTAGGGCGTGAGTTTTGTTTTACACTCTTTATGAATTACTTCGAACCATGCTTGATTGACAATGTCCTAAAAATTACTTCGAACCAGGCTTGATTGACCATGCGTTTTATAAGATACAATGCTTCAAGAAAGAGTGTAATATTTTTCCACGCGCGGTACAACAAAGGCCTAGGCTTTCCATCATTTTCGCTAAGGCCAAACTTCAAGATACAGTCAGTCGTCTTCACTCTCTGCGAAAATCGCGCGCATTTTCTTATCTTCGATGATTTGTGAAGAAAAGCCGACGAGCGGCGTGCGATAATTGTGCAACCGCAACAATTTTCTTGAATTATAGTACACGGAGTTCAGTTTCCACGACAGTGTTCCACAGTGGAAAATAATAGGACAAATCTTAACAAAAAAACGCTATTTACTCTATTATTATTTCCAAGATGCGTGACCAGTCCAGCGCACCTTCTTATATTTTTCCACCTTGTCCACTTTCTCGATTTTATGGCGAATGATTTACATATCTACTTTGCTTTTTCAAGAAAAACTCTGTGCACGATATTATAATTGCAGTGCCGGAAACGCGCGGTCGTCGAACGGTGACTATCAGTGAGCAAGTGGAGGTGCGTGAATATCGAGTGGACACGGGCGAAAACTCGCGACCACAGAGTTCCCTGCACGCCGAACAGAAGGATTCAACATATAGTGCGCTGTAAGTGCGACGACAACCGGATTGCAGCACCAATCGCCTCCTCATTGTTGTACATTCAATAGCGCCCACACTTTTTTGTATATGAGTGGTTATGACTAAAGAGATGATGCGTCACCGTCAAATGTGCATGTGGGAGAGACGCAAAGTGGTTGGAAAGCGTGGCGATCAGCGAGTATTGAATAACTCTCTCAAGATTGAGTTGTACTCGTGTTATGCCTACAACGCGATAATATTGTGCGGACACACAACGCGATAATATTGTACGTGCGAGTCTCCACATGATTTCAAACATACAGACCAGGGTTAGAGCGAGAGAGTGTGCAAAAGTGAGAGAGTCCCTCTCGATTCCACACGCTTCTCACTCGAAAGGCCTTTCTGTACGGTTGACCGGTATGTGGAATGATGTGGTCTCGCTCTCTTCTTTCTGCTAGACCCTTCTGTTTTTTTCACGCTTCTCTATCTCTCTCATCCTTCGTCTGACACCTCCGCCAGATAAGCTGAAGAGCACACTCACGCTCGTTCTCTCACCCCCTTTCTCTTTCTTTCGCCCTCCTTTTTCAACTTGATTTCGTCTGAAAATCGCGCTTTCCTCCATTGAAGAGCATGTCAACTGTGCCAGCGGACGTCTGTTTCTTATTGGCCTCGGAGAGTTTGCACGTACGATTCATCAAAGACAGCAATAAATTGCAGATCGCAGCTCTTATCGCCATTTATGTGTACAAGTGCTGGCGTGAGTCATTCCGTTATAGAATTTACAGCTCTCGTTGTCCAAAAAAGAGACTCTATGTTATTGAGGACTTTTCAGACAATTGCAAACGAAAGCGGCAATTACTGCCCGGAGGACCGCCCGATCAAAACTTGTTCTTCAATCAGGTAATTAGTAACTTTTAACACTCTAGAAATTACTCACTGCAATTTAGTGGGCGAATTGTAATTTTTTTATGTTGCAAACCACCTACAAATTTTGTTCTTTGCAGCTTTTTTTGTTGAAAAATATCGTATATTATTCAGGCTCCAGGAGCGCCGAGGATAATGAGGACGATTGTGCGCAACGATTCAATAGGTGAGTGTGTCATAGTTACGTGTTGCACTTATGTTTCCCCCTCGCGAGTAGCGCATGGTAAACTATGTGGAAGGTCTTGACTGTGTGTGTTATATAGACCAACAAGCGCGTTTTCTTTGAGATGAGAAGACGCACGACATAATCTACATGGATATGGAGGATCCGAAGCTGCATTGCGGCTTCTCCAGTGACGGATCCAACGGAGCCGACAGTCATAATTCGTGACTACTTAGAAGAGCCAACTTATTTCGAACCGTTCCGTTTCCTTTCAACCACGTGTTCATTCGGGTTTTTGCTTTACCAATGATTTTGCGATGAATGTCTTCTTACCGGTGATACGAAGCACGATTCATCTCCAAGCAGGGCAACGACGTCCATAAGCAAACTGAAATTTTATCTAGAACATTCTCCGTCAAAAGATCATTTTGTTAACATCTCGTCCATGTAATCGTCTAAAAGCCGTTAAGGATTATCATACCGCTCGGTTTCGCTGTCTCTGTAGAGTCTGCTCCTGTTAGGCGCGTATAATAGCAGCTCGCGAGGGTCCAATTCACTTCCCAGCGCAACCACGAATCTGAGAGCATTGCGCATTTGTGCAGTCGATCATGAAAGAAAAATGTATTCAAGATATTAATTATGAATTATCATGATAACATTCTTCATTCTTCATTCTTCATTCTTCTTTCTTCATTCTTCATTCTGTGCCTCGTGACGGGCGGTCGACAGTCTCCCCGCTCCTCTCCCACCTCAGTTTGGAGAATCCTTGCCAGTCAGCTTGGGCAACCCGGCAAGTATTTCGCCCACCCGGTACCACTTCGAGCAGAGGACTCGGATCGACTACATATAATTCAAGTCGTCAACTTTCAAGAAAGGCCCCAGTCGACAAGACTACGACGTGAGTTCCCACTTTGGTTGATACACGCTAGTCAGGACGTCACTGGAAGCTGGAAGATCTACTTCTACGCTCAATGTCTATCGTCCAAGATAGGCACTGCAATTGACCAAGGAAGCCAAGCATGATCCATTCCCTTGACCCAGTTGCCTCGAATTCGAAGATCCCGACCACCTCTGTCCCGAATGATACCTCCTGCAGGCTCTTGCCTTGATGTCAGGATAAATATGTATATGTATGTAATGATAACCGTTCAGTATGTGACTCGTTGAAGTGCTTCGCCGTCCTCAGTACTTGATCCCAGTTGTCTTGCGAACGACCATCATTCATGAGCATGATCACCTGAACATGTTTGCGTTACGATCGTCTTGTCTTGCGCATCGAAAGTGCAAAAGATATTTGTGCATTTTAAAGAGCGTTTCGTCAAAATAATTTTTTTTTAAAATTGGAATTCGGGTGCTGGTGACGATAGGTGACTATTGGAGGGGGGGGGGGGGTGACATTTGAGCAACCGACATTTGAGCAACGGCCCATAACTCACCAAGGAGTGAGCATAGCGCTATGGGAGTGGTACCATTGTGATCAGCATCAGAAAAAAAAATAGATTTCATAATTAATTAATTATCAAATATCAATTACCTGCTGATCACAATGGTACCGCTCCCATAGCTCTAGGTTCCTAGCTGTGTTATAATCCGTTGCTCAAATGTCGGTTGCTCAAATTTCCGTTGCTCAAATGTCACCCCCCCCCCCTATTGGAGGGATCGAACTGATGAAGCCATAAGCTTATACCTGTACTGCATCATCCCTTCGACCCTGCTGGATGTCCTGCAGCGCCAATTCAATCGCCTGTGCAGTTCTTGTCGATCCACCGACGTATCGAATGCTCTCGATGACCTTGCGGATGCCCTGCAACATTCCAACTTCATTGACCACTTTCAATACTCGAATTCATTCTACTTTGAAAGTGTGAAATAAAACAAGAGATCGAACGTACAGCTTTGCTGGGCGCGGGACCGAGTGTCTGTCGCAACTCTGAAGTGGAAGTGAAAGATCGCAATCCGATGTGAATACTGTCGTCTTCATGCGAAATAGGCAGCCGCTCTACCAGCGAAAGAGCGAGTTCCCGTTGATGCTCAAACACGTCCTCTCTCGAGGTTGACGCATCGAAGATGATGAGGAGATCCATCTTCCTGTAATATACGAACGATTTCGAAAATATCAGAAAATAAGTGAAGACGAATACGATTCTAACTGTTTGACAAATGATATCGATGGTAATCATCAAACTGACCTGCACTTGGCACTCTTGGTCACACTGATGATCTCGCTGTCTGCCGATCCGAAGATGGCTTCGTTCTTGGAGGAGATGAAGTCGCGCTTCTCGATCACGTCCACCTTCTGGCTAGTGACTCTTACGCTGCAACGTTCTTCATGTAGATTGTACGAGATGGGGATTTCTTTGATGTGAGAATAGTTAGCAAGTGAACATACGGTAGAGCAGTTGTAGTTGCCGCAGAACTTAGCACTAGTCCATTGCATGCGAGAGTTCGTGCAATTTCCTACAAAAAGAATGTTTACTTTTGGTCTATCAATGATCCACCGTAAAGTACTCAACAGAAACGCGAACCTCTCCGAACTCGTTGGAGTCATCAAAAAGTCTTCCGTTAGATCCGGCAAGCTCCAGCAGCGTCTCTTGTCCCTCGAAGACCTTCTCAGCCGATGGAGAGCCCACCCACACGGAGATATTGGCACGCTTCAGCGCGTCCGCACGGTGCTGTAGTTATTATATTCATAATCATGCAAAATAATCAGCAGAAGAATATACGTACCTTGATCTCTCCGAACGCGTCGTTTGTTTGTCCATCGGAGGCGAAGACAAGTAGACGCCTTGTTCCACGGCGACCATGGGCGCGGTACTCTCTGGATTGAATTCACATGATGATACATATGATTGGAGATAGTCATTCCATGAATTCCTAGGTATGAGCAAATTGATAATAATATGAAAGTACCTGACAGCAGCATCGATGGCAGCCACGTAGCTTGCACGATGCTTTCCCTCATCGGCAGCGACACGAGCGATCTCGTAGAGAATGTCTAAACGTATGTTGTGATTTAGAAACCACCAATACACAACGCATTACCTGATCGACTGGGCACCGATCCGAGTGGAGCTGCCACTTGCGTGTGAGTGGTGAAGCGGATGAGGCCAACGTAGATACGATTCTAAATATACCTTTTTGAAAAGGCCGTCAAATAGTTTGGTAAACAATGCAGGAAACCAACGATCTGAAGTGGTTATGTGGATCGCTCACTTCAAACTCCTGTTCGGACAGTCTCTCGACGAAGGAGCCAGCGAACTTTCTCAAATTCCCGACAGTCTCTTCCGAACCGGAAGAAGAGTCCAGCAAGATGATGACGTCCACCTTGTCGTCCTCGCACTCGCGACTGCAATTAGTTCTTTCTAACTTGTTCATTACAAATATAAAATCTAACTGGAAAGAGAGTACTGTAAGAAGCTATAGCTTTGTAAATAATTCATGACGACGCTCACTTCGGTAGCAGCGGTCTCGGGGTGGTCGCGAGTACGGGCTTCGACGTTGTGCGTACGATGGAGATGTCTTCCACGTGTTCAAGAGGACGAAGGGCTGAACATTGGAGGTCATCCATTTACAAATAAGTGAGGTCGTTCACGATATTTAAGGGCAAAAAAAATCCTTTGGTAAATCTGACCGGTAGAACATGTGTTCTGGATTGAATCGGCTGCGTCCTTCAGGAAGACGTGAATACGCGCGTCGATGTACACGTGCCACTTCTCACCCGCGTACATCTCCAGCTCTCTGTAAGCAGACAAAATTACAACCAATCCCAGTTCTTCTTTGTTAAACTTATGTTCCGTGATCAACAATTGCTGTAGTTTATCCAAATGTAGAGAGAAAAAGCGAAACTATTCAAGATAACCCACTACGATAGCGACATGCCCACCTGAAGGCGTAATCCTTGCTGGCAGTGACGGCGAAAGTGGTGATGTACTCTTTCCTCAATCTCCTCGAAGTCTCAACAACGGCATCCCAATGGTCTTGACTCTGTCCATCAGACATGAGAACGGCAAGGAATCTGGAATGAAATATGCCTTTTCGCAACATTTTAAGAGAATTCATTCAGTACTAACGATACTATGAATAATAAACGCGGAAAAGGATGAAGAAACTACCAACCTCGATAGAGGCCTCTTCGCAGAAATGAACTGATCGATGGCAAGGTTCATTCCACGGGCGACAGACGTGCTTCCGCCTCGCTCGGGAACCGCCTTCAGTGCAGCAAGGACTTCAGATCTGCAGAGAGGAATAACACTGGAATTCTTCCAGAAGTAAGCATATGTAATCGATTGCGACTTGTCTTCTAATTGCAAGTAGCTCACTTGTTCACAAGCTTGCCGAGCGGCGCCTCGACGGTGGCGTTGAAGTTGAAAGCGACTATGCCCACTCTCGCCTTGCCAGAAGTGAAGACGTCCTCGGGCAGACTCTCGATCTGAAATGAAGAGACTTGTTTCATTGATAGTTGTGTGCATCATCCATTTATTGATTCGAGATGTGCCTAGATCACACGTAGATCTTCTGACCAGCTGTGTGGCGAAGTTGAGCTGTCTCCTGAATGCATCCTCGATAGACTGGGAGACGTCCATGACAAAGATGAGGTCGACTGAGCAATCGCCCGCGCCGGAGAGAGGAATGCCGTGCACGGCGATGGAAGCGGGAGAAGTGGTACGAACGACGGGGTCGGTACTCGACTCCTTTCGTTCAGGAAGCCTTAACCAAACGTGCATAAGTACTCAGAGCGCGAAGTCTCCAGCGTTCCTTACTCTGGAGTGTTCACGTCTCCTAATAATAGGAGACTTGATGTCTCCATCTCTCAATTTCGCATGCTCTCTCAGCTGGAGACAACATCTCCAGAGTAAGGAAAGTTAGAGACTTCGTGCTCTGGGTACTTAGCGTATTTGAAATGTGATAAATGTATAGAACAGGATGTTTTACAAAATTTCTAAAAAAATGTATTAATGTTTCACATATGGATAAAGTTAGGTGGGCAGATCAAGCAAATAATAGTTGAGTATTCGACCAAAGAAAAATTAAGATAATTTGTTAAACTAACTTTGTCGTTGGATTGAGTGGCTGGACGATTTTGTTGCTCTCTTCATGCAATTCGGAAAGTGATGTGAACGGCTGATGTTTGGGAGTTGGACGGAAGGTTGTCGGTAGACGCTGAATCAAATTTGGTTACCATTGTACTCAAGCGTGTCTGATAGAGCGTATGTTGTCTCCGGGGAACTGTATACATAAGAGAGGTCTCACCAGAGATTGCAGGTGGCTCGGAACAATTTTCAAAAATGATTTTTGATTTCGATCAAACTTTTATATTAGAGTACCCAACAGACGAAAATTCGATTTATCCTGGTCCCAGGTCCAAAGCCGGCTTTTATGAAATTTCCGGCTCCAAAACCGGAATCATCATAACTTTCTTCATTTTCAAGCTACAATGCTAAAAAGGGGCTCAAAAAATGCGGGAAAATATAGCGAATAAATTTTCTATTGAGAATGAAACGCGCATTATGACAGAAAAAAAGTTATGGCAAAAAAGTATTTTAATAAGCGTGAAAAAAATCATAACAATTTCATAGTAGGTGAAACTTAGTAGTTTCTCTGCAGAATATGGAAGAACAGTTCAAGTAGTATTATAATAAATTTTCAGAAAAAAATAAAAAGAGGGTCATTCAGACCCGAAAAATAGCGTCGAAAGTGAAAAATCGGAAAATTTCAAAAAAATCAGTTGTTTCAAAATCATGTGTAATCCTTTTTTTCTGAGGTTATTCAACCTTCATAAGTTCGCGAAAAAAGATATCAGCTCTTAACGCACGCATATGAACTAATTAAATTTGAAAATTTCATCCATATCTTGCCTTTCAAAAGCTGGCCGGGATTTTAAAATATTGACAGGTTTATATACACGCGAAATGAGCTGTTATCATTTTGCACATGATGGTTGAATAACCTCAGAAAATGGATTACACATGATTTAGAAATTACTGATTTTTCGAAATTTTACAATTTTTCACTTTCGACGCCATTTTTCGGGTCTGAATGACCCCCTTTTTATTTTTTCTGAAGATTTATTATAATACTACTTGAACTGCTCTTCCATATTCTGCAGACAAACTACTGAGTTTCACCTACTATGAAATTGTTATGATTTTTTCACGCTTATCAAAACACTTTTTTTGCCATAACTTTTTTTCTGTCATTCAGCGCACAGAAAATTTATTCGCTATGTTTTTCCGCATTTTTTGAGCCCCTTTTGAGCATTGTAGCTTAAAATGAAGAAAGTTATGATGATCCCGGTTTTGGAAAGAAATTTCTTAAAAGCCGGCTTTGGATCTGAGACCAGGATAAATCGGATTCTCGTCTGTTGGGTACTCTAATATACAAGTTTGATCGAAATCAAAAATAATTTTTGAAAATTGTTCCGAAAGGGGATTGTTTTCTTACAATCTCTCGTGATACCTCTCATAACAGACACAATAGACACTTCGTAAGACATAATAAACTCAAAAATCAAACACACACTTCTTCAGAATCTAAAAATGTACGTATTGTCATCGGTGCGTTCCATGGGGGTTGTTTTGCAACAAAAAAAAACACAAAAACAGCTGTGACCTCGATGCTTCCCTGGGTGCATGTAGCCAGGTCGCCCTTCACTCTGTTCAACCACGCCGCTTGGTTTCGTGCTGTGAAGATGTTACTGTCGTTCTGAAATATCTTAATGTGCTAAAGTTTTCGTCAAATTAACGAAATATAAAAAATAAAATTTTCTTTAAAGGGACCAGGCAGTCAAAAAATAAGTTATTTTTAAATAAAAGAAAATCCTGTTCCCGGAAGAATGCTAAAAACCGCATATTTTTGCGATTTTTTTGAAATTAGTTATGATTTTTAAAAGTTTCGCTTTTTCAGTACAGCGGGTTACGGTAGCGACTACACCACAATTAATATCTCCAAAACCAGCTATTTTGATGGAATGTGATTGTGTTCATTCAGTCCGGGAGTGATCAAAATCTCTTCAATCCTGTTTTTGCAAAAATATGAAGTCATCAGAGCAAATTAAACAGCTTTCTGTCTTTTCGGAAATAGGCGACGCACCGTTCCAGAGTCTAATTTCAAATTAAAATAACTAATTGTAAAAAAATGCTAAAAATTTAATTTTTTCTGCATTCTCCATTAGATGATAGTGAGAAAAGTTGAATAAAAAATTATGAAAATGAAAAATCTGTTTTTGGAGGCCCTTTAAATAAACGAAATATTTATTGAAGAATAAATTATATATTAGTTATCTGACCATTGTCCATGCTTTGAGTTCATCTTTGGAATATTTCTCGCTCACGGTAAGAGCCAATACTTGCACGTTGCGTTGAGTAAAGATGAGGCTGCAATGAGTCGATAATTTGTAAAAAAAATTAAAATTTAATGTGCAATTAAGTAACAAAGAAATACTCACTGCGCAGTCTTAGTGATGTCCTCCCAATGGTCCTTTGAGTTACCATCGGAGATTAGAAGAATGATCAGAGATGAATCGATACGTCGTTTGGAACTCTCCTGAAGGATTTCCAGTTCTCACTTTATCATCTTTTTATTCAAAATTTAAACAATGTTCATAGTGCGTAATGAAAGTACAATTCAAAAGTATATTGAGCTCATTGAGCTACTTGTTTAGCTTTATTAGCTCACAACACCCTGAAGTCTGTTTAGCTTTATTAGCTCACAACACCCCGATCTGTTCCCTCACATGTCATTCATAAAAAGTGTAAGTGTATACCTCAAATGCGAGATTCATCGCTGTCACGAGACTCGTACTTCCTCCAGTGTGCGGGATTTTTCTGATCGTCTCCATTACTTCCGGTCCTGCTCCAGGAGAAAGCCGTCGTTCCACCGTCGCATTCTCAAAAGTCCATTGAATGCCTTATAAAGCATTGAGAGTATGGGTTACGTGACTTGAAAAATATCTCTTCAGTGAGTAGAATACATGTTTAAAAACAATCTTACAGCTGCGAATGAGATGACTCCGAATCGAATTCCTCCCATTGCAGCGCGACTCCCAGAGTCGACTGTCGACTCAAAGATGTGCACGGCGGCTTCTTTCTTAACGAAGCATTTTTTTAAATGGAAATACAAATCAGTAGTATTGTTAGGTGGAATAATTCTATTCGCGAATAATGAATTGTAAAAACAAACGTTATTCGCGAATAGGATTATTCGATCTAACAACACTCCAAGGGAGTGATTTCATGTTATGTCCAGATAACGACTTCAAACGAACCTCTCTCATGAAGTCGCTTTCTACACTTTGACTCCTGTCAATGACGACGATGACGTCACATCCAGCGGAGGAATGCGTGTGAGGAGTGTGGCCGTTGACTGCGCCTAAAATAAAGAAAAAGAGTTGAATTAAATTTCGAAACATGCAAAATTATCTCAATATTGTTTTTTTTTCTATAGCATGCACATAAATATAAGCACGAAAATATAAGCACTTTTTACTAACCTTTTTCTGACTTGTGTGCTGGCAGAATAAACGTGCTGGGAATGGCTTGTCTCGGGGACGGAGTTGTCGATCTCACGATGGGCTGATGGTCTTCTAATTTTACGACCGAGAAGAGATCGGATGCGACCAGGGACTGGAATGGATTGGTATGAACTCTTTCGGATGAGTTACGAGCTTCTGTTGTTTTGGTTTTTTCCTCAATTGTTTGCCTTGATAGGCACCCATCATCAATAAGATTAAACTTTGTATGCTGCAAGAAACGAAAATAAACGCCCACATGCGCTAGTGATTCTCCCGATCCATCAAGTGAGAAATCGTCCTCGTCCAGATCGGATCTGCAAGAAATACATGCAAACTATTTAGAGCCAGTGGAATGACACATCGCCGTGTTATTTTAATCACTAAATACACGCGAATATACTCACTTCTCAGTTGTCTTCGGTGTAGCCGACACTTGGACTTCGCCCTGAAGTCAACAATCTTTTCTTTGAAATATTCTTAGACCCTCTGTGACGAAATAATGGCTTACCTTAGTGACCGGCGTGAATGCTTTCGTGGTCAGTGACACAGTGGGGAATGTTGCTGTCGCCTGTGTGAACTGCTTCTGAGTGGTTGCGATGCCGTTCCATCGAAGACAATCGATGATGGGACCAACGATGTCGGCGACGAAACTGAATAGAATGAACGATTAGAAACTCATTGACAGTCAAATACCCGATGCCTATCTGCTCTCTCACATGCGATAAGTGAGAAGTGTAAAGAGATAATTTGAATTATGTTGAGTTGAATTGAATACAAGGAGTAATGCTATCTTTTAATATTATTTAACTGGATTATCGTTGATAGATTGAAAAAGAAAAAAACATTGAAAATAAAACGTAAGATACCTCGGATGTCTCGCCCTTGTGTAGATTCTCTCCCTCGCTCCCACGTACAGCGCCAGTTCGTCCACGTTAGAGTCGATGCTCGTTGATGCAGCATAAGCCTGCATTTAGTAATTCGATTTCACAAATCATGAAAAAGCATTTATGCATCTCAAAAAAAACTAAATGGTTGTTTACAATTTATCGGTCAGATGAGTGGATCGAATAACTCACCTTGACATTGCTTGCTGCTACTCGTTCTCCCACACGCGAAGCTTCTCTCCATGTCTCTTGTCCGTGACCGTCGGAGAGGAGAACGACGTACTGGAAGTGAGATATGGATGAATATTTATGGCTTGCCGATTCAGTAACCACATATTGAAGAGACAGGAAACCAATCTAAAGATGTATTAGCTAGTGAAACATAGTGGGAACCACGATAGGAGAGGACAGTGCACTATTGGTTCAGATATGTTTCAAGCGCGGAATGAGAGGATATTGGTATACGAATAACTGCTTCATCCTGGATGAATCCACTGTTTCAAACCACAATAGCCATTCCAAGTTTGATTATAACCACATCCTCACCTGACGTTATCGTCTGACGTGATAAATATTGTACTGTATTGTATTGTATTAGACATTCCACCTGCTGCAGTCCACTCCTGTTCACTCTTCTCAATTCGTCCATTGCCAGATTCATCGCGAGCGAGATCCTCGTGGCGCCGCCAGTGAAGGAAGTGAGATGCACTCGCTCAAGGACCTGAACGGGACACTTTGTTAGACAGGCGGGACTACCCCCTTTGGTTTGGAGTCACAGAACGGTTGAAATCGAGATTAACTCTCTGCACACTTTCCCGATTTGTAGGTTTGACCCCTATTTTAATTATGTGGTGAGGGACAGTTACGGTGAGGCACTGTAGGTTCTTTGGAACACTGTAGTGGTGCGGTAGATCATCGATTGAATTCACCTCTTCTTTGTTGAGTGGAGCGTCCAATGGAATGGCGACGATGGGAAGGGCGGAGAAGCGAATAAGACCGATCTATGAATGGAATATAATTTAAAGGGACCAGGCAGCCTCCAAAAACAGATTTTTCATTTTCATAATTTTTTATTCAACTTTTCTCACTATCATCTAATGGAGAATGCAGAAAAAATTAAATTTTTAGCATTTTTTTACAATTAGTTATTTTAATTTGAAATTAGACTCTGGAACGGTGCGTCGCCTATTTCCGAAAAGACAGAAAGCTGTTTAATTTGCTCTGATGACTTCATATTTTTGCAAAAACAGGATTGAAGAGATTTTGATCACTCCCGGACTGAATGAACACAATCACATTCCATCAAAATAGCTGGTTTTGGAGATATTAATTGTGGTGTAGTCGCTACCGTAACCCGCTGTACTGAAAAAGCGAAACTTTTAAAAATCATAACTAATTTCAAAAAAATCGCAAAAATATGCGGTTTTTAGCATTCTTCCGGGAACAGGATTTTCTTTTATTTAAAAATAACTTATTTTTTGACTGCCTGGTCCCTTTAATCAGTCAGTGATCATATCTACAGTAATTCACAAATATCAGTCTTGTCAGATATTCTACAGCACTTTATTGCGATCGATTGACAGATCTAGAGTACGTGTATGTTAGATTAACACATGTGTTCTAAGAATAAATTTCGCGAGAAAACGCGTGGAAGGAAGACGACTTACTCTGAGCCCTCGAGGATCGCCCAGTCTTCTTACTAAATCTTCTGCAAGCATTCGTTGTTCCTCGAAGAAATGAAAGACGCTGCCGGAGGTGTCTAACACTATCATTACGTCGATCTGAAAATGCTCGAGCTTCACATACAAACCGAACGATAAAATGCGATGACAACGCCGGAAAGGCCGTACATTACATTGGTAAAAAGGGGAATGGGTATTTGTGAAAAAAAAACACACAGGAATCATTACCGATAAAATAGATCGGTCTGTCCGCCCTACCCCTCTTGAGCAGTTGCTGCCACCATCTAGCAACAGTGTATTGGAAGCGAAGACTCGCGACGAAAGGAGTGGTCGCTTGCGAATCGAAGTGAGTCGACGAAGACCCGCGGAGGATATCTGTAAAGGTAAAAGGTAAAAGTATTCCATGTCAAGCGAATTTCAGTAGTAAGCGACTACTCTAGAAAAGTGAAAGGATGGTCGCGTTTTAACAGTACCTTTCGAATGGTCTTGTCGAAAGGCAATCGGTCGGCGCCCTTCTTGTAGAGTCGAGTTCTGCAATTTATGAATTAATATTTTTTTTTGTAAAATAAAGGGCATTACTTATCAGTGTCGCTTTGGCAACGATCCATATGGTTTCGTATTGCTTATTCGGTATAGTTACTGTACAAATGTGCTGTATCGAAACCGATAGGGGAAAGGGGATTGGGACAGACTAACTTCTCCCCGTCGACCAATCCAAGCAGCGAATTAGTGTGTTCCGACTGAGAAGAGGCGATTGCCATGACGGTGATGTGAGAGTGACGAGCATCGTTGCTGGCAGAATTGATGATTAAATAAATTATAAGTTTTCATATTCACAAAAAAGTGAGCTGCACAGATATACGTAAACAAAAAGAGAACTTCCTAAAGTGTCGCGGTGAGTTATGTTTCATGCGGGCACGATAATAAATCGACAACTAAGGTTACTCAATAACTGAAACGGCTCTTGATCATATTAATTATTAGAGAATACGTTTCTGTGTGACAAACGATAGATTGTCTTGAATCTTACAATTTGAATAAAAACAATGCTTACAGTATCTCGAGCACATTGTTAACGTCGTCCTCGGCGTCTCCGTCGTGAAGAACGAAGAGAATCTTCCGCCTTTCCTCGTCCATTTCGAGCGATGAATTGAAGGCGGAGATACCGGCCTGATAACAATAATAACAATAATAATTTTTGAGCTACACCAAGGCGCAACAGGATTTGAAATTTGTCAAGAAATACAGGGAACAATAAATAAAGGGAAATGACCCCTATTCTCTCCATTCCCTGTACCTTTTTTACTTTCTAAAAACGCATGTTATTCCTACTTGCGATGGCAATATGAACACGTACCTTTAATCCAACAGTGAGATTGGCCCTTGCATTCTGTCTGGGTCGCAGAGTGAGCAGAACTTCGGAGTACTGTAATATCATGATAGAGTATCTCCAAAGCGGAGAAAAAAGTAACCTTTTCAACGCTGCTTGCAACTTCCGCGTCCAGATTGATAATATTCACTGCTGTTCGATGAAAGGCGACTAGTCCATAACGAGCAGAGCAATTGGGCAGTTGAGAGATGAATCTGGAGAAAAAGCAATCATTTTCCCTTAAGAAACGATGGAAAAATGACCAATTATGTATTCATTCTTTTGTGAAATTCTTTGGGTCGCTTGCAACAGATTAGTGAGCCAACCAACCTGACAGTTTCCCTCGCTCGCAGCAATTGTGATATGAATGCATCTCTGTTGCCATTGGAAATATCAACAACGAAGACAACGTCGAGCTCGTTTTGATGGTCTGCAAGTTAAACTATTATCGTTGTCGTTGTCTCTACATAATGTTATTTCGAGAACAAATGCAAACTCTGTAGCGGATATTTAAAAAGGAATCGATTTTCAATGGAGAAGGCAAGTTTTTGAATCTGAGCGAAAAATAATGAGATAAGGTACCTGCAATACTGAGTCTCAAAACGGCCAGGAAGACGAGAGAGATTATCGCCTCCCTCATTTCTTCCTCTCCGCGAATATCGTGATCTGCAAAGTTACTAATTGGTACAATACGTTACAACTATTATTTTTCCTCAATAATTTCTAGCAGAAATGAGATAAATTTACATACAATTATTATAGTAACAGTAAAACAGTGATCCAAGAAATAGGATGTAAATTAACATTAGAAACATAGAGATGATCTAATAAGAATAGAGGATATCTTGGACCAACGCGGTTGGTCACTAATGCCCACATGTCCCCTCTTCCCCTACGGCAATTGTCCACAAAAGATCGGGACAAGATGGCCAGATAAAAGAAGCATTCAAAATCAGTAAAGTGTATCCGTGAAATCTGCCCACTCCGGTATTGAATAGGGGGGGGCGGAAAGATACCAGAAAAGGTGGGGGGGGAGAAGAATGGAAAGAGACAGTGTGTCGAACCCCCCTCCTCGAGTGAAAGTCTCTGTGGGAAAGAGGAAGGCACACACTTGAATTACTCAGTACAGTGAAAGTATAGCCGAGGGGGAGGAGGGCAAGAGAAGGGTTAATAACACCTGTGTGTGTCAGTCCGTTCACTTTCCTGCAGCAGTAGCAGTAGTAAATCGTAAAACGGTAGCTTTGGCAGATCCAAAACGGGTCAGAAAACCATCAAACAACCCTGAGGGCAGACAATCGTAATCCCAACGGCATTCAAATGTATCCATGAGCAAGGGATTATCCAAATTGGCGGATTGAGCGCCGGCAAAAAGTGATTGAAAAAAATCGATAATTGGGCATTGAATCGACGCGCGGGCAGTACAGGAAAGGCAAGAGATAGAGAGAGTTGTTAGTCTGGACTGATGAGTGTGCGAGAGAGACAGAGAAAGAGAAAGGGACCTGACTACTTAGAGGCAGCGAGATAAATCGAGTGACTAAAGAGATAAGGGGTTACTTGCGAGGAATAAGGTTATGTAACCTGGCGCGGGGGAAACATAAGTGTTGTATGGCACGGGTCGCACTTGATGCCCCCTCTATGACTTCCCCCTATGGAGAGGGAGTAGCGTTCGCGCGAAGACCAGTCATACAGCCATACAATAGAGGCGTGAATATCGCTGCTGAGAGGAAGGGGGCAAAGCCTCTAAGGGCAAGCGGTTAGTTTTTGCGTCAGAGGAAGTGTGGTAGGAGTTCCAGTGATTACTGTTCTTTTCCATATCCGATAATTGTGCTAGACAGGCTGATTGCCTGCTTTGCGATTAATACTGGATAGAAAAAGTGACGGATGTATATGAAACAAATTAAAGAAATCGTGAGATAAATCATATTATTGCACATTTTCGGTGGAACTGCTCTATTGTAGATTCAACAACCATTAGTATGATTTAACCATTATGAAAGTATGGTGGTCAAATGCAGCATAATGCGCCATAACAATCACACAATCATCATCTCTAAGTGGGCGTCTATCTAAAACTGGGAAAGTGCACGGGCAGAGAGTTAAATGGCATAGTAAGGGCGGTTGAAACAAGCTGAGAGTAGAGAAGTCGCAGCAGATTACTCTCATGGCAAACAGGAATGAAGGGGAATAGATCAGATAACGGTTGGCAACTTGTTAATGAGACATTCTCTCCCCCAGTGGAGCATGACCCCCTTGGGGCGCAGGATATTACTAGTTTGACCGTTACTTTCAAGGGGGGATACGACAGGTTACACAGGGAAAGGTGGCAAAGCGACGCCCCGATACGGTGGGAATGTGTCTAATCACTGTGGAGAGATAAGGCAAATCGAGGTTATGGAACGGAGTGAGGAGAGAGAGGGAGACGACCGTTTCATAATCGGTTCACTTTCGATTTCAATAAATCCTCGTATGAATGATGCAACTGAAAATCAATAGAACATGGATTCAGAGGTCCTACTCGATCTTTTTAGCTAGTCAAGAAACATTTTGTTTAAGGGGGAATAAAATAGAATTTGTTTTAAAAAATCAAATTATTAATTTATTTTCCACGTACGTGTCAAAAGATTGTTTTTATTTAGCACCCTTATAAGTCTATTATGTATTTCTTCTCATCCGGTGTGCTGAGAGTCCATTATGTAGCCGCATAGGTTTTCGTTATCGGGAGACAGCGAGAGCGATGCTCTCTCAATGTCTATTACTCTCTGGTTGCTCTCGTCGTCTCTTCCTCTCCTCTGTACCTTGTCTCTCGCGGTCTCTTAGAGTACGCAATATTCCAGTATTTAAAGAGCGAACCACAGAGCAGACGACAATATTCTGTTTCAAGACTATTATTGTCCTCTCCTTGAAAAATATTCCCAATTTACCATTATCCCTTCATTTCATAGTCCCATTCCAGTATGCTCATCTACCTCATCGTTCTAGCTTTGGTTGCAATCGTTTGCTATTCCCTTTTCATCAATAGAATCAAAGGTATGATATATTTTCCAGTTCACAGTGAATTCTCCTTACTCACTTAGGTCTCCCTCCTGGCCCGCCTCCCCTCCCGATCATTGGGAACTTCCACCAGTTCGAAGTCGATCTAGACAAGGTTTGATGGTTTCACAAGATTCGAAATATTAAATTGCGTAATTATAGAAATTCGTTGAATGGAAGAAGAAATACGGCAAAGTGTTCACGATTTGGTTGCCTCATCCGACAGTTGTTATCACTGATCACAAAGTAAGTATTATCGGAAACATATTGTGGGAAATTGGATTAGCCATTCTATACTCGTAAACATAATGTTGCACCAATGTGTTATATTGCAGTTTTTACCACTATTAGTTTAGTAAACTCTCAGATAGCAATAGATAATGTGAACAAGTTTAATTTAATTGGATAATTTCAGCTCCTGCAAGAGCACATTGTGAAAGATGGAGAGAAGTTCGCTGATCGAATAAATCCTAAAGAAACTATGGCTTTGGTAGGAGGTGAATTCGGATTGGTATTCAACGACAACAGCATGTGGAGGGTTAGTTTTAAAATTGATTATGATAATGATCAATTCTATGTTGGCACATTCAAAATATTACCCTCGATTAAAAATCTTACAGGAGCAACGCAGATTCGCCCTTCATGCATTGAGAAACGTTGGCTTCAACAATGCAACCATCCTGGTCAGATAGACATGTTGTAAAGTTCCTTTATGAGATAGACTCGACGAATGTGTGAGTCAACTCATTCACTCACTCGTTGTGTGGTTAATCTTTATTTGGTTGCCTTTGTCGATATACTTTTATTCATAATAATTTTAGAACACAGCCGTCGACTACTCACAAGAGATAATCACGAGATGGAAACAACAGGGAGAAGGGAGGAAACCCGTTGATGTTACGATGGGGATTATGGTATGCAAAAAAATTCATATCATATAAGTAGGGACCACAACGTGGGTAGCCGATATTCCACTAGCCGATATTCTACTAAATATATTCAAAGTATCCGCTGAGGTCTCAATAACATCGCCCTTTTTGCCGTTTGTCGATATCTCGTCTCCGAGCTGAGCTAGAGCTCAAAACGTGTGCGCGCCTCTCCCTGTGTGAGAGGGAGCAAAAGCGAGCGAGAGAAAAAGTGGGCGGAGTCTCTCTCATCTCCCCTCTCCAATTCCCCTCCCCACCCCCCGTTCTCATTAGCGCCTCTCCTTACTTTTTCGTCCAATGAAGTCGCTTTTTCGACATTTTATGTGTGTTTAGATTATCCACTCTCTTGTAATAATTGATCGATTCCAAGCGAACTAAGTCCTTCATACACTGAAAACCTGTTTATTGGAGAAAAGAAAAGAGAAATGTTTATCATTGCTAAACAAACAGGATACACATCAATGTGAAAGAAATACCAGTGATATGATTCTACTAAGAATGTGAACAAGAATGTCAGTCAATGCGAACCTATTTTCACAGATAGCGGGGAAAAGATGAGTATATGGGATACGGTAAGTAGTCTGAGGAGACTCAAAAAGGGACATGAATCGATTGGAAAACAGAAGAGGGGGGCGCGAAATATGTCTCCTGAGATGGATAAAAGTAAATTCATGACTGTTAGACAACGTCGATAGTGATCTTTCTCGAATTGGTACGATAGACAGGAATATCGATTGAACGATTCTGATAACTCTACCCTTCTATTATAGCTCTCTAAACCAAATCTGCTAGGTAGTATCTTGTGATGCGAGTGGTTTCTTTACTTCTTTCTCGATTTTGAAAACCTTACGGTCAGATCTCGGTCTACGGGTCCATCTCTGAAGCCGAACTGAAACATAACTCTTCAGGTGAAAATCGCGATGAAATCAACATCACGACCAATAGAAAGAATGGACAAACGAATGGCGATCAACATTGTGACAAAAACAAAATATTGAAAGTAAAAGAAAAGGGAAAACAATCAGTACAATGAAATTCAAATTTGAATAAAATAGTCCGAGGCAATCATTTCGATGCCGACTTGGCTGTAACTGGCACATGTATCGCGCATTTGAAGGCTCGTAGTCGTTTATTCGATGCAAATTGAATTTATTTTTCAAAGTGAAATAACAATTCAGGAAATTGATTATTTCTTTATTTTTTTGTCATAACTTGACCGCATAGACCATATTTGCAAATTACTCCGTGCGCACGCTGCAATTCTCTCTACAAATGCTCTAATCGCCTCCTCGTGCCCATTCTTTCCAGATTTTGACCTATTTAGAGTGGACGGATCATGATGCGCAAGCCATATCTTGTGTAGCTTTACAGTAGCTCTCGAATGACTCCTTGAACGCGCAATTTGATAGAGAATGAACAATGTTATTCGACATTCGCGCCTCTCCTCTCTCTCACACGACGCCCGGTGTGGGCGGAGCCGGTGGCCCCTATATGATATAAGCTGAAAATTATCAAGGTGCGTAAATAGCAAATAGTTCACCGAGTTCACCGAACATAAGTAAACAAAGAGTAAAAAAATCTACTATAAAATGGTTAAACTTAAAATAAAATATATAAATGCAAATAATAATTTTGCAGGTGGGAGTGTCCAACATCATCTGGCAGCAGACCTTTGGTCGCACTCTTCAATATGACGATCCCGTCATCGAACAAGTCAAAGACGTCTCCCAGGAGGTATGTACAATTGTTTCCTGTTTTGGCAGTTTAGGCGAGAAAAACAATTAATTTTTTTTGAGAAGTTGTTGTTGAGAGGCTATCGAATCACATTTCGCATCTTGTCTTGTCACCTTTTATCATAATGTGTGAACATTTCAGCTCATAGCTAAGGTGGGATACCCAGCCGTCTTCCTAATTGAGCTTTTCCCTTTCATTCGTAAATTCGACGCACTCTTCGGATCTCCTATCAAGGCGATGGTCGACGTCAACGACAGATTCATGGCACTTCTCGACAAGGCAATTTATTTATATTTAAAACAAATTTATAGATAAAAGTTCCAACGAAAAACTCTCAGGAGCTCAAGCTCGTGGAGAAACATTTCAACGAAGACGAGGCTCCCAAATGTTATGCCGATGCTTTCATTGGAGAAATGAAAAGAAGAGAAGCGAAAGGAGAAGAACTAGGTTGCTATTTGCTATGCTTTTTTTTTTTTTTTTGCTATTTTATGCTATTTGCTATGCTATATGCTATGCTATTCAGCTATTTTCAATAGTCTCCTACTTGCCTTACACTTGTTAGGCAAGTGATTATAATGTTATTTACCCCTCATTAACAGGGTCGTTCACTCACCAGCAACTTGTTGTGGCTTGCTACGATATGTGGACAGCGGGCTTCGAAACGACTGTGACAACACTCAGATTCATGATCCATTACATGGTGAGTCTATTCGTTTCATGAAATTGACTGCATTGTAACATTTCATCTCGAATTTCCCTTTTTTATTCATAAAACCCTTCTCTTTTGCAGATCAATAACCCCGAGGCACAGCAAAAAGCACAACGCGAAATTGATGAGCATATCGGGAAACGAGTAAGTTAAAAATAATGGTCTGAAAAAAATATATTTATAGAATATTATTTAAATGTGAAAATATTTATTTTCAGGCTATACAGATGGAAGACCAGAAGGCTCTTCCTTACTGTAACGCTATTATTCAGGTCAATATTTATCATTTATTCAAGGAACACTTTTGACATGATATATCATGTATACATTTGATTGATCATGCTCAAATTATTTCAACGTACACGGAATTCTATTGAAGTAATTCATTTGCAGGAGGTGCAGAGATTGGCCAATATTGTCACAACCAATTTCACCCGAAAAGTCACTGCGCCAGTCAACATTGAAGGTAAATAGACGAGCAATAAATCAATATAAATCAATAAATATGCCCAGGTTACGATATTCCCGTCGGGACTGGAGTAATTCCCGAATTTAACGTCGTTCATTTGGACGAGAATGAGTATGAAAGGCCCGATTTCTTCTTCCCTGAGAGACATATCGATGATAAGGGAGAATTCGTCAAGGTTTGCTCTTGTTTTGTAAAATCCATTTTACCTTTCATGCTTTGAAATTTCCGTCTGAATATGAATTTAAACGAAATACTTTCTCGACATTTTCTTCGAATGAGCCGCTCCAGCATATTTTTTTGATTGCAGGACCTTTGCAGGACATTACTCCCTTCTCAGTAGGAAAACGATCGTGTTTGGGAGAGGGACTGGCAAGAATGGAATTATTCCTCTACTTCACAAGTTTTATCCAACATCTCACCTTCTCTTCTCCCACCAAAGTTCCTCCACCATTGAATGTTCGCGTTTCCTTCACTCGTAGTCCAAGTCCATACAAAGTCATCATTGAGAGTAGAGATTGAAGGATATTCAACCTGTAACGTGCATTTATCAAGTAGTACCACATTTCCCATCTTCTGCGGGTGTCTAATAAAGAATACTCAAGTGTTTTATAATGGCAATAATGAAAGATTCTGCCTTGAGTTGATTTTGTCGTATTTATCATTGATGACAATTCAGCGAACATTTTTTATTGCTTTTTTCGATCACCAGATGATTAGTTTAAGATATAAAATTTTCCCGTTTGCACTGCGGCATAAATTTAGAATTAATTAACACATTATAAAAAATCTTTCTGGTTAATTAACCTTTATAATTGTATCTATAATGTATTGGAACTCTCGTGGAACCTTTTATCTTTCTTGTGTTAGAGAGTTTCCTTTTTTGCGTGTTCAAATAAATTCTATTTTCTTTATCCAGTCGAAGAAATCTGCAAATTCGATTTGTCAATAATTTTTTGTCGTCCGAATCCATTATTCACTTCAACACTGAGAAAAGTGGACAAATATTGCTCTTTCCCTTGGTATGTTATTTGATATACCCTAAAGCCATCCCTTTCCCCATTTCCGCTTCTTAAAAAGAAATAGATGGAGGGGGCTCTCCGGTTAAATAATCACCGGCTAAAAGGGAAATAGCAGAGTTCATCAATGATTCGAGTGATGAACGTTAGTTTTGTAGTCACATACGTTTTCGGTATCGACAGACGGATAGAGAAAGACACTCTCTTCTCCCTCCAAACTCTCTCGCTCCCTTGCTCGTCTCTTTCTCTTGCCTTTTCCATATCATTCGCACTTGTAGCACACTATCTCCCTCGTATTTATAGAGCCGACCACACAACAGCAGACGCCATTTTGCGGTGGGAACAAAACTATCTGTTAATTGAGATTTTCCCGGATTCGTTTACTATTTTCTTGTTTCAGAATGATCCTTTACCTCATTATTCTTGCCATAGTGGCAATCGTTTGTTATTCGATGTTCATCAATCGAATCATAGGTGAGGTTTATTTATTTAATTTGAAAATTGACATGATGTTACCATCTAGGTTTGCCTCCCGGTCCTCCACCTCTTCCACTAATCGGCAACTTCCATCAATTCGAAGTCGATCTTGATAAGGTGCGAAATGTTAAATGTTGGCAAGTTGTAATTTGTGATAGCAGAAATTTTTCGGATGGAAGAAGAAATACGGCAAAGTGTTTACAATTTGGATGCCTCATCCAACAGTTGTGATCACTGACCACAAAGTAAGCGTTCTCTTATCACATCTTATATCACATGTTTTTTCACTATAATTATTGAGTAATCTAAGAATTCTGTTTAGCTCCTGCAAGAGCACATTGTGAAGGACGGAGATAAATTCGCAGATCGAATTAACCCAAAAGAAATGATGACTTCTTTGGTAGGAGGAGAACTCGGATTGGTATTCAATGATAACAATATGTGGAGGGTAAGATACTATACTTACAGTATGTTACGTTTATGAAACCATATTATTATTTAGGTTTTTGAAACTATTGTTTTTTAAACAGTAATTCACAGGAACAGCGCCGATTTGCCCTTCACGCACTGCGAAATGTCGGATTCAACAATGCGACAATACAGGTAAATACGGAAAATTGGTCAAAACGTTGATATTGTTGATATTACCTTGGTATTGATGGTGTTGATTGCATTGTCTAACAATAAGTGCAAAAGTTTGTCCCAGAACACGGCGATCGACTACTCACAAGAGATAATTTCGAGATGGAAACAACAGGGCGAAGGGAGGAAACCAGTCGATGTTACCATGGGACTCATGGTAAACATTTATTCTATTTATTTTTAAAGCTGTGTAAACACTAAACTCGTTCTTCACGTAAAGTGAGCGTGTTTCAAAACAAAAAATATTTAAAATTGTACAGGTGGGAGTGTCCAACATAATCTGGCAACAAACATTCGGTCGCACTCTTCAATATGACGATCCTCTTATTGAAGTAGTCAAGAACATCGCACAGGAAGTAAATCAGTTACTTTGCTTTTGTCCTTACTACTATTTTTATAATTTCCTAATTTTAATATTTTATTTTATTTTATGTTGTCTCAAATATTTAATAAATATATAAAACTAAGAACATTTCAGCTCGTGGTCCAAATGGCGCATCCAGCAGTTTTCGCGATGGAACTCTTTCCCATTATTCGGAAGTTCGACGGAATCATCGGATCTCCAATCAAGAAAATGATCGAGATCAACGACAAGATTCTGGATCTCTTGGATAAAGTAATTTCTAAATTTATATTTTTATTTATTACGAATTGTTTCTCAAATCTTAAGAGTGATAGTGAGAAGATCATTTATCATTGTGCATAATTGGCTCTTCAGGAACTCACACTAGTCGAGAAACATTTCAACGAAGACGAGGCTCCAAAATGTTATGCCGATGCTTTCATTGGAGAAATGAAAAGAAGAGAAGCGAAAGGAGAAGAACTCGGTTGGTTGATTAACAAATTAATTTAAATCTTTAAAGAAATAAAAAAAATCCTGTATTATCGCAGGAACCTTCACTCATCAACAACTTGTCGTTGCTTGTTACGATATTTGGACTGCGGGTTTCGAAACGACTGTAACAACTCTTAGATTCTTGATTCATTACATGGTGAGCTGATCCGTTTCACAATTGGCTCATATTTTCAGTAGATGCCCCCAGTTCTTTAATTATTCCGTCGTAAATATTGGCCATACGAATTTATAAAATAGCTTATTTTGTTTTCAGATAAATCACCCAGAAGTTCAGCTGAAAGCCCAACGGGAAATCGATGAACACACCGGAAAACGAGTAAGTATCGAATTGAAAAATCGAGAATCGTGAAATGATTTGTTTTCCAGTCGATACAGATGGATGACCAGAAGGTTCTGCACTATTGCAATGCGATTATTCAGGTAAGTGCTAATTCTGCACTTTCATTTTTCTTGATTCCCGAAAGAATTTTTCATTTATTTGTTTCATTTATTCCGCCAAAGGATCTCATACAAGTATAAATATCTTATCAGGAGGTGCAGAGGCTAGCAAACATTGTCACTATCAATTTCACTCGTAAAGTCAGTGCGCCTGTTAAAATTGAAGGTACGGCGAAAAAAGTTGACAATTATACCATAAGATTTGCCCTCAGGTTATGATATTCCTGTTGGGACCGGAGTGATTCCCGAATTTTCGATCGTCCATCTGGACAAAAATGAATACGAAAGACCCGATTTCTTCTGCCCTGAGAGGCATATCGATGAGAACGGAGAATTCATAAAGGTTTGCTTGCTTATTGAAATTTATTGTAGTTTATAGTATCTGATAATTATGTTAGAGATTTTGCCAAATAATCATTTCATATTTTCTTTTGTATTCGCTTAATTAAAACAATTTATTACAGGACTCCCGCATAACTCCCTTCTCAGTGGGAAAACGATCGTGTTTGGGAGAGGGACTGGCAAGAATGGAATTATTCCTCTACTTCACAAGTTTTATCCAACATCTTACTTTCTCTTCCCCTTCCAAAGTTCCGCCATCATTGAATTTGCAAATAACTTTCACTAGGTCCCCTGGTCCATACAAAGTTATCGTTGATGGTAGAGAATAATGGCACGAATATTTTACCGAAGTTTGTAATTTATGAGTTCTTTCACTTTCTTCTGCTGGTCTAATCTCGAATAAAGAATGTTCAAATTTAATTTACGAACTGATTATAGCATTTGACCATCCTTGTGGACGTGCAACAAGGGTTGAATAACAGAATTCTGAAATACATATAATTGTTACCCTCGTGGGCCATTTCAGTGTTATTTTGTGTTTCGAGTTGTCAATGTCCACCTTGTAGTCATATAGGTTAGCGTTATCGGCAGACGACTAGAAAACCTGACTCTCTTCGATCGCCACACTCTCTCGTCCCTCTCGTCGTCTCTTCCTTTCTCATTCTCCCTGTTTCACACTCCATTCTAGCGTGCAATCTCCCCATATTTATAGCGCCGACCAGGCAAGAAACAACACAATTTCGCGAGTGTTGATTCGCTAATATTTTGACCCAAAACATATTTATTTTTTGTTGTCATTCAGAATGATTCTCTATTGCATCGTTCTGGCAATCGTCGCACTAATTTGCTACTCGTTATTCATCAACCGAATCAAAGGTGCGTGTTTTCTTCAAACGCTGAGACGAATTTGGTCGGAGAACGGATCCCTCAAGTTACGGATCCTTTTCCAACCATCTCATTCCACGCCCTCCCTCACTCCGAAGCGACGGTTCGGCGAACCCTTTTCTAAGAATCGTATCCTTGAAGAATAGTTCTCGTAGCAAATTGTTCTCTGTGAACTCTGTGTCCAAAAATTCCGAAATGTGCATGAATGAGAAATGCCAGGTCTCCCTCCCGGCCCTCCGCCTTTGCCATTAATTGGAAACTTCCACCAATTTGACGTCGATCTGGACAAGGTGTGATTTTTTTTAAATATGTAAATATTTTTATTTGTTTGAAAAATCTTCTAATCGCAGAAATTCTTCGAATGGAAGAAGAAATACGGCAAAGTGTTCACAATTTGGATGCCTCATCCGACAGTTGTTATCACTGATCACAAGGTGAGTCTTATCAGAAGAGATTCGTACGCAGGAAACTGTGAACAAACATGTTAAATTTGCTCTTCTTCACCACTTTTCAGAATTTTTAAATTGAAAATATAAGGAAAATTGTTGTAGCTCCTGCAAGATCACATCGTCAAAGATGGCGATAAATTCGCTGATCGAATCAATCCCAAAGTGCTGATGAAAACGCTCGTTGGAGGAGAGTTCGGACTAGTTTTCAACGATAATGACATGTGGAGGGTGAGCTTTTTTCCGAATGTGTAAACTAACTCCAAAAATTTTTCACTGGTCTCAAAGAGTCGTAATATTTTCACAATCTCTTTCCCGTTTTGATGAAAATTATACTATTTAATTTGGCGAAAATTAAGCAAAATGTTTTCACTCACAGGAACAGCGTAGATTTGCTCTTCACGCGCTGCGAAATGTCGGATTCAACAATGAAACTATCCAGGTAAACTTTTTACAGCCGTCGTAAATTATTCACAAATGAGGGTATAATGAGGGTACAAATGACAAACAAATGAACACTCGGATAGAACAGAAATAAATCTAATTCCAGAACACGGCGATCGACTACTCACAAGAGTTAATTTCGAGATGGAAACAACAGGGCGAAGGGAAGAAACCAGTCGATGTTACGACGGGAATTATGGTAACTTCTTCCATAGATTTCAAAATTCAAAAAAAATATTATTTTACTTTTCATTCGCACGTAATTATATTGTCAGGTGGGAGTGTCCAACATCATCTGGCATCAGACCTTTGGTCGCACTCTTAAATACGATGATCCGCTAATCGAGCGAGTCAAACAAACTGTGCAGGAGGTTTTTTTTTTTTATAAATTATAAATCTTTCGTTGGGTTACTCATTTTTTGTTCATACCGAACTCACACTCCTTGTTGTTGTTTGTGATGTTCCTTGTTGTGAAAATACGATGTTCGTTAACTGTGAAAGCGCATACGACATATTACTATATTATGACGCTGTGACAATAGCAAGGCTCAAATAAGTTGACAATTTAAGGGGATGGAGTCGATGGCACATCCGGCAGTGTTTGCGTTAGAACTCTTCCCATTTATTCACAAGATCGACAAACTTCTCGGATCTCCCATCAAAGCAATGATCGATGCAAATGATGCGTTTCTCGAGCTTTTGGACCAGGTGATTAATGATTGCTTAATTTATTTATTGTTTAAAACTCTAGGAAAGAAAGAAGTATTGATTATAACTCAAATAGGAAGCAACGCCAATTTTCAGGAACTCAAACTAGTCGAGAAACATTTCAACGAAGACGAGGCTCCCAAATGTTATGCCGACGCTTTCATTGAGGAAATGAAAAGAAGAAATGCGAAAGGAGAAGAACTAGGTTTGTATTAATCTTTACTTAAATTAGGCCAACAGTCACGAAAAAAGACAAAAAATAGAAAAGAAAATATTTTCAATAGACACTAACACTCCTTAAATGTTTGCCGTCAGGAAAATTAAAATAATGTTCACATTTACAGGGTCATTTACTCATCAACAACTTGTCGTTGCTTGCTACGATATGTGGACTGCGGGTTTCGAAACTACTGTGACAACACTCAGATTTGCCATACACTATATGGTCAGTATCTGTTTAAAAAAGAATCTAATTTGCATTTAAACTCAAAGAATAATCTATCGCAGATCAATCACCCCGAAGTGCAGTTGAAAGCACAACGCGAAATCGATGAGAACATAGGGAAACGAGTAAGTTCGAAACTTCGAGAATCGAGAATTGACTTATTTTTCAGTCGATCCAAATGGAAGACCAGAAGGTTCTCCACTATTGCAACGCCATCATTCAAGTGAATATCTAAATTTATGCATTAAAGAGATTTTAAAAAATAGATTCAAACATGATCGATTCATTTAAATTTTCCAGGAGGTGCAGAGACTGGCCAACATTGTTACCATAAATTTCACTCGTAAAGTCAGTGCGCCTGTCAACATTGAAGGTGATTAATAAACAATCAATATCAATCAATAAATGTACCTAGGCTACGATATTCCTGTCGGGACCGGAGTGATTCCTGAGTTTTCGATCGTCCATTTGGATGAGAATGAATTTGAAAGACCCGATTTTTTCTGCCCTGAGAGGCATATCGATGAGAATGGAGAATTCATCAAGGTTTGTTTTCTTTAAAGAAGTTATTGTTTATTTATGTCTATTAATAATTACGTTAGATATTTTGTAGCATAAAAATTCCATGCTCTCAATTGTATTTGTTTAATTAGACAAATTACTTAGAAAACACTTTTGCAGGACCCCCGCATAACTCCCTTCTCAGTGGGAAAACGATCGTGTTTGGGAGAGGGACTGGCAAGAATGGAATTATTCCTTTATTTCACAAGTTTCATTCAACATCTCACTTTCTCTTCCCCTTCTAAAGTTCCGCCATCATTGAATTTGCAAATAACTTTCACTCGGTCTCCAGGTCCTTTCAAGGTTGTCATTGACAGGAGAGACTGACAGTAGAGAGAAAGTCAACGAATAAAACGGTTGATGAGTATGATCGGTTTGTGTGCATTACAACCCATTCTAACAATTGAACCATTACAATGCATTACTCAAACACTGCACAGCTGTTATATCCTCAACCAACAAACATAAAACTTGAACATCATTTAACATTATCCAAGGGACCACTAAGAGTGGTTTCCTGTGCCAAAGAAGTACAAAGGGGCCTCTGACAGTTGTACTTCGAACCAAAGAAGTGCAGAATGCAATAAAAACAAATTTCTGTGTTGCGAAGGGGTTGTGTTGTAGAACAAACACTCAATCAATTGTCAAACGACACATTTATATAAAATGGGATCTATCTTCAGTCGTTTTCTCTTCACTGAAGCTGCGATTCAATCGATTGAGCGGTGCTTGCATTAGAGAGAACAGAAGGGCCGGCTGAAAAAATCGACAATTGTAAAGTTCAAGGCATGGGAAAATGGACGCTGGAAATTTTGTTAGAAATCAATACCGATGGACTGAGCAGTGCTGGCTCCACTAGTCGAGGCATCGGACTGACCAGCTGAAATAATCGATTTATTGATGAACAACTAATTAGTTAATTACGTTTAGTCGAGGGACAATCGGAGGAGATGCGAGAGGTGCGACCAGAGTGATACGAAGAGGAAGAAGAGGAGACGACAGTAGGCTTCCTGAATAGATTACGGTAATGGATACTGTAGAATACAGTATCCCCGGGGATATTCTTGGCGAGACTCCTCACTTCTTGTTGGCCACTTTGACTCGAGTCTGGGGAAGAGTCGTCTCGGCGGATGACTGCAATGGATTACTGTAGTCTCAGTTGAATTGATCTTTGATCTCTTTCTCGCGACGTCATCACTATCTCACCCCATTGGACAGCTGAGCTCTGATGCGACCGAGGAATTCAGTCATAGATTCGCACATCTTATCGATCTCAGCCTGAAATTGAATACCGTACTCATCGATTGCATCATCACTATGCAATCTCCCCACCTTGGTGATTGGATCTTCGTTAGTGATGGCGGGAAGGCACGAAACAGCAGAAAGAGAGCGAATAGCCGAGGCAAGATGCTCTACCGACTGAAATTACGTCATCATTATGTAATCATCACAATGCAACTCACCAGTCGATAATTCTCAACCAATTCGACAGTTCCATACACAGATCCTCTCGATTTCGCTCCCTCTCCAGCATTTTGAAGTCTTCCCAATTTGTCACTCACAACACGTTCCAATTCCTTCACAGAATCCAGCTGGAATAATAACGCCATCACTAGTCGAGTGTGTCGTTATCACTAGGCAATCTCACATTTCTTTCCATTCCCGCGAGTCTCTTAGCGTCTTTCTTCACTTCGATTGATTTGGCAGCGAATTGTTTGTCTCCCTCCTCCATATGAGCGATCTGTAATAGAAAAGTCGATAAACGATCGATAATTCATTTTATTTGGAAGTGGAGGTTTACTGAATTAGGGATGTGGCTTCGCCAAACCCGTCTCGTGCAAACTCCTCCTTCTTATCTTACCTTCTTGCTCACACTCGATGAATTGACACTGCGGCGACTCGAACCGGAGCGACTACGGTTGCTGTAAAGAGAGGATGATGGTATTGCGTAGCGATGACGTCATCGCTCTTTTGCATAGGGATGATGCAATCACCTCGATACACTTCTAGTGCTTCCTCCTGTTTTCTTCTTCCATGTGAGTGCCGATGATAATTCTCCCTCCTTCAGATCCTTCAGAATGGCCAGAACTCTGAAGTGAACTTTGATCTACCGTAATCCTACAGTATCCCTCCACTCACTCCTTTGCAATACTCTTCTGCTCAGCAATAACTCGTTCGTCCCACAGTTGTTCCATGGCGTCCATCTTCTCATTCAACTATAATGTTACGGTAACACCATATTTATTGGCACGGAGCCAAGTCTTCCAATTTATGCCGTCATCACTGGTACACTGTTCACTGGTACGGTATCGGCTAGGTGGATTACTGTAGTGGCTCCGGGCATTATCCATTGATGACGTCATACAGTATCACTACAGTATACCGTTGAGATAGTAAGAGCGGCCTTCTTTCTCGACAGATCAATACGGTTCTTCAGTCCATAGGCGTAGGCAGCAACGTCGTCGTTTGCCCTGAATACGGTAGGTTACTGTAATCGATGCACCGTACCCCTGCTACAGTAGCCGCACCCCTCCTTACCGTATCTCCTCTGACAGCTTCTCGATACGCTTGAGTGCACGCGCCAAGTCCCGATCCTCGATCTCCTGGAAAGGAATACGGTAGATGAGGTTTGCCGCAGTAGAAATTCGGAGTAATACGGTCGATGTTAATCGATAACTGAAACGGGCATCGGGGTGGTGTGAACATGCTCTTAATAACGATACGGTCAGTTCCCGATCGATATTAGGGTATACGGTAGATATTCGTTTCCGTACTTCGTATTCGGCGCTGCGAAGAGAAGATTCGTCCGAGATGGCGTCCATCGTCTGTTCCTTTCTGAAATTTATCAGTTATCGATCGAGAAATGGAAAGTCTGGGTACTGTAGCAACAATATTGAATACGGTATCTACCGTACCTCGGTGTGGCGCAGCCACTCCTAAAGCTGAGTTTGTCGAACTGTGAATAGTTCATGTCCGTGATCTGAAATGTGATCTTTGATCTTCTATCAGTGAACATCCGATCGATCTTCGGATTTTGAGACACAGGATCATTAGGTTTAGGATCCCCGGAATCGGGATCTTTAACCTGAGGATCCTATGGATCTTAGAATCGGGGCAAGCTCACCTTAGTCCCCGCCCTGGAGAGGAGGCGACCGCGCACGATGGGGTAGAAAGTGGAAAGTGGATGGAGAAGAGGAAAAGAAGGGCGAAATGGAGAAGAAAGTGATGTGATTAACAACATTTGCGAGTCAAATCAGATTAGTCTCTCTAAATGAAAGAGGCTTATCTTCTTGTGTCGTTTTAATCACCTTTATTAGGGAAAATCGATTTTAACGAACCGCTGAACATGGGAAGTGTCACGTGTGTCAAAGTTGGAAAGAAAATTGTTTTAAGTTAAAACTTTGACGTCGATCAATTATACACAAAAAATGATTTCACGAAATAGAAATTGATGAAGCACATGAAGGGGCTATCAGAATATGCGAAATCAACATCTGGTCAATTGTTGCTGTACGACCGGATCATGCGAACCCACTGTTAGTTTCAATTTGTTTATCATCAACAACACTGCAATTGATTGCCTGCGAAATCACCATTCACTACATATCCGTCGCTTCTAAAGTTTTCGCTTGGTAAACAATCAAAGATACTTTGTCGAGCAGCTGCTCCATATTAATACGGAAATCAACGAATTCATGCTCAGTTTTGAGCGTGGAAAGGGTTTTCTCTAGAAGATCCATAGCATTATCTATCTTGATGTTCTCCGCCTTTATGATCAAAGCCTCAGTTAATTCCGGGGAAATGAAGGAATGATTGTCGCCAATGCTCAATTCCTCTTCAAAATTACTGATGTCGGCGTCTTTGTTCTCATTGAGGAAGGAAGAGGAAGAGTCGGACTCCAATATCTCTTCGTTCAAGGATGGGTAGCTGGACGCAATAGAAGGAGGGTGGTTTCTTGTAGACGCAGACCGTTTCGAGAATCCGCCTGGAATATATCTTTTATTTTGAGACTCGTTAGATGATACTTAGATTATTTTTATCACACATCTTTTCCTGCTATCATGAGTGCATGGTTTACGTGTTTGCAGGCAATTTCACACTTGATAACCTTCACACATGGAGAGTAATGCCGATAGGGACAGACACAGCACCGAGGCAATGCACATTGATTATTCTCGAAGGGCAGGGACTTCTGCAAATCGCGGAACTTATTATATAGACCAATTTTAAAACAGAATATACAGATTCACATTATGTGGTCTTTGCTGATATTTGGAATCTCCTTTTCGTTTTTTCTTTCTCTCTTTCGACCTCTTCCAAGGCCGTGTAATAATAAACAAATTCAACTTCTAAGTGTATATTTCGGTATCTTATTGGTTGCTACCGTACCATGGACTGATTTTCTCGACGGGAAGATCATCTGGAGTAGATAAATAAAGGCCGGAATATAAATTACTTAAATGTACGGTAGATCAAAACACCTCAAGACGATGTCATTCTTGTCCTTGAATTCGCCAGTCACATGTCATTGAAGACAGCCGCGTGGGTGGCCAGATACTGTAGCAGCATTTGTATGGAATGCGAGTTGCAATAAACTCAGTTATCGATTCGAGAGCTGCTACAGTATCTTGCAACTCACTCATTCCACTGTCTGTTGCCCGGCGAGTTCAAGGAGAAGAATAATATCGTCATTGAAAGCGTGAATCTTGTGATACTCTGATCTACCGAAAATCCATTTAAATAAGTTAGATTCACAATCAGTCGTTTCTTGATCTACTCCAGATGATCTACCCCTCGGGAAGAGCAGTCCACGGTACGGTAGCAATCAATAAATGAGATAATTCACAGTCGAAATGGTTGTAATATATTCCACTTCAGCCCAGTCCTTCTCAATTCTCATTGGTCTCACTAATTGTTTCGATATCCGTGTAAGCGCCAGACTATCGATTATTTTGTAAAAGTTACTGATTGAAGCACGTGAAAGATTTATTTTAATTGTGCGCTTGCCGTTCTTTCGGAAATAAGAAGTAACTTCAAGTTGATATGTTTTTATCGCATCTTCTGTATTATCGCAGATTGATGCCCATTCTGGCCGCCGGAGCACCCATCCCCGCCGACCGCTCCTCCCCCAACCACATAGAGAGAGAGTGAGGGGGAGAAGGAGGAGAGACAAATCAGATACGTTTCAGAAAGTTGTGATAGGAACCAGGTCAATGCTCTCAATGGTCACTTTACTCGATGCGATCAAGTACTCCTTCCGCACCGTCCTCCCTTCCTTATCCTGCTATTTACTCGTTCGACCATGATCCATGATTAATCTAAATATGACAATTTCTACATTACAACTGGAATTGTCTTTTCAGACGCATCCCACTTTAAACATCCTATCGATGAAGTCCAAAAATACCTTTTCTCTTAGAGCGACCACTGTAAATTGTTTCCCGTTTGCCAAAAGTTTGAGAGATTTACGCGAAAATGAAATCAAACAAATAAATCAGAAGTGGATCGACCGTGAAGAAACTTACTGAGTTTTTCGGTTCAGACATTGGCTTGTGAAAGCCTAAAAAGTGCAATAATATCAGCACTTGTCATTATGAGCTGCAGAGACCGTAATCTCCAACCTTCCGACTAGAGTTCCGAAAACAAGCGAGCAATCTATAAAATTTTTAAAAAAACGAGGCCTCGTTTACTCCCCTCATTCGAGCCCTTGTTTTCGTCGAGTCGTTGGTGGGGAGAGAATGGGGGTTCGTTGTCCAAACGAGTCTCAAATTTCGCGAGGCCTCGACACATTTCACTTTATGGTCGTAGATTTGAGTGGTTGTTCTGATACCGCCAATGCATGGATAGGTAAACGAGTCCTCATTTTCTCCCCATCAACCTCTCGACGAAAACGATACCGCGTTTTCGCGAAAAGACTCATTTTCGGAGCTCTACTTCTGACCCCAGATGGGAGAAGAGAATATCAGCTTACTTATTCAATTGATAGGCTGATAGGCAAAAGACGAAGAAGTCGAAGAGGAAGGAAAAGAAGGAAACGTGAGGTAGATAACTTATTTATCGGTCATTCTTCTTCATTGATAGAAATATTCCTCGGTTATCTTACCCTAGTAGATTTTTCACGATGTCAGTATGTCGGACTATCGCCACGGAGTAGAGTTATTATGCGCCTACTGCATCAGGCCTGTGAAAAAATCCCACATTCTCTATTTCGCGTGATCTAACCGGCGAGAGTGCTTTTGAAATCAGGAGAGTGGCAGATCTTTGCCCAGACCTGTACTGCATGCGAAATACTGTAGATGAGCGGACGTTGGGTTGTGTGGTCTTAACCCCCCCCCACCCCCTTGTTGCATAACGCATAGTTTCATTTTTGACACACACTATTAATATGTGTTGGAGGCAAGATTCAATCAATTGGATCGAATCGTATTCCTTGGAGACCACTCGTGGATCCACGAAATGCGAAGAGTGAAGCGCCTCTCTGAGGTTCCATTGTACGTGTGAAATTAGAAGAGACGAGGGAAAATTGTATTGAATTGAGGGGAGGCGCATCCCCATCCGAGGAGAGACAAATGAAAATCCTTTGTTCATTGTCTCTCCAACTGAGTCAATTCTGCTACACTATTTTAACTTAATTTAAATAGTTAATTAGAGCTATTGTGGCTGTGAACAAAGATCAATCTGAATGCAATTGCAGTCAAAGTGATCATTTGCCGGGTATAAATACCCTGCTGATCGGTCTTCCCGCCATAACATACTACACTATTACATACATACATACATAACATACATACATAACATATCGTCTTGTTCCCTCTTTTCCCCCTTCTCTATCTTCCCCTTCATCTAAATTGAGGATATGTGAGTTCTTCTCTTTCCAGGACTCTTCTGACCAGCGGAGATTACGGTATCTGAGTTATATCCTCTTGAGTGCCGATCTGATCTCCCTTTTTAGTATCTCACCTGTGAACTATCGATGGCGGACGAAGAGCCCAAAAGGGATAATTCAGTAAGTTTCTTCACGGTCGATCGACAACTGATTTTTTTGTTTGAAATTGTTCACTTTCGCGTCATTCTCACATACTTTTGGCAATTTCGAAACAATTTAGCACGATCGACCGAAAAGAAAGGCACTTCTCGACGGAATAAAAAGAATATCTAAAGTGAGATGCGTTTGCAATTTCAGATCCGATATAAAAATTACTCAATTTCAGATAGATCAAAGTCGGACCAGTCAAAGACGAAAGAAGAGAGGTCAGTCGAAGAAAGATAGAAACTTCAGAAGATCGGCCAAACACCATGCATCGACCGACACGAATGAAGAATTGGTGCGTAATCGAGTACGGTAAGGGGGGGGAGTACTGTAGCGGGGAGCCTACGGTACTCAAGAGAGCACGAAAGAGATGTTGGACACAAATTTGGAGAGAGAACGATAGACATTTCAGTTGCGGTAGTGGAGAGAGTATGATAAGGATGTGGAATACGGTAATGGAAAGAGTACGGTAGGTATCTGGGACACGGTATTTGAGAGTGTGCAGTAGGGCGCTGGGATAAGGTAGGTAGTTGAGCGAGAACGGTAGGTAGCTGGGATACGGTAATGGAGAGAGTACGGTAGGGATCTGGTATATGGAAGCGTATAGAGTGTGCTAAGTATCTGGATACGGTAATGAGGGATTACGGTAGGTATCTCAGGGTACGGTAGTAAGAGATGCGATTTGGATTTATGATACGGTAGTAGTGGGTAGTAGTATAGTATAGATCTGGGAAACGGTAGTCGAAAGAGAGAGTACGGTAAGGATCTGGGATACGCTATTGGGGAAAGGATACGGTAGGGATAAGGGATACGGGTATCTCATCGAGCTACGACTGATTATTCGCATGATGATACAAAAGCCTGAAAAAAAATCATTAGTGATATTCTGAACAGTAGCTCTCGCCATATTAATATATTAATGTTAAATTACAGACCAGTCGCTCTCGATCGCCTCTGCCGCGTGGTCGGATCGATGGTGGAAAACAAGATGAGGTCAGTTGTTGATTCAATCGATTAGATCCTGTATCGATTCTCGCATTTTAAGACTCGTCGCGATTCGATTGATGATGCGCTGGGAGTTGGAACGGGCGGCCTGGACGGCATGGAAATGAACGGAGAGGTGAGAAATGGAGCCTTCAAGTCGGCGCAGCTCAGATCTACGCCAAATGAGAGACTGGCCAAAAACATCGTCAGAATCAATGCGGGAGAGAGTACTGTGTAGAAAAGCGTACGCGGAAAATACAAACTACTGTAGTGGACAACGGTGTATAGCTTGGATACGGTAGTCGTTGGTATTACGGTGTGGATCTTGGCTTCTGTAATGTAGAGAGTACGGCAGGGAAGAGGATTCGGTAGTCGAAAGAAAGAGAGTACGGTAGGGATCAGAGATACGGTATGGATCTGGAATACGGTAGTGTAGTGTAGACAGTATGATATGTTTCTGGAGCACGGTAGTAGGGGGATTACGGTAAGGGACTGGGATACTGTAGGTAAGAGGAAACGGTAAGTGTTTGGAATGCGGCGGCGGAGAGAGTACGGCATGTATCTGGGGTACGGTAGCGGATAGACTACGCTTGGTATCTGGCATACGGTAGTGGAGGAATACGGTAGTGGGTAGATTATGGTGGATTTCAGGAATACGGTAGAGGGGAGAGTATTATAGGTATCTGAGATGTGGTAGTGGAGAGAGTACGGTAGGTAGATAGGATACGGTAGTGGCAAGATTACGGTATGGATCTGTAATACTGTATTGGAGAGAGGTTACGTCGAGCTACGATTGATGATACACAAGATAATGCAAAGTCTGAAATATAGTTTCTAAATAGTAACTGTATAAATGTTTATATATTAATGTTAAATTACAGACCAGTCGCTCTCGATCGCCTCTGCCGCGTGGTCGGATCGATGGTGGAAAACAAGATGAGGTCAGTTGTTGATTCAATCGATCAGATCCTGTATCGATTCTCGCATTTTAAGACTCGTCGCGATTCGATTGATGATGCGCTGGGAGTTGGAACGGGCGGCCTGGACGGCATGGAAATGAACGGAGAGGTGAGAAATGGAGCCTTCAAGTCGGCGCAGCTCAGATCTACGCCAAATGAGAGACTGGCCAAAAACATCGTCAGAATCAATGCGGGAGAGAGTACTGTGTAGAAAAGCGTACGCGGAAAAAACAAACATAGATGTAGGATACGGTAGAGGGAGATACAGTACTCTCACGAGAATAACGGACCTCATACTCATATAGATTACCGATTCCATACTTCGCCAATCCTGTGGAAATACTCTTGATCTCATCATACTGTAACTCGCATGTCATCTTCTCCCACTCATGATAGCTTATTGGACGCATCAGCAATCCTCTCAAATTATTCAATAGCGACTCTTTTTGGTGATCTACTCGATCACTCCTCTCATCATCATTGATCCACCTCATCAATCGAGCCGTTCGCTCTGTTATTGTCGTGCTCCACTCGTGATGGGATAGTTTCCTTTCAAAACATTATAACCATGCAATGACAGAGCGAGACAGAGAAGTTTTGAGTCACTTCTCTGTCTCGCTCATCACCTATGCCACATGCAAATCCACCATGATTTGACTTAGACACGTCAGCTTTTGGCCTCACAAATTGATCTCTGATCTTTGGTTCCACAGCATAATCAATGTCCTCATTGAAACGGACTCGTTTATGGGCTCCCTTCGAGTCTACACATACATTCTTCGTGCCAGAGACTCCAACTTGAGCTCTTGACAGTACAGTACTACCTCCACCGTAGTCTCCAATCAATATTCCTGAATAATTGCTCATCTCACGCGATGGACTTTGATCTCTGCACCTCCATGGTCAGATTGATCTTTGGACTCAGTGCCCTCCACGGCCGACTGGTCTCTGGACTCGGCGCATATTCAACCAACCGGTCTCTTCCATCAGTGCCCCTCTTGGCCGACTGATCTTTGATCTCTGAATGATCTTTGGACTCAGTGCCCACCTTGGCCGACTGGTCTCTGAACTCGGTGCCCACCTCGGCCAACCGGTCCCTTGGTTCAGCGCCCACCGTGGCTAACTGACCATTCATCCTTGGACTCAGTGCCCTCCTTGGCTGACTGGTCTCTTGACGCGGTGCCCACCGTGGCCGACCGGTCTCTTGGTTCAGTGCCCACCGTGGCTTACTGACCTTCTCTGCCCACCGTGGCATCAACACCTCATTCGCCCACCGTGGCATTATCACCTGATCGGGCATCACCCTCCGATCGATATTCGTCATAACAGCCCCGGGCTGTGACGTCACACATTGAGTAGTGCCACGTATGCACTCTACTCTGCCCGTGGTACACGTCCCACTACGGCAAAAGTCCATCCCGGGTTTAATCCGTTCTAACCCTCCGGATTCCCACTCACGATCACACGGATCCATCCACGTGGCAGGCAACTCCTCTGCTCGACGCGCGGTCCAATCGGCCCTCTCGGATCTCCTTGTCCTCTCTGGCCACGCCGATCTCCTCTCGCCAGCCTTCAGGTGATCGATATCTGCAGTGGGGGTAGATACACTCAACCAGGTCCCCACGAAGGTTTCCCGAGGTTTACACTACACCCCTCCAAACTACACAACTTCCACGTGTCCTCACTACAGTTCGGTCGGTTCGGCCCCCAAGTTAGACAAGATGAGTACTAGAAGCACCCAGGATTTGACTGTTTAGTGAGAACACTAGGTAGAATGGCCTTGGAAGTGTGAGAATAGGACAAGGTGAGTGGTTAATATGAGTGATTTATCTACCGTAACCCGAGATACCTGATACCGCAACAAACGACAAAGTAACGAGAGAAGACGATCTCCCGGAGCCAGCCGCTCCTCACGCAGACACGAACTAGACTAATGTTACCTAATCAAAGACACAATGCAAAACGATTCTATGTAAATGTGAAATGCTAATGAAATGTTAATCCTAGTGTTATCTCACGTAGACTGGGTAGACGTCGCGTAGTCAAAATGTAGATGACGATGGACGATGATCAGAGATCAGCGTCAATGCTAATCAATATAGTTACCGTAATCACCGTATCCGACTACACTATTGTGGCATTGCAGATGGAGCTATTCAGTCGATACTGAGTTCTATTGGCCCCGCAGACTACTTCAAACTTAATGTGGGTTAATGCGCGCTGCTGGTGAAAATGTTCATTTGGTTTCAGGAAAGAGTCGTGACAGCTACAGTTGAAAGCAGTGATGATGCATCTCGTCTCTACCAGTTCTTTTCGGCAATAGTCATAAACGATTTCAAAGTTGAAATCATCATGTCATGGTATGATTTTCGTCGAAATTAAGAGATTTTATGCAGCGTATTTCAGAGTATCTTCAACCTATTCGTGGTGAAGTTACCGCACAACTAACAAGGCAATACATCCTTCCCTTTCGATAAAAGTGGAAGAAAATATGCGAAATGCAAAACACAAAAAGATTAAATTGAATTGAATATTACATTTCACTTTCATTTAACGGGAGAAATACCCCTAGAAAACACCCAGAGATTGACCTCTCCTCCTCTTCGAGAGGGAACAGACAGGGAAGTGATCAGAAAAGAGAGAGAGATTGCGGAATCGAGGAGGGGCGAGAGATGCGAGAGGAGAAGAGAGTCAGTAGATCAAAGAGAGTGCGAGAGAGGAGTGGTGACCTCGCACCCAGGGAATCACACTAGTCCGAAAAAGGGATGGAATAGTTTGTCTTTTCGTTGCGAGACCCTCAAATTTCGCGCGAATTCAAACATGGGGTAACTCTCCCTTTAATATCAGGAACAGCGTCGATTTGCTCTCCACGCATTGAGAAATGTCGGATTCAACAATGTGACCATGCAGGCAATTCAAACTTTTTTTCGAAATAATTTCCAATTTGTCGACTTTCAGAACACAGCTATCGATTAATCGCAGGAAATAATTTCAAGATGGAAACAACAGGGAGAAGGGAAGAAACCAGTCGATGTTACCATGGGAATCATGGTACGGTATATCCATCGAATGATTTAATCAATGAAAGAAATCGTTAGCTGATTTCAGGTGGGCGTGGCCAATATAATCTGGCAGCAGACATTCGGTCGCACTCTCGACTATGATGATCCGTTGTTTCGGCAAGTGCGAACTCTCACTCAGGAGGTATTCATTAATGCTTTACTTAGTAATTAGTTAGTTTTCAACTAAACAAATATATTTATGCTTTTTCTCCGAAATCATCAGGATGCAATACCAATTCAGCTCGTAATAACGTGGTCTCATCCGGTTGTCCAAGCACTCGATCTCATCCCTTCACTTCGACGTTTCGATTGGCTCTTTGGAAATCCGATAAAAGAGTTGACAAAGAACAATGACTCCTTCCTGGAATTGCTAGACAAGGTTTACTAATTTTGTGTAACTCAATGATTCAACTCTGGAATGTCTGATGTTGAGTGGTCAAAATAATACTTTAGCTCTGTGATCGAAAGGCTGCTAAGTCCAAATAACATCCTGGAAGTGGACGATTTCGCAGGAATTGCAATTGGTTCTCAAGGATTTGCACGAAGACGAAGCTCCAAAGTGTTTCGCTGACGCTTTCATCGAAATGAAGAGAAGAGAAACGAGTGGAGAGGAAATGGGGACGATTATCGTTTCATTTTTATCACCGAATATTGACATGAAAGAGTTTACTACAATCGCATTCAAACTAATAAACAAAAAACAGCTATGAGCACTGAAAATCAAAAGAAAAGACGATTGGGTGTTGTATCGAGTGTCATGTGCATCCCATTCGTTTCCTTTATAAATAACTTAAAATCATTAGCAGGTTCCTTCACTCATCAACAACTCGTCGCTTCCTGATACGATCTGTGGACTGCGGGATTCGAAACTGTAGTGACAACCATGAGATTCGCCATTCATTACATGGTACCACAGCCTTGTTTTCCACAATTAGCCCAAATTTTTTAATCTAAAATTATAAATAACTACATGACAATACAACCTAAATTTCATGAATATTCCCAATTTTAAGACATTTTAAATCTTTTTAATGAATTTTACTGTAGATGACACATCCCGAGATTCAACGAAACACGCAGAACGAAATCGATGAACGGATTGGGAAACGAGTTTCTCCATTTCACAGAATTCATCAATAACAGATTAGAAATTGCGAAATCACATCAAGGCGCTTATTGCTGTCTGGATAAATTTGATCAAACTGTAGAGGACGCTAATTACTGTTTGTTCCAGTCAATTCAATTTGAAGACCAAAAAGTTTTTCACTACTGCAACGCCATTATTCAAGTAAGTTTCAGCCCCCCTATCAAATTACTCCGGCTTGTTTATCTCATTGCGTTATTCTTTCTTTGGAATCGCAAAATTAGGAAACAAATCATTATTTTTGTATTCACATTTTAATTCATTTAATTTGTTTCCAGGAAGTGCAACGTTTGGAGAACGTGCTCACACTCAATTTCACACGCAGAGTCACTGCTCCAGTTAGCATTGCCGGTACATACAACCGCGTGTCAAATCGATACCGTATTCTACAGGATACGACATTCCCGCTGGGACCGGAGTGATTCCGCAATTCACTATTGTCCACAAGGATGAGAAAGAATTCGAACGTCCAGATTATTTCTACCCCGAGAGGCACATAGATGAGAAGGGAGAATTTGTCAAGGTTCGTCAAATATTCTTACAAGTTGCACGACAGTAAAAAGCGTGCCAAAGTTTCACAGGATTTGTCACTATTTCTATGTTCATTTTCATATTTTATTTTACTCGTCATATGATGAAGATCTAAAACAATCATTACAGGATCCTCGTATCACTCCCTTCTCAGTGGGAAAACGATCGTGTTTGGGAGAGGGACCGGCAAGAATGGAATTATTCCTCTACTTCACAAGTTTTATCCAACATCTCACCTTCTCTTCTCCCACCAAAGTTCCTCCACCATTGAATGTTCGCGTTTCCTTCACTCGTAGTCCAAGTCCATACAAAGTCATCATTGAGAGTAGAGATTGAAGGATATTCAACCTGTAACGTGCATTTATCAAGTAGTACCACATTTCCCATCTTCTGCGGGTGTCTAATAAAGAATACTCAAGTGTTTTATAATGGCAATAATGAAAGAGGGAAAACGATCGTGTTTGGGAGAGGGACCGGCAAGAATGGAATTATTCCTTTATTTCACAAGTTTTATCCAACATCTCACTTTCTCTTCACCATCCAAGATTCCTCTAGAGTTGAAAGTACGAATAACTTTCGCTAGATCTCCTGCACCTTATGAAGTATTGATTGATAGTCGGGAGTGACTCGTCACCAACTATTTTTCTTCGGCGATAGATCGTTGTGACAACCGTATTTTCATTTGTGTTTTAAAAATAAAAATAAAAACACTTTAAAGTTATTTCTACCGAACTGCCACTGCTAACACATAAAACAACTCTTATTAAAAATATTAATAAATATTTATCGTTTCTGGCACGTTTCGATGAATACATCACTGGATGATCACATGGGAAGAAAAGAGTCATCGAGATCATCAAATTCGTCTTCTCTCGTCTCTTTTCTCTTGCCCGTCTTCGGTCTCTCCACTCGCCCCACTGCATCCGTGTATGAGAGATCAGACGAATCTAGAATGCATTGATAATTGATTCCTTTTATCCGGCATCTTTCCAAGAATTCATATTTTGAACTCCCTAAACTCAACTCGTCTTTGCGAGTCACGAGGATCGATCTCCCTCTATTCATTTTTTATCTATTAATTTCCTGCTACTTATGTACTTCCCATTATCGATCTCTCGTTCTCATCCCTGAGTTGAACATAGCCTTACCGATATCTCTAGTGGCCGATCGATAAGGTCTATCGTAGTTGAGATGGGCGGAGAGTTGACGACGATCATTGAGAGACTGTGGACGCTCGTCTGATACGGTATGTAGATGAATATTGATTATTTCAAGACTGTGGATATTTTGTGCATTAAGTCATTTTTCTGCAAGAATCGATTAAGTTTGGCATGATAAATGATTTATTGCATGATTGCTTTAAAAATGATAGTGAACTTTTTTATTTGGTTATTGCACGACAGCGATTACGGTATTTGTTAGACACATCACTTACTGAGTGGCACAGGCAGTGAATAAATCATGGTATATCGGGCTCCGGCTCAATTCAGATTTTCCCATATTTGAATTTTCTATTTTATCTTTCATTTAAAGAAGGTGTCCCACGAATATTTGGTCAACCAAGTTCTCACTGTGGGGCAATGGAGGTCGAATACCCATATGAGAGCCTCGAAAATCGCATGTATCAGTCAAGTTTGAAGAAAGTTATGTTTAATAAACTGTCGAAAACGACCAGAATTCTTACAATATCGCACATTGAACCTGCAATATTTTCGCGGTGGGAGTTGGCGTTTTGTGGAGAGAAAAAAGTCAGAGAAAGGCAGAGAGATAAGGGGAAACGAGGAGGGTGCGCGAGGGAAACGCACGCTACATTTATGTTTCACCAACTACTGATAACAGAAATGAAACCTAGAACATCGGGGAAAATAAAAGGTTTCAACCATTCGTGTTACGCCTTCTTTAATTGCTGCAACAACCTTCGCGGGTGTATAAAACAAATAAAAAAACTAGTAATGATCTGACGCTCTCAAGTCTGCGCTCTCTCGCGCTGTCTGATCGATGAGAGAGCATGTAGAATGAGGAGAGTTTGATTGTTACTCAAAATTAACTCACTGAGTGGTACAGGTAGTGAATGGACGGATGCAGCACTGCCGCTCTTCGAGTGGGCGGAGTCAGTTTCTCTCTGTTGTCTCAATTGACTGACTCTTTCAGCCTTCATCAAGCGAGCAGCGTATTCTTTAGCCTCGGGCATTCCGAGATCCGAAGAGAGACGCACCAGGAATTTGAGACCTTAACAAAACAACGTTTTACAGATTCCCCTCGAGAATCACGAATAGTGAATTGTGATATGTTGGATTTTAAAACGATTCTTAATTATTTTTTCTTTAAGAGACGGGATCGGTAAGAGTCGACCACCCCCCGGACACGTTGAGCTAGCAATGGGAACCGGGGGTCCATACTCGAGTATATGGAGTACCTTCAGCCCACATTACACAAAACACCACTTATTTCTATTTGCCGGCTCCGGTCTAGGAGAAATATGGATTTGAGTGAAAAATAGTCGAAAAATAAAAATTTCTTAATTTGTAAAGAAAGTATCTATCTTTCATTTGGGTTATGTTTGGGGTCACCAGTCAATATAAAATCGCTTCTAACATTGAATTTTGTGTAATTCCTAAATCGCTTTATTACCTATCAAATTCGATTTTTTGAGAAAAATTCGCACTTTTTGGAATTTTTGCCAAACGTGTCTATATGCACGGTGCGCTACAATACATTACGCATCTAATTTGCCTATAGTGGGGAACTTCCTGGGATTCATTTTTTGGAGAAAATTTTTCAAACTTCTGTACCATATCGGTAAAAAGCTAGTTCTCAAATTTCTTTTCGGAAATTCGGCCTCTTTAGGAATTTTTGCCAAAGATCTCTAACAACACAATGCATATCAATACATTATGTGTCCAAATCACGAATGTTCGGAATCTTCCTGAGATTAACTTTTCAGATAAAATTTTTCAAATTTTAGTACTTATTTGTCCAAAATTGAGTTTTTTATTGTTTTATTTGTAAATAGATCGTTAAAGACTGATGTGCAATACATCCAAGGAATAGTACAAATAGTGTAATACTCTGTTATGAAAAAAATTACTGTTGATTGCTTTGAAGTTGGAGTGCTATTTGAACTCGAAAACATCAAATGCAGTATGCACAACGAAATTTGCATTGAACACAATTTATTCTGAAAGAATGGAACAATTTTCATGGTCAAATACTGCGTATCCTTGTTTTACTACACCCACTGAACAAATTTCAAAGGGACACATTCACTTAAGAAACATTTTTTTTTCTTCAAAAATCCATGAATCCGGGGTCATGGTCAAAAAAGTGGAAACAATTTTTTTCGTCTGTTTTTGCTCCCGTTTGGGTTCTGGAATTCTGAAGTGGAATATCATTTACACATTCAATCGAGACACATGTAGGACACGCCTAAGCCTACACCAGACGAAAAAATTGTTTTCACTTTTTCGACCATGACCCCGGGTTCATGGATTTTTTAAGAAAAAAAATTGCCTCAAAAGTGAATGGGCCCGTTTGAAATTTGTTCAGTGGGTGTAGTAAAACAAGGATACGCAGTATTCAGCCATGAAAGTTGTTCCAATCTTTCAGCATAAATTTTGTTCAATGCAAATTTCGTTGTGCATACTGAATTTGATGTTTTCGAGTTCAAATAGCACTCCAATTTCAAAGCAATCAACAGCAATCTTCTTCATAATAGAGTATTACACTATTTGTACTATTCCTTGGATGTATTCCACATCAGTCTTTAACGATCTATTTACAAATAAAACAATAGAAAACTCAATTTTTTACAAATAAGTACTAAAATTTGAAAAATTTTATCTGAAAAGTTAATCTTAGGAAGATTCCGAACATTCGTGATTTGGACACATAATGTATTGATATGCATTGTGTTGTTAGAGATCTTTGGCAAAAATTCCTAAAGAGGCCGAATTTCCGAAAAGAAATTTGAAAACTAGCTTTTTACCGATAGGGTACAGAAGTTTGAAAAATTTTATCCAAAAAATGAATCCCAGGAAGTTCCCCACTATAGACGAATTAGATGTGTAATGCATTGTAGTGCACTGTGCATATAGATATGTTTGGCAAAAATTCCAAAAAGTGCGAATTTTTCTCAAAAAATCGAAATAGATAGGTAAAAAAGCGATTTAGGAATCACACAAAATCCAATCTTAGAAGCGATTTTATATTGACTGGTGACCCTAAACATAATCCAAATGAAAGATAGATACTATCTTTACAAATTAAGAAATTTTTATTTTTCGACCTTTTTCACTCAAATCCATATTTCTCCTAGACCGGAGCCGGCAAATAGAAATAAGTGATGTTTTGTGTAATGTGGGCTGAAGGTACTCTATATACTCGAGTATGGACCCCCGGTTCCCATTGCTAGCTCAACGTGTCCGGGCAGGGTCGAATATGGTCGAGTCTTACCGATCACGTCTCTTAAAATTCCAGACAGTTTCGCAATCCAAAAAAGTGATATTTTTGATAAACATAGGTTGTTTTGTAATCTCTAAGAATTTTAGTGTTCAACATTTTCGCACAATTGAGATCCGATGGGAATTTGTGATGGACTGCTTTGTAGAGATCGAATGCCTTCTGGTAGTTGCCCGCACGACGAGTGCACGATGCGATCATCATGTGCCATTTGATCTCGTCCGGTCTGGAATACGGTAGGTAGAAGTTTACGGTAAGAAGAAGGATACGGTAGGAACAGAGTTACGATAGACTAGGTTTCGGTAAGTGTCAAAGGGTTACCGTGGGCTAGGTTACGGTAGACTAAATTACAGTAGTTCTGGATCGGTTACTGTACTCACTGCATCAATGCAGCTTTCTCGAAGTAGGTCACTGCTTTCTCTGCGAATTGCGCCTCTAGATAGTAGGCAGCTATCCATTCCACGGTTTTGATGTCAGAGGGAAGGTAGCGATAACTCTGGAAGGAAAGCGATGATTACTATCAAAATACAACACACTACGGTAGGCGACTATATTGATCTTTGATCTCTTTAACACAATTCTCAGTGATTTTCAAGGTTTTGGATGCAAGGAAGACGGTTAATTGAAAATTTTAGCAAGTAACTCTAACTTACTCACACTCTTTCCACTGGGCGCGAAAAATGGTCTCGACAAATATAAAATTGTACGATAATAGCATTCTCTAGCGAGGCTCATTCTACAGATTTTTTCTCGTGGTTTTTTAAATGTTTTGTTCCATTAATTGTTCCACTCACATCGTACAAACACTGGAATGCCTGACTCTTGTCCTGTTCGCTTTCATAAATCTGCGATAGTTTGGATAGAATGGATGGATCAGTGGGAGCGAGTGAATTTGCTTGAGAGTAGAGTTCGATCGCCTGCCCAGAATCCTCCATGAACTCGTATCTGGAAGGAAATCGATATATCGGAAATTCGATCAAATTTAAACTAGAAAACTTCATAATTCGGTTTGATTCATGGATCTGGGACGAATACTACATTTCTTTACTGCATTGTTCATTTACAATAATGGCAAATATGGAATGTACGATACAAAAATACGTGGCTTTCCAGAAGAGTTCATAGATGTACTTTAGAGGAAGAATGAAAATGAGCTATTCAAAGAAAGAGAAAACTGACATGGATGCGAGTTGGCACACGACTTGCACGTTGTTGCGCAACATTTTGTCGAGTTTGTAGAAGCAATCGAGGGCGTTTTCCAGATTGTGCGCTTTCTTGTGGATGAGACCGAGATTGTAGAGGGCCTGGAATGATGAATTATTTTAATTACAGTAATTACCCTGAAAATCCATTGCTAAGTATTGATAGCATTTTCGGTTATGTTTCATCCAGACTTTGAGAGTATTTTTTAATTAGAAATCTACGATTTGACTGAACCTGTCCAACTAAAATACGATAAACCTCCAACCTGCATACACAGCGCATCGTTGTCTAGTGCCTCTTGCATGCACAGAATTGCCTTGTTAATGTCTTGATCCTGCAATTTAGATATTTTGAAATTTAAGAAGATCGATAAAAACACCGTAACGTTTTCGCTGTACCTGGAACGCTATAATTCCCGCCATAACATGTGCGGCAGTATTGTATCTGTCGAGTGAGAGAGCAGTCTCGACTTGTTCGAGAGCCTCCGATCGATTGCCTTTCTGAAGAAGATGAATTGAAGGAGACACTGCCCTTAAGCTTTTGGCTTGCAATATTCATTGACTTTAAAACACTTAATAGACTCATTCAACTCTCGTGCACTCTAGATGAATTGTAATGTGCCCGTCAGTGTTCATCGATGTCCTCTTTCTCGCAATGAAGAGAACAACGTTGACGTCTTCACAGCACAATCTCTAGTATCGCCGGTTGTCGGCCTAGTGGAAGGTTGACGGGACTAGTAGCAAGTTACGAACTGACTTGTAGCCAATCCAAAAGGTGTGTTTTTTGGTGTTCGGACTAGTAGCGTTTTGTGGTCGAACGAGTGTTCACCGACTAGACGGCGGGCACATGCTACTAGTCTGACTACCGGTGATTTAAAGAAGGTGTCCCACGAATATTTGGTCAACTGAGTTCTCACTGTGGGGCAATGGGGATCGATTACCCGATGAGAGCCTCGAAAATCGCATGTTTCAGTTTTTAGTTTGAAGAAAGTTATGTTTAATAAACTATCCAAAACGACCAGAATTCTTACAGTATCTCACATTGATCCTGCAATCTGTTCGCGGTGGGAGTTGGCATTTTGTGGAGAAGGAGTCAGAGAAAGGAAGAGAGATAAGGGGAAACGAGGAGGGTGCGCGAGGGAAACACGCGCTACATTTGTGTTTCACCAACTACTGATAACAGAAATGAAACTTCGAACATCGTGGAAAAGAAACGTTTAAATCATTCGTGTTACGCCTTCTTTAAGAGAATCTCACCATCCACTGTAGAATGGCCAGATTGGATGCAGATGCAGCTGCAATCTTGGGCGCTGCAGAGGAGAAAGGAATAAGAGCCGCTTCTGCTTCCTAAAACATTTTTCTCAGCATCGAGTTGGCACCATGCCAGAAACTTCTTTCGTTGTCCGGCTCTCTCTTTTCGGGCACTCTCTCGGTGATTCTCTCTTTCTTTAACATGATCTCGCCGATGCTCGTTTAAATTAGATTTGAGTTTTGTTTAATTCCAAATATCACGTTGCGGAATCAAAGCGTCCTAAAATATGATATAGTTTCATAATTTCGAATATAAATTAATTAATTATAATTACCTGTAATCGTCCCTCCCTCATCAGTGTCACCGCCTTGTTCATCTCCAATTCAGACGCGAGATAAGCGAAATTGGACTGCTTGAGCATCTGGATGCACCAGTCGTGGCCGGAGGACGAACTGAGAAGTAAAAACTCTCTCTCTCTCTATATTTGTAGCGATCTCTCCTGGGTTGTATTTAACGAATGGTGGAGAAAAACACGTTGATCGCCCATAATTAATTGAAATTTGACTGATTAATTTCATAGTGTGATGCTAATGGTTTTAACACGGTGTGAATCATTCAGAATTTCGAGAAATGATATAGGAGTGTGTGAAATCGAGAAGTTTCCTCTCATTTTCACACACTCTCCTGCTCTGACCCCTTTCTGTAGGTTCAATCGGGATCTAGAAGGGCTCACTCATGGGTATTGGCAGCGATGACTCGCGCAGCACTGAGAATGAGTCTTTCTGCTTTGATTCGAGTAGATCGAAGAACTTCACTCAATCGATCGCCCACTGCTGTGAGAAGACCACCCTTCTCCTGAATCCAAGTAGCTTGAATAGTAAACGCAATTCTAGATATTTCAAAAAGCTAGAAAACAATTGAAATTTTCTTTTTACTGAGGATCGGCACTTTTCTACTATCACGGATGAAATAAGGGACAACCGTGCTCTAATCAAAAAATTAGAATAAAATCAATTGTAGATTAAGTGCATGAACTACCGTACCCTCCAAGTCTCTTCCGATGGTACACTAACAGTGAGAAGTCGAACGAAAGCGTCCTCCATCTTTTCCGTATCCGCCAAGCAATACATTGAAAGAACTGAAAGAAGAGATGGGATCAATCAGTTATTTACTCGTAAAAAAAATCAGTTTATTGTTCTCATCGTGAGTTATGAACGAGAACTGTTTCCACTCAAAGTGAGAAGTATCCCGCTCTCCTTACTCAACAATATTTGGCATTTATTGAGAGAGCATTAGGACAAGGGCACACTCTAGGTTACGAAATTAAGAGATTTCAGTACATAGACAATGAGTAATGTCTTCATACCAAGATGGAATGCAGCCGAACTCTCCAATCTCTCCTCCAATGCCAATTCAAAAGCCATCGATGCCTCCTCATATCGACCCATCTTGACGAACGACAAACCAATATTCTTGAGAATAGCTGATCTGAAAAGATCAAAGATCAGTTATTGGAAATATTGTTTGAACGACAACGTTTTCGATGCACTTTTTTGCCAGTGTCCATAATTAGTCATTCGCAGAGTAAACCATACAAGAAGTATGAACGAGGAACCAGTATTCACAATGTATTGTATAGAGTTGTCTGGAACTTTTCAGTACGTGTTTCCATTTCTCTGACAACCACAACTAATAGACGAACTAGCGGGGTTGTATTGAGGTTAAATGCACTACGCTCTATGCGTACACTACGCTCTATGCATAGTTCTAGGTGAGGGTTCTGTCCAGGGGGAGCTCGATATGTGGCTCCAGGTACGGTCCAGGGGGCGCCCTGTAGCCGGCTCAAGGTTCGGTCCAGGGGGAGCTCGGAAGCCGTCTCCGGGCTACATTAAACCTCGCAGTATGCTAGGGAATATGAATCGCTAGTACTGGCTTATTCCGGTGGAAAAGGCTCGTGAGGAAGAGAGCGATCGAAAAAAGTTGCCACTACGCCACTTCGTGGCTCCGTGGCAACTTTTTTCGACCGCTCTCTGCCTCACGAGCCTTTCACAGCGGAATTCACAACGGAAACGCAGGATACAGTGCGTTCAGAACTTTTAGAACACTTTCAGAGATGTTTCCTGTGATTTCCCTACGCTTTCTGAATCATTTGGGAACTTTTTGAAATTTTCGATTTGTCACGTTAAAACGCGTTAGAACACGTTCAGACACGTTTTGAACATCGCAAAACACTTTTCCTGCGAACCACTACGCTTTCTGAATCATTTTGGAACTTTTCGAATTTTTCGATTTTTCACGTTAAAACTCGGCAAAACAGGTGAAAACGTGTTTCACGGAACTCCAAAACGTGTCAGAACGGTTTCTGACACTTGCGAAAAATGCGGCAAAAGGTTTGCCCGCGGCGGGGGTCGAACCTGCGTCGGTCGGATTGCTAGTCCAGCGCGTAACCCACTTGGCCATGGATTTGGTGATTTAAATTTTGTAAAATTTTAAAGCAATTCTGGTCGCCTATCATATGCAAAAGGTTCTGAGAAGATAGAGCGATTTTGAAGCAAAAATCTGGACGGACACCTGGACAAAAAAAAACAGACAAACAAACAAACAGACAGACAGACAGACAGACGTTAGCATTTTCTAATATATAGTAATCCAAACGTCAAAAAAAGTTGTACCCGGCTGTGATTACTGTGGTATTCTACCTGTATGTCTTTTGCACGGCAGGAACTTGATCCAGCGCCATTCGATACATTTTGATCGCCTTGTCGTACTCTTTGCGCTTGAAATGAATGTTTCCGATATTGACCTGCAATCGATAACGATTACGATATGATTTCCGATTGATTCTTCTCACCCTCAGTCGACCTCCATTCGCGAAGAACTTGTTCTTCGTCATTACAGTATACGAATTGATCGCCTCGGTCGACATGTCGTTCGCTTCGTACTGTAATTGATATCGATATAGATTGAAGCACCCATTATGCAATACTATTGATCTGCACTTTCAGCTCTCTCATCGCATTCTAGTACATGATGCATTTATATTTATATATAATAGTTATATTTTTTATATAATAGTTTGAAATCAGAAAAAATATATGAATATTGGTGAGGACTACGGTAGACTAAAGTAATCTACATACCATCTGTGCGAGATTGAATAGCACACAAAAGGTGAGATCGATATTAGCAGTGTCCGACTTGTTGTTGTCCTCTCTCAGCTTGATTATCGATCGCTCCCTTCGTCCCGCCTCTTTCGCCTTTTCAAGTGCCTGAAAGACTGGAAATATCGATCGATATTCTCGTTCTACCGTACCCCTTTGGCGTCGTTCTGAGACCGAAGCATGACGCTCTCCTTCACCAACAGCATCACTTTCTCCTCTGAGTCGGTGATTCGCGCGTCGATACTGCAAAGGAAACAAATCCGATTCTGCATATAAAAAAATCCGGGAGGGTGACAAAACGGCAACGGCCAAAACGGCAACGGGCTATAACTCGGTTATTAGTGATCTGATCGATATGGGAGTAGTACCATTGTACTCCTACCGTACCCCACTACCGTATCCACATATGGGTTCGGTGTGTCAGACAGCGGGTCAGATTCATGATTTGTGCCGTAAATTTTTTAATCATGACTCTGACACAAAGTAAGACACACCGAACTCATCTGTGGATACTGTAGTTTGCTACGGTAACCTTACTGTGGCGCCTACGGATGTTTACGGCATAAATCATGAATCTGACCCGCCGTCTGACACACCGAACCCATATGTGGATACTGTAGTGGGGTACGGTAGGAGTACAATGGTACTATTCCCATATCGATGGGATCACTAATAACCGAGTTATAGCCCGTTGCCGTTTTGGCCGTTGCCGTTTTGTCACCCTCCCAAAAATCCAATTCTCCATAAAGATGTCATGGGGTAGAGATTATGTAAATGGGACAGAATCTCCAAACTTTCACACACTCTCACACCCTTTTCGGTTTTTATGAAAGACCACGCATCATAGCTCACATGACATAATTCTTGACAATTTCTCATGCAGTACACCGAGAGCACACACATAATCTCACTTCCAGAAAGGACGCGAGAGCTTGCATGAAATTGATGCTGCGCAATTCATGGGTGGAATTCCACCCTCCGAGGGTGGAAAACTCGTGTAACTCAGCTCAAACTGAATGAAATCTCTCTAATCAAAAAGGAAAATGTTCCAAACGTGGCTTGTAATATCTGTATAAGAGAGATTATCTGAGTGGATCAACATGTTTCTTCAGAGGCTTGACACAGCAGTAAAAGTGAGTTAATGAGATAAACATGCCACATTGTACTATGGCCGAGGCGGAGTTGATTCATGACATTGAGAAAGTGCAAAAACGTTTCTACGCCTCAGGGCATGACGTCATCGGAATTTCCGGTTTTTGAAAACTTCATCAAATGGCCTAATGAGTTGTACCAATCGATTCCTCATAAAATTCTAAGACTTTTGTGACTCCATGAGTTTTTCGCCAATCTTTGATATAAGCCTGAAAAATTGAAAAATTGGTTTTTAAAAAAATTATTTAAAAAATTTAAATATTTTTGTGTAGTTTCCCTGAGGAGATGGCAAAGTTTTATTCGCGTAATACAATGCTATAACAATGATAGTTCAACTGTGTGAAGGGTTGTTTGTCTGAGGGGCATTAAGCTTGTTCAATAAGCTGAAATTGAGTGGGTCCTTGGAATTATGGTGTACTACAGTAACCCGGAGTAATTTCCTATTATTATCCGGCAGGTTCGGGGGTCAGGCCTAAGAAAGCCCTCGCCACCTACTATTGAGTAGTTATGCTACAATGGATACTGTGTTTCCCGGAGCCGCTTTAATAGCGTTGGGACTTTTCTCCTGGTGACTGTAGGTACACCATAATTCCAAGGACCCATTCAATTTCAGCTTACTGAACAAGCTTAATGCCCCTCATACAAACAACCCTTCACACAGTTGAACTGTCACTGTTATAGCATTGTATTACGCGAATAAAATTTTGCCATCTCCTCAGGGAAACTACACAAAAATATTTAAATTTTTAAAATCAATTATTTAAAAACCAATTTTTCAATTTTTCAGGCTTAGATCAAAGATTAGCGAAAAACTCATGGAGTCACAAAAGTCTTAGAATTTTATGAGGAATCGATTGGTACCACTCGTTAGGCCATTTGATGAAGTTTTCGAAAACCGGAAATTCCGATGACGTCATGCCCTGAGGCGTAGAAACGTTTTTGCACTTTCTCAATATCATGAATCAACTCCTCCTCGGCCATACTACAATGTGGCATATTTATCTCATCTTCTCACTTTTCGACCTGTGCCAAGACTAATTCGACTGATTCAGATAGTCTCTCATAAAGTTTGGAAGTTGTAGCTTCACTAGGAAAAAAGTTATGAAAGGGTGCATACAACTGTTTTGCACCTTACACCCCATGAAATTTGCGCAGCATTATACGAGAGAACCCATTCCGGTTTTGCTAACTAGCCCCACTGGTTTCTTTCTAGATGTGTATACCTACTGCGCAAAAAATAGTATCCGCCTTACCCCACATCGTTCCTCTCTTTAGCAGCTTTCGCTTCTTCCGCCTGTACTTTATTGGCGTAAGAAGAGTATCCAACTGCTTTCACTGCAGTGAGAGGACGAGAGATGGAAGTGTCGACACGGAGAGAAGTCGCCAGACGAGCTCCACCAGTCATCATACGGGACGTCTCAAATATTATTGATTCAAAAATTGGAGGCACCTATTTCGTGTGAAGTAATCAGGAAAACTCAGATCGCAACAACCGAGTTTGATCGTTTTGAATTGAAAAAAAAATTGAAGGAAAATTTTTCCAATGAATATTGGAAATTATCGATTGAATACTACTCACCGGTCGTCTCCCGTGAGAGGAACGGACAACGGCCTCTTGGAAATGGGCATCGTTCGCCAGATGCTGCAATTATTCCACTATGAAGTTGTCAAGGGGGGGGGGGAAATGGAAGGAAGTACCACTAGTTTTGCCATTCAACCACTATCTTCAATAATTGGGTAAGTTCCTGATTGTTATTGTCACATACACTGTGTCCATTTGCTGCTATTATTTTAAAAATCACTCAAAATTAAATAAGTTAAAATCATTTTATCACCTGTGTATCATACGCGTGGTCGTAATCATCGAACCCCGAGTAGGCATCGTTCAGCATTTTGGAAGTCATTGGAGAAGTGACGAGAGAGTGTGGAGAATGGAGAGAGGCGAGGCACACTGATGTTGGTTAGAGGGAGAGCGAGAGAGTGTGGGAAATGGAGAGAGGGTGGAAATGGAAAAATCTTCCTTGTTTTAGTAAAGGGGAGTAGACTGAGGCTGGAGAGTCAATGGTCGAGTCTCTGTGTTGTGGGCGTTGTCATGGAGACTCTTAGCCATTCTGAGCGGGAAGGTTTGAACACAGGGGGGGAGGGAGAGAGAGAGAGAGAGAGAGAGAGAGAGAGAAGGGGCAATGATGAACTGATGTATCCAGCACATTTGACCTCTTTCAGGAGATCGACGTCTAAAATCCGGAAAAAGAATTTCTACCATTTCACCTTATCACCTTCAACGACATAGATCAAACTTAATGCTGCGCTAATTTCTTCGGGGAAATTTCCCCATCAAAGGGTGGAAAAGGAGTGTAATGCTGTGCAAATTTCATGGGTGGAATTCCACCCTCTGAGGGTGGAAAACTCTTGTAACTCAGCCCAAACTGAACGAAATCTCTCCAATCAAAAAGGAAAATATTCCAAACATGGCTTGCAATCCCTGTATCAAGTGGGGAAGCTATAGATTGACTAGGAAAAAAAATTATGAAAGGGTGCATAAAACTGTTTTGCACCTTGCACCCCAAGAAATTTGCGCAGCATAACTCTCGTTTTTAGATCGATTTTCAGCAATTCGGATCGAAAATTTTAAACCCTAAAAAAATTTAAACCACCGACTTCTAAATCAATATCTTTGCGAACTGCTCAAAACAACTTCTCTGCATCGTTTATCTATGTACAGTTTGCAATGAACGAGTGTGGATGAATGCAGGTAATTCTATTGTCACGAGTGAATTGGGGGCTATTTACAGTACTCCTCCCGTTCGCTCCTCAGATCTTCAGCTGCTTCCTGCAATGCAATAATTCAGTAAAATTATTTTCAAAATTCAAATATTCGCGCATTTACGCACTTTTTAATCAACGGATGGGAACAAATCGAGGGGGCGTCCGTCTACAGTAACCTGATGAAAGTGGATACGAGTTTGAAGGGGCGCGTCTCATATTCGATGTAGGTCTCCTTCGAAATGGTCACTTGGTCGTCAATCATACGATTCAGCAGAGCCACACAAACGACTGCGGCTGAAAGAGATTGCGTCACCACTAGGCAATCCTCGTAATTCCAAATCAACAGAGAAGAGTAAAGATGAGAGAGTGTGGGCAAAAGTTAGAGAATCCCTCTTTATTGGGCATTGTCAGATCTCTCCAAATTCTTTTCTGTAAGGTTGGCCGATTTGTGGACCGAGGTGAATCGTCAATGTATCGCAAAATCTATTCACTTATTGCATCATCCCTATGCAATCTCGTACCTCTCATTCCGGCTCTTCCCGTGAGAGCGGCAAACGCCGTGCTCTCCATCTCAATGTTGCGAACGCCGCGAGAATGAAGATCCGAGAGGAAACTACAAATTTAATTAAATTTTTTTAAATTACCTCATCTTGTCCTGCTGTGTGTACTCGCAGAAGAAGCCGTCCAGGCGCATTTGGCCTGTTTTTTTAAAAATGATTTCTGATATTTTTGCTGAGAATTCATCGCAAATTGATTACGAAAACAGATTTGTAAGTTAACCTTCATAGAAATCATCAGCACTCAGCGTCTTTCCACTCTCCGCTGGCATTTTCATCTGTGCTGCAAGGGTCGCAAGTGCTGCAGCCATCTGAGGACACAGCTGAGTCGGTCGCACGACCTGAAAGGGCGGTCTTGAATGGAGTCTCAACCCCGTTTCGAATAAAAACCTTCCTGCCGGCTATCCACTGGGCGTATTCCTCATTGAGTTCGCCATTGAGTGCACAAGAGGAGATGATGACTGTGCCGGGAGGAACTCCCACTCCTGAAGGAAATCCATTTGAGATCACTGTAGAAAAAAACAGAATACGGAACTTTTGTAGTGAATGGAACAAGGATCAGCTGATTATTCAGATATCAATAAATCGCATTGGAATACAGTACCTCCACTCGTGCCGAGTCTCACGAAGCAAACGTCTTCTGCCTCCGCATGATGCAGCAGTTTGAGTGTCTCGATGAGCATAATCGAGAGAGAAGGAGCGCCCATTCCATGGTTGATCCATAGAACCGGACCTGTACGGACTTACGTCATCGGAGACAATGACGTCACAGTATGGATTCAAGATCGCTATTCGTATGACGGTTTTCTGTGCTAGAGCTATTACGCCAGATAAGACGAAGAGAGTCAAAGAAAAGGATACTGTTAGAGTGTATTCGGTATCTCTACAGTCAGCACTCATCAGTAAGAGGGCAAGTGGTACGAATAACTTGGCGCGGTGCCAACATATATGTGATGACGTCATTGACTGAATAACTCGCACCAGTCTTGTAGATGACGAAGCGGTCGGAGCGGGAGAGATTCGGCGACTTGGGCAGACCTAAATTGAACAATAATTGACTCGTTCAGTATACAACGAAATCATTTCTGTGACCTACCGATGTCCTTGGCGAATTCGTCGGCGTATTGCTTGCTGCGACTGGCGGATCCGCCCGCGCAAACGAACTGAGAGAGGACAGGTATTGATCTTTGGATATCATGTCAAATGCTCTAAATATGTCCACAACAATTTAGAATTCGTTCAAAAATCATCTATTTTGGAACCGAGCCAACGGAACCAACCTTGACATCTCCGAACATCTTCTTCATATCCACCGCTGCACTAGACAGTCCAAAGTGGTAAAGGAAGTCATCTTTCGATCGCGAAATGGCTTCATTCGGGGAGGATACTGTAGAGGGACACTGGCTGGGAGACATTCGACCGACGGCGAGGAGTGAAGAGAGAAGAAGTTAGGGGAGGAGAAGAATGGAGAAGGAAGAACAGTCAAAATGAAGATGACGTCGATGTTGAACTGTTGAACTATCTGGAGATTTGAAGGGAAAGACAAATTCACCGATTCATTTTGAACGGGGATTCATGTATTATGTATGAAATGGGGTCATTGAGCAAATAAGAAATCCAAAGGGGGAAATGCGGGTAGAATGAAGCATTATATATTTTCAGAAATCAACCATGAATGGTGGTTCGAAATTTAAAAAAATACTTGTTACTTTAGTATTCACAGAAATTACTTATGAAAAGTCGTCGAGATTGATTAGAACAAGTAAAGGAGAGAAATGGCAAGGAGAACTTACTCTGAGACTGATTGTTGACTGTTATTTTCCTCTAACTACGTACCACGATTACTTTCCACGAATTGAAAGTGGAAAAGACAGATCTGAATTGTTAATGATTCTCTGTACAAATATGTAAGTACAGAACCCTTGTTTTCGTTATGACTCAATTTCACTCAAATATTCATCATCGCCTATTCCATTTGGAACACCCATCCCTATTGTGGTGGTATTGCACAGCGTTCTCGAAAAAAAATCCAAATTTAATTCGTGGCGAGACCATTGCCCGTTTGCACACTATTTGCCCTCTATCTAACTGCTGCATAAATTTTTATTGACCAGCCATAATGCCGTGGCATTGTGGCTCTGAACTGTTCAGTAAGCTTCCGTATGTAGAAGTGCGTCGTTATTTTATTTCTTTCAAAAAGAAAACTAATTTGAAGGAATAAATAAGTGTTCTCAACCTCTCAGTCGATTCACCCCTCTCCCTCCCTGTCAGTTGGTTCAAGAACCACTCTCTTCCTCTCTTCCTTCACAGACCACACATGGAAAAGGCGTCTCTCAAGTGTTTTCTTCCATTACCTCACCCATCTTTTGTTCACTCTCTGATGCTCTCACTGATCATTCTCGTTCCGAACCAAAACCACACACGAAATTCCCATTTTCTCTTATGCAGTACAAATTTCACATCTGCGATGTTTAAATTTGAATCCCAGAATTGGGTATCTCGGTTTCCACTGAATCCAAAGACTGGGGAAAAAACTACTCTGGGGTGTACAACACTATTACATCCCAGGAAAATTGTTTCGACCGCTAGTTTCACGGGGAGCCGAAATACCCAATTTCAGGAATTCAAATATTCCCTGTGAAATATGCGCAGCATCAGTTTCCATATTCTCAGTACGATTTCATTCGTATACCACCCTATTCCCAGTCTCCAGAATGTGTACACCAGAGTAGTATACTCCCCTCACTCCACTTCAAATGCTCTTCTGCGAAATTTCATTTTGCAACGCCGCTGTAGATGATGGACAAGTGACAAATCCGCATTTTCTCGCTTGCTAAAGCCCGGATTCGGGCCGTACCCGGCTCTCGACACTTGTCGGCCCTCTCATTAGTCTGTGCAATCTGTCAATAATCCTGTAATTAGCCCGTAACCTTGGTATATACTCATTACTTCCGTTACCTGCCCTCACATAGAACGGGATCTCTCCTCCATACAACAAAGTGTTCCCGTGTCCACGCACCCTTTAATTATGGAGTGGATATGTGTAGTAAAATTACGCATTCCCAGACGAGAGGAGGAAGAAGGGGAGGAGAGAGAGAGAGAGAGAGACTGGGAGGTTCTGTGGAGGCAGGAGGAGGGAATAAGGGAGTGGTGCTGACACCAAGACGAAATTCGAGTCGAATCTGACCATTAGAGCATTCCTCGCCCGCATTTGCATGCACTATTTCCCGGCTCGCGATTCATTTAGTCGTATATTGTGGTGCGCGTAAAACATTTTGGCATTCCCATTTAGGGACCCCACAACATTTTTCATAGAAATAGTTTTGGTTACGTTTCAGAGCACCTAGACATGTATTTTCGAATTCCTAAATTATTATAGCTTGTTCAATTGTTACATACCTAAAGTCTCAATGCTTCCGATCTCAATGCTCTATTGCAGTACTGTAATGTGTTTACTCGATGTGCCCTCTCTCTCACGATTTGATATCTACTATCGTACATTCGTGCATGCTTTCACATTGTTCTCTCTCTCTCTCTCTCTCTCTCTTCCTCTTTCTCTCTTTCTCTCTTTCTCTCTCGACTTACTATCAACTCGTATACCCTTGTGCAAGCTTTCACACCGTTCTGTTAACAGCATCTCTAGACGAAGTTGTTGTGGTTCAAGTCGACAAGAGAGCTATTTGAAGTATTCCCCCCTCACAGTCTCACTCACCTTCTATACAATCCTTAGAATGCATAGAATAAGCTCACATCCTTTTCGAGATCATTTCACATTCACAATCATTCAGCTTGTTGAATTCATTCAGACGTGGATTGCGTCATCCCTATGTATTTCTCGCCAACCATTATTAACGAGACCATTGAAAACGGGGCTTCCCATATTCTTGAGAATTTTCTGCACTGATCTCAAAAGCACGTTCTTTATATTTTCCTTGATTTCCTTTTTTTCGCGCAACATAAGTTCCACTCTTCCCGTTTTGTTCTCCTCTCTCGACCGTTCGTTCCATCATTGCTTCTTAATTTGGGGGGGGCTTTATGGCGCCTCTCAAGGCTCAAGCAGGTTCAATCACTCTCCTAATCTAGCGGAGGGTCTCATCCAATGCTTTTACCCCCCCCCCCTCCCATTTCTCTCTCTCCTTCTCTCTCTCTCTCTCTCTCTCTCTCTCTCCAGCTGAGCCAACCTCCGTTCCGTTACACGCCATTTTCCATATGCATTTGAATGGCAAAGGCCAGCTGTTATCAGAATTCTCGTCCAAAACGTCAACACAAATTATTTCTTTTCTGCAGATCATTCATTTTTCCTAACGCCGTCTCAGAATATCTATGACAACTCCGAATTTTTTTAAATTTAATGTCAAAATACCATGTGAAATATGCAAATATCTTCTTCCAAGAACATCTTCCACTCTTCTCTTTCTCCTTCCTCTCGTAAAGGAGTCTTTCGTATCCCCCCAGGGCACGCTTAGTATCCATGTCTCTTGTCTCTCTCTTTCTCTCCAGAGTGGTCACAATTGAATCGGGAGCAGCGTGCACCCGATATTGGGGTGATACTAGAAGGCGGCTGGAACCAAGCGGACCCAGCCGGACCCAGGGGGCCAAGGGGGTCAACTGTGAACCGTAAATCTTCCCCCCAGCTTCACGCGCCCATTTCCGGTAGCACGAGAGAGTGTGCTAATTCAAGAGAGCGCAGAGAAAGAGTGTCGACAATGTATGCATGATGGTGTTGCATGTTCTCATTTCTCCCTCATCCATTGTCCCCCTCTCCTTCTATTCTCTTCCCCCTAGCAGCCCCCACAATCCATCACTTGCGTGGTTTATGGGCCCACCACTGATTCATTTCTTACTTTGTGCGGGTATCTCTCTCTCTCTCCATTCATCCTCAGTCTCCTTGTAACAATTCCATCGCATAATGTCCCCCTCCTCCTCACTGATGTGCATAATTATCCAGACGACATCTCAGTGTATCTCTCATTCCATTGAGAAGTAGCCATTAAGTCCGTGGCTTTGTTGTTCTATCAGCTGATGTCGCTAAACACTCGTTCATTATCGTCCATTGATGTAATGCTCAATTCATTATCCACCATCTAAGGCATTTCAGTGGGGAACTGATTCCTTGATATTAGTTGAGACGCCGAGTGGAGAATTCAGTGGCATCTCAGTAGTGTATTTCTCTCTCTCTATCCATTGAGAAGTAGTCATTAAAAGGTCGTTGTTGTTCTATCGGTTGATGACACACAACGCAAGTCGATTGCCACTCGATCGCAAACCTCCAGAAAGAGGCCACAGCGAGAGAGTGTGCAAAAGTGAGAGAGTTGCTCACTCCAAACTCTTTTTTTTGCGGTGTTGACAGGCATGTATCCTTCTTTTCGCCCTTCGAATATACTTAAGACCAAAATAGCCAGGGAAATTGACTAGCAGGGCTGATCAGTCGAAGTATTCCCTTATTGAAAAGAAGACCTGACCATAGCGAAAATTATATAAATTTTGCAGCAAACTTTGTAAGCACAAACACTGGAACGTCCCAGATCATTTCTCCGGGCACTCTCCCATTTCCTCCCACAATGCGTGTACTTATGAATCTGGTGAGAAGAGTATCAGATGGTCGCCCTTTTTGTGCCCTTTCTTGCTCTGTGTTCCAATCTCTTCTCTCTCTCTCTCTCTCTCTCTCTCTCTCTCTTTCACACTCGAAATCGTTCCTTTTCCGCGCCTCTTTTCCCTCTGAATACCTTCCTTACCTGATTCGGTGTACGTTTTTCGGAAAGCGTCTGTGATAGCTCTTTGATTTGAATTACTGAAATTTTGTATCTCGCTTCCCAGAAGTAGATCTTATTTCAAAACAGTTGATTTTGGGCCCTCTGAATCCTGACAACGAAAAGTTTCTAGCTCTACTGGGAAGCGAGATAAGAAATTCCTAGAATATAAATAAAAACCTTTTCTTTCAAACGCTTTTCCGATAACACCGCATGAAATTCCTCTATGAGCGTTTTTATCACTCAATTTCGCATGTGCATGTTTATGTCTCTCTCTTTCGTCGGTCTCTCTTCTTTCTCTGACGAATAAACATGTTTTCCCTCTCTACTTTCTCTCTCTCTCTCTCTCTCTCTTCCCTCTTTTCTCCCCTCTGATCGACTCTCAATCCAAACCGTGACACTGATTACCCCACATTATCTCAGCAACCTATAGGTAATCATAAGATCGGGAAACACGAAAAAAGTACCCTCGATTTCGACAAATTCTCCCTACAATGATTGAAAGTTATGCGTCCACGCAGTGTGTTTTTTCAACCGGGGAAAGACACCACGTGCTTTCCTGACAATCTTTCAGACGCCGAAACATAGTATCCCCAAGGAATATTCCGGAATTCTGCAGATCACGTTGCAATTTCATCCGGTACTCGATCAATAGCTGAATAGGCACTTTTTCGGGCAAATTACGGAGATTCCCGTCACTTTTCACTCCAGAAACGGCCGATTTCTCAAATTTCTTCCCCTCTTCCAATCTCTTTTCCCTTCTCCTTTTTTGTTGACCGAAAAGCTGAACTGTTCCACACGGCGGCGCTTCTCTCTCATCGTCTCGCATTTCGCTTTGTGCTTTTCGATTCTCTCTCTCTCTCGGCAATCACCCCTCTCTGACCCCCTCATCCCTTTTGTGAGAGCGCAAGCATCTTTCCGAGGCGCCGTTCCAAAATCCCCCCTGATTCATTCCATTTCCCACCTTTTTCTCTCAAAACTCTCCAATTGTTGCAGAAACTTCTTCTTTTGTCGCCTTCTCTTAGTCATTCGAGAAAGGAATTCGAAAAGAGATTCAGAGAAAACAAGATTGATTACTCATCCAACTAATGGGCCCAGTATCACTTGGGTCACTTCCCTCCTTCCATTTCACCGTCTTTTCTCACTATTCAACTGGGGCATTTCAGGACTAGTCATTGTAGAACCTATTTTTTGAGCTCGGTCTGTGAAATAGTTTTTTTTTAAATCCTCGAAAAATTGAGTTTCAACGCGGTTTCCCCCTTATACATTTCGTAGTGCGCTTTCTCACGATTTCGCTACTTTCACTCACTTTCTCGACTGAGTCCCTTATCTTCTCCTCTCTCTATTTCTCAGTTATTGGCAGGGCCAAGAAGAAGCCTTTCTACGTTTGCGTTTCTTTCTCTCTCTTATTCTCTCTTTCTCTTCCTCTCTTTCTAACCCTTCGAAACCCCTTATCACTCTCAACTGCTTCACAATTATGTTTTCTATTCCATTGATCCCGCTTTTTCACAGGCAAATAAATCCAATAGTCTGTGCTACCGAATGGCGACATTAAAAGTCTAATCGCTTCGATCAAGAGATCTTAAAATAGTCGTTCGGTAGCCTTAGACTTTTGGACTGGTAGAGCGAATTTCTCCGACCGTGTTCTAAATGCACTCAAATTTCTTCATTTCTTGCTCTCTGAAATCTCTCTCTCTCTCCCTCTCTCTCTCTGCCTTGACACTCCCTTATCACTCGACTGCTTCAAGTATGCTCTCTTTTCCGCGATTTTTTCTAAATTTCACAGACCTTGTTCTTCTAATGCACTCAAATCAGTCCATTTCCGTTTCTTGTTTCCCCCTCTTTCCCCCCTCCCCACCATCATCATTTTATCATGGAACGTGACTCATTGTCGTGGGATGGCTCTCTTTCTCTGCGCTCTCTCCTTTCTCCCACTCTCTCGTCCTCTCTAACGGACGAGAGAGTGTGCAAATCGCGAGTAGAGACGGTTGATTGACTCATTGTGAGGACGCTTCGATCTCCCCCGACCTTTATGGTCTTCAAATATTATCGATCCGACCGAAATACTTTGCTCCTCTGTCAGATCATAGTACGTTTACACCTTTAGTCGTTCGTGCTTTGGGCTTGCTGTGATGATTCGAACCACATTTCCGTCTGGCTCAGAGAGAGAGAGAGATAGATTTTCAGGGTGCGTTTTTGCGCTGATCCAAACATCGTTCGCTTCTTCCATTGCGATAGGCGCCATTTGGCATAGGTCGATGGCAATAAAATCGGAGGGGCAAATTTGTCTCCAAACATACTTTCCTGTTTCCTTTTATCCCTGTTTTTTGGTAGAAACACGCTCGTCTTCGCTATTTCTCTTGATTTTTCTGCACAATTTGTTCGTAATCTCACTTCTTGATCTCAAAATGCGCAGTTCTGTCGAAAATTGCATTATCTTACAACGTCCTCTCTCTTCCTCTTCTTCTTCTTTCCTCTGTTCGTTGTAGCTTTTTGTCTCGCCATCAGAAGTCGTGTCTCTCACTTTTGCCCACTCTCTCGAGATCAGAGAAAGCTAGAGAGCGTGGCAAAGTAAGAGAAGCAGACAAACTTTCTGGATTAGCCCGCATTATGCAACGCGTTCGCTTCTCGGTTGGCGCTCCGACTTACTACTCTCTTACGTTGTTAGATGTTTGTGACGTTCCCCCCTTCTCTCACACTGAAACTCTTTCCCGGCGTTGCTCGGAAACTAAGGAAAATGCACTACGAAGCCACCCCTTCACAACCCCTTTTCCACTCGAATCCCCACCGAAAATACACGATTCCAAACCTCCAGAAAGGAGAGCGAGAAAGCTTGTGAAGTCGAGAGAGACCTCTCTCTTTCACTCCTCACACCTTGTACCTTTTAGAATAGTTCAAGTTTCTCGGAAACCGCGCTCCAAAGTCTTTTCCCCAAGTCATTTTACTACGTTTCCACTCGAAAACAGACTGTGAGAGCTCTTCCTGCAATTTCCCCTGGTCATCCGATAAACAACTACAGCAGTTCTTCTCTCGTCATAGGGAAGTAATTCCACGATTCCCCAAGGCTTTCGAGGAACGGTTTTAAAAGTCTGATCACTTCGATTAGTGGCAGGCCAGGGGAACAAGCAGGCTTTGAAATCCTCACCCGGTAGTTTGCCCTTGCCAATTCGGGCTTGTGAATTCGTACATTTTTTCCCTGTTTGTCTCTTTTCGTCGTCTAAATCCTTCATGGTGGTTACTACGCTTCTTTTCTCTCGTTGTTTTGTCCCCCTCAGCCCCCAATCATTTACCTGCAGGAACGATTTGTCAGTCTGTCCAACAGCTCGTTACTTCCTCCCTATTCTCTCTCTCTCCCTCTCTCTCTATCTCTCTCTCTCTCTCTCTGTTGTTGTGATCACATTTGTTGTTGGGGGTGCTTCTCCCTCTCAGAGAGTGACCACACTATGAATGTGTGAATGGAAAAGTCGAAGGAAGTAGGATGAAAACGCTGAAAAGGGACGGGAAGCCAGAGAGAGAGAGAGAGAGAGAGAGAGAGAGAGAGAGGGAGAGAGAAATTAGGCGGCTTCGTGGGTATTTTGAGAGGCTTCCCCCACTTTCCCTCCTTCTCTCTCTCTTGGTCATTTGCCTCTCATCCCCTCGTTCTCTCACTCATTTCTCGCGTTGTCTCTCGACACGGGTGGTTCGTTGCTCGCTTTTATTCCGTATTTAGTAGTTTTGTTGCTCACTTACTTTATTTGTAACGTTGTAATAGAGTTTGAAAGTCGAGTAAATCACTGAATCATAACTCTTGATTGGCAGACTCTCTCGACCACATTGTGGATGAGAGAGTGTGGCAAATACAGATATCTGATTTAAATATTTACCCGAATTTCAAACTCTACGTTACAACTTTGTAAGACTACTGTTTACAGATACGATGCTGGTCGAGGAGGACACTCGGCAGAGTTCGGAGGAGAAACAGGAGAACGCACAGGCAGAAGGTGGGTATCGATCAATTTTACTTCTTTTTTTATAGTTTTTGACCACTTGACTACTCTTTGGAAAACTGCGCAAATTGAGGCAAACAGTCAGAGCGCGTGAAAAGATTATGCAATTAGGGGATTGTCGAATTGAATTTTGTAATTTTGCTCAGAACGTCGTGTTTATCTTTTTTTGAAATATAATATTCAAAAATAGAAAAACAAGTGCCAAATCGGCTTGAACAGATGGCCATTTTCATTGACGTCCTTTCGACCAGATTATGCAAATTGATATGGACAGTGTATGAAAAGGCTGAAACTGCAAGTGTTCTCAATAATTCGCCGCCTCTAAATCAGTATTGATATTTCGCACAAACCACTTTGGAATGGTGAAAACGAGGAAGTCAGTTTCGCTGAAAGGTAATTAGTACAAAGGACAGGGCTTTGAGATAGAAAGTTCAAAGATCATGATTCCATTTTGTCTAATTCTTAATCCCTTTCGTTTCAATTATGGGGTACTGTAATCACTAGTCCTGTGGAATTTGTGTTTAAATTTAATTATTTTTAATTTTAACTAATTAATTTTATACCTTTTAGATATCGATGAGCGTCGTTTGAACAGAAGAGCGTACGACTACTTGTGCAGACTACTCGAAGTGAGAAAGTGAGTAATCCCTTCTTCGCTCTCCTTCTTAACCTCAATCTTGCCTTCCAGCTCGGAGTCTTCCATTGAAATATTGTATTTATAAATATTCTTGATCATGTTTGAAAAAATACTTTCAAATAAACCAATATAACCCTTCATTGTTCTGATTCAGTGTTCCCAATAACTGTCTTTTAAAAAAAACTTTTTTTAAAGAGTTCGGAACTAATGCTTAATTTCGATGGCCGTGATGCGGCACCTTCAACAATAGTTATTTCTTTTAATAGTAATTAAAACTATTTCAGCTGGCTGCGTGAGTGTCTTCAAGAGTCGGACGACTCTGATCTCATCCCGCCAGTCACCGAATTGGAGACAACAATTGCAAATGGAGTGCTGCTGGCGAGATTGGGTGAGAGATTACGGTAGTGATGGAAAGATTACGGTGGTTTTGGAAATATTAAGGTAGTTTTGTGGCGGAATATTACGATATACTTCTCTAAAATCAATAATAATCGAGTGTCTACTAATTTATCCTCATGTGGTTCAATTTGTGCGCTGTGTTGGTTGTGTTTCACCATCAAGGTATATTGCATTGAGGACACAGTGGGCGTTGAAGTTATCGCTGATCTCATCATAAAACAAATTTTAAAATGGATAAATCACCTCAGGCAACGCATTCGCACCCGAGACCGTGCCCATGGGCAAGATATTCGACCAGGATCAGGTACACTTCTTATTCTCGTTTACATCACCGGCTATCCCAGAAGGCTCCAGCAAAGGGCCAGGAGCTAAAGAGCGTGAACAAATGAAAGCAATTCTCCCCAAATTTCTACAGTTTTTACCCCTAACCCTTTGTGGAGGTCGCAATAATATGTCTGTTGAATTTCGAAAACTTTACTGCATTTCCTCACCCCTTGCTGCATCCCCTCTCCGAAAGACTAACGGCGAGATCAAGTTAGAGAAAGAGGGAATCATTGAGAGAGCGCGTGAAAAGAGAGAGTCAGATACGAAAGGCGTTTTTGGCATGGTGCCAACTCGATGCCGTACTTGCTGCAGAGTCGATATCGTCGCGAGCTGCAGCTGCACTACCGCCACACCGACAACATCATGCTGTGGAGGAGGGCCATGGAGAGTGTACGACTACCAGAGGTACGGTAGATTATTGATTATCTTATACCATTGATTACTGTATCCCATCTAGAGTTATCGTATACTATCGATAATCACCGTATTTTATTGAGAGTTACCGCATCGCATCGACAGAAGCCGTAACCCATTGAAAATTATTCTACCCCCATGGAGAGTTACCGTATTCCATGGAGACTTACCGTACCCTATCTAGAGTTACCGTATCCAATAAATAGTTACCGTATTCCATAGAAAATTACTGTGCCTATGGAAAGTTACCGCATCCCATCTAGAGTTGTCGCATCCCAGTGTCAAATACAGTATCCAGCGTCAAAGAGAAATCGATAATCATGCAGATCTTCATTCCGGAGACTGTGGACGTGTATGAGGGCCGCAATATGAAGACCATTTTCTGTCTCTACGCCCTCGCGTTCCACCTCTACAGGTATACGGCTGAAATCCTGAAACAAAACTAATCAATAATATTTTTTCAGAATGCGCAAGGCGCCGCCTATCCGCAACCAGGCTGGAATGGCCGTGTTCTCAAGTTTGTTTTTAATGATTTTTAATGATTTGAAATTACTTAGGATAATTAAAATGAATAATTGGGTTAATTGCAGACACGGACATGGCTGTGATGCGTGAGTATCTCAAGGACTCGAAGATGCCCGAGTTTGGAGACGTCGGCGGAATGTTGTCGGGTGAGAACAATCAAATCGCTTTTAAAATCCGTATTTTCGTTCTTCGCATAGCCGCGGATTACGCCGTTATTTCTTAAAGATAGTTTTATCTTAGTTCAAGCGTGTATGATATTGATCTACGCTGCTTTTCACAATTCAGTTTCATTATTCCCCCTTTCAGACAAGCGTCTCAGTTCGGACGAAGCTTCACTCATGGAAGCAATTCGAGCCATCGCCACTGCCATATCCAACAAGGTACGAACATTTTCCTCGCCCCCCCCTCTAAAATTATAATAAAATATTTGAATTCTTTTTTGAAACACATTTGTTTACACATGTTTTACATTTCTCCTCCTCCTGATCTCTCCATCAAAATCTTCTATTTTTTCATTAGATTACTTTTTGAGATTTTTAAATTAATAAAATGAATAATATTTCTATATAAATATATTTGAGGACGCCCCCGCCCTCCTCTCTGCACTTCAGTGTCACGATGCGGGCATTCTATACGTAGAGCCGAATCTAGGAGATGTCAGTTCACGATACTTTTTTTTCAATTTTGAATTTAGAATTTTTAAAAATAAATTATAATTAATAATTGCAGGAGTATCTGATCGCCTTCTCTGACCGCGACGAGGAGCTGACCAAAGTCTCCGTCCAGAACGTCGTCATCCACGCTAACAGTGCGCTTTTTCCTCCTTTTCGAATATGCTTCACCAACCGTTAGTATCTTCCTTGCGCAGGAAGAACCAATTCAAAGTACTTCTTTACCTTTTTCGCACTAATTAATTAATTAGCACTAATTAACTAATTACAGACGCGTGGGCGGAGTCTCGACTGGATTCTCTCCTCTCTCAATCCGATTCGTCCATCGATAGGAGCAGTCTCTACACCGTATTTGATGCACTGCAGATCGAGCAGACGAGAGAAAAGGTGAGAAGAGAAGAAGAAAAGTGGATGATATTTGATGAGGACTCTGGTATTTTTCTCCCACTGGTACCAGTGAATTCAATGCGATACCAGTGAAGGAAACCGTCAGTACCTTAGATTTTAATCCCAGTGGGAGAAAAATACCAGAGAAACTGGGGAAAATAACTTTCAGTCATTAGTTGGCAAACCCCTTTCATAATGTATAGTAGGGTGGCTAACGGCGGTACGCGTACCGGTACGTGTACCGCGGTACACGGGCAGGGAAAATCTGTTTTCCAATAGAACACAGTTGATGAACTTTTCAAAAAGGGAAGAATTGTACCTCAGATGATGTTTTCTGTCGTTTTCGAAGTATCATCTCAATCTACCTTGCTAATAAAGGGTCGATGTACCGACGGTACATTCGTGTACCGTCGGTACACGTGTACCGTTTTCGCCACCCTAATGTATAGCATCTGCAACTTGTTCAAAATATATGAAAACTGATTTCGGAAGATTTTTTGTAATCTTCTCATTCAGGCCTTCCCTCTCTACATCCAACTTCTTCTCGACAAGCGTGCTCACAAGGGAGCAGCACTGACGAAGGAGGAGATACAGAGCATCGTAGAGGGTTTGTGGATTTTATCGTACCAGTCTACCGTACCCATAAGATAGCTACCGTATCCTTCAACAGCATTGGTGAACATGAGTGTGACACACCGAACCTACAGTACCCGGTATCTTTCAGAAGCGAATGCCCTCGTGGAGGTGAAGATCGCAGCAGATCACGGTTCATCTCTCGATTCTCTCCACGCCCTCTCCAATACCGTACTCCGACTGACGACTGTGGAGGACAATGCCAAGCTGTACCACAACAAGTGTGTTTCATCGAATTTCCTGGGTAGAAAATATTATTTTATTGATCTTTGTTACAAATTTGAAATTTTACCACAAGAAGTTGATGTTTTATGTAGTAGTTTATTTTTGCTTCTAATTTGATTCCCTGTTCCGATTCCTTTTTTTCCTACCGAATCTTTCTGAGGACAACGGCAAACTCTACCATAACAGTGCGCTTTATTTATCTATAGTTAAAAAATACGTCGAAAAAAACGTGTCTGATTTGTTTCTATTCGTCTCTGACCCTTCTCCCCTCACTGTCGCAGTGATTTTGGTGGAGTCGATCGGACGGCGGGAGATTGGTGAAGTTTTGGAGTGGAATTGACTGAGAGAACATGCTTTTCTGTGGTTAATGTTACCTATCAAAAAGAGTTTCACTGATCGAATGATTCATCTCGTTTAAAACCCTTTCCCTAATTCCATCAGTCAAATGGTAAAACTGAAAAGCCCAACCCCCGCTTTTTCTCTCTCTTCTCTGATGTTTATCTCCTATTTATCTCTATTTTTGCCCGTCTTTCTCAAATTCGCCTCTCTTTCCACCATTCGACCTTGACTCTGCTCAATCTTCTCAATCTCAGTAGCCAAAGAGACCAAACTAGCCAGTAACTCGAATAACAACCACGCCCCGTGTGCACTTTTTTCGGACACTTGTTGTGTTCAATTTGTAAACAGTTCAAGGCGCTGATGCTTGAGAAAATGTTTATTAGATCGATCGGAATCGGCAGGATATTGGTGGAACGGGCATTTATGCTCTGCGAGCGGCCTTTCTGTATCCATTGTCCTGAGCGGCGGTGTAACCGTGAGCGGGGGCGGAGGGAGAGGCGGGAGGAGTGTAGGCTCCCGATCTGGAGGGGCAGGGGCAGTAGGCGGCATCGGAACCGGGCATGCCATCGGATCCAGACTCGCCGGGAACTCCGTTTCCTCCGGGGCGGCCGGGGTGTCCGTCCTTTCCAGGGGCTCCGGGACGTCCGTCGTTTCCGGGGTGTCCGTCCTGTCCGGGCTTTCCGGCGGGTCCAGCGGGGCCGGGTCTTCCGGCGGATCCGGGGCGTCCAGCGGGGCCAGGGATGTAGTTGACTCCGGGGGTTCCGGGGGCTCCAGGGGCTCCGGGCTTTCCGTCGTGCCCGGGAGCTCCGGGGGCTCCGGGGGCTCCACGAGAAGATCCGCTTCCGGGCTTTCCAGCGGGTCCGGGGTGTCCGGGGGCTCCGGGTCTTCCGGCGGGTCCGGGGTGTCCGTTGGATCCGCGGGGTCCGGGGGGTCCGGGAGGGCACTTGATGCAGCCTCCGGGGATCTTGTGGGTAACGGCGAGAGCGATTCCCTTGGCTCCGGGTCTTCCGGGTGCTCCGGGCTTTCCGTCCTGTCCTCTCTCTCCGGCGAGTCCGGGAGGTCCGGGGGGACCAGCGGGGCATCCACGAGACGAGGGTCCGCAGTTGCACTGCTTGCCAGCCTGACGCTTGTTGCGGCCGAGAAGAGTGGAGAAAGTGGGAGGAGCATCGGAAGATCCAGAGGGATTGATGTGCATGGTCACGATACGCTCCCAGGTTCCCTCAGCGACAACCTGCAAAATGGGCGGAGTCAAGGGCGGAAAGGGCGGAGCTAGAGGCGGAGCGGTAGTAAAGGGGCCGGAGTCTCACCTTGAACTCGGACATCTCCTTCTCGACCTCATCCTGGAGATCGTGGATGTCGCGGAGGATGACACCGCAGGTGAGCAAGCTCACCATGACGGCGCACAAGGCGGCTGCCGAGGCGACTCCTACTGCCAGAGTCATTCTGCAATGAGCAGTGGTGAGAATGAGAAGAAATTGGCGCTCTTGAGGTGTCAAACGGAACAGTAAAGGCTAGAAAGAGTTATGGGAGAGGCTGGCTGTTGTTGAGAGTAGCCGTTTCAAGAGGCTTTTATAGGAGAGTCTATTGACCTTCGGAACGGTGGTTCTCTCCCCTCCCTTCTCTCTTTACTGGTAACTGCTGTCTCTCTATCTCTACCTGTATCTCAACACTATTTCTCCATTCTTTTTATCTCTCATCTCTCCTCACTTCACTCAGTCTCTACACGAGTTCAGCCCTTCGACCACCCTCTCGTTTCTCTGCGCTCTCCATTTCGGAAACTCTCTCGCCGGCCCCGTTATTTTGCGGTAGCAATGATCGTTTACCGAATGGACTTTTCTCGGACGAAAAAAGTCAGATGTCGATCACCGGCCGGCTACAGTATGTCGATTGCTGACGAACTGTTGGGTCATTCTGAGCGAAACCGCTTAAGCGATTTGCGGTAATTTGGTTGTTCTACGAAAACATGCTGACTGAGACCACGTGCGCACTTTAGAACTGATGTTCAAATAGCATATAAGAATAGGCTCACATGAAATTTGTTCCATGCACTATTATCTATCCATGCAGTTTTTTCTTGAGATCTCAGAATCTCTTTTAGAAAAGAGATTTTTTCAGTCTCTGGTCCATTAATCTTGCAGGGAGGGAGTAGTTACCAGTGATGGAAACCGAACCCAATATTCGAATCTGAATCTTCTTTTTCGAAAGTTGCTTGCCGAACTATCAATTAGCCAAGGAAGAGTGAAAAAATGGGAAATGATGAATTGGCATGTTTGTGTTTCATTTTCATTGTAAAGGGATTCTCGTTATATTGAATTCATTAGTTCGAATCCCATTTGCTTAGTTAGCCAAATTGCTAAAAAGTAATATCCATTTCTCATGGATTTTCTCAAAAATGGAATTTTAATTATTTATCGATTGCAGACTCCAATCAGCCTACAAGAACTCGGATGCTGATTTCTTCCTCCTTCGTGACGATCTTGCACTGATTGTGGATGAATTCTCGACGCTCTCGGAGACTGAGAGACTTTGTACGTTTCTTGTATCCACTGATACTCCTCCACAGTATTGATCCTTAAAAAGTTACGTGATGAGGCATTTTATGAACCGTTTTCAAAATGTTATTTGTGATTACGCCGCTGATTGTGTGCATCTCACTCATTTCCTTCGTAGTCAGCTAAAATGATGAGAAAGATATCACGATATTCGCGAACCTCGTTTACTCACTTCTCTTATCGTTTCTGCGAAATCTCCCTCTTCATGATGTCATTTTCGTTGTTGGATCTTTGGTTTCAAAACGAAATCTGTACTTTATATGGTTCTCTTTTCTGACGGGCGATTGACCCGATTTGATAGTTGATTGATCTTAGAATAGAAGAGAAGTGAGAGGTCAATCCCGTTGACCGAACTCTCGGATAATGGGGAGAGATAGGGGAGTGGTGGAACCGATGGAGGAGAGAGAGAGAGAGAGAGAGAGAGAAGGGAGAGAGAGAGAGAACGATAGAGAAGCGGAACAGCCTTGTCTACTGATATCCGCATTCCCCTTTTGCATCTCTGATCGACAGTAGCAATACAGTATCTATTACTCCAATTACCCCTAACAGTTAACCTCCGACGGAGTGAAAAGAGAAGATCGGTCCCAAAAGAGAAATTGAACTTTTACGAGCGTGTTACCGTTCCGATTTTATTGCCAGTGAGACGAGCGTTCGAGTTTCGCGTTTGACAGTTCGAAACCTAAATAAATGCAAATCGATAATGTTTCGTCACCATAAAAGGCCAATCGTCAATGGAAACAAGCTAATACACATGAAATTTTCTGGGGAATTTTGGAAAATCTTTGAAAAATGGGTTGTTTTGTTGAGGTCTCGAACTTCGTGGCGCCGTCGACAAAGATGACAGGGAAATTATCACTGCGATTCTTGCAAAACTCGTCGATTCCTCTCTTTTCCGCGCTGAAAACGTCGATTTCTACGCGGCGGAGTTGAAGTTGAAACCGGTAAATATCACCCAAGTTCCTTAAATTTCAAGGAAATGGATCTGATAATGAATAGTTCGTTTTCAGCAATTCAATCCAATTCAGCAATCAATCGATAATTAAAATCTTAAAAATGTGCAGGATTCGACGTCATCCGAGAGGCTCTCGCAATTGATTCAATCTGTGAACGAAGAGTGCGAGAAGGAGCTCAAAGTTGCAAACACTCGTGAGTTATATGATAGTAACTTCAAGCTATTCCATTTTCCGTCCTCCAGAAAGGGGTCAGCGGTCAATGCTCCTCCACTTTCGATTAGTTTTAGCTGCTGACCCCTTTCTGGAGATTCGGAATATTGTACAACCAGTTTGTCCCCTCCCCAAAACTCGAAGATCACAAAACGTCCACTATTTACTCTGTCAACTGCGTGGGATGGCACAATTCTTTAGCCAGTTCGGTCTCACATTGCACCCAGCACACACCTTGTATCTCATGGTTTAGAGTGTGATTTATCGAGTGCAAGAAGAGAAGCTGACATAAGAGATCAAAAAGACACCAGCAAAATATCCCTTATCGAAATTCCTAAAAAAAAATCCCGATAATCGAAGCAACCACATCTGATTAACACTGGACTATTCCAACCCGCAGATTTTCTTTCCTAATTCGATCAGTTCACTTTTCGTGTAGAATGTTGAATTGTTGAAATATGTCATGAACGTTCTAGTGTAGGTGAGAGTAAATACATTACTGCTTAGCGGAAGCAATTGGAAGCAATTGCATCTCCTTCTTTTCTAAATTTGTGATCTCTTTCTGTGGGAATTTCCATCGTTTCTAGCGTGGGCGTAGCCAAAAACCAACTAGTTTTGCACGAAGAATGAGAAAAGTTTGCATGACGGGGCGAAAAATGCGGTGCACCGTGACCATTCCATTGAACCATTTTTATTTTGCTTTTTTCATTAATAAAAATAAGAATATTTTAGTGATCGATGTAAACAAGGCGATTAAAAGCGGAGAGAAGACACGAGTGGAAGAGAAATTGACGGAAGCGGGACATTTGGTGAGAGTTTCCTATGAATTTGACCTCAATAACCGGAAATTTCGTAACGTTACTTGAAAAATCAGTTATCGATTGAAATCATGATCCAACTACAGATTCTTCCCGATTTCTTCAATAGAGAGCTTCTCTCCAACTATGTCGACGCTGTTTGTGAGGCAGGAAAGGCGAAGAGAGAAGAGGAGGAGAAGAAGAAGAAAGAAGGAGATGACAAGGGAGAGGGAGAAGAGGAAGTCGAGAAGGTCCCTGATACTACGGTAATGTAATATATTTGTTATTATATTTCTTTTTTTCGAACCAGAATTCCAACTCGCACTACTCTGCAAGAAACCTCAACGCATTATAACTGTGTCTGAAACATAGGTGAAAATTCGGCACACTCTGTTGTGTGTGAATTTTGAAAAATTTCGATTTTCGCTTCCATGCGTAGAAGATTTCTTTGTTTTATCCTAATTCTGGACATCGTTTGCTCGTAGTTCGCATAAATAATATTATAATGTAACTATAATTATAGAAGAAAAAACTGTAATTATAGGAGGAGCACTTGCATCACTCTTTCCGTCTGGGAGGATTCTGGATGGAAATCGAGGAGAGAACTTGGTCGACGATCAAGAAGGAACCTGAGATGAGAGGAGCAATCAATAAGGACGATATTGTTGTAAGTTGCAATATTTCAATTATGTTTAAAAATAGAAAACGTCGCTAAACTCGGTTACGTTTCACGTAGTCCAAGTTTTATTTTCGAAAACTTCAAAAGTGTTGTACACTGATGCATGTTACTTATAAAAACGAGTAATAATTGTGATGATTAAGTGATAATATAATAATTAATTAATTAGTAATCATTAAGTGTTCGATTTCCTCTGCGAACGCCCGCTACGAGAAAGCTCTCTCTGATGAGAAGAGAAGAGAGGAAACAGAAGATGCAGCGAGGAAGATTCAGGAGAATTACAGACGATATATGATGAAGAAAGACGCTAACGAACTCAGTTAGTAAACCACCATTTTAAAGCGGACAATGTACCTGAATAAATTATGAAGGAGGCGGTTTTGACCCTCGAAATCTCTATAGAAGTCCCCATGATCGTTGAACTTCCCAGAGATCAAAGATCAACTTCTCACAACGATAACTCCTTCGTTGCAGAATCAGCGGATGCTCCCTCTCTCCGTCTCGTTCGCAAGTTCGTCACTTACCTGCAGGACAAGGACTACGATCGCACGGAGGAACTGGGTACTGTAGCAATTATCGATTTTTGTAACAATTATTGATTTTTTTGGCTTCAAAATGTATCAACTTTGTCATGAATTATCGATTTTGCAGACATTGAGAAGAGTAAGGCGCGCGTCACCAATCTGGTGGTTGCCAATCAACGCCTCGATCGAGATTTGACTGATCTTGATGAGAAGATTGGACTGCTCGTGAGGAACAGAATCAATCTACAGGTACGGTAAATACTGAAATCGATAAATAATTTAAACCGTTTTTGTTATATTTAATAATGTAAACTGTCATGATTACAGGATGTGATCGCCGACAAGAATAAGATCAAGGATGAGGAGGCTGCTAGATTGAACAGAGAAGGTGAGAGAGATCAAGGATCTTTTTCCTTTCTTTTTCATGATAAAATTCGAGACTCTCCTGAATCTCGATAACCTGTAGATGGTGATATCAGAGATCAAAGATCAAAGATCATTCCTCTCCCAGGTTCTCTCCGTCGCAAGGATCGTCAGCAGGCGGAAGTGCTGGAGCAGATGTTCTACCATCTCCAGACGGATCCCGAATACATCGTCAATCTACTCGAGGGTATGTCGTCATCAATAGGCAACTCGAAAATATTCTACCTCGATAGCTGCATGGAGGAGTCCACTTTTTTCCATTGTCGTCTACATTCGCTTCGGAATATTAATCAATAGAATATTCATAAATAATATACTTACGAAGTTTGATTGCAGCCCGCAATTCGGCCGAGATCGATGAGGTCATTTCCTCCACCGTCGCTCCTTCCTTCGGATTTCTGACTGAGAGAAGGGAGGAATTCCTCATGGCCCAATTGCTGTGTGAGATTGTCAAGAGAGATCTCGATGAGGTGAGGAGAGTTCCTATTATTGTCAGCCAATGGTCGATTGCTGGTAGAAAACAGTAAACTAATGGTCACAGCTGCTTCTATTTACTCCACAATTGATCGAATAGAAATCACCTTTGGCAGTTCAAAGATGAAATATCGTATCACTTTTGAAACATATCGGGTGTCAATGCAGGGAATGAGAAAAGGTGTTTCACAGAAATTGGGCTTTTGCCGCTTTCTGCTGAACTGTTTGAAAAAATTTAATTGTTTCAATTTGTAGATCTCTAAACCGGAGGATCTGTTCTCCTCTCGCCGTCTTCCTCTCATGGCTTCTCTTCTCAATGACTGCATCTTCGATTCTGTCAACGATCGAGTTTGTGATGTACTCGTGGACGAAATGAAGGCATTCTTCGCCACTGAGAAGAGGGTGAATTTGTGATCTTTGATCTTTGTTGAGTTCTCGGCATTTGTTTGACCAATAGCCGAGATTCACGTCTAGTTGTGATAGAGAATTTTTGCATACACCATATATATTACCGTTCTAAACGATACCCTTCTAAATGAAAACCTTTTCAGGAGAACCAAACCTTCAATCTGGATCCAATCGATATCTACGTCTCGATGTACGGTGGAGTGAAGCCGAGCGATGCTCAGACGGCATTGGAAGACAAGAAAGTAGCCGAGGTTAGCATCGACCCTCATACAGTAGCTTGTTGTGCAGTAATCCATAATCAAGCGAACCTACAGTAACCCAAATTTACAGTATCACATTTGCAGGTTCTGGAGGAGTCGAAGTCGTTCCTGGCCCAGTGGAGTGAGCGATTCTCCGCAGCAATCATTGCCAACCACAAGATTCCGTTCGTGTTTTTGGCTTTTGTTTATGGGAGACTTCAGAATGGCACTGATCAAATATAATTCTCATTCCTTATCCTCAGCAAGTGAAACATATCGAAATTATTGAGCGTGGAAAATCAACCTTCAAAGATACTTATCTCAATAATCTCAATAATTAGTAATTAATCAATAAAAATTTGCGAAATATTTAGTAAAATAATAAATTGCAGTCGTGCAGTCAAATACGTGCTTCTCTTCACTGCCGATGAGTTGAGAAAGAGATTCCCTGCCGCTTCTCTCGCTGATCAACAGAAGGCCGTCGCCGAACTGGCATATGAGGTATCCGCATTTTGGACCAGAGACCAGATGCTGGCACCATCTGTGGCACCCGATACTCAGAAATTTGGTACCATTGGAGGCACCACACATTCGGTATCATTTGTGGTACCCTTTACCATAATCCGGCCGAAACCCTCCCCAATTCCAGGCGTGGATCCGTCCGTCGCTCACGAATACTCGTCACATCTCGATCGCCACTGGCAAAGAGACGACTGACGATGGAATGGCTAAGATGATCGCTGTAACGAAGTTCATGCAGTATGCAGTCGCCAATAGAGGGGTACGGTATAAGAGAGCTATCGAAAATTGAAGGGATACGGTAGCTACTGAATATCGATGTCGATATCCTAAACCAAAGAAGAGGGGTACAGTAATTGAGAGCAATTAATAATTGGAGGGATACGGTAACTGCTGTAGATCACGAACCGTTGATTTCAGTACGGCAACGCCAAGTGGTATCTGTCGTCACTCAACAAGCAGATTCACATCATCAATCAGCAGTTCAAGTCAGTTTTTTTAAAAAAATATTTTGAATGATCTTCCAATTTAAAAAAAAACATAGTGAGTCCAGGAGAGTGGAGATAAAAAAATCGATAATTACGATACAGGAACTTCGTGGTGGAATCGATCTCGACCGTCAAGTATTTGGGCGATCTCTACGATGGTCTCTCCGAGTACACTCAATACGATCCGGCTAGAAGGTGAGAGGGGAACCCGAACACAATATTCGAATCTTAATCTGGTTCACAGATTACTTGTTCAGCAATCAAAAGGCAAAAAAAAAACAAAGTGAAAAAGAAATTTTGAATTGGCGCGTTTGTGTTTCATTCTCACTGTAAAAGGACGTTCCTCAGAGTTTATTCATTAGTTCCATTCGAATAATGAGTTAACTGAATAAGAAAAATACAATATCCATTTAAATATTTACAAATCGATACTCTCCACCTCGAAATAAATCGATATTCAGGCCAGTCCTCGCTCTTCCCGGTCGCACGATCTATGACGTCATCGCTTGCGTCAAGTCGAATGCTGCAGCGGTAAATATTTAATTAAAATTTATAACTAATTAAAGCAATTTTTGTAATTGCAGATCACCGTTGCTCCCTCTGCAAAGCCACTGCGTGCCCTCATCGACTCGCTCTCCAAGGATACGATCGTTGACGACAAGTACTGTATTATTGATTTCTTTCCCTAACCGTAAATGACGTCATCCTTCAATTTCGCCCTTCAGAACGCTCGTTCTCTATCTCCATCCGATGTCATCGTCAATTTCTTACGAAGACGAAGAGAAAGCAGCTCAGGCGAGGAAGATACAGCAGGATTTCGTGACGTACGCTTACAGTAATCAATAAAAAATCAATAACCATTAATCAATAATTTGGTTTGGTTTGTTTGAGTGCGCGTTGAATGCTATTGTCGTATTCGTTGCGGAAATGCGCTAAAATTTCAGAATTATTGATAGAAATATTATCATTCTGCAGGTAAAACCGTCGTTTCACATTTTTTTGCGGGAATGCGCCCAAACTTGAGCCTAATATTTACGTATACAATACACACTTCTACAGATCAAAGCGTTTCATCGTCGATCTTCTCCTCTCTGGCTGCGTCGGTTCTTCAGTGCCCGAATTACTCGACCACAAGCCTTCTCCCTCCTCCGAATCCACCCACGACCGCCTCTTCAACGAGCAGCCCAAGTTGTAAGCTCCGCCCATTTCCGGCTGATAATATCAAACCGGAAGTAAACCGGAAATAGTAAAATTCCTCAATTTCAGTGAGAACATCGCCGCGAAGCAGGCCGAAATTCGTAAATTGCTTGTGTCTCTCGAAGAGAACGATCGAGTCAATTCAAGCTCCTCCTATCAAGAGATTGTGACCGACATTGCTAATGTGAGTGACTACGTCCAGGCTCTCGGAATCTTTGGCATCGTGCCAAGCGCACGGCTACCGTAACCGGGTTCAAACGTTGCAGGACATTCGACTGGCGACGGCTCGGCGGAAGGAGCGAACGGCGCAGAGGAAGAGTTTGGAGGAGTCGGAGGGACGATTGGGAAGACAGAGAGATGAATTGAGAGAGAGACTCAATCAGTATGAAGTCTATCTCGACACTTGTCTCGAGAATCTCAGCAAGACCACTCGGTGAGAATTCATTTTCTCCACAAAAAACACCGCAAAAAAGTCATGCAGGGGCATTTTCTGATGCATTTGATTTTTTCGTGTAGTGGAACGCGCGTTAAGTTGTCTTCCTATAAATGATTGAAAGAAGATCATTGACTATGATTCATTATCGTCCTATACGAAGACAATGGTTTGAGTTGGAAGAAGACATTGCTTTTGCAGTCGTATTTCTATCCTCTCGACGACTGAGAAGGCAGGGAAGATCAGCAAGGCGAGAACGACTTCAGACACGAGAAGCAGCCACAAATCGACCGTCGAGAAGCTATTCAGGCAAGGACTTACTGTGTTAGGTGGGGTTAACTAGTAGAATATTCCTTTGTATCGAAATGAGACCGGACGAAGGAATTTACCGGTTTGTTCCGGAAAATTGTTTATGACCTATAGTGTTTAGTGGATACTGTAGACCCCTCGGGATACGGTACGGACGAAATATAGATTGATATTGCAGGAAGGGAGTACTTGTGGACAATAAGATCGCCGGCGCTGACAACACGAGAAGGTTCGAGTCTTTTCTCTTATTTTGTTATACATTTAGTAAATTCAAAAAAACCTTCGCATCTAAAGAAATCTGCCAGTTGTCGTAGATACCTATACATAATAATCGATATTTCAAAAAGGACGATAACCGTTATTTACAGAGCAACCAAGTGGAACATCGAATTCGTCCGATCCGACAAGAAGGGCGTCTTCGATGTACGAGTGTTGGATGGAAAGGAGCCGCTGGGAGACTATTCAGTAGACTTCCAGGTCAGTATCGATTGATTCGAACCACAGTAATACTTCTTTCCTTTCAGGACCTCCTCCAGGCTCAGTACCGCAACGAGAAGCAGTACAATGTGAAGAACTCGCTCGTCTTCTCCATCAATGAATTGATAGCACACATCAACAAGAAGTTCTACGGACAGTAGTCCCTACCGTAGTCGTCGTGTGCCTACCGTAGCCTGTCTTGTTTCGAGAAACGTCGCCATATCTACACCATACCCATACCGAATCATCCCTGCCCTCGCCTGTCTACTCTACCTTTCCAGAATATATTCCATGTACGCAAACTCAGCACCGGTGATCTTCATTTGTATCTTATTTTGTTTTTGTGTAGAATCTTCCAAGTGAATAGAGTGTTCCCGTAGCCACAAATCGCTCTGTGTACCCATCCCAATGACAACGCTCGATAAATATATCAGAAGTGTAAAAATGAGACGTTTTTTAGCGAAGAAATATTAAACCCTATGAATTTTGTGCAGAAGAAGGCAGTGGAAAAATACAAAATCGATGCAGATATTGGAACTTTGATTTCGCTTCTCATCACGATCAAGCAGGGTTTAATCTTTGATCTCAGCACACACTTTTTAGACAATTCTCTGCATCACTCATAAACACTACTCGAATAAACAAAAAATATATTTTAAAGAAAAAAGTTCCATTTTCTTTCAAAATATGCGCAAAATATCAAGTCAATAATATATTATTTGTAATCATCGCAAGAAGAAAGCAGTTATCATTGTGTTGCAAGATAGGCTTAAATATAACAATCAAAACAAGAAGACTCTTGAAGCGAAGTATTAGATGCGAATGAAATTGGTTATAAACAGGGATGGCGAATGAAGAGCTCTGGGAATTGGTTTATCATCCACAAAACTGACATACTCCGAGCAGTTCTCTTACTTAGTGTTTAAATCTGTTCTAAGCATCAGTACGAAACTTTTGAAACTAAATATGTGATGATTGTACATGTTAATAGTTTTAAAGAACACAAAAACCTCGAAAAATCGCAGGCTCTTCATGAAGAATCGTTCATAAACCTGAAGAACGTATCTCTTTTTCCATGAGCGACAGCGATAAATCTTCCCAATAAGATTCTAGAATGAATGGAATCAACCCTTCACATGTTTTCATATCTCATTTATATACTATAGTGATTTTCCGCGCGACAAAATTTGCAAAATTGATCTTCATTCGCCATCCCTAGTTATAAATAGTAAGAGTGGTATTTCATAATCAGGAAAAAAACTTTACAATAACAAGGGTAAATATAACTGACCCGACGGAGTAAAAAAAAGTAAAGGTAAAGGTGTTCCATGTCAAGCGATTTTACAATAGCAAGCTACCACGCTAGATGGGGCAAGCCGGTAAGCCAGCTGCAACCCGACGGAGCGGCAATTAATTTAATAGTATAATTCGAGTGCATGGAATTGACAAGATGAATTGCTTGTTCTCTTTCTCCCATCATAAATGCTATCAGAAATTATGGAACTTCCATAGGAGAGGTAGATAAATCCAGTTCTGACTGAAATTGTATTAGAGCACCACATCACATATCTGCTTCCGTGGCGCAATCGGCAGCGCGTTCGGCTGTTAACCGAAAGGTCGGTGGTTCGAACCCACCCGGGAGCGTATTATTTTGCACTTACTTTCCATATCTGTACTCTTAAAAATTCAAGCTCTGCCATTATTATTTTATAAACTCGTTTTAAATTGCATCCTGTATCTCGCTATTCATTTGACATCCCAATTGATCTCTTCACAATGTTCTTCTGATAAGCATACCCCTATTCCTGAAACACACAAATTCCTCACCTATTGCATCAGTTCGACGATATACAAATGTTGTTTTATATTATTTCCGGTATTACGCATAAAAACAACTATTTAGATATTTTTATAGATACATGTTGTTGTCAAGGCGGGAGGAGGTGGAATGAGGAGGGCGAATTGGTGGATTGCCGCTCGTTGCCGGAGTCATTCTAAGCAAGTTGTCCGATGAAGATGACGGTCTTCTCTTTCATAACAGCGAAGACAAAGGGGTGGTCGAAATGGATGGAGGGAGGAGGGCAGCCTTTCACACGATAGCTCACATAGGTAGAGGCAGTAGCAGTCGTTCCATTCTCATCCACCTGCAGAACCTTTCTTGTCGATTGGTGTATTATTTATTGCAATATATTTATTACGTTTGTATGGATCCGTTATTTGACTTATAGAGTCAATCAGGAATTCGATTTTTTTAATACAGAGAGGCCGATTGAGATAGAGAGGTGTTAGAAAGTTAGGGGAATTAAATAGATGTAAAGTATCCAATGTGTACATAATAATTAAATGTAAAGTATATATGAATAATAAAGTAATGTAGAGTAGTAGTGACCTCAATCTCAGCCGCATGAGCAACATCCGTGACATAGATATCAGATATGAATGGGTGAGAAAATGGATGGGGTCATTCCATTTTTGCGCCACCAGTTTCTTCAGATATCTCTCTCTTTTCGCAGCACTTCAAATTTGCAGAATTCCAACAGTTTTGGTATCTGCTTCGGTGATATAGTTAAACGTTGTGCCGCGTAGAACTATCAAGTGTCAGCAGATAAGGTACCGCTTTACCTGTGCTTTATACTACCGCTCGCATCTGCTTCCGTGGCGCAATCGGCAGCGCGTTCGGCTGTTAACCGAAAGGTCGGTGGTTCGAACCCACCCGGGAGCGTATCTTTTTTCATTTCTCAGTTTCAAATAACATCATCAAAGGGAACAACTTCACATATTTTGACAGGAATATTGCTTAAATAACTTATTTTGATTTATTTTATTCCTTACTGAAATTTTACGTAACTACTGTGGCATGTGTCTATTTTTTCGCGAACAACTTTGCGCAAATCAGTGAAAGGTCGGTTGTTGATCAGCTCACGTTATGTTTTCCACATTCCCTGAGGGGGTTGCACTATTTTCGGGCCCTCCCCTTATCAAGGCAGGGATATCGGGAGAGACTGCGTGGGAGAGACTCAGAGAGAGACAATTGTGAAAGAGCCGGAAAATCCCGTGCGCGCGAGATCCGGAGCCGGAAAGAAGAGGGTGCGGGAAACGACGAGTCAAAGGACTATGTCGTCATCAGCCCCAGATCCGGAGATCCCACAACCGGCGATAAGGACTGCTATCGAATGGCATAGCAGGTTCCAGTCCATTCTGACGTTTCCGCTGAAACTTTCAGGCGGTTCTCGAAATTTGCAAACTTCCGAAATTCGAAACTCGTGCGCATGATCAATGCAAACGAGAAGAACAGGACATCAGTGAGCGAGAAGGGGGCGGAATTTCCACTTCCGGTGAAAATTCGAAAACCGGAAACGGCGGAATTTCCATGTTATCTGTTTGTTAAACATGTTTGTGCTTGTAGACCTTTATCGTCGATCTGTTTTTGCTTAGTTTTCTCTGCAAAACCTCTGCCTCTGAGCATGCAGTCAGCTGACTTTTCTTTCCCAGAAATGCCCTGGAGATCTTGGGATTTGGAAATGGAAAAGCTGGAGACATTGCAGAAATTCCTTGAAGAAAGAAGGAAGTGACCCCATGACGTATCTCTCTCTCTCTCTCTCTGCGCGAGATGCAGAAACTTCTTTCCTTCCTTGTGTCTAACTTTCAACAATGAGATCTCACTTCCTCCTCGATGCAGATTGGCGCTGTTATTTCGATCAGAATTTTTTAAAGATTGTACATTTTTGTCATGATCAGTGAGCACTAGCCTTATACAAAATATGAGTGGGAAAATGTGTGAATCCTCTTCATTTCAACAGATAGAAGTGGACAGCGAGGGAGATCGACGGTGATTTACCCGTCGTGTGGCACACTGCAGTGTTAAACGAAGGGCCATGGTTCTTTTTTGGAGCCCAGAAATATTTTTTATTAATTCTACACCCAAAATGAATACACTTACTATTGAGTGTATCCTACACTGAGATAGGACACCAAATGCACTTACAAATCTCTCGTTTTCGCACGCTCTCTCGACGCGCGAATACACTCAATATTGAGTGTCATACATTGGGTGTCCTATCTCAGTGTATTCATTCTCTGTGTACATGTTCTGAAAGGTACCCCCAACAAATCCTGGAGAGTTCCTAGATGGCATTTCCAAATCTCAATCATCAAATGAAAACAACAATGTTCTCCTAAAGTGTATCTAGGTTCCTTCCTGGTATCACTGTAGTCCCAGTTGTTTTCCCATATCTTCATTCCTACGTCTTTCTTTCTTCTTCTTCCCTCTCAGAATTCGTGGTTCTCCTCAGGGATCCATCAATCTCCTCACATTCTTCTCTCAGTTCTTCTCTCGCTTCTCAAAGTGCCTCCTGACCCCTCAAGGAATCCCCCCGATTTCGCACATCGCAGGCCTGGAAAGAAGAGAAGACGAGAGTGTGTGCGAAATGAAGAGAGTGCACACGAAAAAGGGGGTATCCATCGTCAATTGCCTGCGAATTCGTCACTTTTTGGAGGAGGAGGAGGGTGCTGCTAAGGAATAATTCCTTTGTTTCGACAACGGGAGACGAGCGAAGACTGAATCCATCGGTGGTTCGTGCACTGAAACAAGCAATTCAACAAAAGAGAGACAATGAAGCACATTAGCACACAAAATTCCCTCCAGAAAGGGGCAACACACGAGAGAGTGTGTGAAAGTGAGAGGGTTCGCTATACACTCTCTCAGCTGCCCAAATTGCATAGAGAAATGAGAGTATTGTGATAGTAATTTTATCAAGAGTGTCATGATGCATAGTTAAAGGGGCCGGTATTACAAATGAAGTAAATTTTTTATTAAAGAAAATTTTCTTCCGATTAGAATGCAAAAACCGCATATTTTTTTTACGATTTTTTTGAAATTAGTTATGAATTTTCAAAGGTCTCATTTTTGTCTGAAATAGCCCCTAACATGGGAATGACCTGAACTCACATTTCCCGATCTTTTCCAAATTTTTATGGTAGATTCAGCATAAAATTCTAACCATAAAACTATTTTCAAAAGTTGCGGAATGTTTTTTTGAAATTTCGTCATCCATAACAAAATTAATAAATAAGCAAAATTAGAAACCCAAAATGGATATCTCGATTGAGATATACAGTCTACGACTTTTGAAGTCGAATGCTGCCGTAAAAAGTTTAAATAATTTATTTTTTATTTTTTTTGGAAAATTATGAAATTAAAAACTATTATTTAAAAAAACATTCCGCAACTTTTGAAAACAGTTTCATGGTTAGAATTGTATGCTGAATCTACCATAAAATTTTGGTAAAGATCGGGAAATGTGAGTTCAGGTCATTCCCATGTAAACACAGTAGCGCCGGGTCATTCTGGCCTGAAACGGGATCTCTGAAAATTCATAACTAATTTCAAAAAAATCGTAAAAAATATGCGGTTTTTGCATTCTAATCGGAAGAAAATTTTCTTTAATCTAAAATTTACTTCATTTGCAGTACCAGGTCCCTTTAAGAAAGCTAGCATCCTTATTTCTGAGTGAAATCTCTCTTCTGATTTTTGAACGTCCAAAGCTACGGGTTCCGCTTGAATGGCTGATGAGCAACGGAATCCGAGACATACAAATATTCCATTCCGAAATCGGTGGATTGGGGGAGGAAGGGATCTCTCTCTCTCTCTCTCTCTCTCTCTTCGTCCCCTCTCGACATATCGGAATGGAATTGGAATCCGAGAGAGGAGGAGGCTCCGAATCATGAATTAACCAGGGCCGAAATTCGCTTGAAGATCTTTTGGAATCCGATAGATGAGAGTGACGCGTCTCGTCGATTCTAGACATTTTCCTCTTATTTTCCCTTTTCTTTGTTCTGTTCCCAACTTCCAGAAAGAGTCAAATAGAGAAAGTGTGGAAAGGTGGTGAGAGATTTCCTCTCGATTTTGTACGCTCTCTCACTCCAAACCCGCTTATGTAAGGGTGGCCGGCATGTGGAATGAAGAGATCTCCGTCAATTTTGCGAATTTCACTCATTCATTCACGCGCAAAACATCACCCAGTCTCGCCTTAGAAGCCTCTGTTGTTTCTATTTCTCTGCAAACCCGGCAAAAAGCCGGCTCCGGAAAGGCGGGGGAAAAGGCGGCTCTGGACTCGGGCGTCAGTGTGCGTCAGGTTACTGGACTCCCGTGGGAGTTCACTTCGAAAGTCCCCCTCCTTCTCCTCCTCTTTCGTGTTTCTTCCACTATTTTGTGTTAGTCGATGACGACAAGACGAGGGAAAATACAACGAGCAGTTTTTTGAAGCTTCCGTTTCAAATTTCATCCAATTATTGCGAGTTCGTGCACTTTCTCATCCTGTTGTGTTCGAGTATCTTTTAGTTGAACATTCCTGACGTATTATTAGTGACTTTCTTCGTTCCCTTCGTCATAATTCCCCGTACTTTGCTCGCTTTTAGTGCAAATATTTATGTAATTTGATTCGGTGTTGTTCATTCCCACTGGCAGTCTATTCCTCTGTTCTTCAAACCAGCCGTAGACCGATCTCTGGCTCAAAAAGCTGTAGTGCATATCGCATATCGTCATTTCCCAGTTCATCGTAGTGCAGTCTGACGCGCGTCTCTCCCTAAATCTTATCTGAACAAGGAGAAAAGAAGAAGGAGAAGAAGAAGAATGGTGAGATTGGGTAGGGAACAATCAGATTTGGTCGTCTTCTGACGGGAAAAGGGGGAGAAAAGGAGGAGGAGGAGGAGTTTGAAGGCGCGTCAGCTGAGCGATCCCCTAAAGGCAGTTCAGTTTATCATTTCAAATCCAGTGAGTTGCGCCACACACCATTCCACAGACCGCTCAGAAAGGGGTTTAGAATGAGAGAGTGTGCGAAATCGAGAGGGCCCACTCTCTCGCCCGGATCCCTGTATGTAGGTTTAGATTTCAAACTTTGGAATCATGCGGCCTGCGAAATGGTGGGTTTCGAAGGCGCTTGACTGTGTAATTACCGCGTCTTGACGCGTTTGTCGTCATTAGTTCTCGTCCGCGCACTCATTTTTCCCTTTCACAGTACTAAGAACTCCTTGTTCCCTGCAATATTCATAACATTGTGCGAAATTTCTGCGCAAGTCCTCTGCTTTTCCATCTCTCCTTCCCATGAAAAACGGCGAAAATATTTCTCAGAGATTTGGCTGTTTTCTCCACTCAAATTGCCCTAGTTATTCTCTCGTTTTGAATCTCGTGCGCAATTCGAAGAGAAAAGGCTCAATTAGGGATGAAGTCGAGGCCTTTTTAGTGAAGAAGAAGGAGAAATCTCGAGATTTCCCACTAGAATCTCACGAATTCCTCAAAACCACTCATATTTCCGCAGGTTATTGCAGCGCGATTTTGATCGTTTGAACGCATCCAATAAAATGCTCCAAAAGCCGAGAATTATCTGCAGAACAAACGATCTCCATTTTAGCGAGAATTCGGTATAAAAGCGGGGCTTCGCGCAGTCTCAGCATGAAATCATCGCTTTTTCCACTTAGTTTCGACGAGATCCTACTTAGAAATGCCACCTCCTCACCCTTTTCTCCTCCCCCTCCTATCTCTTCTCCTTCTTTTCTTCCCATTCTCTTGCCCCTGCGATTTCGCTCCGATGGTTCCCATGGTTCTCTATAGAAGAAGCTCTCCAATTTCTCCCATTGTGTGTGTGCCGTCGACGACCTTTCCCAATTCGCACCCCCACCGATCGGTGTGTGGTGCACTGCCGGTAACCTCACCACGACGACCTCCCTTTGACGTCATCTCGGAGGGTTCCGCCCGCTGGTTCATCTCCCATGGGAGGAGTGAGAGGGCGAGAGAAGGAAAGAGAGAGAGAGAGAGAGAGAGAGAGAGAGAGATTGCAAGAAACGAGACGAGCCTTCTTCCTGTCTTCCCGCATTTCTCCCATCTGACCCAAGGCGCGCGCGAGTGAATCTTCTCGCATCCAAGTTTCAAGCTCAGTTTCAACAAATCTTTGTGAAACTGCACCTTTTGTGTAACTAAACCTGTAGAATAACGAAAAGAACAAATCAACTGCTAAACTGTATGCGCATTTCAAGGCCTGCATTACTTTTTTCCGGAGTTCCTTCTATTTAATGAAAATAGCACAGTTATTTCAACTCGATAACTTGCATACAGAGTATGAAATCACTTTTCGCACGAAATTCTCATGACGTTTGCAAGCACGCGCGTTCGTGTAGAGAGTTAGTATGGCTCCCACGATGTCAGCAGCTTGTGTGAGAATAGTCGAGTATTTGACACGAACTCGTGCACACCTCCGCAGATTTCGCGATCCCACCAATATCCCATCACTTACTGACTTTATTAGAGACGTTTTCATTCGGATCTCTCCATTTCTCACACTCTACTTACCTTCTGATAAACGCCTTTCCTGCTACGCTGAATTTGTTAGAAGAACGGTTCTTCAATTTCCTCGTTTTGCACTTTCTCTCGTTTCGATGAACAAACGAGAGAGCGCGTGAAATTAGAAGGTTGGACAACCGTTCTCTCAGAAACGAAGCCTTGGAGTACCGTTCTATTAGTAGATTTGCGTTAAGTGTGATTCATGAACTATCGATCGGTCTCTCCTTTCACTTTGCGCCCCCTCAATTCCGTGAAAAATCTTCCCGAAATGGGGCAGGGGGAAGGGCGGAAATTCAATCTGACGCGTCCGCTTTTCGTTTCCATCAAAATCGTCGTGTTGAGTGAAAGTCCTTCTCTTTATTCTGCTCTCCTTTCTTCTCCTCTCTCATGTTCCTCCTCTTACCTATGGAGGAGAGAGAGAGAGAAAGAGAGAGAACCCGCCCCCGTCCTACGGTACATCCGCCCTAGGAAAGGTGGAATAGCTCCACTATCTAGAGCATTCAAACGAAGAGATCTTGGAAATTCCCAGGTACCTTCTTGCTTTCTGTTTCTTCGATTGGAGGTTTTTGACGCACTTTACAAGAGTACATTGATCTTCAACATCTCCCAAAATCAAATGAAAACAGATTTTTTTTCATGAAAGATATCCTGTTCAAGGCATGTTTCTATGGAGATCAGTTCCCATTGATGTGATCGTTAGAAATCCCTTCTTCTCCCCATACAATTTCCCCTCCCACAATATTAGTTATTGTACGTGCAATTCCTTATGAATAAGCTAATAATTTCCCCTCCTCTTTTCATTCCCCCATCATTCCTCCTTCTTTCCTTCCTCAAGAGCGGTCGTCCCCTGCCTACTAGGTATTTCACCCCCTCTGTTCCGTTTACCTACTGCCAGATTGTAGCCTACTTTTGTATGTCTCCCCTCTGGATCGAGAGAGAGAGAGAGAAGTGAGAGATACTCGAGTAAAGAATGATCTCTCAACTAACGGCTAACGAACGAGTATTCACATTTCTCCACCCCCTCCTTTTCTATCAGATGAGCAGAAGGTTCAATCCCGTTATTAGTCATGCCGGTTCGAAGTCTTCAGTACCCACTGGCAGTATTACCTTGATTTACAAACCCTTGAAACACTAAACTGTCTCTAAAATGATGCAAAACGAGCCCTGAATCTACATCCATCCAATTCTCCGCTCTAAATTGCAGTTATGATTTTCACAATTCTCTCCCTCTCAATGGAGATCAGTCGCAAGTTTCGTCAGCACTCTCTCTATTATCGATCGCTCACTGATTCGCTCAATCCGTCGCCGTTGCGTGTCGTGTCAGTTCGCGATAGATCGTGACCGTGTGCGGTGAAGATTACGGTAGTCGTGCAGGTCTCGCAGCAGCCGCAGCAGCAGCAGAATGTCCGTCAAGTTGGTCATCTTCGACAAGGACGGCACACTCGTCGACTTCCACTCCATGTGGATACCGTGGGCAAAGGCTACTGTAGCGCTGTCAGTTTGCGATTCATGCGTAGCCAGATTTATCAATCAAAAATGCAATTTATCTTATGTGAACGTGCTGAACACTTTCGTTTTTTCTTCTTCAGAACACACAATTGAAAAAAAAACAATTTTCTTTAAAAATTTAATTTTATAAAGTTGTAAAGATATGCAAATCAGGCTGGAGAAGGAGACGGGTATCGCGTGTGCCGCAGCAGTCTACAAGACACTAGGAGTCGATCCCATCACTGGCAAGGTATCCAATTAAGTGATTCCAAAATGAAAAAAAAACAACAATTGTGGGGAAAGGCCCGAAAAATAGTATGTTTCAACTATGAAACAAGAGTTCTACGAGCCCGTTCGTTTTCAGTCGGAAGAGCGATTTGGGTGAATTAAAAACCAATTTTTTCGTTAAAGTCCACCGCGACTGTGTGGGCGTTCCTCTGATGCGAGTTGGCGCCAGACTTCTCTTCCGATTATTAGATTCTCGCCTTGTTTTCTTCCTTTCCCCTCTCACATCCCGGTTTCTCAAATCTGCTTTATCCTCTTCTCTTCTTTTCTGTTCTTTCTTCTTTTTCTCAGTCAACACAATCGAGTTTGGACTTGTAAGCACTGAAAACCTCACGTCGATCCAAATCGTATTTGTGTACTCCTTTTCTCCCCCTATTTTGCCCTATTTTTCTGACGGCGAAGGAAATTCCACAACCACTCGGCGTATTGGTCCCCTGAGAGAGTGAGTGATGTGATGTGAGTAGGAAAGAGTGGAAACTCTCTCGATTCCACACACTCTCTCACCAGTTAGACGAAGGAAAGAGTGCGCAAAACCAGGAAATCCGTCAATGGGGTTGTGAGAGGTCGAAGATGGGGCGAAAAAGTGCGCGCAACTGCCCGGGCATATCTCCTTCTTCCTCCCTAGAGACTCGACGCTAGATTTCCTTCAGCTCACCCCAGACACCACCAAAAACATGCCCCCGCCCTGAAAAATGGTGTGAAAATAACAAGATTGATAGCGCGGAAAATTCGGAGGGATGAAATTACACGGCTTTGAAATGGGAGAGAAAGAAAAGAGATATGGATGCGGAAGGGAATGTGTTTGTGCCGCCGTTCACGCTTCAGGAATTCCTTTGATCGGGTTCAAATTCCTGGGTTTTTGAGAAAAAAGTCTATTACTCGTATAAAAATATATATTTTAAAATCTTTTCTTCTCGAAAGCTCTATTTTTCGTAGTGGGTTCTTTATTTTTGGATAATTAATGAATTTTTAAATTATTGATTTTGAAGGTTTCTATGGGTGCTTTGGCCGAGAAGACGCTGCTCGGCATTCGGGCGGATGTCAGCAAGACTCTCCAGGTGAGGTGTGCACCGTGAACATTGCCATTTGGCAGAAAAAGAGAGCGGTGCAGCGTGCACATTCCTCATTGCCTAATATGGCGTAATCATTGCAGTCGCTCGGCATCAATCAGGACAGTGCGGATTCCATCTGCCAGATTGCAGTTCCCGAGGTTTATTGGCACTTAATTAGTTGAAATTCGCATGCAATCGTTGTTTTCAGAAGGTGCGTCTTACAAGAGCCTCGCGAAACACAAAACTATTTGTTGTGTTCAAAATGTTTTTCGCAAACAAGAGCATTGTTTTTATGATATATCTATTTTGCAATTTTGGGGTGCGAAATAGTGATAAAAATTAATAATTGATTTCAGGCAGTGAAGGACGGCGTGACTCGCCCCGTGTGTGATCTCATATCCCTCTTCGAGTCACTCGCTCGCCGTGGTATACGCAGTGCCGTTTGCACGGCAGACAGCAGGTGAGCAGTGAGCAGTGAACAGTCCACTTTGCCTTAAGCAGCGTACCATGTGCACTGTGCATATTTCCAGTTGTCAGCTTTTAATCGATTTTGTGCAGACGCGCCACCGTAAACCAGCTGGACATGCTCGGCATCGCGCCCTACATGGACCTCGTCGTGTGCGGAAATGACCAGGGTGAGCGGTGAACTTTGCTATTTTACCGTCCACTTCGTTTAGTGGTTATTCAATTAGCTATCGTGCTAACGCACCGTTTTTCTCGGTGTGAATAGAATATAGTTCGTTCGGTAAAGTCTTCGAGGAAGTTGTGAACTAATAGTTCTTCCTTCCTCCCGAAACCCGAAAAAAGCCGAAACACTTATCACCTTAGGCTAATCTTGCATCTCTTTTCAATTGCTGGCTACTGGTTATATTTCTTCAAAACACTCACATTTGATCTTTGATCTTTGATCTCTACTAATCTCAGGAATCGTCCCCAAACCGTCTCCCCACTGTGCCATCCAGATCTGCAAGAAGCTCGGCGTCGAATTGAGTGTCAGTATTTTATAATATTTTTTTTATTAAGTTCGAAAATTTCTAATCAAGAAGATCATCTGCAAAGGGAGCGATGATTGAAAGCCTATTGAATTTGGCATTGGTGATGCTGGCTCTTGCTTTATTTGTCTCTGATCTTTGATCTCATGCAGGAAGCCCTCATGGTGGGCGACACAGTGGCGGATGTCAAGATGGGCCGAGTGGCCGGACTTCGAGCGTCCGTCGCCGTACTCTCAGGCATTGGAAACAGAGATACACTCGGACAATACTCTGACTTCTTCGTGAGTCATCTTTGTAGTGTGATTTTTGATCTTTTGAAACATCCAACAATTTCACTTTGCAGTGTGAAGACGTGTCGGAGCTGCCGATCCTCATTGACAAGCTCAACGAGGACACGAAGCGCGGCTAAATCCGCCACAAGGCGACCTTCCGCAAACCTCGCCCCCCTTCTTCACCCACTTACCGTACTCGCTCATACACACAACCATACTCGATAACAGTATTGACGTGCACACTAAATTGATCTCAGATTGACGTATTTATTTGTATTCACCTCCTTCTATGCCAACAATTTCTTTTTCCCCATGTTGTGACACTCATTCGGTGCTTCACTTAAAGAACCCCGTCTCACTCCCACCTTCAAGAGTATTTATATTTATCGTTCCGGTGATGACCACTTCCGCCTACCGCACACCCACCTCACTACGCACCACACCAAACCCACGTTCTATTCACTTCCTCTACAGAACACCCCCGGATAGCGACGGGATACAAAAAGCAATAGATGTGAAATAGATCAGAGATGCCTACAAAGAGAGAACTATTTCACTTATTTGTGCCCGTACAAAATGATGATAAATAATATTTATTTATAACAAATTGGCAAGAGATAATTTAGTTCCGAGGAGAAATCTTGACTGAGAATGGAGCGGGAGTTCGACTGAATCCGTACTCGAAGTCCATGGATGGGGGAATCTGAAATTCATTTGTAAAGAACACGGCGTTCTGAGAAAAATGCTAAGATTGACTTCGTGGTAAGAACAACACTCGTTTACATGGTATTTTTAACAGTTTCTGACTGTCTGCAACAAGGCAAGAATGCCGTGTCGAGTAGAAACTCACCTTATTGACTGGAGCGAAATGGCAATTCTGCACGAAACAAGTGAACATTACGAAGATTTCCATTCGAGCGAGTGTTTCTCCTGAACAATTCGTGATTCTGTACTGAAAATGGACTGAAACCCACCCAGACAAGCACGTTTTCCGATGGAGAATGGAGTGATGCGTGGATCCTGGACGGTAACAGTAAAGATCGAATTAATGAAATTGGGAAATAATAAAATATATTAGTAAAATTTAAAAAAAGAAAACCTTTATGAATTTGCCTTCCTCATTGATGTGTCTCTCGGGACAGAAATACTCGGGTCGCTCAAATTCTTTCGGATCCAAGTGAACCATGGCAAATTGAGGGAGAACGGTCGTGCCGGCCGTAATGGGGAAACCTGCGAATGAGTAGAGGTGAAAACAGGTTTAATTTTGCTAACTTCGAGTACAAATTTAGTCACGTTCGGATACGCTTCACGAGTTGCAGAAGAACGAATTATGAACGACCGACCGATGGGATAGGCAATTTCAGTAAATAAATATTACCCTCGATCTCCGTGTTTTGCATCGTTAATCGCTGGAAGTTGACGGGAAGCACGTTGCCGGTACGGTAGATCTGCAGTACCGATTAGTTGTCTTTCAGAAAATTTTAGTTCCCAAAATATGCTCATCTCGAATTAAACATTCCCAACAAAAATAAGAGAGCTGAATGCTTTCCTACTTGTTGTATGTTTTCAAGTGCTGAAAGTTTTTGATTTTCTACCTCTTGCAGAAAAGCGGACGCATAAGGGAGCACTTTGTGATCCTCGTAGCGAATTCTCTGCAATTAGTAAAAATAAAAATAAAGTTGTATCCGAAATCAAGCTATTATCACCTGCCAACTTTAAAGATTAGCTGATGAATGCGTATGGTTTAGTGTTTGGTCTATGCCAGAATCAGACAAAGAAGCGTTAGCTATTGCACAGAGAAAGATGGAGAGAAGAATGATGAGATTGATTTGGTCGGATAAATGGACGAATGAACGATTGCGGCTCGCTACGGGAGTGAAGGATTGGGTTATGGAAGCAGAAAGAAGAAAGTTCAAATGGGCCCACAAAATTAGGAGCCTAGAAGAAGATCGGTGGGCGCGTCGATCAACTGTGTGGACACACCGTTATATCATTCACATAAAAAATTATTACTGACTCTCGTTCCAATCACTTCATCAATTTCCTTCTGCATTTTTCGCTGAGCCTCGGGATTATTGACCGCTTGAAGAATGCAAATACGAAGAACGGAGACAGTCGTGTCGAAGCCTTAAAATTATAACTGGGAGGCGAATATTTCCTCTGAATTGAAACATTTATAGGAACATATTAAATTCAAATCATGTCTTTCTTGTATTGGATTACTGTATTCTATTTTGTTTTGTATTCTTGTATTGGGTTATTGTATTGTACTGCGATTAGTATAAATAAGAAAGCCGTTCATTTTTTTAAATTGAGGGAGATAATGCATACCAGCTCCCCAGAGTGAAGCAGTTGAGAAGAGCAACTGCTCGGTGTGGAAGTTTCCTGAACAATAAATATCGACGAAATAGTTTTTTGTATATTTTTTTTGAAAATAATAGTTGGAATAATGTTCAAAATGTAGGAAAGAAAAGGTATACATTTCAATAGACTTCTGCCCTCACCCATATCCATGCCCGCCTCTTCTCTTCTCTTGGTCTCTCCCAGAAATGCTTCCACATAACTGATAGGTTGATTGTCGGGATTGAATGATTTTCGTGCAGTCTCCATTGCCTGATGCACGAAATGGAAAAGTATGTCAGCGTTGATTTTCAATATTGTTTATGTTTTTATCTGTTTGTTGATTTCAGTTTACATTGTCAATGTAGCTTCAGATGCAAATCTAACATTATAAACTGTCTGTGGCTGTCAACATCTTTGTACAAGTTTTTTTGCCCTTTTCTTGTTGAAACGTGGCACTTACATTTCTTAGCGAATCATTTGTCTCGTCTGACAATTCCGTCAATTTCTTTATTGGCGATCCAAAGATGCGATCGAATTTGCGAAGGAAGGGAAAGACTTCGAGGAACATCATGAAGGGACCGCCCATGTACGGAATCAGCTGAATTCAATAAATTGGTAATATTTTTGTCAGATGTTGCGTTAGTAACCTCAGCATAACTTTCGGTGTCGAAAATGTCTGCATTTTTTTCAAAAGAAAACAGACCTCTTGCTGCAATTTGCGGAATCTGATGAGAATGGGATTGTCGAATTCAAGAGTGATTCCGAAGGTGAAGGCCCACACGATGTTACCAACGGCACGCTGCAATTGAGTTTTGAAAATAAATAACTTTTTTCCGGTGTTTGTTCCAAGACAAATGAGCAAACCATAATGTTCTCAGTGACATCCACTGCTGAATCTCCAGATTTCCTCCATCGAGTAACGATTTCTTGTGCGTAATTGTACACTGTGTCCTGGAAGAATTCAACTATCGCAATTTTTTTTAAAATATTTTACTCGGAGAGAGTGTGTGGCTCCCAGCACACACGTGAATAAGAAATAACTTGTAAATCTGCGTTGAAACATATCCCTAAAAGTGTTCATAAGGAAACAAAAACACGGTACGATAATATTGCAATAAAGATATGAAGGTTTTCAAACAGGAAGGGTTTCCGCTAACTTCGATAGCGGCTGTTCCAAATCCGATCTCATGAAGACTTTTGAGGGCGAATTTGCGTTGTTCCTGAAATGAAGACGAAATAATCGGAACTATGACCCTGTAAGCAGTCTTCAAAATTTAAATAAACAGGTGCAAATATACTCTCTTAGTAAGAAAACAGATACCTTGACGATAGAATTGTCTTCGAATACCAATCCGTAAAGGCCTCCACACATTATGTCCATTAGCTGGTCAGGAATCTTCTTTGCTGTGATGCACATTGACAATTTGACTTTTCTTCAAACCTCTGTCAGATTGCATATTTTTAAAGCCGTGAGGTAGCTTACAAAAAGGTTTACGAAAAAAAATGTTCGCTTACCAATGAAAACATCTCCGTTCTTGACCACTGTATCTTGCAGCACCTGAGGAGATATATGTTTTCAAGTGATCGAAAATAAATAAATACACCCACTTTATGATCGCCGATGACGACCATTGGGTACGGTAGCCAGACGGTGAAGATCCTACCGTACTTCGCCTTCCAGTCGAGCAAGACCTAAACGGGCATCATATAACTGCATTCATGTTTGAATTGCAAATGTTGTTAGGATATCAATTGTATCGGTGACGAAAAGGATAATTGCCGAAAAGAAAACTAAAACCTTGTCGATCTCCCACTGGAACGAGAGCATATTTCCGATAAGTGGTAGTGGGGGAGGACCGGGTGGAAGACCTTGAAAGGGTTCCATTAAGTGTTCGGGAATTGAGTAGGTCACACTCACCGAGTATTCGATTGATGCCGAAGTAGTAAACGGATAGAGCGATGAGGAAAAGGGCAAGGATGAGTAGCATTATGAAGTACTGGAAAAGCAAAATGATTTCTCTATGGTGAAATATGCTTTAAAAGTGGCAGATAAAGGAGAAAAGGATTCCAAACGACGAATCGTCCAATCAAATTGACTGATTATACGTGATAATTCCACTGATAACGACGCGCACGCAACAATTTCCGCATGCTGACATTGGCTTACGGCTCATTCTGATCAAGCTAAGGATCACTCTCATGAAACTGAGATCTGTAGCTCCCAGATACCCAAAAAGAGCGCGAAAGGAGCACGAATGCGTTTTTTTCTGCTCTAATACCCGTTAGATCGTGATTCTAAAACGCTGGCGCGTGTTTATCTCACTCTTTATACTCTCAACACGAGAATGCATGAATGATAACTGATAACACTAAATCCTTCACGCGGGCGAGTGAAAGGGTGCGAACTCGGAACAAATAAAGTAATGATTATTTATCGATTGGAGAAACACTTTTTTTCATAAAAATTCAATTTCGCGGAGTAATCTTCAATGAGAATGGAGCCGGAGTTCGACTGAATCCGTATTCAAAATCGAGTGGAGGAGGAATCTGAATGGAGGAATTTCGATAAATGCAAGATGGTGTTGATGACTCCAATGATAAGATGGACAAACTGATCAAATAGATGTTATTTGGGGGGAATCCATTTTTTTCTATTTTTTTTAAAATGGCGTTGATATTTGATTATTATTAAAATTGAGAAACTCGCCTTGTCGACGGGTGCGAAGTGGCAATTCTGAACGAAGGAGGCGAACATAACGAATACTTCCATTCGAGCGAGCGTTTCTCCTGCGAAGGTTTATGATTATTGATTATATTAATTAATTAAATTATAATTTAAGATTTAATTCTCCGCAGAATTATTTTATTTACAACTCTTTATCGATTGAAACTAACCGAGGCAGGAGCGTTTGCCTACTGAGAATGGAGTGATGCGCGAGTCCTGAAATATGTCGATTAATACAGGAAATAAAAGGTGGTGTCCCACGAACTTTTGGTCAACGGTGTTCTCACTGTCGGGTTATGGTAATCGTTTTCCCGATAAAAGCCCAACAAACAGCATGTTCAGCAGATAACTTTGAACATAGTTATTCGCGTTTAGCTCTGTGCCAAACTGACCCTGACGCGCAGGGATTCAAAAATGATAGGGAGGGATAAGGGGGAACGAGGAGAAATCGACCCGCCATTGAAACATAGGAGATGAAGAATGAGGGAGCAGGAGATTCGTGATATTCCTTCTTTAAATCGATAAATTGTACCTTGACGAACTGCCCCTCCTCATTGATGTGTCTCTCGGGGCAGAAATACAATGGTCGTTCGAATTCGTTGGGATCCGAGTGAACCATCGAGAATTGAGGGAGAATAGTCGTGCCGGCCGCAATGGGCATTCCTAAACAAATCGAAATTAGAAATAGCAGCTTTTTTAAAGTCATTGTAGGCCATCATATCGCATATTGCGGTATGTTTTCTATTTGAATTTGTTTGATGATCTTCAGGTATGTTTCATCGCTGCAATATCAACACTTACTGTAGTAACATATCAATACGTAGAGTAGATCGTGGTCTGTATAACAAAGAATGAAATCACGTATATCTTACCTTCGATTTCCGTATCTTGCATTGTCTGTCGAAGGAAATTCATGGGCAGAACATTACCGGTACGGTAGACCTGCAATTATCGATTAGGTATATGGAATATCCATGGGAACTCAGAAGAAGTCTTTCATTTCTGATTTTTGAACGGTTTCATTTGCAAAGTAGATTGTTTGGATTCGCGATCTTTGTTTCGCTTAAACTTAAATTTCGACTTTTCGATGACGCAATAGAACATGATCTTCGATATGAACAAATTATGAAAAAAGTGTACCTCTTGAATAAATGCGCAGGTAAACGGAAGAATTTTCTGATCCTCGTGGCGAATTCTCTGCAATTGAAAGTCCTCATGAAAATAAATTCATTTAGTTATTGATTAGCTGTTGAGAGAACGTTAAATCTTTAGTCACTGACCCTTGTTCCAACAACGTCATCCATTTCCTTCTGCATTTTTCGCTGAGCCTCGGGATTATTAACTGCTTGAAGTATGCAAATCCGAAGAAGGCTCACTGTCGTGTCAAATCCTGAGAAAATATTCGAAGTGTGAAGTGCGAAGCGATCTACGCAGAGTTTTGAAATTCAAGTAACCTGCAGTGATTCGAAAAGAAATCAATAATTGAGAAGAAAAGAATATCAAGTTGTGTTTCTTTGAAAAAATATTTAATTTAATTAGACTCTTGTCTAAACAGTGTTTAGTAAACACTCACCCGCTCCCCAAATAACGACAGTAGAGTAGAGCATCTGATCGTAGTGGAAATTGCCTGCAATTATTTCAATTTTAGCAGATTGTTTTCTTTAATTTTTCGATGGAATGTATTTCACATTAGCATTATTTCACATTATTTCACATCAAAGAAATGTTTTAAGAAAATGGTTGTAGGTTCACGCTAAAGGAATATTCATATTCAACTCCTCACCCATATCAATGCCTGCCTCTTCTCTTCTCTTCATCTCTCCCAAGAATGCCTCGACATAACTACTCGGTTGATTGTCGGGATTGAATGTCGCACGAGTAGTTTCAATTGCCTAAAAATCATGATTTCACGCGCCCCGACAATTTAGAATTTCGAAACTTCTTTTTAATCGATATTTTAATTCAGTTATTACGCCCATCACCTTCCGTCGTTTTAGTCTCCGAACAATCTATATTTTTACGAAAAAATCCACACCATGTTTGACAAACAGAAATATATACAGCCAAATGAGCAAACACGACACTCACATTTCTCACGTATTCGTTTGTATCCACTGTAATATCGCTCAATTTCTTCACTGGTGATCCGAAGATTCTGTCGAATTTGCGAAGAAACGGGAAGAATTCGAGGAACATCATGAAGGGACCGCCCATTCGAGGAAGTTGCTGAAGAATTCAGTTGTGGAAAAAAACAGGAAGCAATGAAATGAGGATTAGGAATAGGACGAAGTGATAGTCATTATAACAAAATTGATGATTTAAAATTTAAAGTATAATAAAAGAGTTTTTTTTAAAGTCAAAATGAAAAAGAACCTCCTGCTGCAATTCTCGGAATCTAATGAGAAGTGGATTGTCGAATTCCAGTGTGATTCCAAAGGCGATGTTCCAGATGATATTGCCGATCGCTCTCTGAAAAAATATTGAATTGTACATTTTAAGTGGTCAGTAAAGTGGTATTTTTTTTACAATTTTTCTGCTCGGAAGTGCATGTAAGAAGTAAAGGGGAAATAGAGGCAGAAAAAAGTGTGCATACCATGATGTTCTCAGTGACATCGACAGGCACGCCCCCTGATTTCCTCCACCGAGTTACGATCTCATGTGAGTAATTGTATACCGTATCCTACAACTGTTAATATATTATTTGCTCATGATTCCTGCTTGTAGTTTACTTTCTTTGTACGAAAACGAGGAAAATTGCATCGAGAAAATTTTTCAAACCTCAATTGCGGCCGATCCAAATCCGATCTCGTGCAGACTCTTGAGAGCGAATTTTCGCTGCTCCTGCATGCAATCGGCCATTTCTATTCCATTTCATATTCATAATGATAAATTAGGCATAAGTAATATATGTAGGATTGGATAAATAGAGTAACAAATACATAATTTCAATTGTATAAAATGCAAACCTTGACGATGGAGTTGTCCTCGAATAACAACCCGTGCAGACCTCCACACATTATGTCCATGAGTTGTTCCGGATTCTTCTTGCCTGTGAACATGTTTCCATAATTTTAAATGAATCGTCCTATTTTGTTTTCTCCAATCAAACCACATCATTGATAACTTCCATAATGAGATCTATCAATCGATTCGGAATGAACAATACATGTAGTGATCTGTCGGTATCAACTACTCTTTGCGCTCACCAATGAACACATCTCCATCCTTGATCACATGCTGTTGCAGTACCTCAAAGGGCAAAGGTTTTTTTCCGATCGGAAAAGTACAAATTCACTTTGTGATCGCCGATTACGACCATCGGGTACGGTAGCCAGACGGTGAAGATCCTACCGTACTTGGCCTTCCAGTCGAGCAGAACCTAGAGGACAATCATTTGTTCGAAATTCTAGTGAACACTATTCAAAACTATTATCGGTGAGGAAGATGCAATAATTTGCAAACCTGATCAATCTCCCATTTGAAGCTCAGCATATTTCCGATGAGCGGAAGAGGAGGAGGACCGGGTGGGAGACCTGGAAGAAAGAATCAGCAGGCTTTTTTAATTCTTAATTTCACTCGCTCTCACTGATCGATTGAAGAGAGCATTTGAAATTGACAGAATTGGACTCGTTTTAGAACTCTAGTTATCAACAATTCAATACGCAAATGTAAACGAATGAACGGCCTCACCGAGTATTCGATTGATGCCGAAGCGATAGACAACGAAGGCGATGAGAAGTGCGACGAAGAGAAACATTCTGAAGAATTCGGATATATTTGTTTGAAATAGAGAGAATATCGAGACAGAAAGAGGGCTAAATAAGTGAGCTGCATGTCGATAGACACTGTATTTTTTCGACAAGGTAATCAGTGCGGGGTTAAATGGCACAAAATAACAAACCATTATCAAATGGGCAAATTTAAAAAAAAAATCATGGGTGCAATTGCACCAAGGTGCAAAAATCTCGGGGGGTGCAAACGAAAAATTTGAATTCCCGCAATTATCGATTTTTTTTTGTTTGCACCCTTGATTTTTGCACCCCCTATTTTTTTCTTGCACTTTGCACCCCCTGATTTTTGCGCAGCATAAGTCTCATCGTATGAGAGTTTGATAAAAAAACAATGGCCAACATTAATCGATGCGAGGACAAATGGTAATAACTGATAGCACGGATGGCGAACACGTTAGAGAGCGAAGGGTAAGTGCACAACAAGCAAAATTATGTCGTAGAGAGCATTTCGTTTGGTGTGCTTATCTATTTCAGGGTCGGAATCACCCCTCATATTTATATCCTCCGACTGATTCTCTCGAAAGACACTCCGTGATACGTGAGAGTCGCCTGTACATTCTAGACACAGAAAACGCATCATTCTACAGAAATCCGATAAGTCGAAGAGGAGTGAACACTCGCTTTTCCAATTTTCAGCTCCGATTATCTTCACACCGAATCAATGCGCAAAACAACTAGCAAGGTGCGAATAAGGAGTCGGACTCTCTCCATTGCACGTGCTCTCTCGGCGTCAGAGAGAGAATGAGAGAGCGGGCGAAGATGAGAGGGTGCAGAGAAGGTAGAGGCGGGAATGGAGTGGGACCGTCACAGGCACGCTCTGATTGTGTACCCATCGTCTGATCTTTACTTCTCTTCCGTTGTCTTTATCTCAATACACAATGCTCACCACAGACTATTGCGATTATGAGCGCGATGTATACTGCATACAATATTTTGAATATATTCTTATCATTATGCAACATATTATTTTACTTCTCCTGATTCTCATTAGCTTAGCATGCATCATTCAAATATAGATTCTCACATTTCGCACTCCAATTCATTCGTTCCCCTTTTCCGTTCGGAGCCAACTTTTGCTCAAAGGTTTCCTACAGGCGCATAGTCACCAATCATCACTATCCAATCGTTAGTTTTGGCGATGTACAAAGAAATAATAAATACTTCAAGGAGGATAAAACTCTACTGTCCTCTGTTTTATAAGTCCGTGAAATAGACAGAATAGTATTTTTCCGAATGTGGGAATACTCCACTTCGTTAATCGTTCCGGCATTGAAGCAGGTACATCCATATTTTCAGTCCCCATTCTCGAATTCTTCCATCGCTTAGTTCACAAAGAGAACTACACCACACTTTGGCATATGGGACTACGAAGAATGATCGTCACATTCACTGATTTTACGATACACACATGATCTGTTGCGCCCACGGGCGTCGATAAAATATAAATGTTGTCACTTCGAAAAGAGGGAGAAGGAAGATTGTGCAAATGACGGGTGACGATCGATGTTAGGGAACTCGGTAATCATTTCTTATTTGTTAAATTGTGAAGGAAAGTCAGTTTGCGATAAGCCAGTTGGGGATGAGCGAGATACCATGAGGGATACGATGGGCGCAACTAGATGGCTCACATACATCTTTGAAATTTTATGCATCGCTTGGTGTTATTTATTTCATGAAACATAGGGACGATCCAAAAGAGCACTGTCAAAATAATGAACTTTCATTTTCTGTCTGAAGAACTCAAAGAGTTTTGTAGAATACGCTGAATAAGGGATTTATTCAATACAAATATGGTAATTTCCTGTGAAATTCTTCAGTTTCGTGGCTGGATCTTCACTAGGAAAGGAGCTGTTGTTCGACTGAATCCAGTGATGAATTCGATTGCAGGTGGAACCTGAAAATGAACATTTTCTAAACTTATATAAAAATAATAGAAATAGTGTTAGTTCGAAGCTTACTTTGTTCACGGGAGTGAAGTGGCAATTCTGTAAGATGGTTGTAAATATAACGAAGATCTCCATTCTAGCGAGAGTTTCGCCTGCGAATTCAAATTTCTTAATTTTTCAAATGCGGTTATTTTCTGTCTACAAATCCTTCATAAACATACCCAAACAGGCTCGTTTTCCCACAGAGAAGAGAGTGATGCGTGGGTCATAGAAGTGATTGGATAAAATTTGAATTGCCGTCAAGCCAGTGTTGTAATTTGAGAATTTATAGTGTACATATGATAATTCTGAATCTGTAAAATCCCTTCCTCATTTATGTGCCTCTCAGGACAGAAATAATCGGGTCGCTCAAACTCTTTCGGATCAGAATGGACCATGGAGAATTGAGGAAGAAGGAGCGGTCGTTCCAGCACGGATGGGGAAACCTGAGAATAGAATGCATTTCACACTTTGGAATTTACTAATGATGAAAATATGTAAGGCAAGCTATAAAAGATAAGATTTATATATTTATCATACCTTCGATTTCCGTGTCTTGCGTTGTCTGACGAAGGAAATTAATGGGAAGAACGTCGGCCAGACGATGAATCTGAAAATGTTCTTGATATGTTCTCCGCATCGCAAATCGAATTCACTTCAGCGTAAACCCTTTCTGATCAATTCACTTACTTCCTGAAGGAAAGCACAAGTGTACGGAAGCAACTTCTGATCATCATTGCGAATTCTCTGGAAGATTATGAATAGGAGATGGAAAAAAGATACAGAACGTTCTATTGTATTGCGAGGCATATAGATTCGTAATTTTTTTCACGTACCCGCTCTCCGATGATTTCATCGATTTCCTTCTGAAGTTTTCTCTGGACCTCTGGGTGATTCACTAATTCCAGACAGCACATTCGAAGTACGCTCACTGTTGTATAGAAACCTAAAAAAACATAATTTCAAGATACGTCGAGAGGAGCTTGAACTCTTTTATTTCTACTTACATTTTCCTCCCAAATTACCCTGAATCTTAGGCTATCGCAAACCATGTTAAAAATTAATTTTAAAAACTTTTTATATAATTATATTATATAAGAGAGGAATCGCGAGAGACTCGAGCTCATCGGCCATTGCCGGGACAAATTCATGATTTTTAATTTGGCTGAAAACATAACATAACGTAATACAAACATCCCTCTATCGAATAGCGTTTTCAGAATTTTTAAAAAAAATTTCGTTTTCGCGTGAAACACAAATGAACCTGGTGAGTCGGGACCTTTTTTGAGAAATAGTAAACTTTCGTAGAAAAGAGTTGCAGCGCCTAAAAAATCGATTATAGTGCGAAAAGCGCGTGCTCTAGCTTCTCTAGCACTCTCTCAATTCCCCACGCTCTCTCGCCTGGGTTCGGACCCTGAGCTGGGTAGAAATCTTTTGCAAAGCTTCTGTGTTATCGAAATATCGTGAGCTCAGCCCACAAATCCTGGAGATGGATCAGAGGAGTACTGGCAAAAGATTTCTGCCCAGCTCGGGGTCTGAACCCAGGCGAGAGAGCGTGGGGAATTGAGAGAGTGCTAGAGAAGCTAGAGCACGCGCTTTTCGCATTATAATCGATTTTCTAGGCGCTGTAACTCTTTTCTACGAACAGACAGCTTCTCACTTCCAAAAAGGAAATTGGTCTACCTATAATGAAGAATGTCATGATGAAGTGTGGAAGGAATTGGACTGCTTCTAATGTTCGTAGAAAAATTTCGTTTGCATGTTGTGAATTCCGTGTGGAAAAGTGCGATACTCTACAAATTGCGGACAGATCTCCCTCCAGCGAGTATGTCTAATAATATGAAGATGTTAAAGATTCATATCGACTTCGAAATATAGACATTCAGCAAATCAAAAACTCGAAGTTCAAAATTTTTCAATTTTTTTTCCTCAAAAAGTTGTTAATAAAAAATTTCACAAACAACCTGAATATTGTTTTCTGTTAGTTTTACATTGTTTTCACTGAAATAGATCCATAATTATGATTCGTGAATAATAGTTACATTTTAATGACGTCACACAATTCGTCCCAACATTACAACGCATGGCCCGATTCGTCCCATTTTTACAATATAGTTAGTACCAACAATGTTCACCAGAACATCTCTTAGAGTGAACCAGCAGTTTTGACTTTTAAGAAAATTAGCTCAACTTTTGCAAAAGCGACCACCCCACATCGGCGGATCAACCAAGAATGACTTCGAGCGGTTGGTAAACAAGTCGAGTCATTTGTCTATCTAACGCACCAAACCGTGGATTTTAATCTTCACTTTGAAGATATTAATGATTTTTCAAAGTTTGCTATTTCTCAAAAAAGTTCCCGACTCACCAGGTTCATTTGTGTTTCACGCGAAAACGAAATTTTTAAAAAAAATTCTGAAAACGCTATTCGATAGAGGGATGTTTGTAGTACGTCATGTTATGTTTTCAGCCAAATTAAAAATCATGAATTTCTATGTCCCGGCCATGCTCGAGTCTATCCTGATTCCTCTCATAATAATGACAAATATGTTCATACCAGCTCCCCAAAGAGTGGCAGCAGCATGATCGTAGTGGAAATTGCCTGGAATTATAATTTAAAATCCCAATATATCTATCAGTTTCCGAAAAAAAATGTCCCCCAAAAAAATTTCAAAAAATGAAGAAAAAAATGACCTTTTCCAACTCCCATCTCCTCCCTTTTCTTCATCTCAGCAATAAATTCTTCGACGTAACTATTCGGCTGATTGTCGGGATTGAAGGACTTTCCCACTGTGGCAATTTTCTGAAGAATACGCCATCGTTTGATGAAAATTCCATCACGCTTTTGATTGTGCAAAAACATAGGATTATGTAAACGCCTTAAAATATATTGTGGAGAATTGCGTACCTCCTTAAGGATCTCATTCGACTCTTCGATTGGAGCTTTGGCTCTTTTCACGGGTAAAATGGCGTCGAATTTGCTTAGAATCGGGAAAATCTCGAGGAACATCATGAAAGGGCCGGCGAGAAGAGGAGCCGCTTTAAATGGATGAGTTGTGAGCAGATTTGGTGTGCTGCAGCTGAAGCGGCTTGTGCTGCAAAATAATTAACCTCTGGCTGCAGCTGCCGGAACTTGCTGATTATCGGGTCGTCGAATTGAAGTGTGAGACCGAAAATGACCGTCCACACAATGTTTCCCACGGAACGCTGAAGGAATTCATGTATTAATAATGACTATTAATTGATATATTTTCATAATTTCTATTAGAAAATGTTGATAACGCAAAAAAGCAGAAGAAATCGATATGAAATGAATACCATAATATTCTCAGTAACATCCACTGCTGCGTCTCCAGATTTCCTCCATCGTGCAACGACTTCTTGAGCATAGTCATGAATGGCGTCCTGATTTTTTTATTATTTATTTCCAAACTAATATGTAAATTTATTTATGAAATTAATAATAAATGGGGAAAAGTAAAAAATGACAATTGAAATTCAAACTCACTTCACGAGCCGCCAAACCAAACCCAACCCAGGCCGATTTCGTGCAGACTTCGCATTGCGAATTTACGCTACTCCTGAATCGATTTAAATTTTCATGAGCCTGAATTTTTACAATAAGTCAACAGAGAAGACTCACTTTCACCATGGAATTGTCTTCAAAAGTGAGTCCATACAATCCACCACCCATTATATCCATCATTTGTTCTGGATTCTTCTTCGCTGAAATTCTTTCTATTTATAAACATGAATTTCTTCATTTTAGTTGGAAGCCTTGCCTATTCTTTTCTAAACCTTTTGTACTAACCCAGAAATACGTCTCCGTTCTTGGCCACGTGCTCTTGCAGAACCTGCAATAGAAATTGTAGCATAGAAAATCGATAAATACACTCACTTTGTGATCGCCGATGACGGTCATTGGAAAGGGTAACCAAACGGTGAAAATCCTACCGTACTTGGCCTTCCACGACAGCAACACATTTGTTATCAATTAACGATTAATTCTTTCTGATGTGTGAATCTTGCCTTGTCGATGTCCCATTGGAATGAGAGCATGTTTTCGATGAGAGGAAGAGGAGGAGGACCGTGTGGATAACCTGAATAATAGGAAATTGAACACTCGGTGATTTTAGAACGCTCAACTTTTCAGCATTTCAGGAATACAGAATTCGATTGATTCCGAAGTGATACAGAGCAAAAGGGATGATAAGAAGGAGGATGGGAATGTATTCCGTTCACTCTCGATTCCTCCTTTGTGCTCACTCTCCCTTTATCTCAGAATGTCTTCTCAGTTCGCTTTCTCTGCTCAATTAGGTCGTCTCTGCGCCCTCTCAAATCAGCACACTCTCTCGTTGATTTTAACTTCGAGAGAGCAGGGAAATCGAGGAGAGCACGACTTCAATGGATGTGATTATATAAAGAACAGATTGCAGAACAGATTGAGTCCGTTTACAAATTGGGAAATTAATCTTCGCAAGAGTTTTTTTAATAATTGCAAATTTCGTTGATCATTCAAATTACATCTGTCTCTTCTTACATCCATTTTCAGGATTGCGCATTTCTAAACGTATTTTGTTTATTTATAAAATTCCCTTTCATCAATGTCCAATTCTTTCAGAATGCTCATTTCAGAATCAGAACGACAGTTGATTTCTCACCTTTGCCAATTTCTTATCGCGTAAAAAATGAAAACGGTGCGAAACGGTTAGTGATAAGGGGATTGGACGGGAACATTGTGGAGAGGGCGTTCAATAACCAATGATCTTATCGTATGCCACTAAAATTTAATAAAATGTAAACGAGAACGTTTCAAGAATCAAACTTTTATTCAAGCGCAAACGAAAGAGGAAATATGTTAAGGGTAATAATTCATAATCACAATGAAGAATACATGAGTTTCTTATTGCCGGGATTTCTCCAAACATTTAGCATGGATTGTATATTCGTCCACGATTCATTTATAACGAAGCTCGACCCCCATGCTAACACAACGAGCGTTATGTGAAGAAACAATTCCGCCCTGTCAGGATTACTGGGGGAACAGCAAAACCGCAGTAAAGAGCAAGCGAACGTCGCGAGGTAGAAGAAAATCTTGGCGTGGAGACCGTACTCCTTTGTCAATCCATCGATTTGGACAAGCGGGGACTGGTACCATTCTCGACGATTCCACAAACAACCAGGGGAATTGGCTGACTTGAAGAGAGATCGATGCAGATACGAAACCCACTGAAAATAACAGTAAGTTATGTTATATTTATGCACTAAGAAGATAACGGTCGCCATCATGTTAATTCCAGCAGTTTTTTTTAAATAGCACAAACATTATAATAATTATATTATAAAAAAAAGAAAACAAACCGTATCTCCGTGGAGAGGATCACACTCAGTCATGGCATCGAAGCTTCTGAGGAACGTCTCAGCCAGACTTTGTAGATAGGCCATTAGGGGCTGTAATTAGTCAATGATTCTTCTCATTCCGGTTCGCATTTTAAAATTTTTGTTTAGTTCATATTATTTATATGTTTTTTTCGCGTTTAAACAGCAAGTTGTTATCTGTAAGTACACAGTAGGCTGGCTTAAAGGGAGAGTTACCCCATGTTTGAATTCGCGCGAATTCCTATGGTCTCGCCACGAAACGACAAACACACCACCCCTTTTCCGGACTAGTGTGATTCCCTGGATGCGAGTTCACCTCTCCTCTCTCGCACCCTCTTTGATCTACTCAGTATCTCTCCTCCTCTCGCATCTCTCGCCCCTCCTCGATTCCCCAATCTCTCTTTTATGATCACTTCCCTGTCTGGTGCTCTCTCCAAGAGAGACAGGGGAAGAGAGGTCTTTTTTAGGGGTATTTCTCCCTTTAAACCGGGCCAGCTCAAAACCGGTGCCGGTCCCGGGAATAAGATGGTCACGGGACCACTAAAATAGGACCCTGAAAAACAAACTTTGTCGTCGAATTGAATGAGAGATCTCAAGATTTCATCTCCTCCTTTATTCCTCTTCATCATTTGAATCAATCCCGACTGCAATATATATTTACATGGTTTGAAACTGCCATAGTGAGTAATTCTTCGAGAACCTAATTGGTTCCACCAAAACCAACCGCCATTCCATTAGGATCATTCGCTTCCATGTATTCCAGTATCACATTTCTGAAGTCTCCCGTGGTGAGAAAATAGAGGAAACTCGCGCGACTTAAATACTTATTCATTATTTATAATAGCCAATAAAAATGCCAAACTCACTGCGCCTCGTTGAGCATTTGCATTGCAGTTTTACCCGTTTTCGATTTTTCAGCTGAAATTGAACATTTCCAGAGAAATTAGATTCGGGGAGTACCATTATCCTTGAAATGGGCGTCGGTACAGAAACTGAAGAGTAATGTGTATCCAGTCTTCTTGGCAGATCGATCGACACGATTGCATTTGATAGAAGAGAGATAATTGGAGAGGAAGAAATGAATTGCTGAAGTAAAACAAAACATTATTAATAATATACATCTCGGTCATAACTTCAAGGATAGCGAACAGCATTATAAAGCAACCGGGAGGAAAGGTTTTATCTCAAATAAAACTAGGACAAATTCATTTATTCTTTTTATATCAGAGTCAAACTCACTCGGGTCTTTTTGTTTCCTATCGTTTGAGTAGTGAGTAAGCGTCAATTGATAACCGATGAGAGAAGAGAAGTACAATTCATCTGAAATGCCATGTTAACTTAAATCAATACTAAACTGTGAAACGTTTGATCTTTTCATTTCGCACTCTCCCTGGTGGATAAGAGAGTGTGCGAGATGAAAATGTCAACGTCTCACATTTTGCAAAAATGGAAAAAAAACTCGATGTATATTTTCAAATTGGCTAGGACGCTTTAGAATTCATTGAATATTTTCTTTTTTTAAAGTAGAAGATAAGTGCAACCTGCTGGTTCAATCTCCGAATCGTTCTTCCATTTCTCCACTCCTTTATTTGATTTCTTCACATATTTCATAATTAGCGCATCGTTGTACGTCTCTAAATATTGAGTGCGATAGTTACCACAGACGACAACTTGAAGAAAACGACCGATACACCGACGATCAATACAATTTAATAATCTAAAATTAAGAAGAGGAACGTTCCAAGGGTTAAACCGTTTTCGAATGTCATGAAAGTACTTGTACACCATGATCGATAGCCAACTATTGAATGTTCGAACGACTTTTCTCAAATGATCATCCCCTCTCTTTCCCGGGGAAGAGGTTCACTATTACAAATTCACAACACTCGTTCCATATCACAAAACATGAGGCTGACAAACAGCAAAAACAAGGGCGAGATTGCACGCGAAAGTGAGAGAATCAGACACTAAAGAGACCGCTGGTAGTTTCTCTCGAGAATCAGACACTAAAGAGACCGCTGGTAGTGGTTTAAAAAAATTGAAATGTGTAATAGCACTCACGGGCTTTCTTGCACAGCATGATGTGGTCGTGTCTAGAGATGGGAGAGAGACCAGCAGGGACTGTACTGCACACTTTTCTCCAATAAAGATTTTGAGAAGATGATTTCGAAATTAGACTATACAATTAAATAGGTGATTGAGAAGGCTTCTAGAAGGGGAGGTCTCACGATTAGTTGTCTCGTTTCATCTGGATCTCAAAATGAGAAGCTCTTTTTAGTGTCACCGTCGACTCGAAAGTAAATGACTTTTTTACAAAGTCAGTTCTCAAAAAGTCGCATTCCATCAATCAAGTGATTGATGACTTTTTAACAATGGACGTGTCAACTTTTTGATTAGCTTCAGACAGTCATTTTGAAGTAAAAAGTTGATTCACTTCTACCCCCATGGAGAGTGGTGGCAAGTGGATTAGGAGCAGGCCGGTACGAATAATTGAGTTTTTAACAAATGATGACTTTTTGAGAACGGCCTGAAAACGGCCAGCTCAACCGCATGTTTAAAAAATACGTTTTGAAATGAATTCTAATTATCTTTTTGATTTTGCTCAAAATGTCATTTTCGACACTCTAGCCATTGGTCTTGGAAGGGACTGTTTCGGAAGAAAGTGGTCGGCGAACTAGACTAGACCAGTAACACAAAGAACTCCTCTAGAACTCTTGATCATCTAATTCGAAAATCAAAATTGGAAAGCGTAAACTGACTCGGGGACGGGATAAACGAAGTTGTACACGTCGATGACGACACCAGCTGTAGCAGTGATGAAAACGAGAAGAAAGAAGATGTTGAAGAAGTTGGAACAGGAAATGAAATCGGGATCGGGATCATTGGGCGAAGGGTCGGAATCATCGGGATCAGGGTCCGCCTTCTTGGATTTCTTGGGTACAGGTGGGGGTTTCTGGTTTTTCCGCTTATTCGTCATCACTAGTGGAGGGAAGAGGCTGGGAAAGGAATGAGGAAACTGGGAAGAGAAGAGAGTGAGGGAAGGAGGGAGGGATGGAAAGAAGGTATCGATCAATGGGGAGAGAGGGAAGACAGTGATCTACCGTGTGATCTTTGTCTTTACAGATCAATCGATGATTGAGTGTTCAATAGTCCATAAAACAATGAAGCTACAATGGGACATTTGAGACATTTCCAATACAGAACATCAGTGCGAGGTGTTTGAATCACTTTCATTTGCTTCTCACCGATAAATATTTTCAAATAACCTAATCGACAGTTCTAGAAAAAAGTCATGGCATCATTTTTGATTATGTGTGAAAAATGCCCGACAAAAAAGTTTATTTCGACGATGTTTCCAATTATACACAGATTCTAAAGAAGAAACGTTCCGTTTATGAAAATAAATTTATTTCAACTTCAAACAAGCAATAGTTATAAATTAAACGAGTTAATAACATTACAAAATCAGTCGTGAATTTCGAAGTGAACGGATGTTACAGTCCAAGTACACGACGCTCGAAAACCAATCGATACTGGTATAGTGAGTCTTCAAACACGTAACAAGCAAAGGCAATTGTCGCCAGAACAGTAATAATTAGCATATGGACAGAAATGGATTTGAGAGTGTAAGTGTCGAAAGGAAAGCGGACGAGAGTGACTGAAAAGAAGTTGAAGAAGTGTTTGACGTAGGAGCCAGCACGACCGCCCAATGCAGAGATTCGAGCTTGTTCCGCCGTGATCGTATCCAAGATTTCTCGCTTTCCGAATCCTCGTGTATTCCATGAACAATCGGAAGAATCGGCAGAATTGAGCAGAGCTCGACGCAAGTATGTGCTCCACTGCGAATAGAAGAGGTTATCGATTAATTACTGACTAATTAGACAAACTATAAGTTCACTAATAAGGAAGTTGCACTCACCGTATCTCCGTAGAGAGGATCACAATAGGTCATTGCATTGAAGCCCTTAATGACCCTCGTAGTGACTTCTCGTGCATGCACCATTAGGCTCTGAAGGAGAATTCATTATGTTCACGATAAATCAATAATCAGGGAGAAGTCACTTTTTTGTGTTTGAAAATAGTTGGCACTTTTCTCATTGACCGTGCTTCGCTTCAATGAGGCGCGTGAATTTATTTGGACACAAATTTCAAAGTATTAAAAGTGCAATTCGAATTGGTTCACTCACTTCACTCTCGATATTGGCGAGGAATTCCAAGACGTCTTTCTCCGGTTGCTTCGACTTTCTCAGAATCTTTTCCAATGGAGCCTGCAATTTCAATAGTCATTTTCAGAGTAAATGAACAAATGAAAAACCTTGCTGGGAGACTCGCGTTTCACTGAAGTATTCATAGACCTTGAAATGTAACGATACAATTAGTTGCATGCTAATGAAAACGATCGATTTTTCAAGAGTGCACAAAATGAAGAGTGCGTGGAGAAAATAAACTAGTTGCATCGTTACTTTTCAATACCCACTGGCAGTATTTCTCTCAACCCACCAATGTTCTGTGAGCGTCCAACACTTCGAGTACTGCCAGTGTCTCATTTCTGAATTCTCCCATGAGAAGAGCGAACAGAAAACCGACGTCACTGCAACAAATTCAACGATAATGACCGGAAAAATCTCCATAAAGGGGCCAGAGGCTTTTACACTGGCTCCGGACCCCTTTCTGGTTTGCATCTCTTGACTGCTTCTTTCAAACTCCTGTAGATGAGAGTTGGGAAGAAAATGGGAACTCCAACTCACAGAGTGTCACTCAGCGCTTCGATAGCCGGTTTTCCATCTTTGTCCTCTGAAATTAGAGTCTTCGACAATGAATTCAATTCAGAGGGAAATAAGTCTACGACTTTACACTTCTCGGCTGCCGTGCGACGACTTTCAAAGTCAAAGTCGCCTATTTGACTTTGAAGTCGTCGCTGGCAATCTTGGACTTATGGAGTGGTAGACTTAGTTTCCTGTGAGAATGATAAAACATACCCGATCCAGACAGATATTGGGCCTCGGAGCAGAATCCAATGAGTAGTTTGTATTGAGACTTGTCAGTTGGTTGATCGACACGAGTGCATTTGATAGAAGTGAGAGAATTGGAGAGGAAGTACGAGAGATAGTATTCCATCGCTGAAAGGACGGATTATGGGGGTATTGGCATTTGGTATACCCCATTGGGGTATTATCGATTGATTCGACACAATCAACAATATTCAATTAATCAATCACTCTGAATGCGCAATTGTCACTGTCTCATTTTTTTCCTTTTTTTAGCATTTTTTAGAAAAAAAAACGTACCAGCGATATCTTTATTCTTTTTGTCCAAGTTTCTAGTGAGTGCCATTTGATATCGAACCAGAAAAGTGATGTACAATTCATCTGAAATAAAGGGATCTGTTTTGTGTTTCAGATTATGTGTAACTTTTCAAAAGAACTTTAAAAAAACGGAATTTCTAGGATGACGTACCTGCTACGCGCGTTTTATTATCGTTCACTTCTTTCGTTTTCGTCCCTTCGTCCAATCGATCCACATATTGAGCAAGTAGCACATCGTTGTACGTCTCTGCAAATATCCCATATTTATCTATCTCAAATGTATCGGTGGCCTATGCCTGGTACTCTGGTACTTTAACGTCTGGGCACCATCAATTCTGGAACCACCAAGTTTGGTACTATCAAGTCTTGTCCCACCAAGTTGGGTACCATCAAGTCTGGTACCATCAAGTCTGGTACCGCCAATTGTGGTACCATCAAAGCGTTGGGACGTCCACTTACCGGCGTTCTTGCACAGTATGAAGCTGTTGTTAGATGAGATGAGTCTGACACCATCGGACACAGTGGGAATAGAGTCGATGCCGCAGATTGGACTGCAATTGAAATTGTGGTATTTGATCTTTGATCTCTAGACAGTAATTAGAAAGAGATCATCTGCTTTTCGAAAAATAGGCTAAATAATGAAGATGAACTCACTTGGAAACGGGATATTTGAAGAGATAGCAGTCGATCAAAAAGGTATATATACTGATGGCGATACAGAGGCACACGAAGGATTTGAAGATGGCATTGAGGAAGGGGGAAAGGGGGCGGGGAGAGGGGAGAGGGGGAGGAAGCTCCTTCTTAGTCTTCTTCTTGGTGTGCTTAGGAGGCATCACTAGTGGAGGGGGAGACTGGGAAGGGAATGAGATTGGAGGAAGGGAAGGAGAGGAAGGGATGGGAAGAGATTCCAATCAATGAGGAGAGAGAGGAGCGACTGATCTACCGTGTGCGTCTCGGTAGATCAATCGATGAATCGAATGAAAAGATGTGAGAGCGATTGCAGACTACGAAGCGAGTGAGAGCGAGGAATTCTTGATAATTAGTTGGTCGTTTCAGTCAAAGTCGTTGAGCGTTGGATGCAGACAATGAGTGACGTCGTCGGTCACATTATTGCAAACCAACGAAGAGGCCAGGTCGAGAGAGTGTGCACAAGAGTGAGGGAGAGTCCCTCTCTATTTTACACTCTATCACTTCTTTCTGTAGGATTGGCTAGCCCGAGGGTCGATGTGCTAATGAGGTTCATCAATATGCAATTCCTAAATTAGAACCAAGGATGCTCCTTCGGCACTTCTAGTTTGAGAACAAAAAAAGCGATGACAGAATTTCAATGTGGGTTGGTTTGCAGGAATATTCATGAAAGATGTCGATTTTTCACAGTAAGTACCAATTGAAAGCGTGTGCCATGACACTATTGAGACTATGATTGCGACGTTGTTCAAAACTAATTCAATTATGTAATTTTTTTATTCTCAATAATCAACACACAAAAACATACCATATCCAAAAGGTTTTCAAATGATATGAATTATACTACGGTCTATGAAAGAGAGTGAGATCAATCAATGGGACTCGAATACAGTATCCCTCTTTAGTCCTCGCACCAAGCATTCTCCTTTCTGATCTGTTCCTCTTCCTCAGGAGTGAAATCGTTCTTGATATTGAAAGTCGTGCGGATCTGTTCGACAGTTTTACCCTGTAAAGCAATAAATATGTTCCATGTTAATGTCAAAGTTGGGAAAGTCAAGAGATTCTATTGAAATGCCATTCTCTTCTGTTAAAAAAAACAAACCTTGATCATATTGGCGACAGTCTTGCAGCAATTGTCGAGAAGTCCCTTGATATCCATGTAGTTTGCAGCCAGAATAATCTCGAAGAGAGTTGCCTGCTCCACCTGAGATTACGGTATTGATTAATCTCCGAAACTATTTGCCGACACTACAGTAGTCACGTCTTTCTAGTGCTGTTCCCAACCAACACTACAGTATTATCTGGCGTTATCTCGATTCTACACTATGTTTACCTTGAGGAATTCCTGATCCCATTGGGGGATATCATCGGTTCTTCTCTCCCTCATTTCATCTTCTTCCTTGGGAGCAGGATCGCCCTTATGGTAATTGCACCACTCGATAACCTTCTTCAAAGTGGCAGCATTGACATTCGGGAGAGGAATTGCCATCTGTGACTCGGCTGGCACATCTTCATCGTCCAGATTGAGGTCCTGAAGGGAAAAAGAAATTAGAGGGGTACGGTAGGGAATGATTCATTACCGTAACCTAAGAATGCTCAGTTGGTGATAACTAGATAGATACATACCGTAATGAGAGTGTTGACGGTGACGGACAACTTGATGGCGTCCCTCTCGACTTCGAAGGTTTGATCGTCGTTGGAGGTGAGCTTGATGATACGAGAAGTCATCTTGAGAGATTGGAAGAGAGATGAGAAGAGAAGAGAAGAGAAGAGTAGATGAGTGAGGATTGGAGGATTTGAGGGCATTTTATACGGGAAGGGTGGAAGTTGAAACTCCGCCCACTCATTTTTAGTGGGGGAACTCAGCCACTGGGGCATACTCGGCATTGGTCGAGAATATGACGCCACGTCGATGAATATACTGTATTTCACGCATAACGCCAAATATCAATCAATGCAAATTCGAATTCTTGCAAATTCAATAGAAAACTGAGCCACAACACGCGGCCCTCGTTCCTGCCGTGAGCTACAGGCTTTCGAATCGGATACTCACTTTTCCAGACGATTGTGGTCCTTATATTCCAAAAGACAATTGTTTCAGAACGTCTGTCTGTCTGTGTGTCTGTTAGTGTTGTTAGATCGAGTGTCTCGACACTCGCGAGTCATTTTTCAGAAAATCATTCGAGAGTGCGGTCCACTCGCGAGTTAATTTCACAATTTTACCCGCGAGTGAGCGGGCACTCGCGAGTTAATTTTCATTTCACTCGCGAGTGCGCACGTGCCATTTTCGACTATTATCTACCCCGTGATGCAGCATTGAGCGGTTGCTCTCAAAACAGATTTCAAAATGCTTTAGATTCCGTTCTATCTGGAATATGCCTAGAGCTATCAAAAACTAGCCCGACGTCAATGTAATCTTTGTCCAAAAGGGGCTTGCATCATGTCGACCAAGCCGAGTGATCAAAACCACACCAAGTAATGTAGTTCTACTACCGTAAGTACTGTGGCCCAGCTATCTTAACCCAGATTTCTGAAAAATTAGATAAATAAGTGAGGATTTGTTATGTAATTATAGGTTGATTACTGTATTCAGAGATACTTTGGCCAAGAATCAGTTACTCAAGGAAAGACTACTAGAGATCCATGAAGATAGGGTCCATGCGTTTGGGTACAGATGGTAAAAAATAAGAGTTGTAGGGTTCACTGTATAGCAAGGATCAATAATACTGTATAAAGTATAAGCCAACAACCTGGAACTTAGCCTGTTTCAGGGTTGTCCCGGTTTAGGACTACCCATTCCACTATTACAAATTCACAAACACTCATCCAAAATAATAAAACGGTCCGTTAATAATCCGTACTGAACAACAGATACGGCTGTGAGAGAGCATGAGAAAGCGAGAGACGCGCCGAGGTATAGAAAGAGAGTACACCACCAGTAGTCCCTTTCATGAACGTATCATTTTAAAATTGTAGTACTATAGCTTTGATCATGCAATACTGGTCAGTTCAGATGTCGCAGATAACAATTTTTTGTGCTAAAGGCTAAATTTGGAAAGGTGTGATTCGCACGTAGGCACTCGCGAATAACACTCGCGAGTGCCTCGACACTCGCGGATAAAATCTCATTTTTCACTCGCGAGTGTGTTGACCGGCGAGTGCTTTCTAGAAATGAATTCGTCGAGTGAACAATCGACGAATAACAATCGAGCTAACAACACTAGTGTCTGTGTGTGTCCGTCCGTCCGGGCAAATATCTCGCGAACGGATAGACCTATCGGCTCAGTTCCTTCGCCATAACATGCAACATCACACGAGAACAAATTTTAATTAAAAATATTTTTTTAATATCATGGCTAAGTGGCTAAAGCGCTCACTTTCGATTCCGAAAGTCCCAAGTTCGACCGCCACGGGCAAACCTTTTGCCGCGTTTTTCGCAAGTTCGAGAATCCGTTCCAACACGTTTTTGAGTACCGTGAAACACATTTTCACCTGTTTTGCCGAGATTCAACTTTAAAAATCGAAATTTTCGAGCCTTCTCCAAACGCACCGGTGAGTGTAAGCGATCACACGAAAAGTGTTTTACGATGTCATGAACTTTTCTGAACTAACACGTTTTAACGTGAAAAATCTAAATTTCGGATAAGTACCAAAATGATTCACAGAGCGTAGGGGATCACAGAAAAACTGTTTTCTGATGTCGGAAACATGTCTCAACGTGTTCGAAAACGGTCTGAACGCACTGTAACTTGCGTTTCCGTTGTGAAAGACTCGTGAGGCTGAGAACGATTGAGAAAAAAAGTTGCCATTGAGCCACGAAGTTGCGTAATGGCGACTTTTTTTTCGATCGCTTTCAGCATCAAGAGCCTTTTGTAACGGAATAAGCCAGTACTCTTTGTAGCGATTAACACTCCCCAATCATAAGTCGAGCTTTAATGGAGCCGCCTACAAAGCTCCCCCTGGACCGAACTTGGAGCCGGCTAAAAAGCTCCCCCTGGACCGAACCTGGATCCGGCTACCGAGCTCCCCTGAACCGATTCTGGAGCCGGCTACCGAGCTCCCCTGGACCACACTTTGAAAACGTAGTGCGCACCCTACCATAACGTAGTTTAACCTCAACTTACCATGATAGTTTAATTTGTCGTTTCAGTCAAAATCGTTGCGAGCTGAATGCTTACAATTCGTGACGTCATCTTTCACGTGACTCCAAAGAAACGGAAAGGAGACACGGATAAAATGAGAGAGTCCTCTCGATTTTACACACTTTTTTTACCCCTTTCTGCAGGATTGACCGGCTTGTGGAACCATGTGCTATCGAGGTAGATCAGTACAACTCATAATTTAGAACCAAGGAGATTCATTCGGCATTTCTAGTTTTAAAAACAAAGTGGTGATGACGGAAGTTCTATGTGGGTTGATTTACTGGAATATTCCTGAGATATTTCAATTTTGAATCACATTTGGTACCAAATACGAGTGTTTGTAATTACACTATCAATGAACATTGAACATCTTTTTTGTTACCCCTTTCTGTAGAATTTACCGGCCTACACTCATGAGATTGCGACGTTGCTCAAAACTAATTCGATAATTCCATTTTATTATCAATCAACACAAACAAGTACATATGAGATGCAAACGTTGACATGAATTATGCTACGGTGAAATAATGAGATCGATCTTTGGGACTCGAATACAGAATCCCTATCCAATACAGTATCCCTTCTCAGTCCTCGCACCAAGCATTCTCCTTTCTAATTTGTTCCTCTTCCTCAGGGGTGAAATCATTCTTGATATTGAAAGTCGTGCGGATCTGTTCGACAGTTTTACCCTGTAAAGCAATAAATATGTTCCATGTTAATGTCAAAGTTGACAAAATCAAGAGATTGTATTTAAACGCCATTCTCTTCTGTTAAAAAAATAACAAACCTTGATCATATTGGCGACAGTCTTGCAGCAATTGTCGAGAAGTCCCTTGATATCCATGTAGTTTGCAGCCAGAATAATCTCGAAGAGAGTTGCCTGCTCCACCTGAGATTACGGTATTGATTAATCTCCGAAACTATTTGCCGACACTACAGTAGTCACGTCTTTCTAGTGCTGTTCCCAACCAACACTACAGTATTATCTGGCGTTATCTCGATTCTACACTATGTTTACCTTGAGGAATTCCTGATCCCATTGGGGGATATCATCGGTTCTTCTCTCCCTCATTTCATCTTCTTCCTTGGGAGCAGGATCGCCCTTATGGTAATTGCACCACTCGATAACCTTCTTCAAAGTGGCAGCATTGACATTCGGGAGAGGAATTGCCATCTGTGACTCGGCTGGCACATCTTCATCGTCCAGATTGAGGTCCTGAAGGGAAAAAGAAATTAGAGGGGTACGGTAGGGAATGATTCATTACCGTAACCTAAGAATGCTCAGTTGGTGATAACTAGATAGATACATACCGTAATGAGAGTGTTGACGGTGACGGACAACTTGATGGCGTCCCTCTCGACTTCGAAGGTTTGATCGTCGTTGGAGGTGAGCTTGATGATACGAGAAGTCATCTTGAGAGATTGGAAGAGAGATGAGAAGAGAAGAGAAGAGAAGAGAAGAGTAGATGAGCGAGGATTGGAGGATTTGAGGGCATTTTATACGGGAAGGGTGGAAGTTGAAACTCCGCCCACTCATTTTTAGTGGGGGAACTCAGCCACTGGGGCATACTCGGCATTGGTCGAGAATATGACGCCACGTCGATGAATATACTGTATTTCACGCATAACGCCAAATATCAATCAATGCAAATTCGAATTCTTGCAAATTCAATAGAAAACTGAGCCACGGGGCTTGCTAGAGAGTGGTTTCTGTTTGTACCATATTATTGGTTTTGACGCTGCAGGAGAGTATAACGCTCATGCTTATAGAACAGTAAGCTATCTTGGAAGACAACGATCGATCGATATCTGGGAACACATACAACAGAGAAAATGGTTTTATCGATAATTCATAAAAAATGTACAAACATAGAATGCAGTTTGTTGTATGTACATAGATGTCACATAGTTTTTTCATTTGTTTCGTTTTCGGGGCTGAATCTTCAATAGAAAAGGGGCGGTAGTGCGAGTGAATCCATGCACAATTTCGACTGCTGGGGGAACCTGTGAATTTGTAAATTAGCAACTTTATAAGATACAAAGTTTGTACTACAAAGATAACTTTGTAGTAACTTGCACCTTTACTACAAAGATAACTTTGTAGTAACTTGCACCTTGTTGACTGGATAGAAGTGGCAATTCTGCACGAAAGCAGTGAACATCACAAAGATTTCCATTCGAGCGAGTGTTTCACCTGCCAATTTGTATTCTCAAAATCTTCATAATCGATATCGATTGGTTATCTCGAAGAAAGTAATCGATTGAAACATACCTAGACAGGAGCGCTTGCCGACTGAGAATGGGGTGATGCGTGGGTCCTAAAACGATTTTATGTTCATTTGATTTCATGTTAATGATGAGATAACTGTGAAAAATAATGAAGAAAACGCATTAGTCTTTGGTTACCAATTACCTTCAAGAACTGTCCCTCCTCATTAATGTGCCTTTCGGGACAGAAATAATCGGGTCGTTCAAATTCCTTCGGATCCGAGTGGACCATCGAAAATTGGGGGAGAACGGTCGTTCCGGCACGGATGGAGAATCCTGAATTACTAGAGGTTAGCGGAATCCCTGTTATCCCGAATATATCCACTTCTATTCTTTAGTATTTCCATATTTCCATTTTTCATCATAAATTTCAATGTGATGAATGAAGAAAACATTCAAATACCTTCAATCTCAGTATCTTGTGTTGTCAAACGTAAGAAATTGAAGTGAAGAACATCGATCAGACGATAGATCTAAACTATTTTATATCACAAACTTTTAAAATAAAATCGATTTTACTGAGAATTTAAAAATAAATTTGGTATACTTTTTGAGCCCATTGACCTCATTTTTATGTAAGTTTAAGTAGAAATTTATATTAATAAACGATCACCTCTTGAAGAAAAGCTGAAGTGTACGGCAACAATTTCTGGTCATCGTGGAGAATTCTCTAAAAGTTTAAATTTTACTCTCATTATTAGAAATAAATAATAACTGAACACCTCGACAACTCACCCTCTCTCCAATAACTTCATCGATTTCCTTCTGAACTTTCCTCTGGACTTCTGGATGATTCACCAATTCGAGACAACACAATCGAAGTGTGCTCACTGTTGTGTCGAAGCCTGGGGAGAAACTTCATTTTCCAACAAAAAAATAAAGAAATACATCGAAAGTATAGTGAAAAAAGTAATAAGGAAAGAGAAGCGGACAATGCCAAATTGAAGAAATATATCTCACCTGCTCCCCATAAATTTGCAGCCGAGTGAAGCATTTGATCGTAGTGGTAATTTCCTAAATTCATTTTCTAAATAAATATTTTCCCATTTATTCATCGAGAATAAGTGATGCAGTTCATCATAATTCTCACCTATCTCAACTCCTGTCTCTTCTCTTTTCTTCACCTCAACCAGAAATGCTTCAACGTATCCATTAGGTTGGTTGTCGGGATTGAATGACTTCTCTACGATTTTAATTGTCTGAAAAACAAATGTTGTGCAAATAAGATATACAAAAGATTGCTTTCGCACAATGCTGAGCTGTATTTTCTAAATAATTTAAACAAATAATGTGTATACGAAATTTCCACAAAATGAGATGAAAGTATCCTCAATATGCTATTGTACCGCGATCCTTTTGACTCACATAAATATTATATTATTGTTATTAATACTAGTATTGATTCGTCGGTGGAATTTTAAGCATTTTAAAGGGACAGTAAACACACAATTTCTGGGTCATGTGGCCCTCTTACGGCGAGCAACGTACAGATATAGCAAGTATGCGATCTATGTTCTGTCAGCGCAGGAGGTGTAGAGGTAGAACGCTAGCTTCACTCCCTACTTTTTACTTTTTTACTTTTTTACTGTCCCAAATTTTAGTTTCACCTCTTTCAAAATCGCATTGCTTTCGTCAAAAGATTCCTTCACTTTCCTCACGGGCGAAATGGAGTCGAATTTGCGAAGAATTGGGAACACTTCGAGGAACATCATGAAAGGACCCGCCATGTATTGAATCGCCTGGAATCGATGTCAAACAGTTTTGGAAGGTTGCTGCAAATGCTGCAATGATCATACTGACCTCTTGCTGCAGCAGCTGGAATTTGGCAATCACGGGGTTGTCGAATTCAAGGGTGAGCCCGAATGTCACTCTCCAGACGATGTTCCCAACGGCTCGCTAAAGTAGATTAATTTCCATCTTTTCCTATTTCAAGATTGCTTACCATGATGTTATCAGTGACATCCACTGGTCCTGAATTCCTCCACCGAGTAACGACTTCTTGTGCGTAGTGATATACCGAGTCCTTAATTATTCTTAGTTGTCATTTTTATTAGCGAAAATAAAAGCCTCAGCGATTGCTGATCGCACGTATATCAGTCTCTATCTACCTTGCTTGAAGCGTATTAGAATTTATAAAAAGTGACTCTATATACCAGGAATAAACCCATTAGTGAATCAAATTTATTATAAATTTTAGATAGTAAAGAATACGAAATAATGTTTTATCTATAATAAATAGTGGGTTGTAGGTTGATTGAAATAGAGAGTGAACAAACTTCGAGTGATGCCGAGCCAAATCCAATTTCGTGCAGACTTCGCATGGCAAATTTACGCTGCTCCTGAATGAGTATTTCACGTGGTTTCTTCTTCCGGGCAATTTTCTAGTGTAAACCCAACTTGACAAAAATGAGAATAAAACTTTCTTACCTTCACGATTGAGTTATCCTCCAATACGAGACCATGCAGACCACCAGAAACTATATCCATTAGCTGCTCAGGAATCTTTTTTGCTGCAAAATTTAGTTCATAACAAACAAACAGTAATTGAGATGGTGAAAGCGAAAATAGTATCAATACTTTTTTGAGATAAAAGTGAAGCGCTCACCGAGAAAAACGTCGCTATTCTTGAACACGTGCTCTTGCAGGACCTGCAAAACGAAACCATTTATTACAGCAATCGATAAATGCACTCACTTTGTGATCACCAATGACGACCATTGGAAACGGTAGCCACACGGTGAAGATCCTACCGTACTTGGCCTTCCACGACAGGAATACCTGTATTATCGATTTGCATATTTTTTTCTCTATTTCGACCCAATTAACGAAACTCACCTTATCGATGTCCCACTTGAAGCTGGGCATGTTTCCGATAAGAGGGAGAGGAGGCGGCCCGGGTGGGAGGCCTGACAAGGAAAATCACACTCTGAATGCTCAACTAGATACACGATATCAAAGTTATGAAGTGATTTAGTTACGAAAGATGTCGATTATTTTGGTGCTACCATACCGAGTATTCGATTGATGCCAAAGCAGTAGACTGCAACAGCGATGAGGAGAAGGACGGGGATGAGCATTCTAAAATTATTGCAAATGGAAAAAGAGATTATAGAAATTAAGAAACATCTAACTCAACAGTTGTAAATAACTACCGCGCAAGACAATAACAAAATTGAGCTAATAAGGGCTCTTCACGTTCCCTAACACCTTCAAGAAATTTGAAAAACAGCCGTGACACACAGAATTGACACCATTCCGAGTTACAGATAGTTCAGCACGAAAGAGAGTGCAAACGTCTCTCTCGATTCACTCGCTCTCTCACTCTAAAACCCTTTGTGGTCTGTGCAATGATGTGAATTAGGAAAGACGGCAACAGAGTCAACCATGGCGCTCTCTTGATCTTTTCCACTCTTTATACCGATAGATCAACAGTCGCTCTCTACACAATTGCACATCAATCACAGCAGCGGATCTATGAACACATGATAAGGGAGGTAATCGGACTCCCCTCGATTCACGCACTCTCTCGTCGACAGAGAAAACGTGATATTGAGTGGAAGTGAGAGAGTTCAGAGTGCTGCTGATGAGTGTGGGAAGAGGAAAAGAATAAAGTAGGCACTGGATGATAAGATGAACACAGCTAAGGACAGCATTGAACCGCTACACTCTTTATTTGTTTCCTATCTTTAGCCGGTCAATTATGGATATAGCCCACATTAAGTGCAGCGAAACTATCTAGTAATTCGTAGACTCCTCTCCTCAGAATTAATTACGAGTTGCGGTAATAAAAATGATATGGTAACGACTGTATGTGTGTGCTTGTTATATTTTCCTATTTCCGTTCGTACCAAGAACTTAATTGATAATAATTTCCGCAACAATTGTCAATTGGGCTAGTTCGCCGATTTTCCGTCTCACACAATCTTGCAATGCACTACTTTCGCAACCAAAAGGTTCTCTACTCTAGAACGAATTGCATGACAAATTCACTGTGGCAAAGTGTGTCTGTCTAATTCATCTATCCCTCTCGAAATGATATTTATCATGGCGATGTAAAATATTATGCGGACAATCACGATTCTTATGTACAATTATGCATCGTGTAAATTTCGATTATGGTAAGTCCTTGTATGAACTTAGAACATCATATGGAATTTAACTTATTTTTAGTCGTTTAATGTCGAGGTTGGATCTTCACCAGGAAATGAGCTGTCGTTCGAGTAAATCCATTGAGGAATTTAATTGCCGGTGGGATCTGCGTATTATGCATTTAAAATTTTTTAAATACTCAAAAACTGCACCTTGTTGACAGGAGAGAAATGACAGTTCTGCACGAAAGTAGTGACCATTACGAAGATTTCCATTCGAGCGAGAGGTTCACCTGCGAAATAATTTTTAGTTTTCATATTATTTGCAGGTAGAGGAGAAAGCGAAATACGCTCGGATGAAATCATATTGAACAAGTAATAAATGAAGTGAAATGAATTATGAATTGAAATGATTTAGAATATTCTAACTCACCCAAGCAAGAGCGTTTGCCTAGTGAGAAAGGAGTAATTCGAGGATCCTGAATACGATTAATTTTAAAAGAAACATGGGTGACGAGGAACCAAATCACCAAATTAATTTTAATTAATATTGCCAGATGAAACTCCTGTTTTAATTACCTTTATGAATTGTCCCTCCTCATTTATGTGCCTCTCGGGACAGAAATAATCGGGTTGTTCAAATTCATTTGGATCAGAGTGAACCATGGAAAATTGGGGAAGAATTCCCGTTCCGGCACGGATTGGAAATCCTGCAAAATAGTAATTTTTTAAAGTCTTTTTGTCGAAATCTGGCTGTTTCAGCAAATTCTTTTAGTCTGAAAATGATTTTCGTTTGTTCGAGGATCACGTTGGACACCTTCGATCTCCGTGTCTTGTGTTGTCTCTCGAATGAAATTGACGGGAATAACGTTGAAGAGACGGGAAATCTAAAAAAAGAAAACTTTTTTTTTTAATTTTGTCTAAAACGCAAGATAATGTTGCACATTTTCCTCTTGAACACCTCTTTACTTATTTATTTTTATCATGCGAAAAAAATCTGTTTACCTCCTGCAGAAAAGCGGAAGTGTACGGCAAAAGCTTCTGATCGTCGTGGAAAATTCTCTAGAATTGTTTTCAAAATTAATGTGCTGTTGTTTACTCGAACTCACCCTTTCACCAATTACTTCATCGATTTCTTTCTGAATTTTCCTCTGGGCATAATCGTGATTCACCAATTGAAGAATACAAAATCGAAGAACGCTAACTGTTGTGTCAAATCCTGTGACAAATTCACATTTAAAACAGTCGGAGGCAAGACTCGGTATTTTCTTCCTAATTAAGCGAGTCCGAAGTCCGTAAGTTATGCTGCGCTAATTTCTTCGGGGAAATTTCCCCATCAAAGGGTGGAAAACGAGTGTAACGAAATTTCTCCAATAAAAAAGGAAAATGTTCCGATCGTGCCTTGCAATCCCTGTATCAAGTTTGGAAGTGGTGGCTTCACTTGGAAAAAAGTTATGAAAGGGTGCATAAAACTGTTTTGCACCTTGCACCCCAAGAAATTTGCGCAGCATTAATGAGAAATAGGAAAAACAAGCCTGCGCCCCAAAGGAATGTGACTGACGAGAGCAGTTGGTCGTAATGGAAGCTACCTGAATTGAAATATTTCTGATATTTCGTTTTTATATTTTCTCTCATAAATACATTTTTTTTCTAATGAAGAAAAAAATTGAATGAAAATTAATGAAATAAGAAAAATGAAAACATATTAAATCGCACCTTTCCCAACTCCCGCCTCTTCTCTCTTTTTCACTTCAGCCAAAAATGCCTCAACGTAGCAATTCGGTTGATTATCGGCGTTGAATGACTTTTCCACTGAAGCGATCGTCTGTAATATCATAATTTTTTTGTAGTTTCGGAAACATGGGTAAATTTTGTTGGACTGCTCTTCTAACCTCATTCAGAGTGACATTCGCCTCATCAACAATCACTCTGATTTTTCTGACTGGTGAGATCGAGTCGAACTTGCGTAGAAATGGGAACATCTCGAGGAACATCATGAAGGGGCCTCCCATCAGTTTAAGGGCCTGCAATAGTGCATTTAACCTGAAATTCTTGCACAGAAATAACTCACAACCCGCTGAAGATCTCGGAATTTGTTGATGATTGGATTGTTGAATTCGAGTGTGAATCCGAAGGTAACTCTCCACAGAAGATTGCCCACCGCGAACTGAACATTATTATTAGATACGTGCTCGTTTATAGAATACATTATAAAGTTTCTCTAGATAAAGTTTTCTATACCATAATATTCTCAGTGACATCCACAGGCGAATCTCCAGATTTCCTCCATCTACCGACGATTTCTTGTGCGTAGTGATGGACGGTATCCTGATGCAGTTTCAATGTTCTCTCCTAATTTATCTACAACTGCTCCAACTAGATAGACATAATCGGCCGGCCAATTCAGATCGAATTTTCAAATTTCAGATTTAGAGAGAAATTAAACAAACTTCGAGTGCCGCAGATCCGAATCCAATGTCGTGCAGAGCCCGCATAGCGAATTTACGCTGCTCCTGAAAATAAACAATACAATGGAGAATGGGAAACTGTTAGCGTTTTTGCATACATAGATAGTATATAATCAATATATGACTCGCCTTCACGATGGAATTGTCCTCAAACGCAAGTCCATACAATCCACCAGACATTATATCCATCAATTGCTCTGGATTCTTCTTGGCTAGAAATGAAGAAACGGTTACATTTTGAATGTTAGGTAAAATAGGAGATGGTTAAAATTCGGTAAATCAAAACAATTTATTTTTTCAAAAGGGCACTTACACACGTAAATATCGCCGTTCTTGACAATGTGCTCTTGAAGAACCTTCAAATATAAATATAGTTCTAAGTTTCGAGTTATGATCGACAAGGAAAAAACTCACTTTGTGTTCGCCGATGACGACCATTGGAAACGGTAGCCACACGGTGAAGATCCTACCGTACTTGGCCTTCCACGATAGGAGAAGCTGCAGTGTCCAGTATTGTATGTTCAATTATTGATTGATTCTACCTTATCGACTTCCCAGTTGAAACTGAGCATGTTTCCTAAGATGGGAAGAGGAGGAGGACCGGGTGGGAGACCTGGCAGGAAATGAACGGTAAGTTATCGAATGTTATTGATTAGTTTAACTATACCGAGTAGTCGATTGATGCCGAAGCAGTAGAGAATGACAGCGATGAGAAGAAGGATGGGAATGAGCATTCTGGAATGATCCCAGAAGATGACAATTGGAGGCATTTGAAAACAGTTGTAAAGTGATAAGTGGAGTGGCAAAGAATAGATAAGTGGTTTACATTAATATAGATAGGCTCTGTGTCGGATACTTGTTGATCCCGACTACCCATAGTGCGCTCTGAATCGCGATTCTTTGCCTCATATATGCAGCACCGGATTAATCTCTCTCCATTCAAAAAAAACTCCTTTCTCGTCGAGATAATCCAAAACGCGAAGCATGACCACGAAAAGATGAGAGACGAGGAGTGACAGAATGCAGTCAAACTCTTCCTGGTTCTGACAGAGTGAGAGAGAGAGAGAATCGCGCGTGATTCTGTAACTCGCTTCGTTATCTGCACTATTCAAGTAATCTCGTGAGTGATGTGACAGAGTGCATGACTGGGTCAGCTCATGTCAAACTAATTCTGTTTACTTGCAGAAACATAATCCCACAAATTCTGTAATCCATTTAGTTCGTTGTTGCAAAACTTTCGACCTTTGTGAGTGCACGCACCACAAAAACGAAAAGATTTTATCCCAAACAGTTATCGAATTTGATTACAATATCGATTGCTATGTCAAGTGTACTACAAGTAAATACGGTTAAAACTACAATAGGTATGACTGTTTCGCTCCCTTAGCGTCAGACATTCATACCTCCCCTGGGGGGAGCTCGTCAGTGACGTCCCCAGGAGTGGTTAGGTAAATTAATTTTTTTTCTCAATAATTTTGAAAAAAAATTTTCACTGGCTTATCTCTATGACGATGTTTTACAAACAAAATTTCACATGCTATTATACACAGCTACTACAGTTATCTAGTATTTAAAGCATATTTAGATTCCAAAATTTTGTAAATTCAGTTTCGAGGTTGAATCTTCACTAGGAAAGGGGCGGTCGTTCGCGTGAATCCATGTAGAATTTCGATTGCTGGAGGCACCTGCAGATATAAAAATAACGTTGTTTAAAATGATGTCTAAAATGCTACCTTGTTAACAGGAGAGAAGTGACAGTTCTGCACAAAAGTAGTGAACATTACGAAGATTTCCATTCGAGCGAGCGTTTCGCCTGAAAATGATGAGGAAAGAATGCAACTAAACGAGTATATTAATAATGGTCAAATAAAAAAATCAAAACAAACCCAGACACGATCGTTTTCCAACTGAGAATGGCGTGATGCGAGGTTCCTGAGATCGGATTGTATTAGGGATTGCAGAAATTTCAAAGAAAGATAAGTTGCGATTATTCTTTTTTGTTTGAAGAATGTAAATAAATATACCTTGATAAACTGTCCCTCTTCATTAATGTGCCTCTCAGGACAGAAATACTCGGGTCGTTCAAATTCCTTCGGATCCGAGTGAACCATAGAAAACTGCGGGAGAACAGTCGTTCCGGCACGAATTTTAAAGCCTAAATAACGAATCGATCATATCGTGTACAAATATGTTTCAATGACGCTTCAATTAGATCCCAAAGACAATATATTGATTATATTACATCTGATTGGTTCAACAACCACACCTTCAATTTCCGTGTCTTGCGTTGTGAGACGTAGGAAATTTACGGGAAGAACGTCGATAATGCGGTAGATCTGTTGTAAGTATCCATTTCATTATTGGAATTTTTTGTCAAGTTATGGTTGAATTTTTAAGAAGTTGGTTTGATGTTTAGCAATCAATAGAGATTAATGAGATTATTAAATTATCTATCTAATTTTGCTTATTCCTATAGTGAAATTGTATTTACCTCCTGCAGAAATGCTGAGGTGTACGGTAAAATCTTCTGATCGTCCTGAAGGATTCGCTGGAAAAGTTTAAATATCGGTTAAAACAAAATTGTTTTGAGTGTGTTATCATCTCACATCGGTGCCACTTAAGACATCCTGTTTCTATTTCAACAGCATCGTCGAAATCAAAAAGAATCACTTCTAAAGCGATCAATTTTAAAACAGTACCCTTTTCACAATCTGTGGTGACTCACCCTTTCTCCAATAACTTCATCGATTTCCTTCTGAACTTTCCTTTGGACGTCAGGGTTATTCACCAATTGGAGACAACAAATACGAAGAACACTGACGGTTGTATCGAAACCTGAGAAAACAAAATATCGGAGACCTTAAATAAGGTCGATAGTTTTTATCCTCTGTTGATCTCGTACTAGCCGACTTTGTTCATGTTTTGGATTTAGAAATTTTTTCATACAGTTTTTAGAGGAAATATAGCAATTACCAGCTCCCCATAGCGTTGCTGCCGAATAGAGCATTTGGTCGTAGTGGAAGTTGCCTGAATAATTCTCTTTTTTTGTAATTTCAATCAATATTTTACCAATTAATTACTCTCACCCTGCCCCATTCCACTGTCCTCTCTCTTCTTCATCTCAGCAAGGAAAGCTTCGATGTATCCATTAGGCTGATTGTCCGGGTTGAAAGACTTTTCTACGGTCTTGATTGCCTAAAAATTTAATCATTTCTACGAGTTACAACCAGAGGATATATGGAAAGGGTTTTGACAATCGAACCAACAAGTGCTTGCCTCTTTTAGAATGGCGTTAGATTCATCCATAATAGCCTTCACTTTCTTCACGGGTGAGATGGAGTCGAACTTGCGCAGAATTGGGAAAGTCTCGAGGAACATCATGAATGGACCCGCCATGAGTGGGAGGGCCTGCAATGAGCGAACAGTAGATGTATTGGATAAGTGGCTGCGACAAACAAATACTCGGGAAAATGGATAAATAAAAGAAAACCTTAGGGGAGAGTTATTAGTCTGTTCTTCCTTTTAGCGTTTGTTGCAAACAATCAGTTCGTGTGGTTAAAATAGTTGCGGCCGACGCTGCGACCAACTCACATCTTGCTGATACTGTCGGAACTTTGTGATGATTGGACTGTCAAATTCGAGAGTGAGACCGAATGTTACTCTCCAGATGATATTGCCCACCGCACTCTGAAGTTTACTCAAATTAACTTGACAAATAAAAGTGCAAATGCTGATCCATCTCAATTACCAATTGTCTGTGGAACCTTCCGGGAAAATGTATCCACACTCTGGTAAAATGTGCATACCAATATGTTCCCAGTGACATCCACTGGTTCATCTCCACATTTCTTCCATCGAGCAACGACTTCTTGTGCATAGTGATGCACTGAGTCCTGATGTTTTTACTTTTTTCATGGAGTACTTGACTGCGATTACTGCTCACGCAAAGAGTGGAATCCATCAATCTCGGTTGAAACTTATTTGCGATTAAGATTGGGATTAGGCTACGATTATGGATTATAGGGAAAATAGTACAATTTCAATTGACTCTCAACTAACTTCAAGAGCGGCGGATCCGAAACCGATTTCGTGAAGACTTCGCAGAGCGAATTTACGCTGCTCCTAGATATATAAAATTTCTTTTTGTTCAACTGACGTTTTAATAATTTAATAGTTCATCTACGTGAAGTTTATTTCTAATTTTTTCTTCATATTCAATCGATAATTCAACTGACTTTGACCATGGAATTATCCTCAAATACGAGTCCATAAAGACCTCCAGACACGACGTCCATCAATTGCTCTGGATTCTTCTTTGCTAAAAATTATTTTTTCATAAATCAATAAAATTGTGTGAGAAAAATTACATTTTAAAATCTTACCCAGAAAAACGTCGCCGTTCTTGACTACGTGCTCTTGCAGGACCTTCAATAATCAGCATGAGATTCAATCCCGGGAAAAAAACTCACTTTGTGATCGCCGATAACGACCATTGGAAACGGTAGCCACACGGTGAATATCCTACCGTACTTTGCCTTCCACGATAGGAGAACCTACAAAATAAATCGATCGGCCTTACATGGAGCGAATTTTTCTCCACCTTGTCAATGTCCCACTTGAAACTGAGCATATTTCCAATGAGAGGAAGGGGAGGAGGACCGGGCGGGAGACCTGGAATGCGTCCCATCAAATACGAGTTGATTTAGAATACACAGGATATATTATTGATTGATTTAGTCTTGCCGAGAATTCGATTGATCCCGAGATGGTAGAAAGCCAAAGCGATGAGAAGAAAGATTATGGGAATAAGCATTCTGAGAGATATAATAATAATCGGTTGGTCTAATCGATGGACTGCCATGCAAACGATGTCCCGCTGTTTTAATAAAAAGGGAATAATATGTATGATAGCAACAATTGTTTTAGATTTGCAAACAGAATTAGATAGATACAAACGTATACGAGAGGTGTTAACACGGAAAACATACGGCAATAGCGATCAACACAACAAAAAAACCCGTACGAAATGATAAGGACTACCCCCAATGTTTTCAGTAAAAAACAGTAAGGAAACTCTAAATGACAAGGTTTAAGGGGAGAATATAGGTTGACGCCTTTGATAGATCAGTGACTATTGCCTACATGACTCTCCGTTATCTGAGTGATTGGTCCTCGCTTTATATAAGAAGAGCCAGATCAGCAGTAGTTCTCTGCATTTCACACACTCTCTCGCAAAGACGCGAGAAAATAGCGCGCTAACGACGAAGAACAGAGGATAAGGAACAGATGTGGTCGGACTCTCCTCGTCTCACGTGCTCTCTCGTCGTCAGAGAAGACGAGAGATTGGATGGGAATGAGAGAGTGCTGAGATCACTAGACAATTGGGAGTAGAGAAAGAGAACTGGGAAGGCATCGACTGATATGGGAGATTCACTACAGAAAAGGTTTCGGTACATAAAGGGCACCGTTTTGACCATCTACACTACTTTAATCGTGAATGTCGAGACCTTATCTTTGTCCGTATTCAGTGATAAGTGTGTTCTATTGTGGAAAAGTACGCACAACGATGTGATTTTTATCTATCTTTCTCGTTCTCTGCACTCTCTCGTTTCGATGAGCAACCGAGAGAGGGTTTGGATTGAGGAGGGTGGAGAACCGTCTCTGGCACTGAGAAACGAAATCATGGAAAAGCGTCCTCCTGTAAAATTTGTGGCTTCGTCCCCTTTGGGATCTTTTGGCTGTCGAATTATTAATATATGACGCTGTCCGCGATAGATTCAACAAATCTCCAACAGGGCTCCGCACAGCTAAAAAATGAAATGTTTCGCAAACATGTCCCTTGGGGTACTTTTCGATGCTCTACAACGTGGCGTCTTTCATTTTTCATGAATTTGACTTTTGGCGCCAAAATGGCGCCGCGCCAAAATACAGTGAAATCACTTTTTCCAATATTTCTTCTTCAGTGTTGCAGCTAGAGAGTCGAAATCTCACGTGCTCTATCAGAATTTGATGGCGAATCTCGCTATGTAATTCATTTGTCGCTAATTAGCTTAATTAGCCTGTAATTAAGCGTTTTTGATCCGTTAAAGTGTGAACGCGTGACATAGCTCATTCGAACCGCCGTGAGACGCTGATTCTAGGGATATGTTTATGTGGCAAACGTACCTACGCAACTATGTTTTTCGTTCGATGTTTTGTCTGAAAGAGTTGGAAAAGGGTGTTTTAGTGCATGAAAAAATGAAATAACATTTTAAAGTGCTATTAATCGCAAAATAATACTACAGAACACTTTTTCATTGCATATTTTCAGAAGTTATTTTTTTCGCAAAATGAGCCGTCACGGAGGGGATCCGAACCCACGTGAATCGGGTAATAGAAAAACGAAAACTTTATGTTGAAAATTCATATACTAGAGTGGAAAACTAATTTTGCGCTAACATACTCAAGTCAATAGTGTTAAAACATATATTATCCACTATTTTTCATTAAAATGATCTCAAAAACATAGTTGCGTAGGTACGTTTGCCACATAAACATATCCCTAGAATCAGCGTCTCACGGCGGTTCGAATGAGCTATGTCACGACGTTCACACTTTAACGGGTCAAAAACGCTTAATTACAGGCTAATTAAGCTAATTAGCGACAAATGAAATACATAGCGAGATTCGCCATCAAATTCTGAAAGTACACGTGAGATTTCGACTCACTAGCTGCAACACTGAAGAAGGAATATTGGAAAAAGTGATTTCACTGTATTTTGGCACGGCGCCATTTTGGCGCCAAAAGTCAAATTCATGAAAAATGAAAGACGCCACGTTGTAGAGCATCGAAAACTACCCCTAGGGACATGTTTACGAGACATTTCATTTTTTAGCTGTGCGGAGCTTTTGTTGAATCTATCGCGGACAGCGTCATATTGAGTTTAACTTGTTCTACATCCCTCTTTTTGCGTTTTCTCCATAGGCGTATGTCGCATGTTTTAAGAATAAATCTTTTTATCAGTATGCAGAACCAGTGAACGGTGAGATGACAAGACAGAGACGAGATCAATGGGGAATCGGTAATTGGAAAATACTATCTCATCATCAGAGAATTTATTTCAGATGAAATATAATGAGAGTGAAACACATGAAAATGTAGAGATGCGAATGCTTAAAAACGATAAATGTATGGAATTTTTATCCGAAAGCGGAGACAAAATCGCCAATCTTCGTTTTCGTCTTCTCGAACCAACTCATGTTCTGCAACAAAAAAAATTGTAATAATTTAAATTTTAAAAAAACAAATATAATTTGTAAATTATAACTTGAATCTAATCCCATTTCTCCACTGGAGAACCTCTGATTCGATATGTTTCATTGTTGATTGATGAGCAGTTTAAAAGGACTGTTTTGCTACAATTTGAGTGAAAAAATGCAAAAATACCGAACGTACAGTGAATTTGGAGTTGCACTGATCGTATGTATTGCAGCAGCAGAGACGAACTGTGCGGCCCAAGATTGTCTGACCAACACACATGTTTTTCGTGAACTGAAATCAAAACGCCTTCTTATCTTTCCAGATCATTCCCCCTTTTTGTGAGATCCTTTGAAACTCTCCTCCGATCTTTCGGAACGGACTGTTATAATTTACTATCTATTATAAAATCAATACGTCTGTCTGTCTGCCAGTCTGTTTTAAGTCTGTTTTACACATTTTTGCGGAACACATGTTCTTCGTGAGCTGAAATATCACCACTTTCTTTTATTCCCTGATAAAATATTTTGGGTTTCATCGAGAACTACGGAACATAACGAATTGTTTGAGTTTCAGGTGGTGCAGCAAATTTCAGATGAAATTGATAAACGGACGTACTAGGCACTTGACAGTCGTACAGCCTGCAAATTTGACGTTGTTTAACTCGGTGAGACCGGCAGAAATATTGTAGCACGATTCGGAATCAGAAGAACACTTCTGGAATGGAAGTATTTGGTTTTCCGATGAAGAACTGTAGAAACGCCGATCGAATTTCTTGTTTTTTTTTTCGTAATTTCGTACTCTTCTGGAGAGATGGGGTTGTCACTATGAAATGGAGAAATAGTGGAGAAAAGATTGAGAAAATGAGCAGTAAGGTCAACCAGAGAGAAAGTGGGAAAAAAACGTACACTATTTAGTTGATCGACGATTAATTGTCGTATGAATTATGTCATGATAATTTGGAACAGGATGTGAATAAAGATCTCTGTTTTCTTTCGTCCAGGATGCTTCATCGTGTGAACGTAATCCATTGTTTGTTCAACGATCAAAACTACCACTCACTACAGTTTCAGTTCCGACAGTTTTGCCTCGGAAGAAGGTGTAGCCTGTAACGCATTCGAGAGCGGCGCCAATCGATATTGAGATCACGGCGAGCAGCAGCATACGGTAGAGCACCATTATCGATCTGGAAGAGCTAAATTATGAGATGAGTGAAAGAAAAATCGGAAGGCGCTTGCAGGTGAACAATGCCAAAATGTATTTCGGGAATATCTATGTCCCGAATGAATTAGATTTGCAAAAAAAGATAAGTTTGCATGAATGAAGGGAGTTTTTGGAAGGGGAGGTTAAATACATGAGAACTCGGAATTTCTACACGTAAGACAACGCAGAGTAGATCAGCAAAGTTAGTGTATTGCATGATCGCAAGTGAGAAAAGAGTGGGAGTTGAGACAATAAAATGAACGGAAACTGCCGCTAAAGATAGAAGTGATCGATATGAGAGAGCACATGGCAAAAAGGAACTCGGCGAATGGAAAGTGACAATTTCCCTATGCTTTCTCAGATACCAGGTACTGTAGCAGCATTTGAGATAAAATTAAATAAATAAAATATAAATTCCGGTTCAAGATCTAGAACAGTTCTTGTGTCAGCATTTGAAGTGAGAAGAGAAGAAGTCAATACGATTCAGTTTACTCAAGTGTTTGACAGTAGGAGATGAGTAAGAGAAAGAGGAGAGAACAGGTCGAAGAGCCTTGATGAGAGGGGTGAATCACTCAAAGAGGAAGAACAGCTGGGAAAAGATGAGAGAACTTGGTCGATCCGGAACTAGAGCCCTTTTATTGGCATAGAGATGAATGGGGAAATGAGTGATTCAGATTTGAATAGATGTTTTAAGAACGTCGGGATGACTAGGAGCTTCGTGGAAGGGAAATATTTTGCGAGGATGTTCAATTCTGAAAATATTGATTAATGAAAGAATTTATAATGGTAAAAAATAAAAATAAAAATAAACATACTGAAAGAATTAATCGTTTCGACAATTACAGTGTTCCGTTAATACGATACTGTAGCAGCTATCGATTGAATCTTTTTTGACTACGAGGGTGCATGGCCGAACTGCTCGTTATTTTACGAAACAACTCTATTCGGAGTTTTAAATATTTATCGATTTATCTGCTGGTTAGTGCTTTATTTCCTTTTAGAATTATTGCAGTCTGATAGTACATCGTATCTGCTTTTAATTCCCACGTTTATGCGACCGATTTCAGGTGAATTGTAGTCAAAATCGCTTGATTCCGTCGGCGTCGTGAGGGTTGCAAGAATGCTGCAGCTGCAGCTCATTGAGTACATCAAAGCGACGGCAATGATCTACCCGATGGGTGAGTGTCCTTTCGAGAGATCAGTGATAGGGGATCGAGTAGATCAATGCGGCGAGAGAGACCGAGGGTAGATCACTGCTCGCGCTTTCCCCTCTCTCTCGCCCATTCCCATCTCAATTCGTAGTCTGCCTCCATTCTCGCTCCTAGGTCTCCCTCTCTTTCACTCGCTTCCCATCGCTCCTTAGCCCTTTCTCGGTCCATTCCCATGTTGTCGGTGTTCCGTGTCTTTTCTCATTTCCCAATATGTCGCTTGTTTGCAGTAGGATGCACGCGTCGGCAGCGTCGTTCGGTTCTTCGGAGCAGCAGCAGCAGAAAGAGTTTCTGCAACTGCAGCACCAGTTGCAGCAGTCTGCCTCCGCCCAGAGAGCAGCCCTTCCCTCGCTCGCCTCGCTTCGCATGCACGCCCCGTCAGTTTACAGCCCCTTATTATTTGTCATCATTTCCTTACCTTTTTCGTAATTTCCCGCCATTTCTAATCGATAATCAGCAGGGCGTCGTACGCAGACTCCTCGTTCGCCGGCGCCCCTGCCGCGCCTTCGTTCGGTAAGCGACACGCTGTGTGCGTCAATTGATTGACTGGTGTGTTTGAGGTGCGCGCAGTGGATCGTCGCTGAGTGCTGCGAGTTCCTCGTCGACGCTCAACTCTTCTCGAGGCGGGCACAACAACAGCAAGGATGGCGGCTTCTGGAAGAATCCCATACTGTACAAGACAACCATCTGCGACAACTGGTCCGCCAAGAAACCGTGCAAGTGAGTAACTGGGAATGGTCACTCCTCACAAATCTCGGTGCTCATAGATACTTCAGCTAGACGACAGAATGCAACTAGAAATTAGCGCTGCTTTCTAGCTACTTCCTACCTGATTTATTACTTCTAGTTGAAGTAGCTATGCCTTCATCCTTCGGCTATTCACGCCTCGAAAGGTGTTTGCTTGCCTGCGGAATGGTAACTCCTAACGTAACTATAGCAGTTTGGAATGTTCACTACTCCCTCACTCAGATACGGCGCCCGCTGCTGGTACGCGCACGGATTCGGCGAGCTGCGCTACGTGCCCCGTCTGGATCAGCTGCCCGAGAACGTGCGAGAGGCGCTCTTTGTCGAGCCCGCACTCGCCAGAGCTTTCTTCCAAGGTACGTTAGTCGAATACTGTATATGTTCGGTATGATCTAGCCCCCCATTATTTTTACGACGTTCTATGACTGGTTTGGGCTAAGAAAACGTCTCATCGATTGGATCTGGACCATTCAGAGATGTCGTCTCCCTCCCTGGACGGATTCTCTTCTGCTTCCTCCTCTGCGGGCACTCGCAGTGAATACGATAGTCGCGCATCGATCGGCCGCGAATCTCGCGCATCTCTCGCGTCGATGTCGTCATCGTCGCTCTCTGGCTCGTGCCGTCTCTCGATGAGCCCCTCGTCCAGCGCCTCTTCCGGTAGGTTGAAGATAATTGGAATGTGCACTGTGGCACAAAGCATTAGGCAGTTCACCTTGCATGAATATCGTAATGGCAGGCGCCATCTCTCCTTCGATGCACGCATCTGAGTTGTTCTTCTCGCCGCCGGCGGCTGCCAATGACGACAGAAGAGCCAAGAGATGGGCGCCAGGTACGGTAGCTGGTTGGAATCGATCAATAATACAGTAATCCTTCTCAGGAGCACTGTGGAGCGAGAATGCCGAGACGCCGCGTGTGAGCCGTCAGCCGACTACCGTATTCCCGAAGCCTACCGTACTCACGAAGCCCGTTGAGGCCGACACTAACTACCGTCTGTTCGACACGTCTCATCCTCTCGCTATTGATCTCTCTTTCCTCAAGGAGTAGGATAACTCGATTACCGTACCTAGTACACGAATTAACTAACTAGCCGATTGATCCCAATTAGAATGATTGTCTAACAACCCGTACTAGAGAGATCCCCTCGTGTAACACGATTATGAATCGCGTATCTAATTGCTTGCTGCATACTATTGTGTAACATAGTCCTGATTGTATGTTGTAAACATTTTACATTTTCTACTTTGCAGAATAGTAATCTACTTATTTGTGCAGGTAGGTTTGCAGTATTTTGTAATTATTGTGAAAATGTGCTGAAAGCACGCTATGATGAGCCCGTTTTATTGAATTTGATCAAGCATTTACGCGATAAAAGCAATGTAAATAAGTGGAGATGTGCCATGAACTGCCGATGTATGATACATACACAATAATATCGTTAGTCTTTGGTCCAAGTAAAGGGTGATCTTTGATCTTCGTTGTCCTGGGTCTATTTGCAATCAGCGAAGCACACTTTGGTCTGATTGGGGCGTTCATAGTGAGGTCCAATGCCGGTTCCCTCCATGGCACCGTAGGCGAGCTGCAATTGCAGTCTGATTACGGTAGTTATAAGTTTGACCTACCGATACGGTAGCACACGATCCGAGTGCGTGCTTGCGGGGTCCGGTGCCAGCGAGTTCACGAGTGAAACGAGCGTGAGTAGTGCCGCCACTGAAAGTTGATCTTTGGACTTTGCCACATCCCTTTTTGATATCATATATATAACATATATGCGTTTAGTCAATAATCGATAGCCACAGTAGGGACTAACGTGTAGGAAGAGTCGAGGAGCTTCATAGATCCGCTTCCGTCCATTGTGGGAGGCTCGTATCTGGAAGGGGATACGGTAAATCAGAAGGTACAAAAATCGATTTTGATTGCAGGTTTACCATACCCTTTGCTGAAGCCGCTCTGTGCGTGCACGCTCGTGCCTTTAAGCTCGACAAGATAAATCTCGAGATCGCTCTGGAATATGGTAAGTCGGCACAGAATTATCGATTGGGCAGATTCTGCTTTTTTCTCGAATATTATCACACCAGCATGTGATATTGACGTAATTTTCCATAACCGAATGAAATCGAACGGATACCCTAGTGCGCTTATACCGTAACCGCACCATATCATCTCCGAATGCTACCGCAGTCCACTCTCCGCTCTGCTGCTTGCTATTTTGCACGTCAATATCCAGCTCGCCATTTCGCATCTGCCAATTATCGATTATTTAGTGAGTACTAGAAGGATTACGGTACCTTGATTCTAGCAGTGACGCCGTCCCCATCACGAATAGTGCACGACGCGAGAGCAATTGCTGCTGGAAAAATCAATATTGTCATTGTACCGTATCGTATTGGATCTAGGGAATAGTGGAAAGACTCACGCAGCGCCAAGCAGAGAGCAAGTCGAAGCATACTGTAGCCGATCTGCAAGTATCGATCGATGAAATAGATAGAAGGGAGAAATATTCGCAAATTCGCACGGTCACAAGCAAGCGGAACTGATAACCGATAATAGGGAGAGAGGGAGGGGGAAAGTGAACAGTTTGGGGTCACAGAGAGAGGTAGTTAGGCAATTAGAGTAATGAGTGTGACCTTCTTTTTCTCTCTCCGCACGCTTTTTCTAGTCGATTCGAGAGCCTTTTTACGCGCAGCTTACTAAGCACTACTGCACGCGTCATTTTGACAGTTTCAGCATCATCACCGGACTGTATTACTGTAGAAGCAGGAACGTTACGGTAGCTGAATCCATTATTCGAAGCTATAGTAGATGGACACACTGACGAGCGACTCCTTTATGTGAATGGCACGGGGGTTCGGGGGGGGGGGGGGGGTGAAGAGTGGGGCGGAGCTAGTGAGGGTGTTGTGTGGGCGGAATCCGGTGCTGCGAGTGCACGGTTTGTAAAGAAACAATTGTCTGTGGTTGCTGCCTAGCGTGTATGCAGAAGGCCCACGTCAGAATTGAATATATGAGACAGAGATCGGTGTTCGAGAGAGAAGCGAGTAAAGTTCGCTGACGAGTTTTCTCGTACAGAACGAGTTCGGCCTATAGACACTGACACACGCACTGCCATTTGTCCCCCTCCCACCCTCACTCGCACTCGATTCACGTGCTGATCAGCATTGCTATGATTAATTACCTTAAATAAAAAATTAAATATAATAAAGGGATAAAGTAAAAACACAATGCATGAAAATCTCCAAAGTGTACGGTAGAATCTAGCTGTTCTGTGTTTAGCAGAGCTCGCTGCGCAATTTCGTCGGAATTCGAAAATATTGCAGCGCTCGATTCAAAAGTTTATTTTCGTTTTTATCTTATTTATTTACGTTATTTACCCAATTTATTTATTCAGATGGCTGCGGCTGAGCGAGATTTCGAACCCGATTGCCCTGAGAACGAAGATGAAGCGACGGGTGAACCCCAGGCAAAGAAAACAAAGGTAGATCAAGAAAGCGAGCAGCCAAATCAAGAAACAGAGCAGCCAGCGGCCGATTCCACTGAGAGAAGAGGTGAGTAGTCCTAATTTTGCCTAATATTAGATGACTAGACTCTAGTATCTAGGCTCTAGTCACCAGAGTGTGCCCGACTGAGTTTGGTCAACGATTCGGAGGTGAAAACACAAACGTAAATTGCGTATGATCGCTGGCAGATACTAAATGGATCGACGGCAAGTGGGTGTTCCGATGCGCGGGCACGGATTCGTTCATGTCATTCGACGACGCGAAGGGATGGACGGCGGTGCCGGAAGACGAGCAAGAGTTCATCGACCAGTTGTGGCAGGAGGCCGAAGCAGCTGAGAAACAGGTAAACCCTGGCAAACACGGAGCGGAATGACTCCAACTTCCCTTACTCTGGAGATGTTGCCGCCTGCTCAGAGAAAATCAAGAGATCGCTCATCATTCTCTCTCGATTTCACGCGCTTCCTCAGTAGGGGACAAGATCTTCAAAGTGAGGGAATTTGGAGGCTTCCCGCTCTGTGCAGGAGAAACACCCGGTCCTAAACTGATCTCATTTTGTTGTTTTCCTTCTTTATGCGTTAGCGAGTTCGCCGTGCACACTTGAGTGATTAACTGATTAGAGAGAAAAGCTAATGTGTCAAAACAAGCGATTGGTCGAAGTGCGGGCGGAACTGCACTGTGTATTTAGCGACTACGAATATCCGGCGGAACATAGACTAGAACACTATTTTGGCGCGCTCAGGAGAGATTTAATGATTGTAGGGGATCATTTTGTTTGTGGAATCGTGATCCAACGGACACTCACACATATTTCATCTCTACCAGGAACGGATATGCGTGTTTGAGCGTTTCATGGGGATGTTATGGTGCGAAGATCTGTCTGGCAATGGACTGGATACGTGACTGGCCAAAATATGCGGTAGTAAAGGCCATGGACCATTGTTTGCGAATAAATTGAGTTGGTGAATAAAAAGCATGATTTCATTCAGTATGGACTAGTCCTTTTTAAATGTCATGATATGATTGTTAATAGAAATCTCTATTCAGCAAATTGAAAACAATTTGAAATCTTTTTGAGAGAGAAATCAAAAAATAATAAACATTTAATGTCAGGCATCCGCTGCGAATGGTGAGGCCGACGTGGACATCGCCCAGTACAACATGAATTATGGTGAGTTTTCTTTCCATGCTCGTAATTGGAAGTAAAAAACACCTCCCTCGTTCACGTTTCAACACTGCATGATATGTTTCATTCTTGATGCCACTCCGATAGTCATTCTACCTGGAATTGGAATAATACATCACTGTGCATTCGGATATTGGTGGAGAGATTAGTGTTGATTAAGAATGTGCGTTCCAAATTGCGCCCATTGAGTATGTTAAACGATAACTCTTGAGGTGTGCAATACGACTACGATTCAATGAAGAAAGAGGGAGGGGAGGGAGAACAGCCGAAGAAGACGAAGGAAGAAATACTCAAGGAGAAGGCTCAGAAGAAGATTCCCAGACCTGCTGGTGGGTTACGGTAGACAGATTGAGATTACTGTTAGTCACTGTAGCACATTATTGATTCGGAACAGTGACTGGATAGGAATATCGAAGATTTTCGGGCTGCGAACCGCCGGCTCTCTTTCAGAAATTTCCAAGACGTGGACCTCCACTGTGGACAGTTTATTGTTTGATTCTGAATTGCAGGTTGGGTTGATATGGAGGAGAAGGTGCATGCAGTGTACGTCTCCGGCATGCCACTCGACATCAAGGATGAGGAGTTTGAGGTTGGTGAGAAGGGAGAACGGTCAAATATGAAAGTTGGTGATTGGAGTGTACTGTAGTCGAAGAGTCATATAATATTTGATTCTTGTTGATCACAGATTATTTTACAGTCTAGTCATGCATAGTGTATTTGTGCCATTGAAGTACGATAATCCATGGTTGTTCTCTACAGGCGATGATCTCCAAGTGCGGAGTGATCCAGAGCGACGCCAGAACGAACAAACCAAAGCTGAAGTTGTACCGAGACGAGGATGGCAATCCCAAGGTATAAATGGATTATGGTAGTACGTTGGTCGATTAAGAAAAATTGAACGGAGATATTGGCTAACTAACTGATTGGTTCTATAGATTTTCAGTCACTTTTAATTGAAACTAGATCATAAAATAGAGTGAAGCACTATGTATTTATATTTAATCGATAATCTTCATCAGGGCGACGGTCGTGCGTGCTACGTGCGCAAGGAGTCGGTGGATCTCGCGCTCAGTCTGCTCGACGAGTGAGTTGGGATTACGGTAGAAGTGAAAGTTGATCAAGGCAGTAAGAGAAAATATTGATAATATTGCTTGCAGTTCTATTTTTCGCGGCAAGAAGATTCGCGTGGAGGTTGCCAAGTTTGAGCTGAAGGTACGGTAGCTTTTCTTTCGTTATGTCAGTGCTGTGCATCGATATCTAGAGCAAACTATGTCGCTAATTTAGTAATGATGACGTCATTGTTATCAATGCTAATGAATATCTATTTCAGGGTGAATTCGATCCGAAGAAGAAGAGGAAGAAGCTGACGAACGCGCAGAAGAAGCGATTCATGGAGCAGCAGAATAAGTGAGAAGAGAGGGAGAAAGAGGATTATTGTAGGGATGCAAGTTCGGCACTACTGTTGTGCTTGGGACCAGCTACCCTTCAATGAGTGAATAGACCAGAAATGAGAAGGATAGGAAATGGGAAAAGTGTGACTCTAAACGTAGAATGAGTGGCTGGTCCCAAAGACATCTGTAGTGCCGCAAGTTCGGCATTCGTATTACGGCAGTTTGCACGGGAGATGTGTATTACAGCTGATAGGGCGCAGAGAAAAAATAACTACCTGAGGGTATGGCCAATGCCGAACTGGCATACCTAGAGTATTGTGAGGGATGAAGAGAGGACATGGTGAATGCGGGTTACATGAGATCCTGATATGAGGATTTGATTTAATATTTTCAATTCTTGGCGATTCCACCACATAATCTTTAAAAATACAACAATTTTATAACAATATTTTAGTAAAATTTTGCTCCATTGAATATGAGAGATGCCCCGCGCATTCGTGTTATACGAGGTTTTTTATCACTGCCTATCTATCCTGAATAAAAGTTGTCCTTACATAGAATATAAGACTAATTAGATATATTAGTACTCGAACTAAAGACTTCTCCGCCTTTTTTCGTGAAACTGTATCCGTCTAAATGGTATCATCCATTGCAGGCACTTTGAATGGCGTCCCGATAAGCCTCGCAACTATCGTCCCGTCTCCGATTGCACTGTCGTCATCAAGGGACTATTCACGATCGATGAAATGAATGTAAGTTGAAATTTCCTTGCTTTTACGGTATTGACCATTGTGGTATTGCTTTGAATCAAAATGAAGAGAAATTACAACTAATTCAACGAGTTCACTATAGTAGACAGCAGGTGGATACGGTAGCCAATCTAATCGATAAATTTGCAGGCTGATGCCTCTGTGCTGTTCAAACTCAAGAATGAGCTGAGCGAGAGCTGCGCCAAGTTTGGCAACGTCAAGAAGGTTGTCGTGTACGATGTGAGTTCAATGCGGTTATTCTGCTTTTCCACTGAATAATTGATGATAATCCCCTATTTGGATTATCAAGTAATGTCGAAAAAAAAGTTACTTGTATTCAAAAAAAATTGTTTCTCTACAATTCAGCTAAAAACTTTTATATTTATATCATTATTTTGCAGAACAACCCCGAGGGCGTCGCTACAGTGTCGTTCGATTCGACGGAGGGCTCTGATCAGGCAGTCAAGATGCTCAATGGAAGAACTGTCAAGGAAAAGACACTCGAGGCCACGTTGTGGGATGGAAAGACCAAGTACAAGGTGGGCGAATTTGTCCAACCAAGAATATCTATTATATGGAACAAATGGAAGGTGGTAGTGAAATGTGGGAGCGCTTGGCGAGTTGGGTTTGCAGCGCTACTGCATTAAGAAAGGTAACTGACAAAAATAATTGAACCTCGTTTTTTTTGGATTTTACATAATTAGTAATATTCGTCCAGAAAATGCAACTAACAAATTATGTTATTTCCATATTGTCTGGGTGCAAATACATGTGCTCAATTTTTGGCGTTCAATCTAGCGAAACATGGGTTGTATTCTTCAACAACAAAAATGATCTAGTGCAATGGAACCGAGTATCGTTGTCGCAATTAATTTTTAATGTATATCCTGTAAATTAAGTCTGAATACAAATATTGCATATTGCAGGTGGAAGAGACGGAGGAGCAAGCACAGAAGAGAATTGAGGAATGGAATAAATTTGTGGAGTCTGGAGGGAGGAAGGAGGGAGAGGAAGAGGAAAAGAAGGAAGAAGAGAAGACTGACGATTGAGTGATCCAGAAGAGGATCTATTCTACCTACATTCTATTCTACATTCTACCTTACATCTTTCTTTCCCATGTTTAATTGTGCCTATCATTAGAGACTGTCCAAACATCCCCCGTTTTCTGTATCTTTCCATATCTTTTTTCAGTTCTCGTCTTACTGTCCGGTTGTTGCGTAGAAGCGTCGTTTCGTTGGTTGTAAAAATATGAGCGTTTGACTATTTTGGATAAATTATTGATCTCGAAGAATTATTGTCGTTGTTATCATACAGGGCACACAATACTTGGGGTTACACATTTGGTTACAAACAATGAACGAAACCTAATAACCCATCTCTAGACAAATTACCAGGTGAGTCTTGGTCTCAGTGGCTTCTTAAATTTCTGAATTTTGGAATCTATTCGATTGCATATCGGCAAGTGTTATACGAGAGGAATCTGGAGAAACTCGAGCACTGTTGTCAGTAGGAAAAAATCATGATTTTTAAATATTCTAGTTTTTCTATGGGAGGTACTTCTAACTCTCCTCTATCCGATAGCGTTTCCAGAATTTTTTTAAAAGGACCCGTTTTTGCGTGAAACATGAACAAACCTGGTTAGTTGAGGAAATTTTAAAGAAATCACCAAGTTTGAAAAATCATAACTTGCTTCAAAATGAAGATACAGATTCCCGGTTTTGTTTGTTAGATAGAGAAAAACCTCGCCTACAAAACAATTATGATTTCGTCATTCCCGGTTCATGCGATGATGCAGGGCGGTCGCTTTTGTAAATAATATTGCCGTTTTGGCTAAAGTTAAAAGTAGAAGTCGCCTCTATGCGCGTTCTAGAGGGAGTTCTTAGCACTATTTATAACCAGTAAAATTGGGTGTGAGAGAGGCTGCATTGTAAAGAAGGGGATTTTTGAGTGCATTCGCCTGATCACATAATATTGAAAATACAATTCCACTGTCCTATTTCTGGTTGAAAATATTGAAAATAATAAAAAAAATAATATACAAATTTATTTAAATTAATTTTATCGATGGCTTTCTTCGATAAAACAATTTGAAAATTTTAAGACTTGAATTTTGGATATCGTAAATTTCTCATATTCTGAAGCCCTAATGTATCGAAACTACTTTCACTTTATCAGTAAGTACTGTTAAATGATTAAATGACAGATCTGTGCATATTTCACATTGATCATCACTATTCGCAAATATATCTAAATAATTAAGTTGATTAATAGTATCTCTATTCATGCATGTTATATCTCGTCCAAACTTCTTAAGCTAATTCACTAGATCGTATAGACCATTTGTCTTTTTGAAAGTGAACCGCTATCTATAAGTAGAAAGAAGTTACGGCGCCAAGAAGACTTGTTGTCTGCACGAAAACACACTCACAGCCTTCTCTAGCACTCTCTCACTTCCACACGCTCTCTCGCACTGGTTCGAGCCCCGATCCGTGCATGAATCTTTTGCCAGGTTTTCCTTGTTGTCCTATGACACATCACTGCGTTATCCTAATTGAGGGAATGCAGCATATTTGTTATCATAGGACAACAAGGAAAACCTGGCAAAAGATTCATGCACGGATCGGGGCTCGAACCAGTGCGAGAGAGCGTGTGGAAGTGAGAGAGTGCTAGAGAAGGCTGTGAGTGTGTTTTCGTGCAGACAACAAGTCTTCTTGGCGCCGTAACTTCTTTCTACTTATAGATAGCGGTTCACTTTCAAAAAGACAAATGGTCTATACGATCTAGTGAATTAGCTTAAGAAGTTTGGACGAGATATAACATGCATGAATAGAGATACTATTAATCAACTTAATTATTTAGATATATTTGCGAATAGTGATGATCAATGTGAAATATGCACAGATCTGTCATTTAATCATTTGACAGTACTTACTGATAAAGTGAAAGTAGTTTCGATACATTAGGGCTTCAGAATATGAGAAATTTACGATATCCAAAATTCAAGTCTTAAAATTTTCAATTTGTTTTATCGAAGAAAGCCATCGATAAAATTAATTTAAATAAATTTGTATATTATTTTTTTTATTATTTTCAATATTTTCAACCAGAAATAGGACAGTGGAATTGTATTTTCAATATTATGTGATCAGGCGAATGCACTCAAAAATCCCCTTCTTTACAATGCAGCCTCTCTCACACCCAATTTTACTGGTTATAAATAGTGCTAAGAACTCCCTCTAGAACGCGCATAGAGGCGACTTCTACTTTTAACTTTAGCCAAAACGGCAATATTATTTACAAAAGCGACCGCCCTGCATCATCGCATGAGCCGGGAATGACGAAATCATAATTGTTTTGTAGGCGAGGTTTTTCTCTATCTAACAAACAAAACCGGGAATCTGTATCTTCATTTTGAAGCAAGTTATGATTTTTCAAACTTGGTGATTTCTTTAAAATTTCCTCAACTAACCAGGTTTGTTCATGTTTCACGCAAAAACGGGTCCTTTTAAAAAAATTCTGGAAACGCTATCGGATAGAGGAGAGTTAGAAGTACCTCCCATAGAAAAACTAGAATATTTAAAAATCATGATTTTTTCCTACTGACAACAGTGCTCGAGTTTCTCCAGATTCCTCTCATACGATAGTTTTGAGTATAAATAATATATGGAATTGTCCACTATTCAAATAACGTAGATCGGGACGAGAAAAGGTGAGAAGAAGAGTCAAACTTGTTCTGTGATACTCAATGATCGATGTTATCAAATTGTCCTCACAAGACAAAGTGGAGGAAGAAGTAAAGGGCGACATCGTGTCAAGGCTGGATGAAAGGACTACTGTAGGGCATTTGGATATCAGCTGATGAGGAAGTGCCCGGAGGCAAAACGAAAGTTCACTAGGCTCGATTAGTTAACCATGATGTTGTTGCAGATTTTTGGCTACATACGACGTTAGCACCGATTACGGTAGTACTAAACTCCGTGGACCAGAATTTAGTGATATTTCCTTTTTGCCGTGTCCTGGGAGCTCTGCAATGCATTGCCAATTTCCCTTCGAATAATCCCAAATAGGCTACAAATAAAATTCTTAATTCAGATTCGAAACCTGATATTCCAGTGTATCAATTCTATCTGACAAGCTTCACTCTCTTCCGCTTTGTAGCCGGTCACTCGAGCGTGTCACAGTACCCAATCACCCTCGCACCCTCTCAATTGTTTGTTATACTGTCACACCTCGCCCCCCCCCCTTCTCCCCCCTAGTACACTGTCTGTTATTGTGCATGAAGAAACACTCGACTAGATCCAAATTAGATTGGCTGATGAGCGACTCTCCTCGTTTCACAGACTCTTTCGTCGACGGTTTAGACCGGAAACAATTATAAAATAGAAAGAAACTGGATAACTCCGGTTCGCCCACTCGTTCAGAACATGAAATGGTCCGTCCCGGAAACGGGAGATTTTTCTCGTAGCCAATGTGATGAGATGCATTGCACATTCTTTGCTATCGCACTTGGTTAGGCAAAAAAATGAGGGAGAGACCAACCTCCAATCGAGGCCAAGGAACACAGTGAAAGAAAGAAAGAGAGATCAAGCATCCCATTTCACCGCATGGGAGAAATGAGTCAACGACTATGAAGTGATCTTTCTGATATTATCTCCTACCGTAACCAGTTGTCTCAAAGTAAAGTTTGATGATGTCATTCTCATCTAACTGCAGAAAAATGGGGGAACGCTTTGAGGGAAAAAAATGAGATCAGATCAGAATGATCTCTGGTTCTTAAAATATCGTTCATTTCCCCTGTTCTTTTAAAACTTTTGAGAGTTTCGAAAAATTATTTTTAACTTTCGAAACTATTTTTTTGAGGATTTCCGATGCTTTGTTGAGCTCACACAGAATATATTTCGGCAGCCATGCATTTTTATGTCAAACAATTTTTGGTTAATGTTTGATCATCTTTAATTCATTATACTCACAAATATTTGTATCAAAGGGACAAGGAAGTAAAAGATAATTCTGTAATTTCAAGGAACGTTCCAAAATGTGATCTTCGAATGCGAACGATCATCACATAATTGCGCAGGATGATCAACCTTACGAAAGTGGTTCGGAATGAGAGATCGTGTAAAATCGAGAGGGACTCTCTCAGTTTAGCGCACTCTCTCGCCCTGACTCCTCAATGTGAGTTTAAAATGATCAAATTCTACCCATGTTTAATTGACCGCTGTGATTGCATGCAAAACGGGCGAAAGTGGCGTATGTGCAACTCTTCCATGTGATAGAGCAAGGATACTCATGACAAAGGGGGGAGGGGGGGGACAGGGATAGATAGATAGATCCAGTAACTCCCCCTCCTCTTCTTTCCTCTCGTCATTCCCAATCGCCATTATTATCCGCGCCGTGTTTTCACTTGACCGAATCCACGAAGAAAAACATTTATCGATCGATCGTGTAGTTGACCTATCGATTCGATTATCGATTACTGTAGGCCACCATCGATCGCCGTTCGATAGCGGTAAGATTTATGCACGTGCCAGAGGCGCAATCGCCGGCCGAAAGTGGGCGGAGCTTGGTCCCCAATCACCTATCAACCCCTCTCCTCCCCCCCTCTCCGTTGATTGTATATCACGATAATATCGCCCTTGTTCTGGTCATTTCAACCTTGTCTTCTGAGAGTCGCGAATTTTCTCGAAGCGTCTCTTGGCTCAACATTGGGGGGAAACCCTAACGCTCTTTTCCCGTTTACTGCTTGGTGACCCCAGCTGTCTAATCGAATATCTCAATCATCCCAACTCCTCGATCGATCCCAATCGTCAATCCATTTATAGCAGTTGTTCCTACCCTCTCGCTTATCTTTCGATCTCTCATCCACTTTTACTGTGATCTTTGCTAATCGCGTCTTACTTTTTCGAACAACATCATTCGTGATACGCCGAACAGCTTAATCAATCTCCCTTTGACCGTAACTGTTCCGCCGATTCAGCTTCTTTGAGTTTTTGTAAGCTTACCGCTATAAAATCGTTAGTTCTCGATTATCCAATTCAGTATCTTCCTTACCGTAATCAGCAATCGTCGTTGCAGAACCATGGAGAAGAAAGGCTTTCCGCCGAGTCTTGTCGACAATTCGGATGCACAATCGATCGATGAGAAGAATCCGCCGATCTTCTCGCTGTCGATCGGGTCGATATCCTCCACGATGACTACCGTATCCATCAATGACAAAGTGAAGGAACACGAGGCGGAGGAGCCCCATCCTGTAGTCAAGAGCTCAAAGATCGATCTAAGGTTAGTATTAAAAATATTTTTCCGCTTTCAGAATCTCCTTATTTTCTTCAGTTTCATGTGCTTACCTAAAGTTCAACGCTATTAGGTCTCCAGTTTGTCTCCAATGTAAACGTCTCGATTGCATCATCCCTATGCAATCTCCCTCATCAGATACCCGATCGTCTTCCTCTCGATGCTCGCTCTCTCTGCTCTCATGTCCAACGTCGTCTGCTTCAACTTCGTCGTCCTCTTCATGCCGTCCACGCTGGAGAGAGAGAATGTCAACCATGTTAGTCAACGAGATTACCTAGTCATGATGCATTTCACAAATTCAAAAACAACTGAAGCAAACCGTTTCCTGGTTATGCTCAAAATTTTATGAATGTGGAATAGAGTTTCACGTGAAATTCTCCTCTCCGTGGCCGGAACTTTATTTTTTTCTTTTCAGACTGCTTTACGATTTCGTAGTGATGACGCAACCATTTTTCAGACGTACATCGGGTACTCGAAAGACGAGCGAACTCTTCTCTTTTCGTCGGTAGCAATCGGCGCTCTGGTAGCCGTCGTCCCCGTCTCGCACGCGACGCACTCATACGGCACACGCAAGGTATACTGTAGCACCAGTCAGTCCTCGATTCTTACCAATCGATCGATGTCAGGTGTTCTTCGCGGCGGGATTACTGACTACGGTAGCCACGGCGCTGATCCCTCCCTTATCGCGAATTTCGCTCAGTTGCTTCGTCGCTCTTCGTTTCATGCAGGTAAATGGTCATCATTTTGATCCAGCACAGAGGGGCCGCAGTCAGCTAACTGTTCTGCTGCTCGTGTCGTTGCTAGATCTAATTAGTCACACGCGGGGGAGTTCCGTCTGCTTGTCTGCACTCTCTCGCATTCGCGCACTCTCTCTCTCGTCTCCGGTCTCACTTCGACTCTTCCTCTACTCTATCACAATCACGTGCTCTCTAATCACCCTTGGCCAAATTTAGCGACTGGGAAATCCCCCTTCCCTTCCCATAGAGCAGCGGGAGATGACGTTTGTAGTCTCTCTCCTACCACCAATACACCAAAACCTGATCCGCTTCTTCAGAGATTGGGGGGAGATCACGAACTGATCAACTTGCTGTGACAGTAGTGATTGGCTTATGCCTGAAACAGTACAACGAGTTTGCTTCAATTTTGATCGGGACAGGTTTCAGATCCCACTTTTAGTTCCCGGTTCCTGAACGGAACTTCTGAAACGTACTCTCACCCTTTCATAGATCACCCTTTCTCCTCAATGGTTGTAGTGTGAAAACATTGCCGGTGATATCGGAGAAAGGACGTCAAGTGTCGACGCATACAACACTCCTATTATGATCGAGTGTTTGCGCTATGAATTAGGCACTCACTTAGATAGTAATGAATGAGAACTGCCGGTAAATTCTCATTGAAAATTGTTCCCTCAATGTTTTGATCCATCAATCTCAATCTAACTCTAATACAGTAATATCACGGTGATGGGATGGTGTTGACCCCTGCTGTTACACCAGCGCTGTTCGACGCGTAGTCAGCACTGAAAAAGAGTGGATTTATGAGGGGTCACTAACCGCAGGAACTCTGAGATAGTCTGTCAGTGGCGATTCGCGCGGAACACATAAATCATTGGGGCACTCCGGGGGTCTATTTCTCACTCTCGTTTCTCTCACAGCTGATGATCCTTATGATCGTGTGACGTCGTAGCCCCTGCACTGTTAGAGAAGGGAATGGGGAGGGAGTGTAAAGAGAGAAGAGAGAGGGACAAAAGAGGGCAAGACCAAGTTGGGAGGTGTTATTGTTACATCGACAGACCATAGAGACAACCTACACACCATTTCATGAGAATTACCAGGGCAAAAGAAGTTGGCACCGCGCCAAGAGATTATGTTGACATCATGCCAAACGTTCCCGATTCAGGGAATGTCGGTGGCTGCTGCTATGCCTACAGTAGGCTCGGTGACGTCAAACTGGGCGTCGCTCGGTCAGCATGGACTCTTCATGAGCACACTGACCACCTTCGGACAGATATCAGCAATCTTCTCCATGCCTGTGGCCGGATATGTGAGTGATACGGTAGCCGTGGAATAGATGCATCGAGAACTTTTTTTTTCGGCTAGGAATACTGCACATCATTCAAAACGTAGAAAGAGGAGTCAGGGTGAGAGATTGTACAAAAGTAAGAGAATCCCTCTCGATCCTACCCACCCCTCACTCCAAAGTCATTTATGTAAGGTTGCCCGGCCTGTGAATGATGTGACAGAGAACAATTTATCGGTAGGTAACTGACAAGGATAGTTTACGGTGCTAGGCTCGCTGACAACATTAATAGATCATGGTCCAATCCAATCACTCCCAATCACCTTCAGTTGTGTATGACGTCCCTTGGATGGAAGGCCGTCTTCTATCTGCACTCTCTCGTCTCCGCCGTGATCTTCGTCGCATGGTACATCGTGTACAGAAATCAGCCCGGTGAGTGCACATTGCATATGGATGACGCAATCGTTGCGAACTCGTTCCGGGTATAAATAGACAAGGGAAATGATCGGGATTCATAATTTATCACTGAGACGAATATGAACACCATAATGATGTGAATCACTTCAAACCTGGGTAATTAAACATCGAGTATGAAAGAACGAAATGATCAATCGCTTTCTACTATGGCTAGCTTCTCAACTGGAAGAAAAAGAATTGCATAGTGATGACGCAATTGCAGCTAAGCATCCGTGGATTTCTACCACTGAATTGGGAACAATCCACAGAGGAAAATCTGCAGCGGACTTGCTCAAATTCGACTCCAAGGGAAAAAGAAAACAGGTGAGATTGCATAGTGATGACGCAATCTTTGTAACTAGAAATTGATACATAGTAAGGACGCAACGCTATCTCTCAGATCCCCTATCTCGCCATCGTTTCGACGCCTGCCGTATGGGCAGTGTGGATCGGCGCTCTCGGTGATCTGGTAGCCGTTCAGGTACGGTAGTCAATCGATCAATCTCTCTTACAGTACTCCTTAGTTACCGTACTCCTCCTTTCAGCTCATCCACATTTTCTCCCCGCTCTATCTACACGAAGTTCTCGGATATTCTGTGCAGAAAACTGGCTGGACCGCCGCCCTTCCCGTGCTGTTTCAATTCTTCGTCAAGGTAATCGATAATCGATATTCGATCCCTACCATACATCTGCCATATCTGCAGATCTTCGCGGGACACTCATCTGATAAGATCGCGACAGTATCGGAGACGACCAAGCTGCGCATCTACAATTCGCTCGCCCTTGGCGCCTCCGGTCTCTTCATGGCCGCACTCGCTTTCGTCCCCAGAGGTGAGCAGATTGAAGCAATTCGAGTGTCACACGAAACTCTCAGATAGGTGCTTTTCTAGTGATGTGAACGAATCGATTGCAGGCTATCCCACGTGGGGCATTGTTCTGCTCACTCTGTCCAATGCCATGTTCGGATTCAACGGAGGCGGATTCAACAAGGTTAGAGACAATTCGAGATTACCTATGAATGATGCAATAATCTTTCTTCTCCAGTGTGCCACCCTCGTCTCTCGTCAATATTCTCACTTCGTCATGGCCAATATTCAAGTGATCCTCTGTCTCTCCATGCTTATCTCACCCATTCTGGTAAGTGTGATCTTCTTGTGTAAAATTATTGATTCATTTCACGTAGAAAACACTAAGTTCGTTCTCATAACATTCACTAAAAATAATTGCACAGTTCTGTAAAAGTTCAGAAAGGAGTGTAAAATTGATTAAGACTCTCCACCCTTTACACATTATTTTGCTTATGATCATTTTGCTTATGAATTTTGAGTGATGTGACAATCAATTCCGTACTTCTACCATTCATTACCGTCCCCCTCTTGAGGTCAATTCGATGCTCCGTACTGGCGCAGTCTCTGAATGGCGTCTCGTCTTCCTCTCTCACGCTGCTCTTCTCATCATCTGCAACGTCATCTTCTGTGTCCTCACTACAGCCAAACCCGCCCTGTGGACGGAACCAGACGTACCCATGGGAAACAGAAGGAACCAATCTTTCCTCTCAATCAAGGATGGCGAACCCAAAGTGTAGTTCTCAGGTTTTTCCACTGGTATAGTGGTAACCCCAAGTAATATCCACAAGTTTGTATCAAGCTTGGGGCAACTTGGGAATTCACACCGGTACATCACAAATTTCACACTCTCTCGCTCTCTACTAGTAGTGTAGAGCAACTGGCGGAGCATAAGAGAGTGTGTAGTTTTGAGAGGGCCAAACCAGAATTGAGATCGGAAATATCATGCGGCGTTAAAAAGATACTCTTTATTGTTTACAAGATATTTTCTGTGAAAATTGACGCCGCATTAATCCATTTAGAAGAGTAGTCCATTACTTGTACATATCGCATCTCATGACAACCTTTCGGTAGTTCGTCCCCTCCATCTACAATATCCTACTTCCACCCCATTTTGTCAGTGAATATCACGGGTCGCCTCTGTCTTTCATCGCATTTCCCACCATCTATTTATATTGTAATTATAATCTTTGCTAGTGCAGTTTTCGTCTTTGCCGGCTTATAAATTTGTGCAAATGCAAAGGCATCGTTCCTTTCATTACCACAATACTGTATGATACAGTCTGTATCGCAAAGTAATCCTTACAAAGTAAGCAAACACGCAGTTTTGTTAATACAATTCTCGATTATGTACATTAAATAATATGTGCAAAGCTAGGCTGATGATATGTATTGCAAATTTGGCACAGTTCCCGTATACCGGGGTAGAATCAGGGGGGGGGGGGGGACTCTATACATGTACTTTCTTGAGGGCATCGGTGCACCATTTGAATGAATCGGGGAGTGGAGGAGAGGCAGAGTCGACTTCGATGGGAGAGAAAGGAAGAGAAGAAAGATCGGAGAGACGAATTGAATCGGGGAGAGACAAGAGACGAACTCGAACCTGCATCAGACACACTTAGCTTTTTATATTCATTGATTCATTATGTATTCCGTCAGGGGGATTGAGAATATAAGGTGGATTACTAAGAGAAGAGACGGGCACCCATCGACGTTTGGTTTCTCTAATAACATCGAGACGTGCAACTGGAATTTCGCTGTTTCACAAGTCAGGTATACCGTGATGTCGAAAAGAATTGTAATGAGATCTGGGTATTTTGTACATTTATCACCCCATAAATCTACATAACTAGCTAATTCAGATCGATATTCGAATACATTACTCCCTCGTACCTCCATAGTGAGCAGTCTCTGGACGAGAGCCTTCGACTCTTTACTCAACTGTCCGTGTGTCGCCTCATTCAACGAATTCAGTCCGTCCACCTGAAATGAGATATGCTGGTTCTACATTTTTCTACCACACTCCTACAGTATCCCTTCATCGTTCAATATTCTGCCGTACCCATGATCGCAGGACGACTTCTTCCTCCGTGCACACCACCAAATCAGGACCCGTCGTCACTGAGAGTCGCAGTCGAGGCAACGCTGCAGATTACGGTAAATTTACCAGTTATTGATTGATACACTTTAGCTGCTTCAGTTAGCGATTGACCTACCGTTTCCCTTCGGTCGTTCGATCACTGCTCCCACAATCTCCTTCACTTCAATTCGCTGCGATCCGCCCTCTCCGGTAGGCGCGTCGATCTGGGAAGGAAACGAAAGTAGAAATACCGTAATCGAGAGTACCGTAGTATATGCCAAAAACGATATTTTAAATCGATAAACCACAACTCGACTCACATCTCGTATAGTCAAAAAGTTGCCGTTGCCTTCCAGCTTCCACAGCTCGCCCGCGCTGTCTGAGAAGGAAGAATATATATATATATATTGCAGCCCGTACGAATCTGAAGGAGGATATCAGGAGGAGAAAAGAGGCACAGGCGAGGCAAGCAGCAGCAATGGGAAGGAGTATAGTCAAGGAGATGCTCAACCTGCAAACATCTCGGAAGCGTCTACTTGTTCCTGACCCAGCCACTGGCGTTTTCTCCCAAGCTGCCACAATGGATGCTGTGCAACGCTTTTACCAGTCCCTCTACACTCCTGCGGTGGCGCTCCCACTGGCAGTTACCCCGAGACCACCCGACCCCCTCCCTCCCTTCCTTCCCGACGAGACTAAGCAAGCAATCTCCCTTCTCAAATGTGGTCACTCCCCCGGATCTGATGGAATCCTCCCCGAGATGCTTTACCACTCCAGAGATCACCTCGCTCTCGTTCTCGCCGACCTTCTCAACTCCTTGGTAGCTGGAGACCCCGTGCCCGGCGATTTGGTGGAAGCTGTTGTGTCACTTCTCCACAAGAAAGGTGACCCTACGAACATCGGCAACTTCCGTCCCATCTCGCTGCTTACCGTTACTCTCAAGACCATCACAAGGGTAATTCTGAAAAGAATCGAGGGCTCGCTAGAAGAGGCGGAATCGCACACCCAAACCGGTTTCCGGAAAGGGCACAGCACCCTCGACAACCTGCATGCCATCAAGCAGGTAGCAGAAAGAACCCACGAGTACGGTATCCCCCTCTACCTCGGATTTGTCGACTTCAAGAAAGCCTTCGATTGCGTGGAGTGGAGCGCTGTTTGGCAAGCACTATGGACTTCCGGAGCCCATCCCACCCTCGTTGATCTTCTTCGCCGTATCTACGAGTCATCTTCAACACTCATCAGAGTCAACGAAGATCTCGTTCCAGTCGACGTTAGAAGAGGAGTCCGCCAAGGGGACACTTTATCCCCTCGCCTGTTCAATGTTGTGCTTCGATTCGCCATGGACGACATCGACTGGGAGAAGGATGGACTTAGGATCGATGGGAGGAACCTGACCCATTTGGAATACGCAGATGACGTGGCACTCATTGCAAAGTCACGTCCAGAGCTGGAAAGAATGCCGAAGAAACTTATGGATGCATGTTCTCGAGTTGGTCTCGAAGTCAATGCTTCGAAGACTAATCTGCTCACCTCATGCACCACGACCCGAGCTCCCATTGTGATCGAGAACAACAAGTTCAACTTCATTCCATCTGCCACCTATCTAGGAGGGACAATTAGTCTTCCCCTAAATATCTCTGAAGAAGTGGAACATAGGATTCGACTCGGATGGTTCGCATGGAGCAAACTGTCTCACCTTCTTTCGTCCCGTCTTTTACCTATGAAGACCAGAAGAAGACTGTTTGAGAGCTGCATCACGTCTACAGTACTCTACGGGAGTGAAGTGTGGGCTTTGAGAGGGAATGAGAGAAATCGGCTGAACGTCACACAGCGAGCAATGGAGAGAAGAATGATTGGAGTGACTTTGAGAGATCACTGGAGAAATGAAAGACTTCGGGAAATCACCAAAGTGAAAGACTGGGTACAGGAAAGCCTCAAACGAAAAGCTCAGTGGGCATTGAAAGTGAGGAGTATGGATACGGAGAAATGGTGCAGAGCGACTACCGTGTGGACCCCTTACAGCAGAACTCGTCCCCCAGGCCAGCCAAGAGCAAGATGGAGAGATGACCTAAGGAGAGCAATCGGCGCGAACTGGTGGGATGCAACTTATGAAGACTACCGACCCATCCTCATCTGAGCGATTATCGCCTGATATGATAAATTGATTGATTGATTGATTGATTGATTGATTGATTGATTGATATATATATATATATATATATATATATGCGTGTTTCAAAACGCGGTTACAAATAGAAAGAGAAAACGAATACAGCATAACAGAGTGAAATCATGAAAGGTCGGGGTGTGGGCGTCGCTCATACAGGGAAACTGATTTGATTACCGGGTTTTGAGAAAAGCCGAGCCGCTCTGGGAAAGAAACTATTGTGTCTATAGTTCGCATGAGAGCCAGCATTTGCGAAATTTATTCCATTTCGTGTGTAATAATAACTGAAATGATGTGGTTTGAGTTTAGAGATTTTGTATTTGCCTATCAGAAGATTCATGACTGTCTTCAAGTCTATCGCTTCTCTACGCTTTTCTAATTTGTCTAATCCTAATTTCCTATTCCTAGAATGAGTATTTTATCAATAATCAATAATTTCACTCTTACCGTACCTTTGACCTGCTTTCCCTTGAAGATCTTCTTGAACTGGAATCCCATCTTGATGCTGTTGATGCGATTGGTAGTGACGTATGACAACGCCAGTGGTTCCAGCTTACGACGCAGATCTCCCACGATTCCACTGAAGATTATCGATTGATCTACCATATCCCCTGTCAACAAGCTGTTCCTTCAGTAAGAATACAGTATTCATCATGCCTACCGTATCCCCTCTCCAACAGCCTGCTGCTACGATAAGTTTACTACCGCAACCATCATGACTCATCTACCGTACTCCTCTCTCTCTCTCACCCTATTTCCTCCGCGTCTGTTCGCTTCTTCAGCTCCTCGTCCCAATCTTCGCGCAGCTTGTCGTACGAGATACTCCTGTAGAGAGAAGATAAGGATACTATAGTCACTACTTCAATCGATATTCCTATTACCGTAGTGCTTCCGCCAGTTCGGCCACAGTCTTCACTCCTCGATGCCTCACAACCGACCATAACATCTCCGTGAGAGCGAACGCGACCTACATATTTCATTATTTTATCACAGTTCAATGATTATACTTGCATGTGCCTTCCAATCAAAGCGCCGTCCAATAAACACTATATGACTAAGAATTATTATATCCAAAACCAAAACTCGTGGCAGGGAACAATCCCGCAACAAAGTATAGAGTACTTCCGCCAAGTCACGTTCAGTTTCCCCGAAATAATGAGTTGGCCTTATTCTTTCTTGCTCTGATTTATGCACACACAATTCCGATTAACAAAAAAAACTAGTACAGATAGATCACGTCAAACTTCTCCCCCTGGCAGTTTTGTGTTCTATGCATACTTCTTCTTCGATTGATGCTAGGGCTTATAATTCGAGTGTTACATATCCAAGAGTCTTCTGATTCATTCCCCAATAATGCAGAGCTCATCAACCTGTCTCTTGGCAGTTTAGCGTTCCATGCACATCTCTTCTTCTGACTCTTATCTGTGTTCATTGCTGATATCATGCGTCCCTTCTCCCCCCTCTCACCTGTTGTTCCTCCCCTCTCTTCGTTCCCATCTCCGTCCACAATGCGTGTCCTCGTTGCATGCACTCTACGAAGAGACGTTCGATTGGAAGACCCACGAGGGCGCCTGACGACGATGCAATCAATCATTTTCTACGCAATATTCAAAAAAAAATTCTCTGATTTCTAGGACATTTTACCTTTTCCAACAGAATATCTATAACTGGTACATCGATAAAAGAAAATTTTATTATAGAACAGGGAACCCTAGATTATTGTCAATTCATCACCAGGCAGCATTTCACAGCCCGTCGAAACCAGGAAGTAGCGGGAAATGCAAGACGACACGTGGAACACACGATCTCGCCTTTTTCCCACTTCCACAGTTCTCTAGCCTCTTTCCCAACAAGCCAGTCCATCCATACTAGTATTGAGAGATCTAATAATTCTATTCACTAATAATGTGTCGTTTTTCTCGGAAATCGAATTATTCGATCTATTAACAACATCAATCCATACCACTGCTTGTCTGCTGCGTCTCCTCCAGCAGCACCGTCAGCCCCAGCCACAACCACTCACGATCTGCGATAGAATATGATTTTTATGCGAGTTACTAATAAAAATCATCATGAGAGTTACGGGGAAAAGCAGTACAGAGAGCATAAAAGAAAGAAATTCAGCAAACTTCTTTCAGCGTGTCTGAAACGCATGAATAACCATGTTCGAGAGACTAAAGATTAGCCTAGACTACTCGATTTTATGGTTCAGCCCTCAGTATTTTCACTAGATACACATAAAAAGCCATAAGAGATCAAAGATCAAAGATTCCCCTCACTCTCTCCTCCGTCAATGGCGAGTATTCCCACAATGACGTCTGTCACATTCATTGCCAGAGGGAGCAACTGCCAGCATGTCGAGAGGGGAGCGCCGCAGAGAGAACTGAAGAGGGAGAAAGATTAAAAAGAGTCGAGGATTTCGAGAAGTAAGATTCAGTCCGGTATCATTTTATCATTCACTTTCAAAGCGAAACCTCGGCCTAAGGCACTATTGTAGGTAGCCCTTTTCACTCGTTACTTTCGTGTTGCAAATATTAGTGATATCTTCCATTCTAAGTCGTCGACTGATACGAGTATCACATAAGAGGGTATTTGAACAATTTACGGTAGGTCAATATAAAATGACCTACCGTAACTTGTTCTCCTTCCTCCAATTATCCAGCAGGTCTCCATTGTGTCGATGCATGTACAGTAGAAAACGAGCCGTAAGCGCGCTCCGGGGTGTCTGTAAAAATGCGATATTACGATTTTAATCTTTTAAAGCATCTCATACCCGACATCATGGTGTTTCATATGACAAATTTCTTTGAACATTAATAAATCATCTGGAGAGAAAATTCATGACAATATATTGTCAGATACCGAAACAGGTTTCGTGAACATTTCTCCGGGATCAATATTTCGTTCTACCGTATCCATCAATCACTACCGTACCTCTCTCAGGGTCGCCACCCATTCCGCCCGTAGATCATCGTCGTCCTCAACCTCCCTAAGCTCCTTAAATAGTATCGATTTTAGTTAGTTGGCGTGGCTTGGCTCAGTGGCAACTGCGTCATTCGACTCACGAGCATCTTCTTGATGACGTCAGTGCTGCAGCACTCCTCGATTGCTGCTGCAGTGTACTCTGTGAGTCGAATCTGCAGCAGGTCGAGAAGACACGACTGAAATGTAGGAGAAGTACTGTAGACTGTCGTACGTCTTATGGATACTGTAGCCTACAGTATACATCTCATCGCAACTTGATCAGTCGATATATCCCACCGTACCTTGAAAGGCGAGGTGACTGCATGGTGTAGATTGGAGGCGGAGGTGACCGTAGCCTCTCTGTCCACCTCAACAGTATCCACTTTGATCATTATCAATCGATGCACTACAGTATCTCATTTCTCCAGGTAACATTCAAGTAAGAATTTAAAATTTTAGAAAATCAATAAATTCAATTTTGTCACATTCCCCATTAACGATGCTCACATGGACTGATGCAGCCATGAGTACGTTCTTGAATACGGGTTCATTGAAGAATTCGATGAGAGCTAGACGACGATCGGACTCGGAAGCATAGAAGACTGATCTCAAAATAAGAGATACTCATTCCATGAAAAAGAGATGCCAAGACTATTGATTGAACACATCAAAAGCCTCTAGAACATGTAGAACACCAATCCGCGAATTGATTTGATCACAATTTAATCGAGTAACCGATACTCCTCAACCTACAGTATCCCCTCTCTCACCTGAACAAACTGAGCAATTCCTTTGTCAATTTCTCTGCATTCGCTTGTCTCGATACGAGTGGACACAGGGCCGGCAGGCACACCAACTCCAGTGATCGGGCACGCATCGGGGCGCTGCAAGGAGAATGGATTATCGATCGATTATTGAACATGACGCGTCTCGGTCGCGTCGCGACGGTAGATCACCACTGACTTCTCCGACTCGAGGGCGAGTGTGAGCAATCGAATCGAGTGGATGAGAGAGACGTTGCTGTTCGGATCTCCGCCCGATGAAGGAGTCTGCAATTTAGAAATAAACTAATTAAAAGAAATAACTAATATTCAATTCTTTTACTCTATTCTCGACACAATTCAGTTAGGGGATACGATGTTTATCGTAGACTAGCCTGTTACGACACCATGAATTTTAATGCATTTCTGATCTCTCTTTGGTTCATTCTACCAAACAGTAAACACATGATTGCCTAATAATGACGCAAGGTCTCACCTTCATCAATCCCTCTACAATCTCGAATACTTTCTCCGGCAGTCGCTCCCAATCGAGACCAGCCGCGATGAGTCCACAGGTGATGTTCATGAGAAGTTCCGTCGTCGGTCTATATGAAGTTGATTACCGTATTCAGAAGAGTTCAGTGGGACAGAAATCGGGGGACACTTCTAATTTTCTAAGCAATATTCGGAAAATTTTTATGATTTCCACGTTTTTTCCCGAACGCGATGAACTGATGTAGAAGTAAATAAGAAAATTGATCAGCTGCTGGGAAACTATTGCCAATACCGATACCATGCAACCTTTCACAACTAGTCGAAACCATGAAGTGGCGGGACGTGAACGAATAAATCCCGAATCGCTATACTGCCGTAGCCTGTTCAGTCCGGTGGGTCATCGGCCTGGTCACTCTTCTCACCTTTCCAGATCCGCTTTATCGTATAGTTGCAGCAGCTCCTCTGTGATGGCGCATTCATCGAGAGCGTGGAGCACCGCTCGCTGGCTGCAGTAGGGAACCAACTTGGAGAGAGTGGAATCGAATCTGAAGAAAGAGAATGAAATCACATGGGTTTTACATCTGATAACTTTCGTTAGCTGCATTTTTTATAATCGAGCACTTTGATATGCATAGAAGGAAACCAAATATGAACATACTGTACAGCAGTTGAGTTTGCAGCAGCTGCAGCGCCTGCAGCCGAGTGTTCGATGGGCGTGTTCGGCGGCCGATCCAGTCGCTCCGACCACAGCTGATTCACTAGTCGCTCCTGATTTTGGGTTACACTACTTTCACAAGACTCATATGGTACATCATCATTAACAATAAGTCAGAATTTTTTTGACAAAACGATAAATGTCAAAAACGCCTAGCAAAATGGATGAGACGGATTTCCCCCAAAATTTATTTTCGTTCGTTTCAACTACGACGAATAAATATTGAACATCCGAACACAATTCCGATCCTCACAAAGATCAATGATCAACAAACCGGTGAGAATGTGAATCTGAGTGTGAATCCATTGTGAAGTCTCGAGAGTGCAGTGATGAAGACGTCGTTTGTATCGAGAAAACCGAAATTGTGAGCGAGATCAGTGGGAGATGTCGAACCTGTGAACGAAGAGACCATCTCACAGCGAAAAGAAAAGAAAAGTTCAACGTTCCAGTACAAGAAAAGTTTCCAAAACTGGTGGTCAGTGAACTGGTGGCATTCAGCCCAGCGGATCTCCCGTTTCAGAAAATTACAAAATGTAGATTTCGATGGATTATCACTGATAAATTCGATGGGTCAATGCTATTACAAAGTCACAAACACTCGTCCTAGACTATAAATCGTTCCGTTACTATTCCGCGCTAACCGCAGAAATTATGAAAGCATGATCAAGCGAGAGACACGCCGAGGTATAGAAAGAGAGCACACGCACCAGTAGTCCATATCATGAACGTACCATTTTAATATTGTAATAACAACACACAGTTACCAGAATATACAAATGGTCCTTACAGTAACCCTACCGTACTCTTCTTGCCACTGACCAGATGCCGATGGAAACGCCTCCTCTACTGCGTATGCAACGGCCGCACGAGAGATCAGCTTGGACAGCGTCTCTTTCTGAAATCATACCGTAATCCACAGTACTTCCGGTCGAGAGTACAGTATCGTCAACTGGACTACTGTATCTACGTCTAATCTATATCTCACCGAAAGATCCACTTGCATGAGTAGCGGGGGCGCGCTCAATCCCTGCTTGTGAGAGGGCGGTAGCCATTGGAAGAGACGAGGGTCCACCACTACTGCAGCGGAAAAACTGTTACCGTATCCTTTACACCGTACAGACTACCGTAATCCAAACAAATCGATAAAATTTCGTACTTCCTCCTTTCACCACATGCGCAGGCTGACTGGTGTCGACTGCTTTGAGATGTTTTGCAGGTGTGTTCATCTACAGTACTCTTCTCTCCTACCGTAATCCGAATCAGACAACACAGATATCGATCCAGTGACTACACGACACATATTATCTCATAGTGCTCTGTACGACAAGCAAGCCATCTTTCGGAACATCATCACTTTATGATATTTCAATATACATAACATTTCGTCATAATATCGATCAATAATATATCTTAAATTGTGGAAAATCTGAAAAAAGGGGGAAAAGGAAGCGACGATGAACTCTCTATAGTCAACAACAGATTGTGTGTGAGAAAGAGGGGGAGTGGGCGGGGCTAGAAAGGGGCGGGGCTTACGACTCATCGACTGTAGACTGTCGCTACAAAGTGAAAGTCGTGCTGTGAGTTGGGCGGAGCCTCAGGGAGGAGGCGTGGTCGGGCGGAAGGGGGCGGGGCTACGAGTGAATCTACCGATCAAATAGTGAGCAAGAGAATGGATCCTCTCCTTCTAGACCTAGTGAAACACGAGACTGAATTCCCGTCGGAGTCGAGTGTGTTGATTACAATGACATCGATTAATATGGGAGGATAAAAAGAGAGAAGAAGAAGAGGAGGAGGGAGGTTTGAAGGAGACAAACGAGTAGAATCGATCGATCAGAGATGGATTACGGTAGGAGTGCGGAATCGATTGAATCTGGTCAGATAGACAATCGACACACACGCACACAACATCTATCAAAATGTATGCACAATACACATCACGGATGAAATATAATTAGGAATATAGGGAGGAGAGGGAGAGGAACAACTGGGATAGATGAGAAGGCGAGATATTCAAAGACGTCGAAGAATCGAAGGATGAGAGTGCAACACCAAGATGGGGAAGGGGGAGAGGAGAGAGTGAATCAGTTGTGAAAGTAGATGAAAAAAGACATTCGTTGATCGTGCAACTCATCAACACAATTGCAGCTCCTTTTACATGCTAATAAGAATTATGTGAGGTGAAAGATAAGCAAAGTGACGAGATAGAGAGAGATAGATAGTAATAGACATCGGCCACTATCGATAGAGAATAAGCGTAGATTTTACATGGAGAGAAGGAACGAATGAATGAATCAACTCACAGTACGTAGAACCAACCCAGAATGATACGAGAGACAGCGGAAAAGGAGGGGAAAGGAGGGCGTCCGCGCGCTATTCACAGCAGCAAGTGCGCGGCGGCACGTGAAAAGGGGCGGGGCTATAGGGGGCGGATGTGGTGGTGACTAAGTGAAAGATGCTGAGAAAGAGCGAAGAGCGACACTCGGACTGTTAGTGCAAGGGCGTGTACCAGAGAGAACACAATGGGCGGAGTCTAAAAGAATGAATGGGTGGGCGGGGCTTGTGCGGCGATAGAAGGGGCGGAGGAAGATAATGGAAGGGGGCGGAGCGAGGTGACCGGTAGTAGCAGTGTACGTTATATAATATTATAGAGAAAGTATGTATAACGAGATAGACTGGTGATGCTAATGATGATGCAACAACGAGTGACGACGAATCTCTCTCTGACGGGATACGTTAGAGATACGGTAGATCGATCGACCGATCCATCTACTTTGCTCGATTCGCCTTACGTCGACGTCGGAAACAGCAGCATTTCACCTGAAAAAGCTCCAATTAGAATCCAACAAACAGTATATCGTCCCCTTTGGAGCCAGTTATAAATTTGCACCACCGCACTACCGTACCCCAAATTCCTCTAATACCGTACCTCCGATGCATCCTCATCGTCTGCCCTTCCTCCTGCCTGATTGGCGTCCTCGACACCATCGCCCGCATTCGAATTGATAACCTGAAATATGCAACCGTGACTAAACGAGAAGAAATCAGTTGTCGATCGGTCCTTTCTGTGCATCTACCGTACCTGAGTGGATCCGAAAGCGTGAGGGTTGGATGGTCGAAGGGCGTCGTCCCTCCGCCCTCCTGGCTGCGCGCTTCCTCGCTTCGCGGCGCCCGCTCTGTCGCCGTCTTTGCCTGCTAATCAATATACCATTAGCTACCGTAATATTGCAGCATCAAGCATATCAACAGTGCAAAATAGAACTAAGCAAACGTTAACCATCTCTTCCAATAAATAATCGATAATACTATTGTGCTTTCGAGGAAAATATAAGAATAACTGATAATAAGCGCGAAAATCTTTTTTTAATAAGTCCTCGATTCCGCCCCAATTACCAAACTACAATACTAACCAGTCTCACTGGTGTGGAGTGATCCGGATGGCGTGCTCGCATTGTTCAGTTTGGGCGTCCAATCGAACTCGTAGTCATACGTGTGTCCCAATCGTTCCAACACACACTGTAAACAAAGAAATGAGTCAGTGATTGCAATCACAATCGATTGTATGATTCAGTCAGTGATTCTGGTAGACAAAATAGAAAAAAATACGCTCCTAAAAATGTACGCATATAATTTTCATTTGTAAAAATCTAGGAAATGTTTTCATAAAGTTTATAAATTTGCAAAAGGCAGACAATTGTGAGCTACGGCCAGGCAATCACATGGACGCTACTGCTCTATTGAGTCGATATCCTACAACACCAATCAATAAAGATCGAAACCCAGTACCTTGAAGAGGTTGTAGCAGTACTCGTAGTCGGGGTTCTCGAAGAAGTCGAGTCGCCGCGCGTATCGAAGATACTGAGCAAACTCGTCTGCAAATGAAAAAAAACTTGTGTTGTTATTAGGGATGTCTAAACGGAATTCATTCCGTAATTCCGAATCGATTTTCCCTCTCATTTTAACTTTCCGGTATTCCTTAAACCGGTCAGCCCTCATTCGGTTTTCCGAATGATTACGGAATTCCGTAATCAAAATCTTACTTTTGAGGGCCTGAAGTCGATTTGCCATGAAATCTAAAGAAGTCAATTAATTCTCACTTATTCATTTATATTATTTAGGAAAAACCAATATATTTTTTTCCACGTTTTGGGACGAAAAGTTTCAAGTTTACGATTTAATAGTTTATAACTCATAGACATTCTTTATTGTAACTGTCTTCAATTGTACTCAAGTATGGTAGACTATACTGTAAACTACGGTATGTTATCGAGCGATTAGGAAGAAAATGGCAAAATATTAGTTTGCATCGAGGAATTGAACCAAGGATGTAGCGGCCATTAGACAAACTATCAACCGCTCAACTAATCGGACATTTTGGGAAAGTTATTTAGTGCAGTCTATGACAAGTAATGAGTGGAGAGGGAACCGATGAGTTCACCGCTCAATGCCGCGGGTAAACGGCAGAATTAGGAATACGGAATTCCGTAATAACCGTTCATTCCGCAGACATAATGACACCGTCTACGGAATTCCGAAATGAGGAAAATGAGAGGGGGCCATTCCGTATTCCGTTTAGACATCCCTAGTTGTTATATATTTTCATGGTAACCAACCCCGCACTTCAATTTTTCACTAATGCGTCATATACCACAGAACCGTCAACGAATTAATAGGTGGAATGCGAAAAGGTGTATTTACAAAAAAAGACCCTCAATAATATATTGGGCCAACATCTCTCAATCTCAATCTACTCTCGGTCCCTCTCCCCCTCTTCTCTTCTTCTGTTCAATAGTGACTACCCGAGTGTGAGTGACTAAGAAGGATTGGCAAAATGGGGGAGGGCGTCTGAGAGAGAGAGAGAGGAAGAGAAGGAGAGATAGAGACAGAGGTAGATGGAGAGGAGAAGAGGAAGGGAGGATAGACAAGATGGAGGGTAGATCCGGAGAAGGCAGGAAACGGCGACTACCAATCTATCCGATTGAAAGATACCCCTCCCAAACAAAACAAGCAAATACAACCATGCATCCAAGTCATTTCAGTCTATACCGTCCATTGAGAACCATGCCTTGCATCACTCCTATCCAATACTGGAACTGAGTAAGCAATCTCCACCCCCAATTCCTCAACTTTGTTTTCTCCCTCAGTATTCCCATTCTGACGCTTTCTCATGGCATTACCTACATGACGAGAAGAAGAAGAAGAGAAGAGGAGAAAGAAGAGAAAAGCAACCAACAAAAGACAAATAGGAGTGAGACACGATAGAAGAGAAAGAACGGGCGGTGAAAATGGACTACTGTAGCAGGAAATATACAGTATTTGGAGAGCGCCAATCAATCGATAAATGGATACCGTACCTGGGAATCCCTCACACAGGATTTCGATGGGCGTAGCTCGCTTCGTGTCGCCAATCTTCTGGTAGCGCTCCTGAGAAGACGCTTTGTAATCAATATTCCCGTAGCTATACTGTGACCTATAGTTGTATGGATTAAACACACCGCATTTTACTATATTTTAAGTGTCGTTATCATAGGTCAAAAGGGTGCGTTAGGGAAAGTCGAAAATGTGGGTTGGTTTTTTTTTCAAAAATGGGCATGAAACACTGAAAGTGTGGGCTGGTTTTTCAATTTTTTCTGAAAATCTAAAAATGTGGGTTGGGTTTTTTTCAAAAAAAGGCTTTGAAAATGTCAAAATGTGGGTTGGCTTCGTCGTTTTTTACGAACCTTTTGACCTATGGTCGTTATCAGGAAAGAAGTCCGCCATTTTACGATAAGTATAGCTCGTCAACCAACTACAGTATACCTTGAGTGTGTCTGCCTTCAGTCCTTGCCACGGCAACGACCCACGCAGGAAGTACATGAACATGTGACCGAGAGCTTCCTGCAAAATGACGCATTGAATGAAAGAGTTGTACTTTAGATCATAACTATCAAAACACTACCACGAATCAAAAATGCGTAAATACTCGTGTGATAAGCAGCACATGAAACACGCTGTCACCGTTTCGACAAAAAAAATGTCACAAAATCCAAATTAGGTAGGTATTCTTCAATAAATATTATAACTTGAATAATATAATTCTCCATAAATAATTAACCACAACTAAATCAATCAATAACTGACCAGATCATCTCTCCTGCTCTGCTCCTTTCCCTGATGCGTGTTTATGCTCATATATCGTGCAGTTCCCGTGAGTGACTTGTGCTCGCGGTACGCAATGTGCTTCCCTGCAATACACCACTTTGCATATTTATAATTGAATTTCAGACAAATTTCAGAGAATACTTCATAATAATATGTTTTTCAAGAAAAAAAGTCGTTCATAATAAAAAGGTAGCATTCTCATTGTAATATTCAAGTTATCTCACTTACACTTTTCAATTATTATATGCGATAGAACAAATATACATTTTCTTATTTTTCATGAAACCATACATGAAAATATTCTACACGTTTCCTTGCTCAATCCCATCAAATCTTTCCAGTCTCCTCAATTCCAATATCCCTTTCCTCCTCCTCCTCCTCTTCCCCATTCATTCCTTCATTCATTTCCTCTGCTCTCCCCTCCTCCTCCACCCCCTCCTAATATCATCCATTTACATTCATTCTTCCTCTCCCCACGTATTCAATTTCCTTATCCCCTGATTTGTCCAAAACATGGCTCAAAAACAAAACACGACTCCGCTCCAAAAGTCCGTAACCATGACTGCAAAGCGTGAGCAGGACGATTCTCCCTACACAAACAACCTCCAATTACGAATGAACCTGAACTACCATGGTACGCCCCCCTAGGTCGATAAGTTACTCAAAAACGGCAAAGGTCTACCAAAAATTTGGAGTTTATACGACTGTTTTTCAAAAACCCTACTCAGACTTCCGCATTTTCCTACCTACCCTTTCCTGTCTATGCCCTTCTTCCTCTCCTCCTCCCCCTTTCACCATTCTGGGCACATGACCGCCACAATGTGCAGTAATTAGCTCATTTCCACTACCGACCGCCCTGGTTCGCACCCCCCTTTGAGAGAGAGAGAGGCGGTTCGGAGAGAAGAAAGGAAGAGAAGAGATGGGAAGAGGGACAAAGCTGATGAGAGAGAATGGGAGATGGAGAGAGTCCAGACACTGGGCAGTGGGTAGACAAGGGGGAGAGAGAGTGTGTGAAAAAGAGAGACTCTCAAACACCCGCTCATCTCCATTTCATTCATACACTTTTTTGTAGATCATCCTGCTTCCACTTTCTTTCTCTTCTCCATACTCTCATCACTCTCTGCTTCTCTGTCTCTCTCATTTGTCCACACTCTCTCACCACGTTCTCCCAAAATACGAGATGGATATCCCCTCTCCCTCTCACCACAAGTGTGAGATGAAACGGCACAAGGGCAGCAGTAAGAGGCGAGAGAATGGGCGGAAATGAGAGAGACGTGCAGGAGTAGAGAAGCAGAGACAGAAGGAGAGAGCAGGAAGAGATTAGAGAGTGCGGCTACTGGAGGCAGACAGACACATTCCTTCACAGTAAAGAGAGAGGAGACAGTAGAGAGAGAGAGAGAGAGAGAGAGAGAGAGAGAGAGAGAGTGGCTCATCTCCATTCTGATGGGGAGAAAACGACGTGGGAAATGAAGGTGTCGTCACGGGGGTGGGGGGGGGGAAGATGAGAAAGCAAGAAGGATAACGAAGTGGAAGAGAAGAGAAGGGGGACAGAGAAGATGTGTGAGTGAGAGTTATACCGAGTATACATCATCAGACACTCAGTTATTGTTACAACGAAAGCTTGAAATTTCAAAGGTTGAATTAGAGAGGAAACGGGAAAAAATCGTTCGAGCTACCAATCACCAGCAACTATAGCCTATAGCTATAGCCAGTATATTGCGCCTCACATGCAATATAAATCCAGGGAGCGCTGGGAGATTCGCTCTCTTTCTGATACTTCGTTAAAACCAGATAAAACTATCGCCCTATCATCTAGTATAATCAGCCCCTACACTCAGTTACTGTTAGCAAGAACGCTTTAAATTTCAAAAGTTTTCAAGACGGAGGAAACATAACAAAAAAATACACCGAATTACCAATCACCCGCAACTACTCTGTTCCACATTAAAAAAAAAAGGATTTAAGCACTGGGCGGTTCGCTTTCCTCATGGAACCTTAAACAGATTCTATCACCCTATCACCGAGTATCCATCATCAACCCCCTACAAACACTCATTTACTTTTCAAAAAAAGGAAAGCTTTAAAATAGACAGAAAGAGCAAAATTACATCGAATTGCCAATAACCCGCAGCTATTTTATCTCACATGAAATATAAATCCAGAAAACACTGGGTGGTTCGCTGTCCTTGAACCTCTCAAACAAACCCTGATATAAACGTTTACCCACCGCTACAATGCTTCATGATAAACATAACTACGGGGCATCGCATGATTTCCAATATCTGAGGCATTCCTAGTTTAAATAAACAATTCACTGCTCACCAGTATCGCAGTCGATGTACTCCTTGGCCAGACCAAAGTCGATAATGTGGAGGACGTGCTGCTTGCGGGTCGAGTACCTGCAGAGAGAAGTTGTGCATCGTGTACAATCCCAATTACCGCATCTTTTCAATCCCAGCCATACATCAATTTGGTATATTCACACCTCACTACAGCCCATCTATATTGCCCCTTATCATTATCACGTTATCTTCTCCCTTCATAATCTCTCATCTTCACTCACTCACACACTTGATAGTACTGCTGCACTACCTTCCCATCCAATCTAGTAGTCATTTCAGTAGACGAGTCGAGGAACGAAGAAAACAACCAAAGGGTGAGAAGAGATAACTCCCGCATGATCACACCCACTTCACCTCATTTTGATATAGCGAAATATACTGTATCAGCACTTTACCACCACACTCTAAATGCTAATCAGGAGCAAGTGGTTAGTTGGGAATAGTTACTCTTAAAAGGCGCTTCCGGGATGGGAGAGGGAAGCCTCCCAAATGCATCTTCTTCTTCATCCCTCTCTCACCTTCCAATCAGGAAATTCTCCGGCTTAATGTCTCTGTAGATGAGATGCTTGCCGTGCACGTACTCTATCCGACGAATCTGTAACAGATGGCGTCATCGCTAGGCAATCACGAGCTATTTGGCTTGCCAAGAATGAAGCCATGATTTCGTCATCACTATGCAATCACACTCACCAACTGCATCGCAATCATGGCCACAGTCTTGAGCGAGAAGTGGCGCTCGCACAGATCAAAGAGATCCTGAACGGAAGACAATAATCATTAATTTGAATTATCGATATTTTTTTCAATTTCGCAACCTCTCATCGAATATACTTCACTAGCAATTAGTTCACTTCTTTGTGACAATTTGAGTATAGGACAGACATCGTCATTTAAATTATCTGCACAATGGACGCACAAATGACATGTACTATTCGATACAAAGCACACACAGCGATTAAATGGTACCCTCAACCGACAGTCCTAATTCTCCTACCACGTTTTTGAGAGCAAACAAAAAACGATTCACCATGTATTTTAGGTCAGATTGCAAATGCTGCTTCGCCTCGGGCGTAGATAAGTTTATTATTAGTATTATAAATGAACTAGCTGACCTCCATCGAGTGGCCGAGCAGCTCCATGACGAGCGCATTGTACTTGCCGCACGGGCCAAAGTAGTGCACTTGCGGAAGGCCCTCTGATGACAGACGAATCAAATAGAGATCAAAGATCAAACCACAATCACAGAGTAGACTCTAGTCTCCACATGCGGGCAGATTACTCACCAGCCTGTCCGAGCAGCTTGTAGAAGCGATATTCGAGATGGAGTTGCGGCGCCTGCAGAATGAAGGATACATGAGAGTAGAGAGATCATACACAACCAATTAGTATTTTCTCCCCTTTCGTGTCGTGTATCAGCATATTCTCAAAATGCAGTATCGTAACATTCTCCCTTCTCCTCTCTTCTCTTTTCTAACAACGACAGCCGAGACTGCTTTCTCAAGTCTCTCAAGTGTTTTCCCCAATTCGAGAGAGAGAGAGAGAGAGACTCGGTAAATCATCACACGACTAGAAATAACCCCTCTCCTTATTCCATCGTCTCTACTCACTTCCGGTTGAACTTTTCAATGTGTGAATTTCGCATGTGCGAACTCGTCGTTCTCGCTCCCACGAGAGATAGTAATGGAGAGAAAAGGGAAGGGAAAAGGAGTGGAGGTGGCCTTTTCCCCTCTATCCTATACAGTTCACCGCTGTTTACTAATCCGCACACCGATGGTTGTTCACTTGATGCAGGCATCATTTCTCCACATGCTAAATCGGGGGGGGGGGGCTAAAAGCACGTCATAATACCCCCAAAAACACTACCGTCCTCTCTGTTTTTTCCCCGTTGGAGAGTCATCGTTTTAGCTGCTGCTACTACTTCCAATCAGGAATAGTGAAATCAGTCGTGTTCTTCTCATGGTGGGAATCGTTCCCATAGCTACACTCGGGGTTCGTTAGCTAACGAATTCTACTAAAGATAACACATAATATCTGACAATATATGAAAATTTACATAGCCTATTCATAACAAGTCGTCCTGACTAAATTCACCCCAAAAATTTACCCTCTGCAACTTCGAATCGCCTAGATGCAATGACTCTCTAAACTAGATACCATGGCTGCTAGTAATCAGCATTTACCGAGAAAAAAGATTGTAGGCTACCCACTAACAGACTACGATAAATGCAGTGCACGTTAACACATCTCTACCACAAACAAAAGGTTATTCCGGGAAAAAAAGAGTAAAGGTCGTAATCTGTGATGACTGGGGGAAATCCCCCATGAATCCCCCTCTAGTCCATTTCCACTATAGGGATTCACACACACGACTATTCCTCATTTTGTCCACTCTCTCTCTCTCTCTCCTCTTCTGTCTACCACCAATAAAAGAAGGCGAGGCAAATGCTTCATCCTCTCACTCTCTCTCCATCTTCTGGTCTCACTCTCAGATTTGAAAACGAACCCCACCCCAGTCAGTCAGCCATCCCCCAAACCAGCTCATGAATAACAGATGATAAACGACGGAGTAGTAGAGGGGAGGGGGCGAAATAAAGAGGGCACAAAAACAGCTGAGACAGGCCTATTCAATTCACCGCAACCTCTAAACGAGTACACAAAAACTGCGAGAAAATAGCGTCCTTTATAGAACGGGAAAACCGCTATGGAATTCTCATATGAAAATAAGTCTACGACTCCAGAAGTCTTGGCTACCGCGCGACAACTTTAACAGTCTAAAAATCCGCTGATCGAAGCGAGTAGACTTTTAAAGTTGTCGCTCGGTTGTCCAAGTCTAGAGTCGTAGAACTATTTCCTTGTGAGTTCCAATAACTCGCATTGTTTTTACTATATTTCAAATGGAATTTTTCAATTACCTTGCTCTTCAACGGTTCCAATTTGATGGCTACGTGCTCGTTGTTGTACAGATTCTTGCCCAGTCTCAACTCTCCAAAGTTTCCACATCCAATCTTCTTGCCAACCTACAATACATACAATCATTGATCGGAAATTTCCGGTGTAAGGCCAGTTTATATATTTCGAAAATCTGATTTAAAGATTTTTTTCTGTTGAATTTCTGACCAGTTCTGCGATAGTTAACTGCGATATTTATGGTTGGACGAAAATGTATGATACAATATCTCCACAATCACACCAATCCCACGGAAGGATTATCGATCGTCCATCTCTTGTAAACCGTCCTCTTATCATGTTCATTATCAGTGCCACCCCCCCCCCACTCATTCCCTCGCTCTCTCTCTCCCTCTACACTCTCCTATCTTCCCCACTCTCTCCTATTCTCTCCATCTCTACCCTCTCTTCCCCATGCACACTCTCTCGCTTCTCCTTGTCCGATCAGTGGGAAGAGATACACACATTGGATGATTCACGCCCATACAATACATACACACACTCATTTCTCCCCAATCTCTCTCTCTCTCTCGGAATCGATCCTCGTCCTTTCTTCCATTTTGGAGAATATACGATAGAAGAGACACGGTGACAAAAGGCAAGGAAAGGGAACGGGGGAGCAAACATCGACTGAACCTCTCTCCCCGATCAATGGATTAGTCCAGTCAATGAGACATAACAGCAGGACGGAGAGAGAGGAGAGAGAGAGAGAGAGAGAGAACAGCTAAGTGGATCAGCCTACCAACCAGTTATCAGAATTCACTATCTCACAATTCAGTCGAGAGTCACGGTGGATAAATCTAACGCCAAAGTAAAGGTAAAGATACTACCCGAATCAAAAGGACTTTACGTCGACAATCGGCTACTCAGCCGGGGCTCTCCGGTAAGGCCGGTTTTCAAACGAGGACTACCGTTTCTCTTTTCGAAATCCAGCGTGGTTCACGATATTTCATCTAATTCCCTTCTCCAATCAATCAATCACTTTCATTCTCGTCACCCACCAGACACTCACTCCTCCCGTATCAAATTGCCAAACAATAAACATTCGGGCAGCCACAAGTTCCGAAGATCCCCTTCCCCCACATTCTCTTCCTCTCTCTCTCTCAACCTCCAATCCTTCTCATCACTGGTAATTGATAGAGTCGAGTTAGAGCACACGAGGAATGAGAGAGAGAGAAAGAGACGAGCTAACTTTCCTTCCCATGACCCCGATACACGCCGAATTTGAACGCGCACTCATCGATCCAAATTATGCGCATGGAAAAAGAACGGGGGCAAAACAAGTGATTTCTCTATACGGTATAGAATATTAACACAAAAAAATCAATAAATAGGTGAATAGGTCACCTTGAAGTTTGGTCCGACCATGAGTACCCCTTGGGAGGCATTGGTCGAGGCGGACGCCGTCGACGACGTCGCGCGGTTCGCGTTGCTCATTCCGCCTGAGACCACATTATCGATTGATCTTTCAACTTTATCGATTAGTATCAGACAAATTAACGCCTGCGTCAAAAATTGCATTACGATGCGTTTTTTTTTCGAAACTCATTTGGCGGGTGATTCAAACGTCGTCTCTGACCTGACACGAGCGAGACGGCGGGCGGCAACGACGAGCTTAGCGCGGTGCGAGCGCGACTCGGCCTCCTGAGCGGAAAAGGAAGAGATGATATATATCGATCGATTGAGAGAGCAGCGTTAAGCAACCGTGTCACTCAATCACAGCCAAGGACGAGCACACGGTTTGTATTGAGAAGCGAGAGCGATGCGAGATACGGATTAGAATGCAGAGTTGGACCAGACACAAGAGACAACGACACGATCGATAAACGATGATTACAGTTAAAAGCAACGATCGATAAAACAAGAAATGCATTATGAAAAATAGAGAGCGTCTTTCTCAATTCAATGGTACAAAGGCGACAAAACGAGACGGAATCGATCGAGACTACAATGCCCGCAGCATACAAAGCGGCGTCCGTTGGCGCGGCGCCCGTTAATTACCGCGGCGGCGGCTCGGCGTCATCGGCGCCTCCTCGCATGCGCAGAAGAAGCATCTCTGGCGCGGCCGCGGCGCCCTCTCAGCGCCACGGATGAACTATAGTGGAGAGTGAGATAGAGGATAGTGGAAGGGAGCAGGATGGCACACTCACACTAACTGATATGACTCGTCTCTCTCTCGCTCTCGCGGGGGCCTTTGCTCTCTTTCCTCTTTGAAGCACAAGTCTCGAGATATCGCGCATCGATCTATCTTCTAACACTCCCCCACGGCGCCATCCCCACAGAGAGCGGCCTCTCCCGCCCCAGAGAGACGAGACAGAAAACGGGTGCCGCGACGCGAGCCGCGCCGCGTCCAGAGCCATTCCGTGAAACGGAAAGGGGAGAGCATAACGAAAGTGAGAGAGGGGGAAGGCAGGGATGGCGGTAGTGTGTGTGAGAGAGATACAGAGCTGGAAGAGAGGGGAAGCAGTGGGAAACGAGCGAGTACTGTGCAAATGGTGATGGAGCGAGAGAAGAGTGCCGACGGGCAAAGAGAAACGAGCACAACTACTCAAATAATGAACGAAGGAGAGAGAAATGCAGTAGTTTAGCCACTCTTATCAAATAGAACACATGAGCTATCGATGAGCATTGATCTAATTAGAGCGGGAATTGGGAGCGCACCGCGCGGAAAACACTTTCTCCCTCCAATCAATCATCAAATACTGCATCAAAACCATTCTGATTGCGATGATTACGCCCGTCGCTATCTCGGAAATGTGAAAGTGAATCATCTACGCGCAAAAACAACATCGAAAACTAAAGAGAACGAGAAAAAGAAAAAGAAAAAAACGAAAATGTCTTCATTAAGGAACCTTATCACCGAATTTGAATATCTCGAGCGCGGGAAATCGCCTATCGTAGCACAGATCCTATTGATCTTCCGGACTACAGTAATCCTTGAATTTTATTTTCTTAATTTTGTATTTTTAAATTATTTTCATTATTTTTCTTCATTTTATTATACATGATGGTTGAAACTCTCGTCATTCCGGTTGATTCGGTTAGGAAGCTGTGCGGGGAGGCCGGAAGGTGAGGGGGGTGGGGAGTGGAGAGAGGAGGGGAGGAATGGAGGGATAGAGTCTCTCCTCCTCTCCATCTAGATACATAGAAGATGGCAGGAGTCTTCCCTTCTACCTTCTCTCCTTCGGGTTCTTCTTTCTCCATTCCAGTCAACATTCAAGCCGACCCACGGGTCTTTCGCGGCTCTGTCTACGCCCTTCTACGCCATCAGGAGAAGGCTTATCTACGGTTCGAATCCGATACGAGAAAGGTTATTGTTGCCTTATACGAACTTACACTATGACTCCGAACGTAGGAACACCAGATCTCGAAGTAATCAAGTACTTTTGAAACTTAAAATGTTCAGGAGAAGAAATATCAACTGGGCGTGATGAGATCTCGTCTCGCCTCTTCACTCCCACCGCTCAATGCAACTCCTAAAGCGAAAACGACGATCAATAACAACAACAGCCACCACACTACCGTACTACGACCGTCCGCTTACCATCTCCAGACCAAGTACCGTAATCTTACAGTGTTCTGAGTACACAGCATTCCCTACAGAAAGTTGGTTTAGAGCGACAGAGCGCCTATAAACGAGAGGCGCTCTCTCACACTGACCCCTTTCTGTATGTTTGGAATCATGATGATTGCCTAGTGATGATGTCCATTCTCTGTCCATTCTCAGACGAAGCAGTATGCTGCCTCCGTTGAAGAACTCAGGCACGTCGATCGATAAGAACTTTAATCGAGTTCAGTTCATTCCGACGAACAAAAGAGCTCCGATGGACGTTCCTATTCGGGTATGTTTCAATCTCAGAATATCAAGCACTGTATTTATATCTCATCAGTGGTACAATTGAAGCGTTGAGCAAAAGAATACAATGAAAGGCTCATCATTTCAAACGCTGGTCATTTCTACAGAAATGGATTATGTAGGAATTAGAGACTTTTGCACACTCTCGCCCCCTGATCCATTTTTGAAGGGCTCATCGTCCAGTGAAGTTGTGTAGTTGGCTATAATCATATTATTAATAATATTACATATAATAACATAATCCTATATATCTCGTTTCAGGTCGAGCCGTCCATGACTCCTTCTCCTCCCAACATCCATTCTTCCATTCCTTTAATCTCTTCTCATCGTTCATCCTCTCGTATCACTCGTACTCGAATCGCTTATGCCTACACTCCTCCATCCACCGTACACGCACCACGATTCGCCCATGCACAAGTGCAGACTAATGATGTGAGTGAGAGATACTCGAGACGGGTTTCACAGATCTCCAAAACGGGGTCAGGGTGCGATTGAGATACTATCATTTGCATCCTACACGCATCCTCGAACGCTGTTAGGTGAACCTCGATTGTAAATTTGTAATATTTACTATAATTCCAGAGTCTCGACGAGTCAATCGAAAAAATCGTTGCTGAATTGGCAGACAACGCAATTACTCTGTCCATATCGAATCTGCAATTGGAAGACGAGACTACCCGGTGGGTAATCTACCCGAGACGGGTTTGAGATTAACTTTATCCGTGGGATCAATCTATAATCTACCGTATCCCTTTGCAGACTGCGCGAGACCATCTACGAGAAGGAGATTCGGCTCGTGGCCAATGAGGCTCAATTGAAAACGGCTCTGCAACGAGCGGCGAGTGCTGTGCAGAAGAAGGTACGGTAGATGGAATACGGTAGAAGGGATGCTGTAATCAGAGTATAGTCGGTCGATAATCACAGTAGGTCAAGTGGCATTGAGAAAAGTTCGTCACATCACTTTCTCGTTAATCAGAAGCCATTGAGTGCAAAAGTGGGAATGAATCGACTGCTTATTGCTACTCGTCATATTTTTCTTTCTCTCCATCTACAGAACCAATCTAAGGGAGTAGGGAACCAATCTTATTCGAGTATCGGGCTCGGTTCCACTGCAGACAGAAGTCAATCGTTTGGGCACGATGCCAAAACAAATTTCCCCCACTCTGACGCATTTCCTCTAATTCGAAGCGATCACAGTACGAAATCTGCTACTTGTTTTGATTCAAAAATTACGTAGCTGTTTCTTTTCGTAGCAGTAATGTGGGAGTTTGAACAACATTGGGATGCGAATGATGTCTTGCAAGTCTCCTCTGCGATTTGTGACTCATCTCCAGTAAGGATGTGATAGGAGATTCAACTGAAATTCCTCTCACTTTTACACACTCTCTCGCTTCCTACCCTTCTATGGACAGAATAATTAGCAGTGGATGCGATGAGCAATCATAGTTACCTGTGAAAACTGGACTTCATTTGACGGATGGATGAAGAGACTCTAAACTTTTACTCATTGAGGAAGAGACGGAAATGTCCCTGCGTGAACTACACGATCGACAGCAATTGAGTCGATGCGAGGCACTCACTCTGTGTAGAGAACTCACGCAACACTCAATTTCAAGGGTGAGTGGAAAGATTATGAGAGCGATCTGATCCATACCAAATCAAGAGAAAAGAATACTGACATTATTCTAATCCTAAAGAAAGGGGGTTGGGCGAGAGTTATTTGAGTCTGTTCCTATCAAGAAAATAATATTGGCCCGCATGCATGAAGTAACGGAACGATATCTGAGTTCGACAGTAATCAAATCCTTGTATTTTTTCGTAGCCTGATAGAAGTATACCGGGATCCAGTCTGGAAAAAAAATGTCTGAGAATTTGAGATACTCGGACAAAATGATCGATTTTGAAGGCGCAGAAATTGGAGAATCAACGACTTGCGAAGAGAAGTGTGGCAAGTGACACGAGACAGTTGAACAAGCATCAATACAAGATCGAACAGATATCCAAAGGTATTATCGATTTTCCATTCGCACTGCAGATTTCCTCTCGGCTCTCTACAGTTTTTCTTTTTCCTGCGTAGACATCTACATACATTCTTTATTCTCTTTTTTTGTTGAGATAAATATCGTGCGAAACGAAGAAACCTTCTTTCTACTATCATAAATATCATTTTGTCAAACCTACTCCACCATTCGAATCTTTCAGAGCTCGAGCACGACTTCCTCCCCTGGCTGATCTACCGTGCTGAGAAAACCTTTCGGCGCGGAAGCGAGAATACGTCGACTCTCGAGCGGAACAAGAAGGTACGGTAGCCCACCGTACTTTTCAATCTATAATTGACTAATTACAGCGTCGTGCTCAACGAGATGCGTGATCTACCGTACCTGACGAAGTCTCTACCGTACCGTCCATAGTCATTCTCTCTAGTGTTTTCTATTCGAAATGTCCCTAGTTCGTTTCTCACTTGTTTACTGGTTCGATAGTGTCTGTTCGTAGCCTACGTAGGCTTCTTCAAATAAATAATTCTGATCGAATCATTGGTGGGCGTGACTTGGCACGTTGCCAATTGCCTTAAAATCTCGCTCTAATCCCGACAAAAACTGCGAAATCCGCAAGAAAACGGGTTGGGATAGAAAGTGAGATTAGGGTCGGCGCTCTCTCGCTTTCGATAAGATGATGATACTGCCACTGATACTCTTCCTAATACCAGGTTTGATCTTTGATCTTTATTCCGTTATTTGTATTGCATTTTTCATTTTCCGAATTGTTACTTGTACTGAGGTTACGGTAACATTCATCGTCTCATGCCGTTTGTCCTCATGATTCCAAGCCTCCATAAAGGGGTCCGTGCGAGATATGGTATGCAAAAGTGAGAGAGAGTCCCTCTAGATTTTGAGTTTTTCCCCCCTTTGCATGGTTGACCGACCAGTGAAATATTGTGTACCATGCAAAATCAATTGTCCTTCGTTTTACAGTAATCTCCAGTCAAGACCTTCCCTTGGGCGGTCTTGGAGGGACGAGCAAGAAGGGTTTCTTCGGTAGAAGCAACAGTATCTTCGACCCTGTCTTTGATACTCCCAAAATCAAATTACCTGAGAATGTGGAGGCACCGAAACTCGATCTTCCCAAGATTGACACGAAGGCTTTCGATGAGAATCCTCTGATGCCTTCTCGGTGAGAAGACTTACTCATTTCACACGCATTTCTCAATCTGAATTATCGATGAGACACTCTTGCTTGTTTCTGATTACTTTTGTTTTTGATTACTTTGTATAGCAACTATCCCGTTCGAAGTTTGTTTTTTTTAAAATTCTGATATAGAAAAGGAATTGTCGCCCAACTCAAAATTGACAATATTCTACAGTGACGTCATCGAGAATACTCTTCTCGGTCTGATGGATGGTCTCATCAAATCAGGCCAGATCGAATTGGCCAAGTCCGCATTCAAGACTCAGTTGGATGTCATCAAGAAGATTCGCCCAGAGCAGGTACGAACATCTTCTTCTCTTCAAATCAAAATCCCACGAAAAGTCTCTGAGAAAATGTTTCACTCTTTTTACAACTTTCTGAAACGTACTAGAATTGTTCCTTCTCATCTCTCTGACTCCCCCCTCCCTCACGTTCTGTGTCGCGTTGGAGTGGAGAGGTCGACTGGGGATGGGTGTCAGGAGATCAATGCTGGAAAGACAGATGAAAAAGAGCGAAACACTGCAGTGAAAATGTTCTTCGTCTAACACAGATTTCTCGTTCCATACACTTATCTGGTAACTCGAGTGTCAGTGTCTACTCACAAAGAAAAAACTCTAGGTGTTTGAAACTCTAACCACTTTTAGAGTTTCAAACTCTAGAAAATTAGAGTTTCGAACTCTAAAGTCCCCTAGAGTTGCAAACTCTAATACATTAGAGTTTCAAACTCTAAGACATTAGAGTTTCAAACTCTAATCGCGCCGGCTCACGGATCGCGACATTTTCATAATTTTATCTACCTATTTCGCTGTTTTAAGGCTATTCATTATGTTTTGACTGTCGAATTAGTTCCCTCGCGATAAGAGAGATTGCCCGCAGCACTTTCAAGGTATGTAGGTCTCCGCGAGCGTCGACTACCGTCCATCCATCGATTGCTCTCTTAGAGTTTGGGCACTACTGCTGTGTTTGGGACCAGCCATTCATTCTACCTGTAGAGTCACTCATTTATCCTTCCACATTTACTATCCTTCTCATTTCTGGTCTCTTCCCTCATTCAAGAGTGGCTGGTCCCAAACACAGCAGTAGTGCCAGAGTTTGCATTTTTTATGATATTGCGCAGACGTGGATATGAACAAGCTTCTTATGATGCTATTTAAATGTAAAAATATTATCGATATTAATTATCTAAAACGACGAATCAGAAATATGACCTGGAACAACGCGTAGTTGAACTCGGAAGCTATACTGTACGAATTTCCTTCAACCTGCGCTCTTAATTAAAATTTTCGTATTTAAATTGTTTTCAAGCTTTCTTTGCTGCTTTAATCCCGATATGCGTAGCCTATATGACGTCAGCGCCTTCGCGCAACTGCTCTCCACTCACAGCGGCTCTCGGAGCCCCGATCATTCAAATTAGGTCAGTTTTTCGGCGGAGGCAAGTCTATTAATTCCTAAGTTCGGGTTTTTGCTTGTGATTCCATACTCAGGCCCAACTGTTCTTGATTGCCGAGCTGTAGAGGAGTGATAAGAAGCAGGACGGCACCTTCACAACAAGGTTTGTGCTCTGGCTCTTGGTTGTTCCTGGCATAAATCGGCCGAATTGCTGCTCTCAGGCGAATTTAATTTAGCATTCTATATGCCCTCTAAGCGGCTGACCAACGGTGATATCGACTTGATTCAATGTATGGCACAAAAATAATCCCACCTCATCGCTGTACCACTCACATGAAAGTGATCATTACGTTTCAGTCTCATTTCACGATGGTGTCGGGGTTTCCTCTACGCAACTCACACTATTCAACAGTTCAGCAGGTATTCCATCTTTATCCCGTAATCTTAATCTTTTCAGATACTATTTCAAACAAAATTATCTAAATTATTATAAAATATATCATCGGTTTATAGAAAAAGGTGAGCCTCATTCGTTTAAATTTGTAACATTGCCTCAGATAACCCCCACTCACTCATGCACGAGTTGGGGTTGTCTGTGGAGAGTTTCAGGTTATTATTGATTATATTAATTACCTCCTATACGGATTAATTATTCAAGAGTGGAAAGTGTCCTATCTTCTCGGTGAGCCATTGCTGTTATTATTGCTAGCTCGGGAAAAACTGAATCACGAATATTTCATAGACTTCATTCCAGAATTATTCAAATTATCGATTTATCTTTTGTAACTTTTAATATATGTCCAAGTAAAAAGCTTGCTAGCCTCTAAGCATGAGAACTTTCTAGGATGTGAAGCGCTAGAGAACCATTATCTAGGCGAAATCGGGGCGGAAAATAGACTTGTTTTCTAGCCGCTCAAATATGCGCCAAATGCGTTGTGATCCATTTAGTTTTACAGATATATTATTGATTAGTAAACTCATGTGGTTCTCTAGGTGCGCACATGCTAGATAGTTCTATGAACATTTACGAAATAGTAATAATCGATCGAAAGCTCGAATTTTCACTAGTGTTTTGCAGGCGATCCTCTCCCCTCCGGAGATTCCTCTCTTCATCTCCATATCACCCGATTTACTTTTATAATTATTTATTCACTTCGTTCTGTTCGGTTTTTGTTTGTTGATAAAATAGTGTAACATACCCATTTCCGTGGCTGAAAGCTTCTTCGTTATACACAGTACCCAGTTAGATCACAATATCAACAGTATTACGGTATCCTGTACCGGTGAAATGAACGGAAGTCATGAATCTGACACGGCATGCGCTCTACTTGAACTGGATTACGGTAGAGGGGGAGGGAGCGTAAGGGGGCGGAGTCAGCCCATTAGAGTTGGAAACTCTAATATTTAGAGCACGAAACTCCATATGCCTGGAGCGAGAGTTTGAAACTCTAGCTAAAACTCTAATTCCGTAGAGTTTTTTCTTTGTGAGTAGAGTGATGTTATCTTCATTTGTGATAGCACGATTACAGTACATTCTTCAATTTCCCAATTTCAGTACGACAAGTACAAGAAGATGGGAGTGGAGTCAATGGCAGCTGATGCAGTGATGAAACAGGCAGAAGCAGCTGCGCAAGCACCAAGATCAGGTAATCAAATTAGGAAATTGGATAACTGATTATTCCTATACTGAAATAAGTTAGGATGATCTCAGTGGTGTAGACACCCAGAACCGGTAGATGACAATTTCGTGCGACATTGATGTCATTGGTGGTAGATTCCTCGCGATTGTTAAAAAACGTTGGACCAATATCTGGTAGGAAAGAAAATGTATTTTTTTCCTACTGGTTGCCTGCCTGATTCCAAAAAAATACCGGGATCTAGCATGGAAAATATACCAAATATCTTGCACTTTGAAGATCGACAATTGACTGTTCCTAAAGTGGGACAACTGACCAGAATCATAGTGGTGTAGACACCGAGATCCGGTAGATCACAACGTTGTGGGACATTAATGTGACTGGTAAATTCCACGCGTTTAAAAACAAATACTATGGATAAAGATTTGGTAGGCAAAGAATCTGCAATTTTTCCTTGCTGGTTGCCAGCCTGATTCCATGCTTGAGAATACGGGGTTCCGGTCTGGAAAATATATCAGAGTATATGTATATAAGATAAATAATTGATTGTTCCTAATGCCATCGAAAGTCACAGTGGTGTCGACACCCAGATCTGTATTTCATCACTCCTAGGCAATCGCTTCATCGACATGCTCTCTGACAACGGCATTCCGATCGGCAGTTCCATCAAGGTGATCTTTGTTCTTTGATCTCATGTCTGATCTGATCTTTGATCTCTCAGGGAGTCGAGGATGCACTTCGCACTCAACGACAGCTGGACAACACAGATCCGTCGGAGCAGGTGAGCAAATAGAAGGAATTACCTAAGGATGATGCAACTTACACTAAAAATATCGAAGCCTGATATTGAATGCGATTTTTTCATTCGATCTCCGACTTGTAATTCATAAATTGGATTCAATGCACAGCAAACATTATAATTCGAATCACAGAATGAATCACATTTCAGATTGGCAAGGCCGTCTTCGAGAAGTTCCAGACTCAAATCCTGCCTGGGATCGTGGCCAATCTCGTAGCTGGTAGGAATCCATTCAAGGTACGGTAGCAGCCAATCGATAACTATTTTTTTTTCGAATGAAGTACCCAGTTACCGTAGCCCTCCAGGTGCCTCCACACGGTCCCGGCGGTGCAGGAGGTCTTCGTCCGATGACTCCAACTTCAGAGATCGGATCCCACAGACTCGAAAGCAATCAGCAGACGATGAGTAGGCAACCTCGGCCACAGTACCCCGACCACACACCACCAGTCGATCACGAACTGCGTCGAAGTCCCGCGCGACGAGGAGATACTGTAGGTGGATCGCCCATTAATCGATATCACACAATCATTTCAGGATTCACTCTACGCTCGTCTCTCCTCGTCTCCTCGTCTCTCAGCTCTTCTCAGAGATGAGAGAGTGCTGTCTGCCATCTCTCACAGCAGAAGAATGAGAGACGACCCGATCGATGACGAGGTATCGTACTCCTTTCTACCGTACTTCCAGTTCAATAATCATTTCAGGTGACAGGGACCGGTCTGGACTCCAAATCCAATCTCTTGCTTGGTCTCTTCGAAGGTGACAATGAAGAAGAGGGTTCGGCCGCGGATAAAATCGATATACGAAGGTGTGATCTACCCTGAAATCGATTGGTAGATCAAATCTGTTCAGAGCCCCCTCCTCTTATCCCTCAACGGCGCCTCTCTATACTATTAGATCCTCTCTGATGGCAGCTCTTGCTCAGAAACCGGAGGTATTTTGGATATTAGAGAGTTCAAATATGTTTCAAAAGTGTTTTACAGACTACAATTACTTGTCAACAATTAAGAAGACATCAGAGAAAAGCATCAGTGTAAAGATCAAAGATCAACTCTCTCAGATTCGTCGGGCGCTTTCGAAACTGCGCGTTCGTTCTGACAGAGTGGACGAGTTGCTGAGACCGAAGCCGTTTCCCTTCCCAGATAATAAGAATGCCGGATTCATTCGACCCAGAGAGATCCCTAAACGGTATCAAAAAATAGGCAATAAAAAAAATGAAATTGAGCAGAGCTGTAATGTAGAAAAAATGACGGAACGAATAAAGTTTTTTTAATGTACACCTAGAGAAAGGAGTCAGGGTGAGATCTCACCCTCGAGAGCGTGTAGAAAAGTGAAAGAGTGACTCTCGATCTTACACGCTCTCAGACTCCCAGCCCTTTACTGTTGGCTTCATCTGCCTGTAGAATGATGCGATTGCAATTCCTCGCAGTGACAATGCACCAAAATCAACAAAAAGAAACAATCGATAACTGTTCCATTACAGTCCTCGCAAGATGCTTCCCCTTATCATTGGCGCGAATCGAGACGAATTCCTTCGACGGGCCCCTCAGAAGGGAGATACCGTATCATATCGATCGAGGTGAGATCTACCACCGTACTCAAATCGATTCTCTCCCGTTCAGAGTCATCGATAACATGATGAACAATCCGAACATCGCACCGCTGTTTATGGACAGAGGACTCATGAAGAAACTGGTCGGACGACCAATGTTGAGTGATGAAGATAAGGTGAGATCGAACTGCGACTTTTAAAGATGCAAAAATCAAACTACACCATATTCAGACCAAACTACAAAGATCAAAGATCAAACTTGCAGGGTAGAGTGCGTCGTCGAATTCTCGTTACTCATCCTCGATTCGCTTCGAACGGAGGAGGAAAGGAGGACGAACGAGTGGTGCAGGTAGAGACACAATATATTTACAATACAATACAATATTTATCAGTGCCGCTTTAGGGGCGAAGTGAATAGACAATTGGTTGCATACACGGTCGATCTTCTTCTTTAGAGTCATTCATTTTGTCCAGAATTGAGCGTCATCGTTTTCTTTGTAGAGACACAATGAAGAGATCAAATGACAGCTTAGGATTTTCTTTTGATAAAAGCTAGGGGTATCCGAAAGTAGCAAAAAATTCGAAATGAGAAGTGAATAGACTAGCTAGCTGCATAGTTGTCAATAGTTACAGATATTTTTTAACGAATCTAAATTGTTGGTTACGAACGTGGAAATTAGATATATTTGAGAAGGATAGACACTTTGCAGACAGTGGAAGAGCGGGCGGTTCCCTCGCTGTTTGGGATGCCGAAAGGACGACACACAAGAATTCGATGGACGGGAGCTAGAGAAAGCGAGGTAAGTAACCAATAATTACATACCGTAATCAAACGATTTATACGGATTATGGTAGATTACGGTACATGTCAGGTTCCGGGAGTGGGTGGTCGATTCATCATTCCCTCCTTGGATCCCACTCGCCCTGCTCTAAACACTGCCATCTCCACACAGGGTCGATTCAGGTGAACGACCTACCGTAATCCGGTGTACGGTAGAAATTTCCCATTTATGCGGTGGTAATACGGTAATCTGATTAGTACGATAACTATTCAGAGACGAGTGGGACACGACGTGGAAGGTGCCCAACACATGGCAGCCAGGAGATGAGGTACGGTAGGATACTGTAGTTTGAATGACTACATTGGTTTGATTCCAGGTTCGATTCTCGATGAAGCAAAAGACTCAAAGATTCATCGGCGGCGATGGAAATGCCGATATGCCTGCTGCTGGATTCTAATTTTTATTTTTTATTTGTCAAATTCCCCTACCTATTGAGTTTTATTCACTCATCTTACTTGTTTACGGTTACGCCATCATTTTCTCTGTACATATCAGTTACTAATAAGTGATAATAATTAATAAATTAATCCAATAGTGATAATAGCAAGAACGATAAAACGATCACGTAAATAAATGTGCTTCGAGTATTCCCTCTGCTCTAATTCAACACCCTCATCTCGCGCGTTGCGTGTCGCGTGGCGCGGTTCGCTCCTCTCTTCGTTCTCACACATTCGTTGTTCCTTCTGTTTTGTCGTCGTCAGTTGATGTCTCTGGTTGATTCGGGGGCTCCGCTCTCCTTCCATGCTGCTCATGGAGCTAATATCGACCTGTTCGATGACAGGAGACGAGCTCTCAGGTAAACATTTAGAGATTTTCGTTGCATTCTTTTTGACAAGCTTCTTCAAAACGAGTTCCTAACTTTTTCGAGGCTTTGAACGTATATGCTACTGAATTGTATTAACTTTGACGCAGAAAAAAAAATAACATTCATTGCGTTCGTTGATTGTGCCGGTCGGCATGTGTCCTGCCCTCATTACTCATTTTGTCCATCAGACGTTCCTCCTACGAGAAGAGTCTCTGCTTCTCTCATCGACCACTGAGAAGAAACGAGCCTTTCATCGTGACGATTGAGCAGGTTTTGAGTCGATCTACTTTCACTCGTTTTTAAACCAAGGATACAGCTTCTGTCGCTCACTAGTCCCACTGTTTATTCTACTAGCAGAGGAATAATTAGAAGCTGTAAACGAATTTTGGAAATGATGGAATCTCGAGACTGCCGTAATCCTCATTATCGTAACCTTTAAGGTGGAGGGTGGGTGGACGGGCCATCTCCGAGTGGGTCTCACTCTACGTGACCCTTCATCGTTGTCTCCATCAACTCGACTTGAGTCTCTCTCCACCACCGACACCTGGCTGGTCCCCATCTCTGCATGGCAGCTGCAGGCTGCAACCACCAGTGCTAATCGATTACCCACTGAGGTACGGTAGATCAGTAGGTCACACAAGCAAATCGGTTGTCGAACAGATGGCAGTATTGAATTTAATTAATGCCAGACTAGTAGAGTTATGAGTTCCATATATTTTGCATCGTTTTTACTTCTCCCTCGCACAATGATGTGCGTACGAAAGCATGTTGGAATGTAGAATCTGCTTTCGTAAACTACAGTACCCCTATCTGTTCCAGGTGGGATCCCGAGTGGGCGTGTTCCTGTCTCCCCTCTCCTCCTCCACTGGTCGTCTCCATCTCCTTCTCAATGACACAGTCATCATTCCCTCCTCCGTCCCTCCCATTCCACTCTCAGACGAGACGCCCCTCTACGCCATCGTTGATGTGTACGGTAGTACGAAGGAGGTGAGTACGGTAGTCTACCCAGGAATGAATGTAAAGGTAAAGATACTTCCCGTCTTCGAGCTGGGCTCGCGGGAGAACACTGCTATGCCCATTTTACAATGGGAATGGGCAAATTCAATACGGAGTGCCCACCTTGCGTCATACTTATTTGCCTGCGTTATCTAGTCACGACTACCAATTTCCCGTTCCTAATGGGTGGACGTACCCAGGAATACTGTAGTCATATATCGATCAATGTTATGGCTTAGTGTTGACCACTCGAAAATTCATTTATTCGAAATCCACGAAACAGAGCTGGTCCGAGATCGAGTCGAAACGCCTTTTTTTCATTTTCGAGTGGTATTCTCTACTGTGTCTAAGTGTCAGTTAAATAATCTACAGTATCTCTCACTATTACCGTATCCCTCTCTCAGGTCCGCATCACTCCAACGGACTTCTCGCCCGACCCTCTGTGTTCTCTGTGCATCCGTCGTATCCGCTACCTCCTCTCATCAAATTCCCTCTCCCCCGCAATGCTCCCCTCCCAACTCCAGTCCATTTTCCTCTATAGACGGTAGTCATACAGTAGTCTCAAATTGAATCATGTATCGCACTCGTAGTTTCCAGTTGTTATACAGTATCCACATTTTATCCACTCACCCCTTTCCACTTTGAAGTTAGTTTCGAATACTGTTGATCCCGGTGTTCCGACGGAGCTTTTCACGTTCCAATTACCCATTCATTGCGAGTTACTCCTGTCGTGTATATTCTTCCCCCCAAAGTTCGCTAAATGCGGTGACTAATTTGAATAAAGAAGTATCAGTTTGCGATTGTTCGTGCGATACAGTAATTCCAATTTATTCTCGCCTTTTGTAGGGACCGTACACAGGGAGTGACAGTACGATTGAGAGAGGAGACAAAGGAAAGGGGAGAGAGGAAGGAGGGAGGGAAGTACAGTAACACGACGACACCACAAATGAGAATGATCGACGGGATAAGAGGGGATACGGTAACGCAAAACAAGACAGTCAGGGACATCCGGCGTCGTTTGAGTGACGACGGCATACGGTAGGTCAGAGAAAGAGAGAGCGAGTACTGACTGTACTTACGTACTTATGTCCACAATAAAAGTATTTATAATATATATTTATATAATACGAGAAGGATGAAAAGGGGGTGGGTCTGGTCTTCGTTTCTGCTGCTACTATGTAAGAAGGAAGGTACTGTAGATGAACTGTAGATTGGTAGGTCACAAGAGGAATCAGATGTAGATACATACGAAAAAGCAAACGGTCAGTAAAGAGAAGTGGATAGATAGGGAAGAGATACTAACAGACCTACGTCAAATCGAGATATTTATACGAAGCTTGTCGTATGAGAAAGGGGGAGGAGTCAGGACTACAAACAACAATGCATACATACTGTTGGACTTTATCCTGCATCTCTCCTGCTCTCGCTGGGGGAAGGAGGGAAGAGAGAGACGGAGAGAGCACGGTAATCGAGTCCCTCTGAATCAATCAATACTTATCGTATCTCTAACTCTTTGATAAACTCGAAGGGTGGGGGGAGGGGGCGTTTAGTAATCTTGTCCTGTATATACATCTGTGTCTGCATGAGGGTGAGTGTGTCTGGGGGGAGGGGGAAGGAATCTGTAGGTCAATGGAAGGACGAGAGAGATGGAAAGGGAAGAACAACTGACAAAAAGGGAGATGGGAGGATGCAGGAGACAATGAGAGACTCGCGAATCGGGAGGGGGACTGAATTAGAGAAGAAGAGAGGGGAGGAACGGGGGGTGTAGACAACAATCAAGAGAGAAAGGCGGGATGGAACACGACTCATGGAGTCAATCAGAGTCGAGTATGAGAGGGAAGAATAGAAACAGTGGGAGGAGGAACTTATCAATCAATCGATAACTGAATACCGTACCCCGTCACTCTGGCTGGGCCGAAGATCCCTGGCCGTTGGGAGGAGGGAGCGCAGTGTTCTCAGCATTCGCGTGCGCGTGCACGTTCGTTGATAGGGGAGGCTCATCGAAGAGAGGGGGCAGAGCCTGAGAAACAATATCGATTGGGTATGAGACAAAATTGTTTAAAAATGAGGATACGACATGAATATAGTTGTCAATGAAGAAAATACGTTCAAAATATTCGTCTTTTTGGTTTCATGAATTCTGTAAAAGCAGCTTACAGAATTTATGAAACTAACGAAATTATGAAGAATAGTCAATCGACAATAGCTCATCGTTGTGCGCCCTACCGTACCTTGCCCGACGGCAGCCTCGTCTCGGCGTTTTTCAGATCGTTGAAGAAGTGATGGGCGCAGGCGCCGGCCGGCGTTGGTCGCGAGTTCGGCGTGTACTCGATGATCTGGAGAGAAAACAAAGGATAAAGGGCGACGAGAAATACGAGGAAACCACCAATCAATAGAAGAGAGCTATAGACTGTAGTCTACAGTATACGGTACAGTAATACCTTTTAGTTTAATTGTTTTTAAAGTTACAAAACAAATACAAAATACAAAAACATGTGTCCCGAAAAAAAACAACAATCCAATCTCTCCTAATCACGTTAGAAGCCCTTTCTGAATGCGACGTAGTCATGTTGCAGCGGAGCAAAAAGACAAAGCCCGATACAACATGGAGAGAGGGAATCAGAGAATCACAGAGAAATGAATAGGGCGGAAGGAAGATGAGGGGAATGACGGAAATCCTTTCATATTAAATTTCGTCAGTACGTGGAAATATCATTCTTTCAAATGAAGGGGAAACACGTTGTGACTCAGACTAACTTAATGAACCTAGGTATGAGGTCAAGATGATTAATACTCAGTTATTGATTATTAATTAATGTTTTAATTGAAATATGTTAATTTTTTTTAAATAAAAAAACTATATGAAGTACCTGCGAGATGAGGTCGATGGCGTCACTCGGAGTCGTCGGCCGGAAGACCTCAAATACGATTTCGTTCAAAATTGTCGTACATAAAAAAAGTGGGGCTACAATTGAAAAAAGTGAGCTAGTCTGCACGAATGCTTCAATTATATTTTGAGTAAACTTGCCTAGGACGCATAGCAAACGACCAAGTACGAGTCAACCCGAGAGATCAAAAATCATCGCATACCTTTGCCCATGGATGCGCCTTTATCTGGGGGAACTTGAACTCCTTGTAGTTGGGGTTCATGTGCTGGATCTGCTCGCGAGTCGGCGTGCCCAGCACCTGCAACATATTTTGTTCTTGAATAACGAGTTAATCGAGACAGTAGCAAGTACGAACCCGCTTTCAAAATAAAGTCGCAACACCGAAACACAAAGCTCAAAGGTCCGAAACAAACTACAATTAGCATCCCCCTTTCACAAACTAATAAAAAAAACGAGTATAGTGCTATATTTGCTAGTATTCAAAGCGAGATTTAGTAAATCACAAACTAGGCTACTCCACGTTTCGTTGTCGTATCAAGTTTCTCTTAAACTGTAAGTGATGCTAGTTCTTAAAACTCCTTTCCTGAATAAACAAACAAATAACTAAAATCGATAAATAAATAGCGAACCTTGATAATCTCGACGAGCTGGTCTACTCCCGAGTCGCCGGGGAAGATGGGCTGACCGAGTAGCAACTCGGCGAATACCGTACCCGCACTCCACACATCGATGCTGCAATCGAGGATACCGTAATACAAATTGCAATCGCAAATTAACAAGACACTCGTCACCATGGGAAGGTTTTCGATTGCAAAACAAAAAAAACAAAATAGGATGGACTCTCGAGTAAATAAGTGTGAGTAATGCACCTGTTGGTGTAGTTGGTGGCTCCGAATATGAGTTCGGGCGCTCGGTAGTATCGCGAGCAAATGTACGACACGTTAGGCTCACCCTGCAATCGAATGACGTCATTACTATATTTTATTTTTGGATTGCTTTCTTGATCACGACTGCATATTAATTTCAATACTTCCTTCTGTCAATCTTGCCTAATTTCTTTTCGAAACGTGACCATGGTTACGTGGCAAGCAAACGCGTTGGCTAGACCATAGCTTTCAATACAGTAGGCATTTTCTGATATAAGTAAAAACGTAATTTAAAATGTAATAAGACACGCAATTAAAAATATTTTAAATTAACATTATCTTACCTTGACGAGGTACTTGGCGGATCCAAAGTCGCAGAGCTTGAGGACGCCAGAATCAGGGTCGATGAGGAGATTCTGCGGCTTTATGTCACGATGGCAGATGCCGATGCCGTGGATGTAGTCGAGGGCACGGAACAACTGAGAAGAGAACAGAGAGGATGAGAAGAGACAATAAGAGTAGATTTTATTTTATGCTAGAGATACAATTGAAATTATATTACTACCGTCGGATACCGAATGTGAGCACAACATGTGAAGAACAATCCATTTTCAAAGGATTATGTAGCCACAAACAGCCTGGGTGGGTCAATGGAAGAACAAAACGTACCTGGTACATGTATAGCTTGACGTAGAGTATGGGAATCTGCTGTCGCTGCTTCGAGTAGTGTCGAGCAACGCGGTACACCGTCTCAGGCACGTATCTGGAGGAGGCACAATATTGATTTTTTCAGATGGAAAAACAAAGAAACGACTAGTCTGAAACAGCTCCGATGAGAAATTGTTTTTACATTCGACTCTATGATTATCACAAGTCATTCAAGTTGAGCAGGACAAGCGCGTTAGCCGACTCGTTAGGCTTTTTTATCGCAGAGGTACGGCTATAAACAACGAGAGAGAAAACTGACTCGAGGATGAGGTTGAGGTACAATTCGTCCTTCTTCTCGCCGCCGGAATAGAAGAAATACCTGAATTATGTGTGTTGTAATATAGTTTTTTTTACAATCCAACTCTCGGTTTTCAATCATAGATTTACGTCGCACGGATTATTGCGAAATTTATAAACTTGTCAGATTTTACATAAAAAAACAAGTCAGAACTACAGTACAAAGGACATAAAACTGGTCAGATCTCCCCTGATTCTTACTAATCTCATCGTCCCTCGTACTCCTAGAGGGTTCGAGCGTCAAAACTTCCCGTTTTATGGTTTTCAATATTGTCTTTCGTATACTATTTACTTTCGTTTCGCTCGTTCTATGCTCGTTGACAGTGAGTGATAGAATGACGCACCAATTGGCTCGATCGGTTTAGTCCATCTCTTTCTTTTTGTGCCCTTTCTCTCCTCTCCACGCACACTCTATCACTCCCAATCCGATTATCGACCTGGTTCACATACACCATTGGCCCCTCTCACACTCACACTCGTCTCTTCACAAATCAGACACTCATTGAATATTTGGGCGCCGCTATACAGACGAAAAAAGCGGTAGAATAGTTTTAAGGAGTAAAAAAAGGAGATTTACAAAAGACAAACTTGAGCTTGACAATGTTGGGGTGCTGTAGCTTCCTCATGATTTGCAACTCTCTGTTCTTGAATCGCTTGTCTTGGAGGACCTGCAGACACATTCATTAAGCTTTTGATACATCGATCAAGTTTTACTCTAATTACTCAAACGTAAGAAAGACTGCTAAACAGTTTCTGACATAAAAGCCGTTTTTTTATATATATAAAAAAAACAGAACGCAGATCAATTTCCACATAAAGGGCATATTTTATTCGGGGCTACAGTATAGCTCTGATTTATATCTCGCAATTTCAAAAGGAAAATTAAACCGACAACAACATCACCTTCTTGATAGCAATCTGCTCTCCGGGACCGTCGGTCGTCTTTCCGTCCTGAAATATTAATCGACTAGTTTTAAAGATTTTTTTCTCAAAGAACGGTAAGCGTGCCAGAGTGCTTACAACTATCGTAATCCTCATCAATTTTGAAAATCAATATGGTCTGAGATGTTGAATACCGTAAGTCGTGCGAGAAAGACGACTCCGAAGGATCCATTGCCGACCACTTTTAGATCAGAGTACGTCACTTCCACCTGCAATTTGTGTTCCTCACTCCGCACCATTTTCATATTTCGTTTTATCTTCGTGTTTTGAATGCACTGGCAGCCGAGATATCCCACTAATCTCTCCTTATGTCCCTTCTCTTCAGAATTCAAAGGTGTTTCTCCACTTGCCTGCCTCCTCCACCTCCTCCCCATTCCTTCTCTCCTCTCTCCTGGATAGGCATGCGCCCCCACTCTCGCAGAGTGAGTAGGTCCTAGTGGGAGAGAAGGATCGATATGGGCGCGAGAGTAGGCAGAGGGGGGGGGGAGATGACGAGAGTCGAGAGACCACAGACAGATAAAGGTATACGGCAAAAATGTATCAAAATATGCCTACGACTAGTGCTCAAGGCTCAGGCAAGTCAACCCAATAAAAGAATGTCCAATTAGGCGCTAATATTCAAAGATGTTCATCGTTCGATGGGCATACCACCAAGAGAAAATTGAAACCTTTTATCAACGAAATATTGACCCGGTCGGAAGTTAATATTCGTCATACCTTCCGCTCTTTTCCAAAGAAACTCTCAATAGACGAGCTAGTGCTCATCGTGTGTAACTGCTCCTTTCTTTCCCTCTCGAGGGATGGAAAAACAACAACGAGTAGTAGGGAAAAAAAGAGAAAAGAGGCAAGTAAGCAGTCGAATTTGCGAGCGGAACGGCCCCTCTCAGAGAGACTAAGGAGATAGGAGAGACGAAGGAGCGGAAGAGAGATCACAAGGAACGGAAGAGATTGGAGAGAAAGAAAGTATGCATATGATACACCTTCATAGACATATTTCGTCTTCCGGTGCAAAAGTTGTTGTATCTACAGAACACAATGTTCCGGAAACTCCATGACGTATTTGCGAATTCGTAATTCGAGAAATCAGAATAAACCGCCGGTCAAATGTAGATGCATTCGGTAGAACAGGATGGGAAAGGATTATAACATATAAAAACCATAGTGATGGAAGCGAGATGACAGGGTGCCAATTTCAATGATTATTCGCTCTTTCGTCTTGTTCGTTCTCTGATAGTGGCATGTCCCCCGATAAGGAAAGCATCGCAAGCAATGACAAATCACGCATTCAATCTCATCCTCCAACTAAAAGACTAATATTCCCAAACAATACCCGCAGTTCTATTCATACGGGCCCACGCAACTTGGTTAGGGAATCTTCATTTTCCTGCAGCAACGAGGCAGTTTCTGACGCAAGCGTGCGTCATTCGATATATCTCCTTTCCCGCCGATTGATAATACATCGAAAAAAAGGCGCGGCAACTACGAATTGGAACTCACCGTAGTGTCGGGGCTGCGAGCAAGCGTCGCCTGCACAGTCACTGCTCCTCTCCCCTGAAATTATCATTTTTATTCAAAACTTTTTTTTCTTAATTTTGATTTTAAAATATTGTTTTAATAGAAAAAAGTGAACCTTGAGGGAGCAAGATAGTATCTGCTTATTCATCTAACTGGCTGGAATCCTTCTGATGTCTCCTTCTTCTCTACAACCTTTCCACTCCTCTCGTGTCTTCTCCTGCCGTCCAGTCGTCAGACGAGGAGAGATCCACAAGAGAAATACTTCTGCCAATTTAAAAAAATAATTTCGTATTCGAGAACATATCACCGAAATTACGAGGAGGAAGACAAGCGTATTGCACGTGACGTAAATAGAGCACAGAACATGACCATGTAGGGGGCAGGGCGATAGGGTCAGGGGCGGAATAATATCTTGCGAGAATTCATTCAGAATAAGAGGGGAAATATTAGTGATACCCCATGAACGAAAGATAGCTCATTACGAATGAACGATAAAAGCGTGTACCCGACGTGACAACCTATGCTATTTTTTTTGTTTCTCTTAGAAATGGTTCAGGTTTACTGAATATCTAAAGACAGGATTCGTTGTATACTTGCATTGAATAGAGCGTTGGATTGAATTCCCATATCCCGAATTTGCCTAGCGACCGAACTAGGGAGGGCGCATTTCCATCAATAACAGCCGAGGTGCACCAATCAATCGAGCGCGCCTACACTACCGCGGCCCGCATTGTAACTCACTCTCACCCCTCTCTCATCACGCGGTAACCCCCCCCCTCGGATAGTCTCTGATATGGTAAGGGCGGCAGAGAAAAGAGAAGCGCCGAACACGAACAAAAACCACTGGTTGAGCGGGAGTCTGAGAGACGGCGGGCGAGGCATGACATACGGGCAGTGTGAGAGAGTGTGGGTAGCCAGAGAGACGAGAGAAGAGGGAGAGACGAGCAGAGAGCACGAGAAGAGGATCAATGCTACACCACGGCCAGAGCCGGAGAAGAGAACAGGCACACAAACCAACCGTTAGCACGCATTTAATCGAGCTCATCGATGAGAAAAATGAGAGAAAAACAAGACTTAACTGCTCGATAAACTAAATCACGCGTTATCGATCGAAAAGGCTGAGTAAACAAGAACTTGTGACCGTAGTGTATGATGCAATAGACGCGCATAGGTGCAGCAAAACTTTTTAACGCAAGATCTGGGATCCATAACAGTGAATACCAACATAAAATCGATAACGAATAAAATTTGAATTTCAAAAATACCGACAAAATGGGAAGTGCACCATACATGGAGGGGCAAAAAAGTGAGAAACCTCGTCGAGGCACACAACCCCGCATTTGCACCCACGCACGCTCTCATCATTTCGGATTCCATCTCATTTTTCGTACGTCTCTCGTCGTCGTTAATGTCGTTTGCCGAATGCGTTCGGGATTATTTGCTGCCCGGTTTCCATGCTTACTCTTGAGTCTCTCCCCCTCACTCTCCCTCTTGCCCGTCCCATCCATTGAGACTGATTGCAGTTGACTCCTTCACTCCTTCACCACGACGACCATCGATTCGCAGTCCGTCGCTGGCGTCCGTCTGGTCGACCTCCGAGATGCGCCCAGGATGATGGACCTCGACCACGACAGTTTCTACGTCTGTCAGGAGACCTTCCCCCGGTGCTACGTCGTCCAAAAGGTTGGTTGCCATCCATTCTCTCCCCCTCTCTTTCTCCCTCCCTCTCTTCCTTTCCTCTTCGCCCCACAACTTCTCCCTTCTTCCTTTCATCTCGTTCCTCTCTGTGTGATCCAAATGTTTATGTAACCGTCCTGCTTCATGTGATTATCCTTTTGACGAATCAATGTATCGATCCTTGTCGACATCAGTCAGTCTACGTGCTTGTTCATGTTTTTCTCCTCCCAAAACTTGTGAAAACGACGTGAGATTATGATAAAAGCCATGCGAAATTTACTATGCAGGGCAGCGCCTTTACTCTATGGAATCTCTTTTTTGTTACGGTTCTGAAAAAAAGTATGATAAAAAACTCCTCCTGTCCACATAGAGCGCCCACACGTTACGATTGTTTGTTCAAGTTTCTGGCATAAACTGGCGGATGGATCATAGTAGAATTCAGATATTGAGCAATTTCACCACCGTCATATTCTCTTTATTCCTTTATCGATTTGCTCAGGGCATACAAGTGGACCGTAGTCAGATCGCGCGAGTCAAGAAAGAACAAGAAGAGGGTCGAATGGATACGAGTGGCGGAGTGCCAGGTAGGTCAACCAGCGAGAGAGTGTGTGAATCGAGGAGAGTACTATCAAACTAAGGAATTCCATCCAGGAGTCAACATGGCCGAAGGAGATGGCACGACCAAGCTGGTCTTTCCTCCCTTCCCCACGTGGTACAACGAGGAGTGCAGGTACGTGCACTTGGTTACTGTATCTACCGTACCCCTACTTCTAAAATATCGATTTCCGTACTCTATTCTGGGAGAAGAAATATCTTGTAGGGCAAGCGAGTCGTGAAAAGTTGCATTGATAGCGCCAATTAGAACAGAAAAATGACCGAAGAATAGTGAAGTGGCACTGTGCACTTGGCGCATTTCTCACGCTGATCTTTTGGTGTGACTGCTCACTAAATAGTCCATATCTTTTCTGGTCACGCATGTAACGTAAGGCGGGCGAATCGCACTCACTCTCTTGAACAAAGAAAGTCCGTCCAGTTCAAAACGTGTAGTTTTCGCGCGTAATTTCCTGCAAATATCCGTCGAAGTAGTTGTAAAAGAATGTGGAAATTCCTCTTCCCCTCTCACACTCCCCTCTTCAGACGAGAGTTGATGATGGCGGGAGATGCTTCGATAGACGGTGAAGATGCGCCCAAATCACTTTCATCTGATATCGCCATTCGAGAGTACGATACTCCCGTCGGTGGTGAGTGAATATCGATTGATTCCTTTGGGTGCTGGCACGATGTCAAGCCTGACCTCCTCTGATTCAGGTCACGTCACATGCCATCTCGACACGGCGACACGACACGAGAACATGAAGCTGCAGTTGAAGGCCCAATTGGAGTACTACTTCTCGAGGTGAGAGAGATTATCGATCCCTCCCTGTCCATTACGGTAGGTCACGGTTCAGATCTCAATGGCGACTGAAATTGCAGAGTAAGAGGTGATTCATCGAGAATTCCTAGTGAAATACCTTGAATTCGTGGAAAATTGATTCCCCTGTAATGGGAAATACCTCGGTTCACTCGAAAATGTAGTGTTAGAATGTGATCTAATGGAACCATTTTTTCTCACCTTTCTGTCATCACTTTTTCACAGATGTAAATCCACAGGATGTTTAATTTATTTCCATAAATATAATGATAGTTTTTATCGTAAATACAATGAATCGTGCGATTTGATAGATTATTCTCTAATTTGTCCTCCTCTCTCAGGGAGAATCTTGCTCACGATCGATATCTCAAGTGTCAGATGGACGCAGATGGCTTCGTCGCCATCTCGACCATTGCCGGATTCCGGAAAGTGTCCAATCTCACCTCCAACCTCGACCTCATTCTCCACACGCTTAGAGGTACGGTAGCAGTTATCGATTGAGAGATAGGCAGACACATTTACCGTAGACTTGTCTGCTGTTTCTCTGCTCTCGCCTACCGTAGCCCTATGTCTGATTGGCTCAATCCCCTCCTGTCTCCCCTCATCTCGTCTCATGCAAAATCCCTGACTCCTCGCTAAATCTCTCACTACCTTCTTTCAAAATAATCTCAAAAATATTACCATTATGACACTCGCCCTCACGATCACTCATTAAACAATACCATTGAGCTGCTCGTTCAACACCTTACCTAATTTAATTGTTATTCATAATGCCTTAAAATTGCTCACACGAGCTATGATAATTTGAAGTAAGTTAAATATTATGATTCCCTCTCTTCTCTCAGAGTCTCGCAAGGTGGAAGTGGACGATGCGGGTGAACGAGTGAGGCCAATCTCCCAGAGATGCACAATCATCCTGCGGGAGATGGGAGAGAAGACGGAGGAGGTAACCATTTATTGATTGATATCTCATAAGAGTCTATCATACGGTAGATCTAGTCGTTTTATCGATTACTTCAAATATCTGTAATACGGTAGACGGGTTCGTTGCAGGAGATCAAAGAGTTGCTGGCCGGAGGCCCCTCGTACAAGTCACTCAGGACCTATGGCAACAATGATGAGTGGTGAGTGGTGGATAGTTTATCTCTTGTATTATAAGTTTGCGATTTTCGATTGATCTCTGATATCTTGCATCGTCTCTCAGGTACGTAGTGTACAACAACGAGGAGACGACGAAGAATGCGTACCTGCACATCCAACAACTCAAGCCGAGCATTTGTGTGAGTAACGACTCTATCCCCCCCAGTGGTATCCCAGTTCCCCTCCTACTGGGAGAAACATAAACGGTGCAGACGGTTTCCCCTACTGGTATCCCAGTGACGTAACTAGGGGTCGATTCGAAGTACTAGGTGGATTGTGGTCACAGCTATGATTCATCACTTATTGGTCATATGTGGGCGCGTGATTCACCATTTGTCGAACCCTACATTCCTTCAATGAAGATCAATCCCTACTGTTTTTAGTTTGTTTGCCTTAGAGGTGGTGACTCTGGGTTTCACCGATTCCTTATGAATATGTGTTTAACGCCTCGGATGATGTGAGATTAGAAAATGGCAGATTGGAGATTTTTATGATTACTAATGAATAGATTCATATATATATATATATATATATATATATATATATATTTATGCGTATTACAAGTAACAACGCGGTAACGAAATGAAAATTAAAATTGTGATACACGAAGATTACAGGAGAATACAAAGCAATTTCTAAATTGAACTACTCAATGAAACTGGTCGTCTTTCCGGTTTTTGTGAAAAGCCTTGCCGCTCTGGGGAAGAAGCTATACTGCCTGTAGTTAGCGGATGAAACATTATTGGTGAAATTTATTCCATTTCGAGTGAAGTAATAGCGAAAATGATGCGGGTTTTTTTTAGAGATTTTGTATTTGCCTCTCAGAAGATTACTGGCTGTCTTCAAATCAATTGCCTCTCTGCGCTTCTCTAATGAATCCAGTCCTAATTGAGTATTTCTAGCTGTTGCAGTTGGCATAGTTTGCCAAGTATATTTGAGGCAACGCATGAACAATCTTCTAGTGAAATAGTTCTGTACTTTCTCAAGAATCAATTTATCACGTCTCAGATAAGGGTTGAATACCGTAGACGCACTTTCTAGGATGGGTCTGATATAGATCGTATAAGCTTTTAAAAGTATTTCTATGTTTTTAGTGCGTAGAGCTCTAAGAATGATGTGACAGGCAGTTGTGCCTTTTAAAGCTATAGTCCTACAGTGACCAGAGAATGTAAGAGACTTTTCTATTATGAAACCGAGATCCTTCACATCTATTTTCTGGTCTAATTCAGTACTCCTTATTTTGTATACGTTCATGGAGTTAGCCCTACCTAAATGCATCGAGTTGCACTTATGTGCAGCAAGGGGAAGCTGCCACTCTTCAGACCAACTCGTGATGGTATCGACTGCTCTCTGTAGTGGGGCATGAGATTCTAATTTTCCGAGTGCGTGATAAATTTTGATGTCGTCAGCGTACATTCTCGCTGTGACACCATCATTCTGTACAAGTGATGGGATCTCAGAAGTGTAAATTAAAAACAGAAGTGGTCCTAGTACCGATCCTTGCGGGACTCCACTTGTGACAGGCAGTGAAACTGACAATTTCTCACGAACTCTTACTTGGAACGTTCTATTTGATAAATAGCTTGCAATCCAATCGACTGTTTTATTGGACAAGCCGATAGTGCCTAATTTGTGTTTCAGCTTGGGGTGAGATACTCTATCAAATGCTTTAGCAAAGTCAAAGTAAATGACATCTACGGGTTCACCGTTGCTAATGGAAGATGTCCAATGTTCGAGTGCGTCTAACATTTGGAGTTCACGCGATCTATTCTTTCGGAAACCGTATTGCTCGTCGGGGAAAATGTCAAGGTTTTCGCAATGGGCAATGATGGGTTTGCACAGTAGTCTTTCGAAAACCCGACAGAATAGGGATGTAATCGAGATGGGTCTATAGTTGAGTGGGTCGGAGAAGGGAGGGGATTTCTTAACGGGTGTTACAATAGAGTGCCTCCAAAGGGATGGGACTTTTCCTATTTCATATGAGTGACGAAAGATTATCTCAAGAGGTTCAGAAATGGGGACAGCTATCTTTTTGATGTAGCCAAGGTTAAGGTTTTCGGGGGTTCTACAGGATGACTTCTTCCATCTTTCGATGAGTGAACAGATTTCATGCCTCAGAAATAATGGTTCCTGGTATTGTCCTAAGTTAGGGATAGCGTGAGCATGGGGGATGGTACCGTTATCAATAGTGAATACACTGGCGAAAATTTCGGCAAGCAAGTTTGCCTTGCCCTGGTCATCCATCACTATGGAGCCGTCTGTGTTTTTCAGACCTTCTACACCCTTTGGCTTATTTACACAGCGCTTCATGAAACGGAAGAATTTATTTCGGTCTTCGCTTTCGATCATTGATTTCTCTATCGTTTTATGGTAGTTAATAAGAGCTTTTCTGAACTGCCTGTTTAGCTGATCGAACTTGCGCGTGGTTTCGGGATTATCTACATTAATAGATTGCTGCCATGCCAGGAAGCGCTTGCTAATGAGTCTCTCAATGTGGGGAGGTACTTTCCCATGTGTGATATTTACTCGGATCCATGGGACATGAATGTCGATGGTTTTCTGTATAAGTTTCATGAGCAGGTCATACATATCGTCGACTTGTTTCATAGTCGAGAATGCAAGGTTCCAGTCAACATTTGCTAATTGGCAATTAATTAGCGCATAGTCGGCTTTCTTGTAATCTCTTCGCAAAGTAAATGCGGGGACTGAGTGTGTGAGCGACATTCGGAAGGTTACAACTTTGTGGTCAGAGATATCAAAGGGTGGGCCAACTTCTGTATGACTTACCAGCCCAGGGCTATTACTAAGAACTAGGTCGAGAATATTTTCGTCTCGAGTTGGGTCTGTTACTAATTGGGCAAGCTTTACAGTGTTACAGAGGTCTAAGAACGATTGAGATGATGGGTTTATTTTTTCATTTTGTGGGAGGGGATATCGTGACCAATCGATGTCAGGAAAATTGAAATCACCATTGACTACTGTAGGCTGAGGGCAAGACCACAGATCCATTATCGATTGTACCATAGAGTCGGTCTGAATAGCAGTAGCTTTGGGGTTGCGGTAAACGGATACGATTCTGAGTAGGTCACCATTGATATCTATATCTACAGCTAAAAGTTCATGCGAACCTTTGACAGTTTCATCGGAGATTTGAATAGCACTAATCGATGAGTGGACTATGATGGCAACTCCACCACCACGCGAATTTCTATCTCTACGGAATACATTGTAATACTGATCTTGAGTGTCTAGGAGAAGCGAGTTAGGAAAAGCTGAAGTCAGCCATGTTTCGGAGAGGCAGATCACGGAATGTTTCTTAGAGAGAATATGAGAGAGATACGGTAGTTTATTCCTAACAGAGCGGCAGTTGGCTAGTAATACGGAAATCGTGAATGAGTTTCTGTCTAAGTAGTTTGACCGGTGAGACTTTAGCAGTTTCCCTGAGGATGGTATCTAGATGGGCCACCGTACTGATTTGCGAATTTCATGAATGGGGAAGGTTCGAATTGCTGGGAGTGGTTAGGGTGATGGTGCTGTCGGAAAGGGGCGGTGTTCATGGGTAGATCGTAGAGGGGACGGTTATCGTAGAGGGGGCGGTCATCGTAGAAGGGGCGGTCGTCGTAAAAGGGGCGGTCGTAGCGGTGATCGAAGTTGTTTCCATATCGATTCGTATGTGGGGAGGAACCGGAACCGAGCCCATGACTCTTCTTGTTGTGTTTTTCAGTGGATGAAGCAGTCTGAGGGGCGGGGATACGGTATCGATATTGATTACTTTTTTTTTTTTACTGCGAGGAGTCTTCGGTCGATCCTTCGGATCGGCGAATGACGCTCGTACGACCTTATTAATCATATTTATTTTTTATTAATCATAATAATGCAATTGCAGGCCCGTATCAAGTCTGGTCCTCCGCCCGATCAGCAGTTGTACGTGCAGCCGCCGCCCGATGATGTCGCGTCCGTGGGCGACGAAGGACCGACTCCAATATTCGACCTGGGCAAGGTACGGTAACCACACGACCCCGCACGATCGTATAATGTCTAATATTTTCCATCCATTCAAGCTTTTAGAGGTACGTGCGTGAGGGTGTTGTTTCTTTGATGGGTTGTCGATGACAAAGAATTGCCACCGGAAATTGAGTGCCTCCCCCCGTCAATTCCGCCCCTTCTCGGGTAGATCAATTACGCCCCCACGCGTGCTTTTCGATGTTTCCCAGCACAAAGGAGAGGGGGGTATCCATCTCATTGGGGCGTTCCATCGGATGAGTGTAGAGAAAGGGAGACGAGAAGGAGAGGAAGGGAGGAGTAGTCAGGGGGGAGGAAGATACGGCCGACTGCCTGCCACATGAATTGGAAGCACAAGCCACTCATTTGAGAAGCCAGTTAGGGATACGAAAGAGTGTGCGAGATGGAGAGAGTAGTAGGGGTGGATAGACAAAAAGAGATGAAGCCATAATGTAGTGATTGTTACCTGGAAGTGTAATCAATCGATAATTGGTTGCAGCTTCTGGCGACGATGGGCTACACGCCGCGAGCAACGTACAGACCCGGAACGACACTCGTCCAGGTGAGATACCGTACCCCCATCAATGCCAATCGATACTACCGTACTCTTCGCTTACTCTATCGGAGAAGGCAGATCGATTGACGCAGTACATCGGAAGAGCGTAGAGAAAGGGGTAACCCCTTCCTTTGCCAGGTGGTCGAATCTATGCCTCCCAATCTGGCGCCCTCACCCGCGCCCTCTCCCATTCCCGACTACTCACTCATGAACGGCACTCTGATGCACTACGGTAATGGAGGAGGATACAGAAGGGGTGAGTATTGATTGATTAATTGGAAGATGCTCGACAGATCAAGATTTTCTTGAAAAAAAAACTATTCGGAATACGGGGAAATTTGATGATATGATATACCAAAAAATATGTTCCACTGAGCATAAACTGGCAGTATTTGTTTTCTATTTTTTTGAGTCGACATTTCAAAAAAATAGACAATATTTTAGGATCTCAAAGTCAGAAAATTGAACAAACTAACCAAAATTTTCGATTATCTAAAATCATGCAACATTTTCGATTTTTTGGTGCCTACCTATTTGATCTATGGAAGACATTGCAGGTCCGATCCACCGAGGCAGCGGAGGAGGTGGTGGTCACGGTGCAGCTGCCTCCTCTCAAAATCGTACTACAAGAGGAGCAAATGGAGGAAGGGAAGGTGGCGGAGTGTCGTCCCAATCGAGATCCAATGGAGTCAGAGGAGCACCCATGAATGGAGGCAGTCTGACGGTAGTCACGGGCAAGCAGATTAGAGGAGGAGACAGGAGGTGAGTACTGTAGGTACAGTTTCCGGAGTGAAGTATCGTATACGAAACTTCTCCCTTTTACCGGTCCAAGTATGCTATCTGGGAGACTCCCAGTGGGAGTGAACGATAGGCGACCGCTAGATTCGCACAGTGAGATTATGACTGAGGGTCCCACTCCGGATTGCGTGGTCCGGAAAAGGGAAGAAGTGGCCCGTAACCTAGTATATTCTATGAACTAAAAAGACAATCGATTGTTGCAGCTGGTCGGGTCGCAACGGCGTGGGCAGCAGCAATGGTGGTGGGATTGGGACGGCGTTCCACTCGGGAGGAGGAGGGGGATTCAATGCATCCTGGGGATCGACGTCGAATGCAGCAATGCAGATGACGACAACGACGATGAATTCATCGATTAGATTGGATGGAAGTGGAACGACGTCGACGGCAGCGTCCACTGTCAATGGATCGTCGGGTGAGAGAAGGGTTGGCTTTTGTATGCCCTCATGCCCCCCCAGTTTTCAAACCAATGGTAAAAGGTGCAACGGTTCCCCCCTCTGGAATTCCAGTGGGGGAATCCGTCGGCTCCTTTCATCCCCCTTCCTCCCCCCCCCCCCATTGGCCTGCCAACCAGGTGAACATTGGAGCAAAAAAACGGAGGAGGAGGAGTGAGGGAAAGGAGATACTTCCATGGCTACCGAATGAAGACTCTTAGGGCCTGAATATTTGGATCGTAGCTTACAGTTCGGGAGCGGCTTTTTAGACTGGAAATTCGGTAGCCTTGGAATTAAGAGTTGTAGACGCATTTAACTGTTGCATCGAGTTTAGCAATCATTTTATTTAGGCATAAAACTGAATGGCTAATTGCAGCTAATACGACGCACTCTCCCGAGATCCTCGACCAACGTCCCTTCAACTACGAGGAGGTGTCCTTCCCCAGTCTCGTCGACCCCAAACCCGAACCTGAGGTATGGTACGGTAGAAGAGTACCCTCCAAGTTTTCCTAGACTCTCTAGTCATTAACCCCAGATATTAGCCACTGAAATTGAATGTGTGATTATTCAATTGTTGTGTAATAGTGATGACGTAACTATCGACGATTGTCTATCATTCCCATTTCAGCCCGTGGTTGCCAAACTGTCGTTCTCGTCGGTTGCCGCTGGTCGTAAGGAGGAGAAGAAGGAAAAGAGGAAGAGTTTCGCCCAGTGTCTCAAACCATGAGAAGGGCCAGAGGAGTACCGTAACCACCCACTTCATTCACCCCTCTCTCGCTCTCTGATAGTATTGATTGACGCGTCTCTCGCAGTATGTACATCATTGCTGAGACGATGTGTGAGAGGATTCTCAATAGAGAATTTACTCTCCCCCCCCCCTTCGAAGACGCCCATAGGCCTCGATCAATTACTCCTCACTGTATCTATCCCTTCACCCTCCCCCGGTCCTAAGGATCACTGTTTCCTTCTGTTCCTTTCCCATCTTCCCCTCACTCCATTTCCATCTTAAGATTGTGCTAGGGATGACGCAATCTTTCCCCTCTACTCCTCTTCTTCCCATCCATTCCGTGTCCTCTCCTTCTCTTCTAGGCGCCTGAATTGTCCGAGGTTTTCTCCCCACATGCTACATCCCATCTTCTGTATATCTTGTTATGGAGACCGAACTAATTGTTTAATGATTACGGTATAATTGTGAAGACTACTGTAACCCCCCCGACCCTTTCTGACCTCATCAGCCGCTCCCCGCTGTCTAGTCTGCCCTCTGATTTGCCCCCATCCATGAGAGTAACAACCCTGCCTCACGCAACAAACAAACCGCACTCAGCTATTTGCACCCGTGGTGTCGTTGCGGCGACGTTTCCCAGTCGTCATCTTTCGACAAACTACACCATAACCAAAATAATTATCTAGTCATCTTCTCCTCTCTATCATTCTCCCTGTACACAAAACATCTCTTTCCATGTCTCTGTCCGTATCGATTTCCTTTTCCTCCAACTCATTACAGTATTATCATGCTTTAGCAGGCATCGTGTACCGTGCACCTTCTTTGTATTGATTGATTTTCACATTTTGTTGCCAACCACCCACTGACCATCAGTATCCTTCCCCTTACAATAATTATGTATTGTATCATGTTGCACATACCGTAACGCTATAATACTCACTTTTGATCATACGTACAGTATCCACTCCGAGTGAGCCAACCGATGACTGAGTTCTTTTTGCTAACTTTTTTTGTGCAGTACCGGTACACGGTTGACTTCTCCCTTCACTGTATTTGGTAGTTATGTGTAATAATGTGCCGAAATTGTCTCCATTTGATTGCCTTTCCTGTCTTCTCTCCAGTGTTAATTGTTTTCTTGCTATTGAGTAATTTATACACAGAGTAGTTGGTCTAGATTGAGAGTGTTCTTCTTCTCTCGTGCTTTTCCCTTGCTTCCATTCACTTTTGAATTCCACTTCCTTCCCGCCCTTTTTGAGAGTACTGTCATCCGTTTTTGTATTGATTGCACTTGATCATTCATCAGAATGAACGCTTTGTTGACAATACAATGTTTATCACGTCAGACGGTAACGTCAGGTGAGGGTGTGGTTTCAGAGGTCAGGATCATTCTTCTCAGTATTCACGGATCATTTCGGCTGGGGTCGGGGTAGAGGATCGGTCTTCTTCCAATTCACAGACTATCTTCTCTGAAGTTGCTGGAGGAATAGACGAGATCTCTCTTAGGACCATGGACGTAGGAGGAAAGGGGAGGTTACGTGAGGCTGAAGGCAGTTATGACGAACGGATGGCGCATCTTTCTTCCACTTGAGTCCACCAAGCTCGAATCATCAATCAAATTGAGAATTAGCGAAACTGGTATCTGAGTATCCAACATCAAACGGTCATACCCATCCACGGTGACCAGGCCGGCTAGGACGGGGATTCCGATGTTGTCGAGTCGTTGGTAGAAAGACGAGGGGGTCCGGGGAACTAGGGAAGTCCCTTCTCTATCAGAGGAAAATGGAGAGGGACCGCTCACGACGACTGACAGAAACGGGAATTCTTTTTTTGACACATTTCTCTATTCACTTTATCATCCGAGAAAGAAGGAAACAAACAAAACAGAAACGGAACAGATAATCTACTATTTTCAAACTCTCAACAAACAAACAATCATTTTCATCAATCTACAGATCCATTTTAGGAACAGGAGGGGAGGGGGTTACGGTAGTTCGAGTGGGGGTAAAGGGTTACGGTATTTTTGAGTAATCAAGGTTGCTGCTGGGAGATGGTCGGTGCAGCAGAGTGGAACCCCGACTTGATACCTGCTGGCATGGTTCTCGCAGTTGCAAGAGGTCTGCAAGAGGACACCGTAACCCACCTAAATCCTGTTTTTTCAATCACGTTGTGCGCATCTCTCTCTTACAGTTTTCCCCTCTCTCGTCGCGCTGATACTCAGCCGAGAGAGGGAAGAAATGTGAGAGAATGTGCATTGAACGAGCGATGGACGTGCATGCGCGATGCATTCAGAAACAGGAGAAATCAAATTGTCAAGTGCACCGTGCACGGCTCACTCACTTTCGGAGGGGCAGAGCCGGAGTCTTGAATCGATCGGCGATGAGAGAAGAAGGGGGATGGGGTGTCTGCAATAAGTGAACCAAGCTATTTTCTTAAAACTTAAAAGCCGCAGACGAATCACAATCTTGACCGGCGATTGTTTTTTGGTCCCCGTGAAACACGAAACCACGGATCGGTCCATGCCAGTTGCTTCCAAACATATCGACTAAATATTTTTACAAGGAAGTAAAACTGGATGAATAAAATAGCATAGACCTTGGGAACGTCGACCATCCTATTCGCATCTGTGTCATTCTTTGTCGATTTCTTCACTGAAGAGACGATGGATGTGGGGTTCTGCGGCACTGAAATACGCTGGATGTGCAATTTATTTTAAATATGCATGTCACTGCCCACAACCGCACCTTTTTCAGTTGCATACCAGTTATCATTACGACTACGTTGTAATTTCGAATATTCAAGCAATACATTTACTTGGAGTCCTTAAAATCGATAATCAAAGTGGTCGCTTACACAGAGTCATCGGAGTAACGGGAATTGGTCTGCCCAACGGCTGAGCACCACCACCAGGAGTCGCTTGCGGAGTCTGAATACCGTATTTTTAGAGACGTTACCGTACTACTCCGGAGTCCGGACCATACCTTGGGTTTGCTGATGGAGGCCGGGCCGGGGGTGGATGACGTCATTTCCGGTTTCTTGGGAGTTTTGACAGAAGTGCCGGGTCGAGGTGCCGACAGTCGCTCAGCCATCGACAGCGACCTACAGGAGTCCGGTAGAAGCAAGAAGTCGATAATCGCTAGCCAAAATGTTTTTGAAAAAAAATCAAACGACGCAATTCCAAAGCAATTGCGTATGATTTAGAGAGAGAGAAAAACCAACAAGCCCCTTCCTGGAAGATATTCGAAAGTATTACATCATCACTATGCAACGACTCACTGCATATTCTTGGTGGGAGCGGGAGTCTTTGGGAGAATCTTCTTGCCGCCGCCATTAGACAGAATGGGGTCGAAGTCGATCTGCATGGGGAATTACTGTAGTATTATTTGGCTACTGTAGTCTTACTCGGTTGATATAGACAGTGAATAAGCAGGAAAACGGGGAACACGACGATTGGTCTACCCATTCTCTGTTGTGTCCTATCGTGCCCCCTATTAAATACTTCTCTGCATAGACTCATAATTTACTGTTTTAACCTCACAATTCATCATCTCGTTGCGCCCTTAGGATTAGCTAGAATACAAGGTAAACCAAATCATTCACCAGTCGTCCACTCTTTGTCTTGTGTGGCTGCGGAGTCTGGGGAGGAATCACTCGTGATTTGTGTTGTGCTGCAACACAATCCCTATCGTTTCGGTGATGGGATGTTTTGGTATTGCCTCAACATTTATTTCCAGGATTTCTTTGGGATACATTTCAGAACATTAAAAACGTTTACATTTTCGGGTTCCTGAACGGCAGTTCCAAAACGTACCATCACTATATAATATATAGTCTATATTTTCACTATTTTATTAATCATGCAGCACTAATTAAATAAAGAGTACGGTAAGCGATCGTGAACTGAACTAACCGGGAGTGACATCGACGATATCTTCTTCGTCAATTTCCATTGAGAACGAGGATAGGGAGGGGATGGTGGAGGAATGCGATAGACGTCCCGTCTGTAACATATGACTTATAGTTAGTTTGTTTCCAGCCCAAGTCTTATTAAATTAAAATAAAAAATGCACTATATAAAATGAATAAGTAATCAACGAGAAGTAGTCTTCTACCCTAGTAGAAATCATGATTGGATACTATGCGGTTCCCTAAATTTCCCTATTTCGCATAAATGTCCTTGTGATTTTTCAATCATGAAAAAAATTCGCGATCCAAGATTTCGAATATATTTAACGAGAGCAGAAGTGATAAATACCGTGAACGAGCTATCATTCATCTTCTTTGCACTTGATCCTCCAATTGGCTGAGAGACCTTTGGAGTGGATGTTGTGAACCGGAAATTAGTTATCTATAAATGCAATTACCGAATCCCCACCAACATAATCGCTTACTATCGTACCTCTTGAGCCCGTTGACGGGAGTCTTGAATGGGTCCGAGTAGGAGGTGTCCATGCTGCTCATACTGCTCATCGTGTGGTGGTGCGAGTGGGACGACATCTCCGAAACGTCGCCTCGTGATGAGTGGTGACTCTTGTCGAGCGACGAATGACGACTGCGTGACCGCTGCTGAATATCGATTAATAATAATAAGGTTCGCATTCTGTGTTATTCTTACAGTGACCATAATCGTGAATAATGAAAATATTGAATGATTATTAAGATGAAATAAAATATCTAATACAACTTTGTATTTAAACAATAATAAATATACCTCATTACAATGCTTCTGCATATCCTTCACTTCATCCTTCATAATCGTTACTTGACTGCAATTGTGCAGTCTTTTAAAAAGAAAATAAAGAAGAAATACCTCTGCAATGTTCCACTCTTCTCCCTTTCTTTCTTGAGAAGGGCGTTCTGTCCCTTCAATCGCATCGCGAGTTGCGCATTCTGACAATGGAGTTGCATGAACGGTGGAATACAATATATTTCTATTTTAGCACTGGTTTCGAAATAGGGACCACCATCCGCAAGAACCAAATTGACAACTAGGATATGAAAACTATGACAACATATCAATGTGGTATGCAGAATCACTTTTCTGAAGAGAAAAAGTAATATAAACGTTAAAGTTACCGGGAATCCACGGAATAATTTTGAATTCGCGGTATTCCCTGATGATCAATGGCGAGCGTCGCGTGTCGCGTCGCGGTCTTTTTTGAAAGCTCTTTTTCTCATTCGATGTTTTCGTTACATAAATTCTAATACGACGATAAATTTCAATAAATAATGAGGCATTGAAGAAAGCAAAAAAAGAAGCGAAAAAAGGCTGGAGCGCAATAAGACAACATGATGAAATATTCACATTTGAATTTGCGCGAACTTTCCTGATGTTCAGTGCTCTATTTTCGGGCATTTGGAGCTGTGTCACGGCCTAATTATCGATTTTTGACATTTTTTGCTTCGACAGCCTTTCTTTTACGGCAATTGTCTATTCGATTCCGTCGTAAGATCAGACACCAAAAATGTGGATTCCCGGTAACTTTAAGTTTTTATGCAAATTACGAATTTTGAAAATCTCGCTCTTTCAAAAAGTGAAGCTACCTCATTAGATGCGCTCTAGTAACCGTTCTAGAAGAGGGCCGCAACTTTTAAAAGTTATAACTGATAGAGTAGGTATCCCTTCATAACATATCCAAAAATTACGCGATTCCGTTTGTGCCCCCGCATTCTATAGTAGATCAAAGATTAAATGTTACGGTGAAATTTACGGTGAAATAGCGGCCTTCTTCTAGAACGGATTGCAGAGCGCTTTAAATGTGAAATTACCATTATTTGTAAGCACTTTTGAACTTCAACGCGCTACAGCATGTGGGGGCACAAGCAGATTGCTCAAATTATAAGATATGAGTTAGATGACTGTGGAAACAGAACATGCGGCCCTCTCTCTTCCCGTGAGCTACAGGCGTTCGAATCGGACAAATACTGTTTCCATGGGTTGGTGGTCCCTAGTTTCGAAACGAATAAGCTACCTGAAAGCTAAAAGCTGGCTGAAGTTCCATCGTGTGCTCGTCTACGATTTGTCCCGGACGTTTGAACATTACTTGCAGCTGTAAAATGCAATAATATGAGAGTAGAAGCTTCGAAAATGCACTCACGTCAGGACTGAGATTTCGATCGATTGTGATGAACTTTGGAGAGAGAGCTCTGCATCGATTGCACATTGTTGACAGGCGGCCTGGAATAGAGAATACAATTAGCAAGTAAAGTAGCCATTTAAATACTAGATACACCAAAAAAAAACAAGTAAAATCAAGCAATTTTGACCTTTATCGATACACTCCTTGCAGAAGATGTGGCCACAGTTGGAGACACAGAAAGAGGTGCAATTTGGTGATGGAAAGACGCCGCAGTGATTGCAGTGAACGCAATTTGACATTTTCTGCAAAAGAAACGAACGGAAAGAAGAAGGAAAAGTGGCGAAAACGAGAAAGATCAATAGGGAAAAGTTTGATTATTTACCTTACAGTACACACATTTCCCACCGTAGTGTTAGCTAATCATTAACTGCTCTTTTTTTCTATAAATTAGACTATAATTTAAATTTTTAAGCTTTTTTATTAACGTTTTTCGTTCCGCTCATCGACGCCTCTCCATGAGTCATATTCTTAACGTGTCATCGATACGCCCTTTACCCGTCTTTTTCTTTCCCTCTATTTCCTCAATGCGTCAACTCTCGCGATGCAGTGCGCCAGAATTCTGCTAGGTATTCTATTTATGTAATTTCGTAATTATTTCAATAAATCGATAATCGTCTGACACCGTACGCCGATTGTGCCATCGGTGCTGCTCGTCGGCCACAGAAGGCTATGAAGAAATCTACGACGAATGGGGGGAAGGTTGCATATTCTTGAATATTTAAACTTATTCAATCAATACTCAGACGATAGCAGCCTCAATAATTACCTCGAGAACGATTCGGATGAATTCGGTAGATCAATCTACGAGCCAATCGACGAACCAATGCATTATACATAATTTCACCCTTGATAAAGTTGTTTGGACTGCACTTTGTTTGAACCCTTACTCATTATACAAAGATTTACATCATGAGTAATCGTGCATGGGAAGTGATGGGTGTTCAGCAATATTTCAATTGATACTATTTTGATCTAGAAAGGGTCGCTCCGACTAAAGTCAGCCCCGATCGGTCCTCTCTCATCTTTCTTCTCTCTTGTAACCGACAACTCCTATTTGTCCATCAATAATCAATTCTTTGACGATTCGACAATTAGGATAACAATGAATTAACCTATTGAATGCTCATTGTCATTTATGATTCTCACCATCATTCTTATCCCTCACTCGACTCATAATCGGTTAGTTTCTACCACATTTTTCCTTCTCACCAAAACATTTTCCAGTTGACTCATCCATCCATTCTAATATGGCACTAATTCTCCATTGTCAGATGCCATCGTTCCTTATCTCTCTTCTATTTCTCTTCCTTCTTCTCCCTTCATCACTATGTGACATATTTCGAAATGGATCAGAGGAGAGCGAGAAGGGACCGACTCGTGCCAATATTTCCACTTGCTTCGACGAGGCATTTGTCAGTTACAGTACCTTTAAGAAGATACAGTATCCTCAAATACGCAAAATACACCGTAGAATGAGGGTGACGGATACTGTAACATTGACTGGGTACGGTAGTCCAATTTTGCAGGCAGCCGATCATCTCGAATGTTTCGTGGGCAATGAGTGTATGAATACGAGCAGAGTTGAAAGGGGACTGGGGAATTGGAACGATCTAGTTCATGCTGAAATGGTGAGTAATAGAACGATAGATCAGAGAAGTCGAGAGAAAAAATATTGTCCACCAAAAAGGAACGTTTGAGAACGTGGTGATTCCAAACGGTGCTAGAACCTCCAGAAACGGTCTGTTTTGAGAGAGCGCGTAAAACGAAGAGATCACTTTCACTTTTATCGCGTATGATCCCTTTTTGGAGGTTCGCAAACTTGCCTTTCCGAACCAAATTCCCAATAAACATATTAATTTTAGAATAGGATAACCCGGAAACTCCTTATATATGCGGCTGATGCTCCTATTGTGATCGAAGGATTGGAGAAATGCAACGTCGGATCCATTTTCACGTTTGTCCGGCAGATGACGTCATCTGATATAATCGATTGTTGCAGCAGACACGAAGGAAAGAGACACGTATTCACGCTTGGTCAGTGATTTCAATTACTCCCATACATAGTACTATATCCTTGTCCAATTATCGATTGAATCGATTATATTCCAGAGTATCACATCAATAAGGCGAGTGGGGATCTCAAGTTTCCAAGCAAATTTCGCGGCATCGACATCACGTTGGGATTTGGTCAGTTTCCAATAAGCGTAAAAGTGAATTCGGTGATTTTGAGACACTTTTGACTGCAATAATGAATGCACGTGGACGGATATCGAAAGAACCAAGAGTGAAAAGTTAGTTTACAATGCTATCAAGAGTCGGCTAGGGATGGACAATTTGAGAGCCAATATTCTCAAATTTGAAAGAGTTTTACGACAGCTTTGTTTCGCGCACCTCTGGGCCTAGAATATGGCCAATCTGAGGAGAATCTGAGGAAGCGATAATTCGATATTTCAGTTCGACTTTTGTGACGATGACGATCATTTTCCCCACTAAAGCAGTGAAGAAAGTGAGAGAACCAGTGGAAAAAGAAGAGGAAGAAGAAGAAGAATCGAGGAAAGTTGGAATTATCGATCCAATGGAGAGGGAAAAGAGACAGAAGAAGAGCGAGGAAAATAGGATGAATAAGAAGAAGGAGGATAATATGGTACGTACGCTCATATCGATTAGATTCAAAAGGACTTCTGAAAATTGCTTACCTTCGAAGTCTAGTGAATTCTTCTCATGCAGGGAACTATCATTGTCGTGGTCATTCTCGCCATTTTCGGAACGGTTTTCATTTCCGTGCTAATTATTACTGTGGTAAGTGGGCAATATCGATTGAATGAAAAAAGTACTGTACTGAATTCTACTTAGACACGACGGCGTCAAAATGAGAGGGCGAAGAAGCGACAACAGGAGATTTCAAGGAAGAAGTCGTCGAGGTGAAAGATAAAATATCAAATTTGATCAGGAGAGATCAGAGATAAATTTGATCGGTAGAGATCAAGGATCAATTGTATCCATCGAGAGCAAAATAAGTTCTGTCCATAAATCTCAAAAATCATTTGCAGTTCCAACAGCATGGAACCACAGAAATCGAGTGATGAAGCGATTCCAATGATTCCCAAGGATTGAAGAGAAATATTGAACAATCTAGAGAGAAACGAACACACAATTCAACCAGAGATAAACAATTGATTCCAATCGATAGAGGGAAAAGACAAAATGAGAAATAATGTTTCTTGTTCGAATCCGATCGTGTGTAATATTTTTTGCTGTTTTTTAAAAATTCAAATGGTTTCTCACGCATGGCAATAGATACTGTAAAGCTGTAACTTCGTAGTTGAGAGTCAGAGTATTGATACCATAGACATCCGTGTTACTAGGAGAGTTGTGAGAAGGATATTGATTGAAAGAAAATCATTCGACCCTTATAATCCGTCAGAAGTTCGCGAACTTTTCACGCATCTTTTCTTGCTCGTTTTAGGCTATTTTCTTTATAATTTGCGTTAGGTCATTAGAGACGCACAAGAAACAATAATGCCGAAGAATTTAACTTAAAATATAAACTAGGGAATTAGCCGCACCTCTTAGAAGGTCGCGGAATTCTGCGAGCTGTTTTCACGCAGCTAGACAGTGACGAGAGAGCACGCGGAACGAGGAGAGGGAAAAGTAAGCAATGTTGTTGTTGTGTTTCTGCGCTCTCTCTGTTTACGTGCTCTCTCGTCACTGTCTAGCTGCGTGAAAACAGCTCGCAGAATTCCGCGACCTTCTAAGAGGTGCGGCTAATTCCCTAGTTTATATTTTTGGTTAATTTCTTCGGCATTAGTAGTTTCTTATGCGTCTCTAATGACCCAACATAAATTATAAGGAAAATAGCCTAAAACGAGCAAGAAAAGATGCGTGAAAAGTTCGCGAACTTCTAACGGATTATAAGGTTTGATTGTCTGCTCCAATAAAAAATACAATATTTTTATTAGTAATCATGCTCTGTATTGAGCCATGAAGCCTTTTGAGAAATCACTTTTTTGAAACACGTATTTAGACACCATTGGATGTGATTTCTGTTATTGGCTCCATTAATGAGTGTTATTGGAAATGAGGGGAGAATGAAATCATTTCCAATAGCCTAATTTTTCCAACAAGGGAACCCTAGTTGTAGGGTATTACAGCGACAGAAGGAGAGGGGAGGATTGAGTACACAGAGCGCGAAGTCTCCTAATATCTGGAGATGTGCCCCTTCATTGGAGACAATGTCTCCTGGAGATGTGAGCTGGAGATAACGTCTCCAGGAGACTTCGCGCTCTGTGTAAGAGCCTGCTTCTGTCTCACTCTTCTCTCTTTTGTCAGTTACTATGGAGTGAGAAAGACAGAGGTCACGTCTGTTAGCACCGAGTGTAAAGAAGAAGGGAAGGCTGGACAATACTACGTGAGAGTGATTGCAGGCTCATGTAAGATTTGCTATGTATGATTAATAACTAAGCGAGTTCACTGTGAGAGAAATGCTTTTCATCGCACAAATTAGTGTGGTTATCGTTGTTGCTGTGCTTCATAAAAATCCTTTCCAGCAGCCCTGAGATGAAAGACTGACTGTGAGTCCCTCTGGGTCACCAGACGGACCCCAGTTGGCTCATCTCAATATGACGCCCAGCGGAACCTTTGATCTTTATTCCTTCTGGAAGGCAGTCTGGCCACTACTGGAATAATATCCACAGTAAAAAAACGAAACGACCATGTGCAATCAATGAATTGAGCCAGAGTATCGATCAATTTAGACAAAGAGCAGTTAGAAAATGAAGATATCGAAGATGGAATGGAACTCATGCAGAGAAAAGCCGGGAATTAACAAGCAAGTCAAAAGAAAGTAATGTAGAAATGGGTGGACTGAAAGACTCAGTGAATACTCATAATGCATAATAAAAGGCTGTAGGACAATAGTGTTGTGATTTGATTAAAATGTTTGGTTATCCCCTATTATTCTCTAATTTTCCATTCTTCTCTTGATTCCCATCTTCATGTCCACACTCTTCTCCCCTTGCGACTGGTTAATTTCTCTCCCTCTCCTACAATCGTTTTGTATCCTCTATTTCCTCTATTCTATCGATTCGTTCTTTCAGATGATTCGATTCTTACTCATCTTGAGTTTCCTCTGCTTGATAAGAATTGCTTCGTTCTCGAATGAATCGACACCAACTGTTATCACTAATGGGATCAGTGACACAACTCTGACACTGAGCTATGCTATCTCAAACAATGGGACCACGAACCCAATTTACGGTATCTCGGATTCAATCATCGGCTCCAAGGACCCAATCGTCGGTACCACGGGCCCAATCAACGGTGCCACGGCGTCAACCAACGGCCCCAAGTACCATAAATTCCCCATAACTAAGACCAATACGCCACGTCGCGCGAATCTGGCACGTTGCAAGGAGAAGTCAGCCGTAAGTTTTTTTAAAAATAAAATATATTTCTTTGCATAATAAATGCTGATTTGAGGTGTGTTTCCTTGGGACTGGATGCACTAATGAGATGGCAATGGACGAAACTACGGGACAACATGACGGATTGGTCAGTTATCCAGCAATTGCACATCCGAAGCTCATCGAATATTCCGTGGCGACGTCTGTACCAACAGATATTATGTTGCTAAACGCTGAAAATATATCGAACGTAACCAGTTTCGAACTTGTGAAGAATGTATAGTTGTTGAATAAGTTCTGTTTGATTTCAGGAGCAAATGGATGAGGCTTCGAAGGAAATGTGGAGTTTCCAAGGGAGTCGTATTGAAACTTGTTCTGTTGGAGCCATTTTGATGTGAGTTATGGCCTTCTCTCTTCTCTAATTTATTATACAAAGTTCTTATTTTACAGTACCTAAAACAGAGAAGGAAGGTCACTACGATTTGGGTAAGAAATCAATGTTAAATCAGTTGAAGGACGTACAATTTCAGAGTATCACACAGATTCAATGCATCATTTTATGCCGATACCGTACCTCACGCGAGTAATAACAGCGCATAGTGGTTGGTCAATTGATCGATTACAGTATTCTTTTAAAATTTTCTTCACAGGAAATCTCGAATGCCAAGGTCTCTGCACGCTCACTATATTGAATTCAGTGATTGACAAAGGGTGCGAATTTTCGTTAGAAATTGAAACAAATGAAAATGACAACTTTCTATGTTTGTTCATATTTCAGAAATTTCTACTGGAGAGCTACGCTTGTATTTCGCAATCCGAAAGAAGATTTCGGAGAAGGTTCATATATCCTAATAAATGGAAACAATTCCGGATATTTCAGATTACGCCCCACGTGCAAATCTAACACAGTGCATCGACAAATCCACCGTACTCATTTTTGCTCAAATTACTTTCAAATATGCGGAATCAACTATTTCATAGGAGAAAGCCAAACAAATCCTGTGATCTTTCTGGTTTCAAAAAAATCAACCGTCTCGACTCTTTATCAAATTACACCATAACAACTGATTCTTCATGTTTGACTTCTTTTAATTCAATTCCTAAAGACTATTATTTCAGAACGTCTGTCTGTCTGTGTGTGTGTGTGTGTGTGTCCGTCCGTCACGCTAAATATCTCGCCAACGGATAGAGCTATCGACTCAGTTCCTTCGCCATCACATGCATCTCCACGACAGTAACTTGCTCAATAAAAAAAATTTAAACAAAATCCATGGCCAAGTGGGTTACGCGCTTGACTAGCAATCCGAGCGACGCAGGTTCGACCCCCGCCGCGGGCAAACCTTTTGCCGCATTTTTCGCAAGTGCCAGAAACTGCTCTAACACGGTTTTGAGTACCGTGAAACACGTTTTCACCTGTTTTGCCGAGTTTTAACGTGAAAAATCGAAATTTTCGATATTTTCCCAAATGATGAAGGGAGTGTCGGGGATCACAGGAAAAGTGTTTTGCGATGTCAGAAACGTGTCTGAACGTGTTCTAACACGTTCTAACGCGAAAAATCGAAAATTTCGAAAAGTTCCAAAATGATTCAGAGAGCGTAGGGGATCACAGGAAAAGTGTTTTGCGATGTCAGAAACGTGTCAGAACGTGTTCTAACACGTTTTAACATGAAAAATCGAAAAATTCGAAAAGTTCCAAAATGATTCAGAGAGCGTAGGGGATCACAGGAAAAGTGTTTTGCGATGTCAGAAACGTGTCTGAACGTGTTCTAACACGTTCTAACGTGAAAAATCGAAAATTTCAAAAAGTTCCAAAATGATTCAGAGAGCGTAGGGGATCATAGAAAACGTTTCCGAAATTGCTCTAAAAGTTCTGAACGCACTGTATCCTGCGTTTGCAACGGAATAAGCCAGTACTCTTTGTAGCGATTAACACTCCCCAACATAAGTCGAGCTTCAATATCACCTGGGGCCGGCTATCGAGCTCCCGCTGGACCGAACTTGGAGCCGGCTATCGAGCTTCCCCTGGACCGAACTTGGAGCCTGCTACCGAGCTTCCCCTGGACCGAACCTTCGGCCGGCTGCAAAGCTCCCCCTGGACCGATCTTGGAGCCGGCTACCGAGCTCCCCCTGGACCGAATTTGGAGCCGGCTACAGAGCTCCCCCCTGGACCGAGCCTGGAGTCGGCTGCAAAGCTCCCCCTGGACCGAACTGTGCCCTGCAACTGAACGCCCCCCTGAACCATACTTTGAAAACGTAGTGCGCACCCTACCATAACGTAGTTTAACCTCAACACACCCTGCTAGTTTATCGATTGGTCATCTTGTTATTCCTACAGACTTGCTATGTCGGTAGTGGATGCATAGACGAACAGGAAGAGAACGAAGAAGGAGATCACTTCGACATGGTCAGTTATCGATACTCAGATATCCATTGAGTTGTCCCGAATTCGGGATCAACTCGTTTTTTGCAAACAACGGAATTGCAACAACGCCAACCTAAACTACATTCTTTGAATTTTTCCGGTTGAAATCAAGCTTGACTTGATCAGTTTTTGCTCACTGAAGATGAAAATAACATCTTATGTGTTCTAGACGCGTCTCCCAGAGAATGATAAGATCGAAATGGCGAGAGATGATGATGTAAGAAGAGACATAGAGAACTGTGATGCGGGAATGACATGGGAGTAAGTATGATTTATTGATTCAATGGATAATCTGGATTACTTTCAGATTTACAAATAGAACTGGACATTATTTCATATGTGAGTACTTAGAAGGCCTCGATGTGATTTGTAAACCATGCACAAATACTAGGGTTCCTAAATGGTACACGAAAAGCCAGTTATAAAAAGTAGAACAATAGAAATTGCAATATACAGTTAAATATAGAATTCAGCATATCATACAACTGAGAAGAATTTGGACCTAATCATACATCACGGCCAAAGATCGATCGGATTTGATCATGGTTAATATAAACGGTTATCACAAAGGTTATTCCATAATTGTTTTACAGAAAGGAAACCATCTTGCGAGTACTACTGCAAACTGTACAACGTCAGGACATGGAAGGATCATCATGGGTACGGTATCTCGTCGATCTTCCTACTGTAGAAGGAATTCAATAAATACGAAATGTATGAAATTTCAGGAATTACTTCTGGAATGGATCAATCGTGTTGCTTTCATCAACGGTAGTCAATCTGTGCCTTCAGCAGAATTTGAAATATCGTTTTAATAATAATAACAATATTGATAATAATTAATATTATTTTAGAAGGGACAGACAGTTGCTCCAAAAAAGGAAACGGGAAGGCACACACACAAAGGAAACACAAGAAAAGTCGCTATTGGCGAACCGGAAAACGGAAATGTAAAGCCTGGGAGTGAACCGACACAAAATTCCGATGGAGGTATTAACTGTCCATCAAAATGCAAGAACCTTAGTTTAATTTTTTTCCAAAAAAAAATAACGTGAAATTTATACTCATAGAAGTAATTCCTTCCGCTGTTCAAAATTCAATGAAACCGAGGAGCGAAGGTGACTTTGATACTGAGAAGAAGGACGATTCCAATCTGGTCAGTTGCATAGTGATGATGCAATATCTCATCGATTCTCTTCTCTAGGCCACAATCTTTATCATCGGTGCTTGCTTTCTCGTCTCAACCATCATCATTGTTATTGTCGTGGTCAAAGTGGTGAGTGAATCGAGAATTTATCGATTCCATCCGGCTTTTGTGTGGATCTACAGTACTCCCTTACACTTTGCTGAAATAGTCTGTGTCGCTTTCTCATTTTTTAGTCGTTTTGTCAAGTTGCATAGCATCAGTTACATAGTGATGACGATATGAATGATCATTTTACGACTGATCTTTTCAGATGCAACATCAAAACACAAAGAGGACAAAGAGAAAGCAAGCTGTGCTCAATGCGAACAAGACAAAGTGAGAGATCAAAGATCAATCGGAAAATAAAAGATCAATTCCAGAACGAAAAGTAGTGAGGAACTCAAGAAATCGAAAGAAGTCGTGCCTCTCTTGCAGAAGAAAGTTGCAACTGAAGAAACTACCGAAAAGACGAAACAGGGGTGAGAGAGACTGTTATTTTGCAGTTTTATAAGGAAAGATTACTAGATCAAGGAATTTATGATTTTAAATTAATATTGATTGCAGAAATAGCATTATGAAGAAATCGGTAGAAAATGAAGGAACAACTCAGAAAGAAACTAATGATGATCCGGTAGATAACAACAGTTACTCTGCCAAGGAAAACGTTTAAAGAAAGAAATAACAAATCAAGACATTCATACAATTCAGTCAGAAATAAAAGATTGATTCCTGATTTCATGAGTTGTTATTGACCTGAGTTTGTAATGTGAGGTGTCCTTCCTTTTATATTTCATTTCGTTATTCAAAATTTTAATGGTGACCAGGTTGTAGAGTGATTCTATCCCAACTAGCAAATTTTACCGCCCATCTCCTTCTTTCCGTCTATCCGCCTAATAACTTTTCACATTCTTTCATAAATCTCTCACAATTCAACCTGTCCGTCTATTCCACTTGCCTACAATACCCCCTCTCATCTTTCACTACATTAATCTGCACCCGTCTGGCCCACTCTCTTCACTCAATTTATGTCTCTCCTTTCACATCGTTCGTTGTCTCTCGTCGATAAGAATTTCCCCCTGGTACCACTTGAAAAATTGCAACAAGCACATGTGAGAAGAGTAGTGTCATGAAGAAGTCTTCCCTTCTGATATTCTTCTGACTTATCTGAAGAGATGGACAAAATCAACCATCTGGACGATGAACATCCATTGATATAAAAGTAATAAAGATGAGTACGATTGGTTCAATCACCGCGAAAATGGAGAGTGAGAACTTGGTATCATCTGCAGTCCAGCCAGCAGTGGAAACAGCAGCAGCAGTGAATTCGTCTCGGATAGGAAGGGCACCAAATTGATACGACAGTTCCTCAACTGCTCCCTCTCCGCTCTTCCTCCCTCCCAATCTCCGATGTGGTCTGACGAATAGTCAGGGCTATCCAATCTCGAACATATAGATACCACCATCGGCACATTTGAGAATCTGTATCTTCAAGGCCTGCACAATGGTCTCAAATAAGGCGATCTTCGAAGAGTTTTGGAGGCTTTACGCGACGTGATATGCATTTAGGAAACAAAACTGAAGCTTCTCCTACTCTATTCTTGTTCTATCATCTCTCCTGGCCTCGACGTCATCCATCTACGTATCGGGAGATCGACCAATGCCCTCATAGCCGCCTATGTCCTCCTATAATCTGTTCAACGCAAACTCCTTTCACCGCAAGAAGTCGAGTATTAAATGGACTTGGAAGTCTCCAGGAAAGAAGAATCGCACAGAGATCGACCACATCATTGTGAATAGAAGACGGATGCCAAACGAAAGTACCGGTCTTCTCCTTCGAAGAAAGCGAGCTGCCTGGGGCCCCCTACATGTCACCTCCCGGCTGCATGATGTGATGCTACGCGCGTCTCTATTCAACTCACACGTTCTGCCAGCCCTCAGTTACGCTGCTGAAACGTGGCCGCTCACAGAGACGACTGTTTCCTTCAGACGTTGAAGACACCAAACCCTGGAACGCTCGCTGATCGGAACAACGCGTTTTTTGCAGCAGCAGAAACACCAGTGATACCCTAGTGCCGTATCTCACTTCTATGAAACCCTGTCAATCACTTCACAAGAGCTTGTCACCAGGGCAGGTCACGTGCTACAAAGAGAAGGCGAGAAGTGGTCCGCGCATAGGTATCACACAGCGTCTCCCCTCCTAACCTGGCTCGCCCACAAGGACGATCACCAGCTAGGTACTCTATAGAAAAGTACGCCAAGATGCCCTGCAGCACAGTTCCATCTACACGATCGTCTTCTCTACGAGCGCAGTATTTGACGACGCGCACTTGAGACATAAGCAATTGGAGGAACCTTGAAGACATTGCTCAAAAGACCTTAACGTTTGTCAAATTATTGGTTTATCACATTAGGTCATTTAAATCACTTCGTGATTACTCCGGTCGTATTGTAATGAACTCATTTGACCAATTACAATCTGCCATCTCAGGCATCACAGGCCGCTGATCATCTCAGGACAGGCTCTCGTTGCCCCTCAGGCATTGGGGTGGTCGAGACCGCCTTGCGTGTAGAAGACCTAACACCTTTACATTAGTTCCCATTCTCCATTTTCATTCTCTTCATTTCTCCTATCTTCTCTACTTGCGACTGGTCGATTGCTTCTCCTACTCACAAGTTCGTTTTTCTCTCTTCCTTGCCAATTCAAACTCCTCTTCAGATGATTCGGATATCGCTTATTTTGAGTGTACTGTACATGGCAATAGTTACATCGTCCCCGAGTGAACCAACTTATGAAGATGAAATAGATGAGAACCTAATCATGAACGATGCAGTCGAATTTTCACCTAATGAGACCACGAACCCAGCCAACCGCACCACAAGCGGATTCAACGGTACGACTGCTCTAACATCGAACGAAAAATGGATGTATGAAGCGATGGAATATTACATGTATGCTTCATTTTTCTTTCAGAATTTGAGCGAGGGATATATCTTCCTGCGAAATCAGACACTTTTTGATTCATGAATCAATTATCAGCAATTTATAAGTTATTTACAGAAAAGAAGTTTTGCAATTCATGGGATCGAAAAATTATTCCGGCAACACATCCAGTCCACAAATTAAACATGTGAATGTGACTCCTCGCGTAAATCTGACTCACTGCTTGGATCCAACGATTGTGAGTTGGGTTTTCGGAAGTGATACTACTTTCGAAGACCGGAAGATCTTAGCATCCCATTCGAAGATCTCAAAGCGAAAAAAGTGCCCATTATTCTCGCCCTTTTAACTACATAATACGGTCTTTGAAAATAGCTAATTTCTGCGGTATACGCTCTACTATTCAGGATTGTATATCTATTTGTAGGCGTGTTTTGTCGGAGATCGATGCATCGATGAAGTCAATGTAAAAGGGAACATAGAACATTGGGAGATGGTGAGTTGTCGCCAGATACTACATATATCTTGCTCAAATCATCCTTTCTAGGTCCGAATCCCTGAGACAGAAAAGGCAGAAATATCGAACAATGTCAATCGCAAGGCCAAGCTTGAGAATTGCAGCGTGGGAATGACAATGCTGTGAGAGATATTTATCGATTGGTTGGCCAAACGTTTTCACAATTAATTTTAAATGATATCAGGAAGACTCGGAGAGCCGGCATTCTTCTTTTGGGTGAGAGCAAAGATTTTCATTTCGAAAAGCTCAAAATTAAATTACAGAGTACCATTCGAATGAGGAAACGAAGGATTTCGTTGAGAAAGCGATCATTGATTACTCATTTCGACAGATCGGAATTAGAAATGGTAGGGGAAAGTGAATTCAAATTAAGTTTTATACAATTCATGTATTACAGATAGCCTATTTTGCGAGCATCATTGCCGTCTCAATAACGTCACTAAATGGATCGACCCTCACAAGTAGATAATAATAGATAATAATATTTTTTAAAAGTAAAACACGTAATATATTTAATCATTGCGAGTTCCTGCTCTTGTTCCTCTTGTTCCCAACATGACCGAGGAACATGACCAGGTACAAGAGGTACATCAGGAACAAGGCCACTACAACTCAGAGGGAAATAAGTCTACGACTTCATAAGTTTAGTAAGCTGGTCAGCGAAGACTTCAAAGTCTAAAAGGCGCAGGGGAGCGAGGCGTGTAGAGTCGCTGGCCAGCCCACAAGTCTAGATTCGTAGACTTATTTCCCTGTGAGAAGGAACACGGAATTGTTGAGTAACAATCCTTTTCAGCAATACTTTGTGGACTGCAATTGTGACGTTGCTGCTGTCTCCAGTGATTTCATTGACGAAAACGGCATATATAAGAGAATTTCAGGAAGGCGAAGAATTGAGAAAAGAGAGGAGGGAAGAATTGGATAGAATGAAAGCTTTTATAATGGGAAATGCGACGAGTACAGAGTCGTCGATCGACAAAATTGATGCAGGTACTTATTGATTCATAAGAATACTAATTTTTCACTTATATTTGAAAGTACTATCTATTAGTACAATACAATACAACTATCTTTATCAATGTCTCTTTTGGGGCGATGTTGAAGTTTTGTATAGGTTTCAGACGACCGATGGTCTTATTTTGAATGATCTTAGTGCATGAATATTTTCCGTAATTGATATAATCTCAGACGGGAATTCTGTTGCTGAATCGAACATCGCAGCTGATTCTCACTCAGAAGATGGTCATGAAGAGAAAGACGAATCTCCCCATGAGAAGAAGGAAGAGTCCAGTCTGGTATATTGCATAGTGACGTATGCAATTCTCTTCCTTCCCTTTTCAGGCCACAATCTTCATCATTGCTGCGTCTCTTCTAGTAGCAACTATCGTCATTGTTATTGTCGTCGTCAAAGTGGTGAGCAAATAAAGCATTTATCGATCCGTTCTTAATTATATGCTGCGCTAATTTCTTCGGGGAAATTTCCCCCATCAAAGGGTGGAAAACTCGTGTAACTAAGCTCAAACTGAACGAAATCTCTCCAATCAAAAAGGAAAATGTTCCAAACGTGTATTTCCATCCATGCATCAAATTCGGAATCTATAGCTTGACTAGGAAAAAAGTTATGCAAAGGTGGACAAAACGGCTTTCCAGTCGTGCACTCCACCCATGACATTTGCGCAGCATTAAATAGAAATGTACTGTAACTCTCTCCTTCCTCTTTTCCCATTTGGACTTCTCCCCCAAGAAATAAATGACTGCTTTGAGATGCAACATCAAAACACAAAGAGGAATCAGAAACGATACGCTGCTTCTCTCAAAGCTGCCAATAAAGTGAATAAGTGAGAGATCAAAGATCATTCGAAAGATCAAAGATTGAATTTAGATCGAAGAGTAGTGAGAACCTCATGAAGTCGAAAGAAGTCGTGCCTCTCATGCAGAAAAACATTGAAACTGAAGAAACTACCGAAAAGACGAAACAGGGGTCGGAAATACAATATTGAGTAGATCACATCTAGAATACAATTGGGAGGCGAAAAAGTTACATAATTCAATTAAATTCAACACAAAGATCGCTGAAACAGGTTGAAATTCGGAAATATTAGTAAGGAAATGAAGTGAATGGCACATGACTCTTACAGGACGAAAAGCCTCATGAAGAAATCGTCAGAAACCGAAGGAAATACTCTTGGTCAGAAGGAAACAAATGATGAGCCTCTGAATGAAAGTTATTCCGCCAAGGAATGACAGAAAAGAGAAAGAGAAAATAAATCGAGGCACTCATACAATTCAGTCAGAAATAAAGAATTGATTCCTGATTTGATCTACTCGTCCACTAACAAATACAACATAGAGAATGAAAAACTATCCATTGGCATGTATTTTCTCTTGGAAATAATCGCATTGCGTGTCTAAAACAATTAATATTTACATTGGGTTACTGTAGTGGGTGTGTTAGTCAATCGATGATACTCTGGTCCTCCGGTAGATCAGTGTCTCTCTCTTCCCTCCCCCTTCCCTTCCCCTCACTCTATCAGACAGTGATGGGGAGATGTTTGACCTACCCTTCCTTCCCTTCCTACTTCTCATCATTTCAGTCCCTTTTCTCAACACTTTCGCCATTTATCCTTTAGTTTTCCTCATTTTTCGTTTTTTTCAGTTTCTTATACAGTTATTCCCATTTGGTTGCTATGTCTTTCCACATGTCTCCTCTATTCTATTTTCACTTCAATATCACCCTCCTCTCCTCTCCAATCAAATATTTTCCTTGCCCCGTCTCCCCCCTCCTCCCGCCGATGTCATTTGCCCTCTGGCAGTTATTGATTAGATGCAATGAGAAGACTGTAAACCTTCGCTCTATTGCTAGCGCCGCCATCACTTTCCTCTCTCCCACTTAGTTATTCTTTCTTCAATTCACGTGTGATCACACTTGAATTCGCTTGTACGCGATTTCTCATTCTTGGGATAACATTTCTTCCATTATCTTATCAATCGCGCAGTCCCCTTACATCGTGGCTGTATGTATTTGGCGCGAAGAATATCGATTGTTTCGTCCCTCTGGCTTTAGACTTTACACCTCTCTATACTAAAACACCCCTTGTCCTATCTATGTCGTATTGCCCATTACTCATAATTCCCCCTTTTTCAGACTATGGACAACGGCACGGTTGATTATCGATCGGTTGACGATTCTCCACAGAATGAAATGGAATGGAGAAGTGCCAACCACAATCCCGTGTACAACTACAACCAAGTGGACCATCAACCAGCCAATTATCCCATTTCGAACCATCAGAAGCCCTTCTCCCAATGGACGGAGCTCACGAACTGCAATGCGTACACGGATTCTCATCTCATTGAGTACGGTAGCGACGGAATCGACAGCACTGGCAGCAATTGCAGCAGCTGCAGCAGCCCCAGAAGCTGCAGCTGCAGCAATGATTACGAGTACTGTGGAAGGGAAACGACTCCTGATGATTTGGATGTGAGTGAGGGGCGGGCGGGGGGAATGATATTAGATGCAGCACTAGTCAAGAGTCGAAACAAATGGACACTACTGCAGTTTTCTGATCAGCCAACCTTTACTTACTCATTCTTTGCAGTCATGTAACCTGCTATTTGTTTTGCTGGTCCCAAACACGCCAAAATGTACCTGTAGAATTGTCACGTTATGCTACTGGTTACTTTGCTACCCTTCAAAGTTCAAAGATCAATCTTGCAGCTAATCGATGTGAATGACTTGTACAGAGGAGAGGAGAACAGCCAGCCACCAAAGCTCGTAAGGACTTTTTTCTCTATTTTTCGCATCTCCAAGTCACTTAGTTTTGATTTCAGTTTGTATACCTTTCGTATTGTGGATAATCTCTGATTATCGATTCATTTCAGTCTCCTAATCCTCGATCTTCCAAGTCTCTTTCCAATGCATCGAAATCACTCCCTCATCTCTCACGTGCACCGAAATCGTCCTCATCTTCCTCTGATCCCCTGAGACCTTTCTATTGGTCGTATAGTTCACTGGCCGCTCTCGCACTCTCTCGAAGTCCCACTGGACGACTGACTGTCGCCCAAATCTACGATTTCATCTGGTACCAGCCTGCTCAGGGAAATACGTCTACAAGCCCACAACTCTAAGGGGACTGGGAACGACTTTCAAAGTAAAGGGGTCCTTAGAGTTGTGGACTTGTAGTCTTATTTCCCTCTGAGTTCTTACTGTAGTTGTCAACACGAGATTACTGTAGTAGTCTTGCAATTGTCGATTGTATCAATGAAATACTTTGCAGCGAGCACTTTCCGTACTACCAAACGGCTCGAGATACATGGAAGAATTCTATTCGACACAATCTTTCATTCCCAACATTCAACCCTAAATTCATGAGGATTATGGAGGAACCTTATGATAAAAAGAAGAGCGAGTGGATGATTAATCCAGTGATGAGAAAAAAAGTGAGTTGAAGACCTCCAGAAAGGGGTCGGGCGAGAAAATGTGTGAAAGTCAGAGAGTCGGTATCATTTTTGCGCACACTCTCGTTTCTTTACTTTCTCAGTACACAGTATTATGAAACGGGGGGTCGCTGAACAAATAAGAGCCTGACTGCGGAAAACTGCGGGAAATTTCAAACCAAACAGTGCGCACTCTTAGAACGATTTTTGGCATACTGTAGCTCGCTTGCTGCTTGTTCCCAGAGGAAATCGCAGACCGGCGTTTCCCTAGGAATGGGGTGAGCAAATGTGAACAGTGCCTTATCTACACTATATAGTGTACAGGTAAGTTTCTTCAGTGCTCTTGCTCATTTTGGGAGAGCTCTTTGCCCTTGTTTCGGATAGCGCAAAAGGCTACAATCCCTTACTTGTTCAGTGCATAATACTGTGAGTAAATTTGATAGGGCTGTGAAATTATTTGAATTGGATGTGAATTGCAGCTGGAGAAAGCTATTCAATCGTCGATGCATAAAGAAGCAAAAGAGACACGTAGACCGATCGAGGAGATTGTCGAGAAATATGAGGTAACTTGCATCATTATCGATTTACTTTTTTGTATAATTTTGACTAATATGTGCATTTTAGAAAATTTCGATGGCGGTAGGAAGCAAGAAAGGAGAGTGCGAAACTCGGGTAAAATTCATTCAATTTTTCAGCATTAGAGATGAGAGAGTGTGTGAAGTGAGGAGAGTTTTACTCGATTTCGACCTTTCAGAATGAAATGCGAAGAAGCGAAGGGCTAATGAAAACCGTGCAATGTGGAAGAAATGGAGGAATGAAGAAAAAGGAGACGGGGGAGGTGAGATGACGTCATTATTGAATTTATTATGCAATTATTGATTTGTCGAAGGATGATTCATCTCTTAGTTGCAGCTTCGTCCCTTCTCCTCCAATCTCCACACTAATAGTCCCTCTATTCGCATGAAGGGAGCAATTATAATGGTCCGTTTCTGAATTTATCGCCATGTACAATTCATCTATCTTCCTTTGCTTGAGTTATAATTTGTTCATTCCAGCGTCCGCATAATGGATCGGGTTCCAATGGCACAACTCCACCCTCCAATGGTACCCTCCGCACGCCCCAGGTACTCACCAATCTGATCCTTGTTTGTTGAAAGTTCAGGCGTGGTACTAAACTAATTTCATTTGTCAATGAGAGAGTAAAGGGAAAGTTTGAACACATTTACGTAGCAAATGAGCTCATGTTGGTATAACAGCAGATGAAAGATCTTTTTGAGTCTAGCCCTATGACCATGCGGGTCTGGTCACACTTATTCCCATCTTTATAGTGTCGTATCGATCGAGATGCAGTCCTCGAACCTTCCTCTATCAATCTCCACGAGGACAACACTCAATCGTCCAATGCGACCCTCTATTCTTCCCAGGTATATATAATCGTTGCTAATTTTAGCCGCAATTTCTCATTAAATTGGCGTCATCGTTGATGCATTCCTCCTATGATCATTGCCATTTCAGCATTCAATCGATCGATATTCCCCCGTCGATCCATCTGGTCACTCTTTCTACAGGGATCCTTCTCCCACCAATGATGACGTCACTGGCCTTCCCCCAATCAGCCTTCCCAATAAGGTCTCTCCACCCCATTCTGATTTTGGATACGATGACGTGAATCAGACGTTGACCTACCACAATGGTCCTCCCCATCCTTCCTACATGTATTCCCAGTCTTTCTACGACCCCTACAATCAACCATCGACCTCTAATCAAATGGTTTACTCGTACTCTGATTACTCTGATTACGTAGCTCCTTTCGAAAATCTATGAGCAATTACTGTAGATTTCGATGAAGTTTCCAAACGTTTTTTCCCAATTTCTTTACGATTTTTTGATCCATCCTCACTAATCAAATTCATTAATTTTGCGTCCTCCATTTTGACAAGGTTTCGATTATTTTGTGTATATCTCAACAGTGGCCTATGCATTCGGCAGATTTCTAACTATTTTTTGCTCATTTTCTTCCCTAATAACACTTAATCAATCAATTGTCACACAATTCACTCACTTGTCGCCTTAATCAATCTCACCTCCTGCTTAGAATTAGGAAAAAGGCTAGTAGAATTTGACAAAAAATATTTTTGTATTTGCTATTGATTTGCTTTTGGTTGTATTTACTTTGTTTGTATCAATTTCCTCGACGCATGATGAAGTTTGCACGAAAATGGAATGTTCTTTTGCCTTGATTATATTCTGCAAATTAAAAATTACCAAAATCGCCCCAATTATTGTGAAAGTTTTACTTTTACTCGGGTGAATATTAATCATCGGTACTGGTCGGCCACAGAAAAGTTGGAAGTACCAATTATACAGTTCAGTTCTCTTGTAGACATGATAATCGATTGGAGAAGAAAGTAGTCGATTGACATACCGGATTTCAATTAGATTTCCCTCAGGGCATTTCATGAGCCTTTTCTCAGGGAATAAAATAAAATAATGAAAAAAAACGATGATATCGGCGTGACAAGCAGTGAATGATGACCATTCCATATTGATTCGGTAGATCAAACGCCCTTCCCCCTTCCTTCCTTACTCAATCAGAGACAGACTCTGACCTCCCTTCCCTTCTCTCTTTTCTCATCCTTTCGCGCCCTTTCTCAACTATTGATTACTTGCCTTACCACTGTGGTCCTTCTCCTTTATTCCTTTATTATCTCTGATTTCCCCTTGAGAGAGAGAGTTAGACAGTATAAGAGTGCATCACATTCCTCCACTTATAGGAAATCAAAATGTCTGTCTGTTTGTCTGTGTGTTGGTTTTTTTTTCCGTCGCGTGACGGACATTTTTTCCGCATTTTCCTTATAAATCGCTTCAAAATCGCGCTATCTTCCCAGATCCTTTTGCATATGATAGCCCATCACGAAACACATCGAACTTTATATTTGAAAAATCGATAATTTCATGGCCAAGTCGGTAGGGAGCTCGAATTCAAATCCGAGGGTCTCAGGTTCGATCCCCGCCGGTGCATAGTCTTTTGCCGCATTTTTTGCAAGTGTAACAAGTGGTCCATACCCATTTTTGAGTAACGAGAAACATATTTGAGCATCTAATGCCGAGTTTCAAAGTGAATTATCGATTGATTTCACGCGATTTCATGAAATTTTCGTAAATTTAGTTGCAAATCATTCCAGAGGCCGGCAAACTCTACAGGAAGGGGTTTGGAATGAGAGTAAGAGTGAAATCGAGAGAGTCTCTCTCATTTCTGCTCCCTCTCTCTCTCTCTCTCGCCCCTGACCCCTTTCTGGAGGGTCCGAATCATGCATCCGGAAGCTTCCTAATAAATCGCTTCAAAATCGCTATATCTTCTCAGATCTTTTTGCGAATGATAACAGACCAAAATATCTTTCAAATTTTACAAAATTTATTTGACCAAATCCATAGCCAAGTGGGTTACGCGCTTGACTTTCAATCCGACACCCCCAGGTTCGAACCCCGCCGCGGGCAAAACGTTTTCCGCATTATTCGCAAGTGTCAGATGCCCTTCTAGCACGTTCTTGAGTAACGTGAAACACATTTACACCTGTTTTGCCGAGTTTTAACATGAAAATCGAAAATTTCGAAAAGTTGCTAATTGATTCGCAGAACGTGGGGGATCATAGGAAAAGTGATTTGCGGTGTCGGAAATGTGTCTGAACGTGTTCTAACACGTTTTAAAATGAAAAAAAAACCGAAATTTTCTAAAAGATTCCAATTGATTCGCGGAGCGTGGGGGATCACAGGTAAAGTGTTTTGCGATGTCGGAAACGTGTTCGAACACGCCAGGGAAATCAACACTATCCTGCGTTTCCGTTGAGAAAGGCTCGTGAGGCTGAGAGCGATCGAAAAAAGTTGCCACGGAGCCACGAAGTGGCGTAGTGGCAACTTTTTTCGATCGCTCTCAGCCTCACGAGCCTTTTGCAACGGAATAAGCCAGTACTCTTTCTAGAGATTAACATTCCCCCAGATACTAAACTCCCCCTGGACCGTACTTGGAGCCGGCTACCGAGTCCTCCTCCCTGGACTGTGCTCCTGGACCGAACATGGAGCAAGTTACCGATTTCCCCCTGGACCGAACCTGGAGCCAGCTACCGATCTCCCCTGGACCCAACCTGCTCCCAGAACTGTGCATAGAGTGTAGTGTACGCATAGAGCGTAGTGTACGCATAGAGCGTAGTGTACGCATAGAGCGTAGTGTACGCATAGAGCGTAGTGTACGCATAGAGCGTAGTGTATTTAACCTCAACACATCCCGGCTAGTTTTTATACAGACATGCTCTCTCACCTCTAACCCCTCTCTGGAGGTTCAACTTTTCTAGATTTCCCTGTTGATCAATCTCGTGCACTCATTGGCTCTCACATGCCCATCCCCCCGCGCTTCCACTTTGAGATACTTTACTCTTGTTCTCTCGTGTCTGTTTCACATCATCGAGTTGGCACCATGCCAAGAACATCGTTCGCTCTCTGACTCTCTCCTTTCGCGCACTCTCTCGCTGATTCGCCCTTTCTCTAACTTGATCACGTCGATACCATTTCGGAGGCTATGTGTTTAACTTGTAATTTAAAATTTTTTTTCAGACTATGGACAACGACCCTGTTGATTATCGATCGATTGACGATTCTCCACAGAATGAAATGGATTGGAGAAGTGCCAACCCCAATCCCATGTACAACTACAACCAAGTGGACCATCAACCAACCAATTATCCCATTTCGAACCATCAGAAGCCCTTCTCCCAATGGACGGAGCTCACGAACTGCAATGCGTACACGGATTCTCATCTCATTGAGTACGGTAGCGACGGAGTCGACAGCACTGGCAGCAATTGCAGCAGCTGCAGCAGTCCCAGAAGCTGCAGCTGCAGCAATGATTACGAGTACTATGGAAGGGAAACGACTCCTGATGATTTGATGGTGAGCGGGGGGGAGTGATAGTAGAGGTAGAATTAGAAAAGAGCCGAAACAAATGAACCTGTATTTATAACTCACGTTAAGCTATTGGTTATTTTTTTGCCATTCAAAAGTGCAAAGATCAATTTTGCAGCTAATCAATGTGAATGACTTGTTCAGAGGAGAGGAGAACAGCCAGCCATCAAAGCTGGTAAGGACTTATTTCTCTTTTCCGGCTCTAAGACCTTTCGTATTTTAGATAATCGCTGTATACCACGCCTCTCACGAGAGGCTCGGGACAGAGTGACTGTCACAGCTGCCATTTTCGATGTTGATTTTTTCACGTTTTTGGATGCCACTAGGTCCAACTAAGATCCCAGTGAGCTACAGTAGCAGTAGCTGTAGCAAATCGAGAAATGATTTATGTTGCATAATATCTCACTGGGATCTTAGTTGGACCTAGTGGCATCCAAAACCGTGATAAAGTAAACTTCGAAAATGGCAGCTGTGCCCAGTCCAGTCCGAACCTCTCGTGAGAAGCGTGATATTGTTTGATTGCAGTCTCTCGCTAGTCCTCTTCCATCCAAATCTCTGTCCACTGAACCGAAATCGTGTGATTCCTCATTGGATTCAGTGAGACCTCTCTACTGGTCATATCCTGCTATGACTGCTCTCGCTCTCATTCGAAGTCCCACTGGTCGATTGACTGTTGAACAAATCTACAATTTCATCAGGTACGGGTCTGGCTACCAGGGTTCGACGGAACTTTATTCGGCTAACCGGTTTGAATTTTCGGCACTTTTCGGTAAAAAATCGGACCGAGAAATACCGTTCACCGGATTTCTCACCGATTGTCCTTAACCGCCCAACCCTGCTGGCTACTGTAATGATGATTACTGTATTACTCTTTCAATTATCGATTTTTCGATGAAATTCCTTGCAGTGACCACTTTCCGTACTACAAAACGGCTCGAGGATTTTGGAAGAGTTCTGTTCGACACAATCTTTCACGCCCATCACCGACCCCTGGGTTCACGAGGGTTTTGGAAGAGAATAAAAGGAAGAGCGAGTGGATGATTATTCCTGAGAAGCACAGCATTCGAAACAGAGTCGGCGAGAACGAGTTAGAGAAAGAGAGAGATGGCGAGAGAGCGCGCCAAACGAGAGGGTCAGACAACGAGAGACGTTCTTGGCATGGTGCCAACGGATGCTGTGAGGAAGAAAGGGTCGAATCGGAGTCAGATTTACATCATGAGATATGGGGGTGAAAGTGAAATATCTCATGCTAACGACTAATCAATTGACCCTAGTTGATACTACAGATGAAAATTCTGATAGACAATCACAGAGCGGAATCAAATGAACACGAGGACAGATATTGTAGTGATTGAAGAATTGATTAGTACGGGAGATAATAAAGAAAAAGGACCACAAGAAACAGCGCGAAGCCAAGTAATCAATGACCAAATCGATGTGAACGGGCGTGAAATGATGAGAAGGGGGGATGGGAAGGGAAGAGAGGGTAGGCCAGACATCTCTTCCTGTCTGTCTCTGATGGAGAGAGGAGAAGGGAAGGGGGGGGAAGTTTGATCTACCGGATCAAGAGGAAAGGCACTCGTTGACTGCTTTTCACATAGACTTGACATAGTTTTGTTTTAGTGACAGCCAGCATCTCAAAAGTATTTATCGAAAGACAGGGAGGGATACCTAATAGTATTGAAAATATCTCTGGTATTTCTCTCCCAGTGGTATCCCTCTTTCCCTACCTAACTCAATGGGATACCTTTGATGGTTCTCCAGTGAGGTAAAAAGTACACGAGAATTTTGAGGGCCCGACTGTCAACATGAAATGTTTTGACAACCCTAGTGGACCTCACCAGAAAGTTTTACAATTAGCTTCTTCACAGTACACGATCAGTAGAATTGAAACCGTTTTTTCTTGGTCGATTTGTGTTTGTCTGTATCATTCCCAGTTCGTGCAAAATTCATCAAGCGTCGAGTAAATACAAAAAAAAGTTAATACAACACAAAGTGAACCAATAGCAAATACATAAATATGTGTATGCTAATCCTACTAGCTTTTCCTCCTAATTCCAAAAAGAAAGCGAGATTGATTAAGGCAACAGATATGAGTAAAATGTGTGACAATTGACTGATTAGATGTTATTAGGAATAAAATAAAACCAGGAAAAATAGTAAGAAATCTGCCGAATGCAAAACCCACTGTTGAGATACACAAAATAAACGAAGCGTAGTCAAAATGGAGAAGAAAGGAGGACATGCAGTGGTCAATTGAGTTTGAAAGTGGGATCAGATCAAGAATTAAAGAGAAAGGGGAAAAACTTCATCGAAATCTACAGTAATTGCTCATAGATTTTCGAAAGGAGCTACGTAATCAGAGTAATCAGAGTACGAGTAAACCATTTGATTAGATGTCGATTATTAGAGTGGAAATTGGAGGAGAAGGGACGAGTCTGGAATTAGGAGATGAATCATCCTACGAAAAATCAATAATTGCATAATAAATTCGATAATGACGTCAAATCACCCCCTTTCTTTTTCCCCTTTCTCTTTAATTCTTGATCTGATCCCACTTTCAAACTCAATTGACCACTGCATGTCCTCCTTTCTTCTCCATTTTGACTACGCTTCGTTTATTTTGTGTATCTCAACAGTGGGTTTTGCATTCGGCAGATTTCTTACTATTTTTCCTGGTTTTATTTTATTCCTAATAACATCTAATCAGTCAATTGTCACACATTTTACTCATATCTGTTGCCTTAATCAATCTCGCTTTCTTTTTGGAATTAGGAGGAAAAGCTAGTAGGATTAGCATACACATATTTATGTATTTGCTATTGGTTCACTTTGTGTTGTATTAACTTTTTTTTGTATTTACTCGACGCTTGATGAATTTTGCACGAACTGGGAATGATACAGACAAACACAAATCGACCAAGAAAAAACGGTTTCAATTCTACTGATCGTGTACTGTGAAGAAGCTAATTGTAAAACTTTCTGGTGAGGTCCACTAGGGTTGTCAAAACATTTCATGTTGACAGTCGGGCCCTCAAAATTCTCGTGTACTTTTTACCTCACTGGAGAACCATCAAAGGTATCCCATTGAGTTAGGTAGGGAAAGAGGGATACCACTGGGAGAGAAATACCAGAGATATTTTCAATACTATTAGGTATCCCTCCCTGTCTTTCGATAAATACTTTTGAGATGCTGGCTGTCACTAAAACAAAACTATGTCAAGTCTATGTGAAAAGCAGTCAACGAGTGCCTTTCCTCTTGATCCGGTAGATCAAACTTCCCCCCCCTTCCCTTCTCCTCTCTCCATCAGAGACAGACAGGAAGAGATGTCTGGCCTACCCTCTCTTCCCTTCCCATCCCCCCTTCTCATCATTTCACGCCCGTTCACATCGATTTGGTCATTGATTACTTGGCTTCGCGCTGTTTCTTGTGGTCCTTTTTCTTTATTATCTCCCGTACTAATCAATTCTTCAATCACTACAATATCTGTCCTCGTGTTCATTTGATTCCGCTCTGTGATTGTCTATCAGAATTTTCATCTGTAGTATCAACTAGGGTCAATTGATTAGTCGTTAGCATGAGATATTTCACTTTCACCCCCATATCTCATGATGTAAATCTGACTCCGATTCGACCCTTTCTTCCTCACAGCATCCGTTGGCACCATGCCAAGAACGTCTCTCGTTGTCTGACCCTCTCGTTTGGCGCGCTCTCTCGCCATCTCTCTCTTTCTCTAACTCGTTCTCGCCGACTCTGTTTCGAATGCTGTGCTTCCTTTCTCCATTTCCGCTCAGAGATACTATACTCTTCTTTTCCATGCGTGTCTCTCACTCATAATTCTTTCTATCTCAGACTATGGACAACGACCCTGTCGATCGATCGATTGACGATTCTCCACAGAATGAAATGGATTGGAGAAGTGCCAACCCCAATCCCATGTACAACTACAACCAAGTGGACCATCAACCAACCAATTATCCCATTTCGAACCATCAGAAGCCCTTCTCCCAATGGACGGAGCTCACGAACTGCAATGCGTACTCTACGGTGTCTCACTACGCTTCCTACAGTAATCCTACCACGATCTACAGCAGGAATGAGTTCAGCGATCGATTGGACAACGGACAATACTTAGAGGTGAGTGCAGAGGAATTAATTGTTATCTCAAAGGTGTTTGAAATAAATTCTACGTTATCACTTCTTCCTTACTTCGTAGTTAGTTGGTTTACAAATTCTCGGAGTTAACTAATCAATATTTCAGAAAATCGATGTGACTTCGCAGTTGATAGGAGACGAGGAGAGTGATCACCCCGAGGAGGTAACCCTTCTACCCATCACATTCATTTATCTTGCGTGCTTTCAATTTTGTAACTATATTGAGTTCTTCTCAAATGAGCCAATGTCAACAGTTTGTTTTTCTCTTTTGCAGGCCCTCTCCCATGGTCAGGAATCCCCGAAATCTGAGTTGAAAGAGGAAAGATCCGAGAGTTGGTCGTATGCTGCACTGATTTGTTTGGCTCTCAAGCACAGTCCGACGGGAAGAATGACCGTACCCGATATCTACAAGTACATACTGTAAGTCGTCTGGTACTGTAGTACAGTAATTATGGTAATTATCGATTTAGTATAACAAGTCAGTATGAGACTAGTGTGGTAGACACCTGTGATTACGGTAATTATCGATTTAGTATAGGGAAGTCGGGATGTGAATAGTGACCAGCTGAGATTATTGTAGTTATTGATTTAGTTGAGTACAATTTCGAATTGCAGAGAGCACTTTCCGTACTACCGAACTGCACCAAATATGTGGAAGAACTGTATTCGACATAAATTATCGGTGAGCCCTAAATTCAAGAAGATCGACTATGGAGAGAAGCGTTGTGAGTGGACAATCGATCCGGAGAGCAATCCAGTCTTGGTGAGTTACTATGCAGATGAGAAATTTGGTTGGTATCAAGCCAGGGGGCAACTTGGGGAATGAGTCTGCCAAATCAGAGAGAAAATTCCCAAATTCCCCAAGTTCCCCCTCAAACTTGATACCAACTTGTAATTGAACATGCAAACTTGGAAATGCACGTTGTTGAATGAAGAAATGTAATTGGAATATTTATATCTCTATTGTTTGATTGTACCAGCGCATGTGATGTTAATCGATTGTGTTCAGGTCGAAAAGATGATTAACAAAGCAATGGAGAAGGAAGTGATTGAGAATGGTCGAACACTCCAACAGATCCACAAGAAATATGAGGTATGTCTGACCCTGTTAAACATAAATGTAGTTATACATAGGGGGCGCAAGCTCCGCCCCCTACCTTTCTCGACGAGAGGGAACAATTGTCCCAATCGAATGACAAGCTTCATTTTCAACCAAATCCCGCGTTCAAAAGCTTATTCGAGAGCTCTCGATCTACTCTACGAATGAGGCGTTGCGCACCTTGTTCTGACAACATTTAGTAGATCAAAAATTGACTGAAAGCCTCATGAGTAGGTGTTTAGAACACTTCCAATTCACCGACACAGCTGCGCAAGTCTCAGTATAGGTGCAATAGCATGCTGAATCTATACAAACAAAAAAATTAAATATTTATTAATTCGCAGAATTGTCATTTGATTTTAAAGATAATTGCAAAAACAGCAAAAAATTTTGCAAACCGCTGGATTTGAACTAGCGACCTTCTGTTTATAAAGACAGTGCTCAACCGCCTGAGCCATGGGGGGAACACGGGTAAGGAGTGCTCTTTCACTCCCAAAATCAGTCAGGATTAAGAGATGTAGATTAGCTCCGCCCACTTCTCTCTTTCACCACTTTCTGTCAAATGACGCGCATGGTTTTTGAGGCGTAGCGCGGCTCAGAGACAAGATATCGACAAACGGCAAAAAGTATGATGTTATTGAGACCTTAGCGGTTCATTTGACCACATTTTCTTTCAATTAGCATGAAATTAGAAGATCACGTCGCGGCCCCTAGTTATACATTTATGCTAATTATGACTAATTTTAGGATATTGGGAGAAAGCTTGCGAACACGAAGATCGATCGTCCGTCGGAGTACGGAAGTGATGGAGTAGACAGTACTGGCAGTAGTTGCAGCAGCTGCAGCAGCCCCAGAAGCTGCAGCTGCAGCAATGATTATGATGGATGTTACGACTATAGAAGGGAAACGACTCCTGATGATTTGGATGTGAGTGGGGCCCTACTGGGGCTGTTGGTTCGGTGGTTGAATACCGGCAATTCGAGTGAGAAATGGGTAGTACGGCTTATAAGAGATCGATAGTCTGAGAAAAGATACCGCCAGTGGGCATACACAACACCGAACCGACAACCCCAGTCGGGGGGAGACGGAAATGGTAAAATAGATGGAATTAGAACAGAACTGAGACATGTGCTCGTAGAATTTTCGCCGCAATCTATCCCATAGTATCCCATTCCTTGGTACCTTGCAAAGTTCAAAGATCAATCTTGCAGCTAATTGAGGTGGATGACACATGCAGAGGAGAGGGCCACCAGCCACCAAAGCAGGTAAACACTCTCTTTTTTTTATTTTCGACACTCCCCGACTGTGTATGCTCTTTTTGATTTGGCACGTATTCGCGATAAACTTTTTATTATCTAAATATCTTTTTATTTTCAGTCCCTTCCCAACTCTCGTCCTTCGAAGTCTATATCCAATGGGTCGAAATGCCTCCCTCATCTCTCCACTGAACCAAAATCTGCTTCCTCGGATCCTCTGAGACCTTCCCATTGGTCGTATTCCACTCTGATTGCTCTCTCTCTAATACACAGTCCGAACGGAAGATTGACAGTCGTCCAAATCTACGATTTCATCTGGTATTTATGTTTGTCTATTTTGTAATATACTAATCAATTAGAAGTTCAAATTGTGTGTCTAGTAAGTTCCGGCAAACAAGAGATCGATGTCGCGTGGAGCGGCTAGTGTCATATAAAAAACCAATCTGATTTTAAAAGCCAGAGTAAAATCTAGAGTGCGAAATGTGAGACCACACTCTCCTCATTTCGCACACTCTCTTCTTCGGTTTGAGAGAGCGTGCGAAATGAAGAAATCGTGTTTTCGTTTTTCTTTTTTTTAAAAATATTCTGCATCAATTGTGTACTCTCAAAACCGAGAATACTGTAGTAGTCTCCCAATTATCTATTTCATCGATTAAATTCCTTGCAGCAAGCATTTTCCGTACTACAAAACGGCTCGGGGAACGTGGAAGAATTGTATTCGACACAATCTTTCATTTCCAACATCAAACTCTAAATTCACGAGGATTCCGGATAAATCTGGCATTAAAAAACTAAGACCGAGAAGCGAGTGGATGATAATTCCAAAGATGAGACAAAAGGTGAGTTAAAGACTTCCAGAAAGGGATCGGTTGCGAGAGTGTGTGTGGAAGTGAGAGAGCCCCTCGCAAACTATCTCGCCCCCCTAGAGATAATCTGAATCATCTGTGAATTACAGTTGGACAAAGCTATTCGAAATTCGATGGAGAACGAGGCAAAGAAGAGTGATCGACCGATCGAGGAAATTATCGAGAAATACGAGGTAACCCGCAGCATTATCGATTTATGTTTTGTTTAATTTTGTGCGCATTTAAGGGAATTAATGAAAAAAATCAATAAAGGAGAGTGCGAAACTCCGATAATTTTTTTTTGCGTTGCAAACGAGAGAGTGTCTAAATGCAGAGAGGTTCACTGAATCTCGAATTTCAGAGAGAAATGGGAAGAAACGAGCGACTGGCGAAATCCCTCAAATTTGGAAGAAATGAAGGAATGAAGAAAAATAAGAATGAGGAGGTATGTTAGATGAGTGTGGAATGAATGGAAAACCTAGTTGATGTAAGTGCCAGCTACATTATTGGTTGTTCTGAAGTGCATTCTAACACTACCGTTAGATAACAAAAAAACGCTCGCGATGTGAAAAATTATGAAAAATTATGAAAAAAAATCATAAAACGGCGAAGCTCGACGATTCGTGTCTCTATGGTCACAATTTTATGGTATTTTATACCTTTCAGCGTGCTCTTCGATTTTGTCTTTTTAAAATAATAACTTTAATTGCAAAATAATGAAGGAATACGCTAATTTTGTTTTGAGCGCCTCCCCGCTCTCGCTGGCGCGAATGGCGGTGTCCGGCGAATCTCGACGGTGTACTGTATGTCAAATTGCAATTTTCCGGTCGCCATGTTCCCGGCTGGTTTATTTTCGAAATTTGTTTTATTAACTTTAATCATGTTTATTTATCGATTTTCATCTTATTTCATGTTCCAATCGTGAGCCAGGTCGGATTGGCTCTCCGTAAGAGCTGGTTCACGATTGCATCGATTGTTTTCCCGTTCCAAACCGAGCCTCAAAGTATTATCGCTGCAAACCGTCATGTTTCACCCCATTTTTGTCACTCTTTCCCTGCCCATTGCTGGTTTTCCTTGTTTTATATCGTACCCCAGCTACGCGTCCACCTCCCCCTCTGTTCTGATTGTTAGTTCTTCTTTTCGTCATACTTTTAATCCACACAATTCAACATAATTGCAGTTTCGACCGGCGAAGAGGGAGCGCCCAGCTCCACATTATGTAATGGGACTACCGCCTATCAGATGACTATCAGGGACTATCAGATGAGTCCTTTTAAAAGGACCGTTGAAAAAAGTCATATATTTTAAGTGTAATTTTTCGAACGATTCTGTTTCAAGTCTGCAAAGCTTGCATGAACTTTTGCTCAGATCCGATCAGTTTGATGAAAAGATAATGTCATGCAAGAGAATGTGTGAAATGAGTTTATCGATAGGACGAAAATATACGAAGTACTGATTGCGGTGTTGGCTTGTGAGGATTATTTCAGGTTTTCCGGTCTCGTTTCGCTTTCGGGTGTTCCGTCTGCTCTTTCTTCCTGCTTCACTCCTTGTTGTGGTTTGCTTATTGTCGTTTCTTTAAATTCGCACAAAACGGGGTTAAAGATTTGTCAATGCGTCATAGTGTGGCTTATTTCGGGGTGTTACGGGTGCGAAAACAGTGTTAGAACCAATCAGTGTAGCGTCATTTCGGGAACAGCTCAAAAAGGAGAATAATTTTTCGTTTAGCACCGAACACCGCCGGTGTTCCTGGCGAGAGCAGTGTTCAGAACGAAATAGGCCACACTAATGCGTAATACGGTATTCCTCGTTTTAAGATTACGATAACTGACTGCTCAATAATTTGACTGTTAAATACCGTAACATTGGTACTGCATACCGTAATTTGACTGCTAAATACAGTAATATTGATGCTCAATACCGTAATCTGACTGCTAGATGTCGTAGATTGATAGGCGAGGAATAATTACAATGAAGTGAATCTATGGGATAATTTACTGGAACATTTCAGTTGTACTCGCAGGGATTCTTCCAAGATATTACCTATTCTGCAGATATCATGATCCTCAAGGAGTAAGACATTTATTTACATCATATATTTATTTATATCATTTTTATTATTGCATTCACCCCTCCCCTTCCCACCAAACGTGGTTGCAATGTGTCATCAAGCGGCATTCCGTTACCGGACGATGAGACCAGTGCTTTGAATTTCTGGTCTCCATCTGGTTACGGTATTCTGCAGATACTGCTCCACTTTGACCCCCTCCCTGGCCATCGTTCTTCTCTTAGCACATAGTAACACTGAAATATATTGCAATATGACTGAAATTCCAGTCATATTGTAGTAAACCAAAGAAAGCAACAAGTATTTTATATTTTCAGATATCAATCGCTACGAGGCGGCGGAATACTATAGATAGAGACGTGCCTTACGGTCGCGTAACGTGTTGCTCGTCTCCCCAATTTAATTTTAATTCTGGAACTGTGCCAAAAAAACTGTATTACCGTAGTCTCGCCCCATTTTATAACTGTAATAATAACACTTACTCCCCGATCGTGTGCAATCAGTAACAACAGCCAAGAATATATATTATATTTCGGGGTTACTGTAATTAGTGCTCGTGATGTTTCGGATATTACTTTCAAATTAGCATTACCGAATGTATAAAATAATTAACACTCGTGAATTTTGTGTTTCAAAGAGTACAGATTTTTTTTTTGCTATTTGTGCATCCACAAACAGCGAACAGAATACTACAACAAGCACATAATATTCTTCGTATTCCGCGCCTCGTAGCGATTGATATCTGAAATTATAAAATACTTGTTGCTTTCTTTGGTTTACAATATGACTGGAATTTCAGTCATATTGCAATATATTTCAATGTTACTATGTGCTAAGAGAAGAACGATGGCCAGGGAGGGGGTCAAAGTGGAGCAGTATCTGCAGAATACCGTAACCAGATGGAGACCAGAAATTCAAAGCACTGGTCTCATCGTCCGGTAACGGAATGCCGCTTGATGACACATTGCAACCACGTTTGGTGGGAAGGGGAGGGGTGAATGCAATAATAAAAATGATATAAATAAATATATGATGTAAATAAATGTCTTACTCCTTGAGGATCATGATATCTGCAGAATAGGTAATATCTTGGAAGAATCCCTGCGAGTACAACTGAAATGTTCCAGTAAATTATCCCATAGATTCACTTCATTGTAATTATTCCTCGCCTATCAATCCACGACATCTAGCAGTCAGATTACGGTATTGAGCATCAATATTACTGTATTTAGCAGTCAAATTACGGTATGCAGTACCAATGTTACGGTATTTAACAGTCAAATTATTGAGCAGTCAGTTATCGTAATCTTAAAACGAGGAATACCGTATTACGCATTAGTGTGGCCTATTTCGTTCTGAACACTGCTCTCGCCAGGAACACCGGCGGTGTTCGGTGCTAAACGAAAAATTATTCTCCTTTTTGAGCTGTTCCCGAAATGACGCTACACTGGTTGGTTCTAACACTGTTTTCGCACCCGTAACACCCCGAAATAAGCCACACTATGACGCATTGACAAATCTTTAACCCCGTTTTGTGCGAATTTAAAGAAACGACAATAAGCAAACCACAACAAGGAGTGAAGCAGGAAGAAAGAGCAGACGGAACACCCGAAAGCGAAACGAGACCGGAAAACCTGAAATAATCCTCACAAGCCAACACCGCAATCAGTACTTCGTATATTTTCGTCCTATCGATAAACTCATTTCACACATTCTCTTGCATGACATTATCTTTTCATCAAACTGATCGGATCTGAGCAAAAGTTCATGCAAGCTTTGCAGACTTGAAACAGAATCGTTCGAAAAATTACACTTAAAATATATGACTTTTTTCAACGGTCCTTTTAAAAGGACTCATCTGATAGTCCCTGATAGTCATCTGATAGGCGGTAGTCCCATTACATAATGTGGAGCTGGGCGCTCCCTCTTCGCCGGTCGAAACTGCAATTATGTTGAATTGTGTGGATTAAAAGTATGACGAAAAGAAGAACTAACAATCAGAACAGAGGGGGAGGTGGACGCGTAGCTGGGGTACGATATAAAACAAGGAAAACCAGCAATGGGCAGGGAAAGAGTGACAAAAATGGGGTGAAACATGACGGTTTGCAGCGATAATACTTTGAGGCTCGGTTTGGAACGGGAAAACAATCGATGCAATCGTGAACCAGCTCTTACGGAGAGCCAATCCGACCTGGCTCACGATTGGAACATGAAATAAGATGAAAATCGATAAATAAACATGATTAAAGTTAATAAAACAAATTTCGAAAATAAACCAGCCGGGAACATGGCGACCGGAAAATTGCAATTTGACATACAGTACACCGTCGAGATTCGCCGGACACCGCCATTCGCGCCAGCGAGAGCGGGGAGGCGCTCAAAACAAAATTAGCGTATTCCTTCATTATTTTGCAATTAAAGTTATTATTTTAAAAATACAAAATCGAAGAGCACGCTGAAAGGTATAAAATACCATAAAATTGTGACCATAGATACACGAATCGTCGAGCTTCGCCGTTTTATGATTTTTTTTCATAATTTTTCATAACTTTTCACATCGCGAGCGTTTTTTTGTTATCTAACGGTATTTGTTGTAGCCCCGCCCCGTTCCTTCTCCTCCCTCCAGTCGCAAAACAACTCGTTCTTCCGTTCAGAAGAAGGAGCGGAAAGTCGAGGTTCATCCGTTATTTTTAATTTTTTTATTCTTATCTCTCTTTCATTCCAGCTTCTGAATTATCGATCGGGTTCAAAGGGCACAACTCGATCTTCCAATAGTAAACGCCGAGCTTCGCAGGTACTAACCATCCTTTTTCCTTTTCATAATTTTTTTCTGATCAGACATCCTCTAGATGCTGGCAATACCCTATGACCATGAGACCCTTGCACACTCAATTCTAACTTTGCAGTGTGCTATCGATCGAGAGGCAATCCTCGAACCTTCGTCTATCAATCTACATGATAATGATACTCATTCATCCACTTCGACCTTTTATTCTTCCCAGGTAAGCAATATTTTCCATTTTCCTATCAATTTGCTCCAGAGATCTTTATCATTTCAGCATTCGATCGATCGCATTTTATCCGTGAGTCCATCTGGTCACCGTTTCTCGAGGGAGGTAGCCCATTCTTCACCCACCAGTGTTCATGATGACGTCACTGAATTTCCCCCAATTAGTCTTCCTAATGACGTCACTCCGCCCCATTCCGTTATTGGCTGCGATGAAGTCAATCCGCCTCATTCCGTGATAGGCTATGATGACGTCACTCCGTATTGTTCTGTAATTTACTACGGTGACGTCAATCAGACGTTGACCTATCTCAATGGTCCTCCCCATCCTTCCTACATGTATTCCCAGTCTTTCTACGACCCCTACAATCAACCATTGACATCTAATCCAATTGTACACTCGTACTCTGATTACGTAGCTTCTTTAAAAAGTCTTTGAGCAACTCTTCCTTCATTTTTACAGTACATATCGATGAATTCCTAATTTCTCTTTCTCTGGTTTTTTCTCTCCTCATTTGTGAATCACAATTTCTTTGCATCTCAGGTGATTTACTAGGTTTCCTTTGTTCCGCTTTCAGTCCCTGCAGTAGTCGTTTTTTTTTCTTCTAATAATCTCAATTCAGTCGATTGTTAAGTCCTGCATAGAATCAGGAGAAGAGATAGTAGAGGAATATGTTGATAATTTTGTATTTGCTATCATTTTGATTGTTTTCGCTTTGTTTGTTTCAATTCCCCCGTGATAAACTTTGAAAAAAAAGAATTATTTTCTTAATCATTGGAAAATGTTCCATACAAAGTGGAAAGCTTCCATTCTTCAGAAGTAAGTAAAACGAGACTCAAGATCCGGAATCCGGAACAAAACGAGAAATGAATAATGAATGCGCGTATGCCATGGCAGAGTGTTATTCATTGGCTCTGATATAAGACTTTACACATTAATTAAATAATAATAATAATTAACAAAGAAGTTAATTTCTGCTGTTGTCGGAGAAATGTAGGTATCTTCCACGCCAGACAAGATAAAGGGAATCTCAATACGTGCAAAATGTAGACAACAATTATCTTTCCTGTTGACCGGGTAGATCAGTCTCCCCTCCCTCCCTCTCTCCTCTCTCTCCTCTCCCCCATTCCCTTCTCACTCTTAGACAGACAGGGAGATCTCTGACCTACCCTCCCTTCCCTTCCCCTCATCTCACCATTTCACACTCTCTCACAACAGTGTTGTTATCGATTTCTTGCCTTCCCTCTGTTGCCACTCCATTCAGTATTCACTAGGGTTCCCCGTTTTGTGCGATTTCACCTGATTGTTCATTCTTAGCGGTGGGATCAACCTGATCAGGTGAATGGTATTTTGGAAATATGTTTTGTGTCACCTGAAACCCCATTATATTCCCTCATTCGCAACTCATTTTGATGATCGGAGCGGTTGATATGGACAGCAAACCGCCAAGGAAGAACACAAAAGTGAGGGTTTCAGGGAAACAATTTCAATTAGGTGACACAAAACCTATTCTCCCCATTTTCACTTCGACCTATAGGTGGACTCGGTGTGGGGAGAAATAAAGGGGAGAGGTTTCAGGTCAAATATTCACCGCCTGAAAAGGGGAACCCTAGTATTCACCTTTGAATTTCGCGAACTTTCTCGCCCTTATGCCTTTCTGTAGATTTTAAATTGTGTGATCCTTATCTGAATTCCGAATTGTCTCCCCCTTCTCCTTTTGCGTAGACTGACTGGTTCTCACTTTCGCCCCTCCAATTGAAAGAAACAGTATCAGTACCGTATTTTCGTCTCTTTTTCTTCTATTTCATAATGTCTTCCATCTCAGACTATGGGCAACGACTCGATTGATTATCGATTGATCGACGATTCTCCCCAAGAGGAAATGAATTTGAGAAGTGTCAAGAATATCGATGAGAACGAGTTGAAGAGAGAAGAAGACGAAAGACACCAATCAAAACAGGTACCCGATCGTTCTTATTACTTTATTTTTTAGACCTTAATTTTGTATTTTCGAGTATTTGTCTCAATGTCAATTGATGTTCCCCCTTGAACTTGCTGAATCTGCTCCTTTTCCAGTCAATCTCCAATGGGAACTCTCTCAAGTCTCAATTCACAGTTCCTCGACCCTTCCTTTGGTCGTATTCTGCTATTGCCGGCTACACTCTCATTCACAATCCATTCACCGCACAATCAATGGATCCCACTCAAATAGAACGATTCGTGTGGTCAGTCATAATGAGATTACTGTAAATGCAACTGTAATTATCGATTTTCGACGAAAAAAAGGACCATTGCAGGGAGAACTTTCCATACATCAAATGGGTTAAGAGAGTGGAGCACTCTCGCATTCTGGCCAGTATCGATCCTAAATTGAATAAGATTGGAGAAGTTATTCCTGCTAATGGAAAGAATGGAGGGATAAGCGAAACAGGGGAAAGAGATGAGGTGAGGATGATTTTATGAATTCGATTGGGAAGGAATGATTTTTTTTTAATAAATTTGTTTTTAAAGTCAAGGGAAGTGATCGATTCACTCTATCCCACTCCTCCAAAAAGGGGTAGAGCGAGAGAGAGCGTGCAATGGAGAGATAGTCTCTATCACTCGCAAGCTCCCTATGTAGTCTCTTTCCTCTTCGGTAGGTTTTATTGACCCGCGGGTCGATATTAATCGATTATAAATTTCAGTGGGAAATTGAAATTATGAAATCGATGGAGAAGGAAGCAGAATTGAATAAAAAATCAGTAGAAGCGATCTACAAGTGTTATGAGGTACGACTTACTCTCATAATTATCGATGTATTGGTTATTTTGCTAATTGTCGCTAATTATAGGACGTTGGGCAGAATGCTTTGAAGAAGAAGGATTGCGAACCTCTGGTAATTATTTATTTGATTTATGATCTTGAAAAACAATTCAGAATATGGATGCGAATGAGTTGAATGGAAAAGATGATTTAAACAAGCAATCAAAGCAGGTGATTTCATTTATATATTATTCCTCCACTACTAGGGAGTTGAAATGTCTGTCTGTTGGTGTGTTTTTTTTTCCTTCCGCGTGACGGACAAATTTTTCGTTTTCTCGCTATAAATCGCTTCAAACTCAAGCAATCTTCTCAGATCCTTTTGCATACGATAACCCATCAGAAAACATTTCAAAATTTATTTACAAAAAATCGATAATTTCATGGCCAAGTCGGTAGCGAGCTCGAATTCAAATCCGAGGGTCTCAGGTTCGATCCCCGCCGGTGCATAGTCTTTTGCCGCATTTTTTGCAAGCGTGAAAAGTGGTCCAAACACGTTTTTAAGTAACGAGATTCACATTTGAGCATCTTTTGCCGTTTTTCGAAGTGAATATCGATTGATTTCACACGATTTCACACGATTTCACGAAATTTTCGTACATTTCGCTCGGAATCATTCAACATGCCGGCAAATCTCGCAGGAAGGGGTTTGAAACGAGAGAGCATCGAGAGGTACTCTCTCACTTTGGCACACTCTCTCGCCTCTGACCCCTTTCTGGAGGCCGGAATCATGCATCCGGAAGCTTCCTAATAAATCGCTTCAAAAGCGCTCTATCTTCTCGGATCCTTTTGCATACGACAACAGACCAAAATCCCTTTAAAATTTTGCAATATTTAATTGACCAAATCCATAGCCAAGTGGGTTACGCGCTTGACTTATAATCCGAGACCCCCAGGTTCGAACCCCGCCGCGGGCAAAACGTTTTCCGCATTTTTCGCAAGTGTCAGAAGCCCTTTTAGCACGTTCTTGAGTGACGTGAAACACGTTTTCACATGTTTTGCCGTGTTTTGAAATGGAAAATAGAAAATTTCGAAAAGTTCCCAGTTTGTTCGCAGGGCGTGGGGGATCACAGGAAAAGTGTTTTGTGATGTCGGAAACGTGTCTAACACGTTTTAAAGTGAAAAATTGAAAATTTCGTAAAGTTTCCAAATGATCCGGCGAGCGTAGGGAATCATTGGAAAAGTGTTTTGCGATGCCACAAACGTGTTCGAACACGCCATGGAAATCAACACACGGTATCCTGCGTTTCCGTTGAGAAAGGCTCGTGAGGCTGAGAGCGATCGAAAAAAGTTGCCACGGAGCCACGAAGTGGCGTAGTGGAAACTTTTTTTCGATCGCACTCAGCCTCACGAGCCTTTTGCAACGGAATAAGCCAGTATTCTTTCTAGAGATGAACATTCTCCCCAAACATAAGCTCCCCCTGGACCGTACCTGAAGAAGGCTACCAAGGTCCCCCTGGACCGTACCTGAAAAAGGCTACCAAGGTCCCTCTGGAACGTACCTGCAGCAGGTTACCGAGGTCCCCCTGGACCGAACCTGGAGCCAGTTACCGTCCTCCCCCTGGACCGAACCTGCACCCAGAACTATGCATAGAGCGTAGTGTACGCATAGAGCATGAAAAATCGAAAATTTCGAAAAGTTGCCAATTGATTCGCAGAACGTGAGGGAACACAGGAAAAGTGTTTTGCGATGTCGGAAACGTGTTCGAACACGCCCGGGAAATCAACACACGGTAATCTGCGTTTCCGTTGAGAAAGGCTCGTGAGTCTGAGAGCGATCAAAAAAAGTTGCCACGGAGCCACGAAGTGGCGTAGTGGCAACTTTTTTCGATCGCTCTTAGCCTCACGAGCCTTTTGCAACGGAATAAGCCAGTACTCTTTCTAGAGATTTCCATTTCCCAACATACTCCCCCTGGACCGTACTTGGAGCCGGCTACCGAGTCCTCCTCTCTGGACCGAACCTCAAGCAAGCTACCGAGTTCTCCCTGAACCGAACCTTTAGCCAGCAACCGATCTCCCCCTGGACCGAAACTGGAGCCAGCTACCGATGTCCCCCTGGACCGAACCTGGAGCCGGCTACCGAGTCCTCCTCCCTGGACCGAACCTGTAGCGAGCAACCGATCTCCCCCTGGACCGAAACTGGAGCCAGTTACCGATCTCCCCCTGGACCGAACCTGCACCCAGAACTGTGCATAGAGCGTAGTGTACGCATAGAGCGTAGTGTATTTAACCTCAATACATCCCGGCTAGTTTTAACTTGGAGTGTAGATCACACCATACGAAATATTCGGGTGTCCCAAGTAATGTCGCCAAATCTAGATTATGAATTTTTTCGTTATAACTTGAAGAGGTGTCAGCGGTCAGTGATTGAAGTATTCGCAGTTTACAGTAGTGACCTCCTCCTATCGGTCGCACCGAACCATGATACTCTTACTTTAGCAAGACTGGTTCTGGAGTCAATCCAAAATGGAGAGTATGCGTCGAGATAGGTCCAATTAGAGAACTATTTCTCAGAGTAGATGGTCGCAAAGGTTTCGAAACAGCCATACTTGCATAGGCTGGTATTGATATTACATAACGGCATAGCTAGCCACTCTCACCTCAGGTTGTCCAACTTTAAAAAAAAAGAATTTCTAAAAATGGGGTATCTTCAAGTCGATCAGAATTTGATTTTTTGCCTAGCTTAGGAATCCAACGGGAACTCTGATGACGACCCCTTGCAGTTGGGTAGATAAGAGGTCATTGATGATGTTGGGGCCATAGGTATGGATCAACCAGTAGATAGAGACGAAAATTGAGGTGAAGAAAATGAACATTTAATGATTTTTTTGAATTTTTTTCTTTGGGACGGTATATGAGTTCTCTCCTGCGAGCAATCGATTCAGTCTCATGTGGGTGTTGTCGTACATGAGCCACTTCTTATCGTAATTGAACACCTTGGTGGCCCGTCTCCTATTTGCCCGACAGTTGAAAAACTCCCGACACATACTAATCCGCTACTTTTCCGTTACAGCAAAAATGTCAAGATTGGCGGCATTTTGTATCTTAGTGCTCTTCCAGTTCTGAAGTATAATTTTATCTATGACGGATATCAGAGTATGAGTGACCGCTTACACCACAGGGTAATTTATTTTGAGATTGTTTGCGAATGGATTGAGAAAGAAGGATTGGTTGCGTAGAGGTGACAGCCAGAGTGTGGTCCGTCTTAACGCCTGTGGAGTCCGAAAGCGATTGCCAAATACCAACTCTATCAGAGTCGCATATTAGGGGCCGCCTCTAGTTTCGATTGCGCCAGTTATTGATTGTTTTCCATTTCTCACTTTGTATTTGAGAATTTTGAGAGAGAAAAAGTGCGATAGTGGGTTTATGTGTACTAGGAGACCAAAGCAATCCACTAGCACTATACGTTGTTTTGTTACTGAGTGGTTTGTCTATCAAAGGTACCATATCATCATGGCTATCGATCGATAACTCGATGAATGCAACAATGAAAATGGGCTTACTTATGGGACACCCTGATAGCTATTACTGTGAACATACTGTACTCGGACCTCAAAAACAAGTATTTCCTGAAATTTCACTGGGGATTGGTCTTTAAATTCCCATTTTAGCTGCAAATGGATTCTACCGTGAAAGCACGTTAGTGTGCAAGACAACAAAATTTCGTCATCCTTACGCAATTTTGGTTTTCCCACTGTAATCAGAATTTTTTTAGAAAATCACCTGACTTACCACTACAAAAATTTTCTTTTAATTTATAATGAAAAAAATCATAGTATATCCCATGAATCCAAACAAAACTTTAAATATTTAAAAATTCTGAAAAATGTAAAACTGCCAATTGGCGAGTTTTTGCTAGAAATTTGTATTTCATTAGTGGGTTTATTGATTCTATATGTTTGTGCTTGAAGTTGTTGTCAAACATCGTCTCTACAACACCCTAAAATTGGGCGTCTGTTGCTTTAACATTCGTCAAAATTTATGTCGTAGAAGATGAGAATTCAAAATGCGATAGATTTACACTGGCCACTATAGCATTATTCATGCCTTATAATGGGATGTCATATATGTTCTACTTGAAAGCCTAATGTTGTGTGATAATTGTCCGATACAGTATTTAAAAGTAGTCCTAGAAGATTTCCAGAAATATTGAAAAAAAACGAAAAGTGCACGAACTTTCGGGACACCCTAATACTTTCTGTTTCAGAATATCGATGCTCATCCTCCCTCCTCGCAGTATAGTGAGAAATCGTCAAACTACAAGTATCCAGTCATTATCGGAATGTGTCTCGAATACAGTCCGACCGGAAAATTGACCGTACCCCAACTCTACGATTTCATTGAGTTAGTGATCTCAATATTGTACGAAAAGTATTGTACGGCGTTTAGAAGCGATTCATTTCGATCGTCTATTGTGAGACCAGCGTCTTTTTTGCCCGTTTTATTAATTTGGTCAAACGCCATAAGCTCTCTCACTGATCTACCTCTCTTCCCCGTCTCCTGTGCAATACCGTGCTACTGTAGTGCTCAGCTATGACTATCGATTGACTTTCAGAGAACTCTTTCCGTCCTTCAAAACGAGGCCTAAGAAAGAGTGGATGCGTTCCATGCGACACTCTATTTCACGTAACAATAAATTCATGGCTGCTGATAACACTAAGAAGAGAGCTACATTGTGGATGATTAATCCAGAGAAAAGAGACAAGGTGAGGAAAACTTTTTATTGAAAAAGGCAGTTTTCGTATTTGAAACGGAGAGTTGGGCAAGTGTAAGATTCTAATGAGATTTGCACAGCATCCGAGTGAGTAACGGTGAGATCAAGTTAGAGAAAAAGGGAATCAACGAAAGAGCGTTTGAAAGGAGAGTCTGACTACGAAAGACGTCCTTGGCATGGTGCCAACTCGACGCTGTGGTTTTATTATGTTTCGAACTGATGTGAATTGGTTGTGAATTTCAGTTGGAGAAACGCATTGAGCAGGCAATGAATCTTGAGAAAGACAGGACTGGTCTATCGATCCACGAGATCAAGAACAAATATGAGGTGCGCCCAAGCAACGAAATTATAATTTTTTTGGGTAATTTTTCTACTAATTTGACTAATTGCTTTAATTTTAGGTGATTGGGAGAAAGTTGGAGGCGAGTATGAAATTGGAATTCGAAACTCGGGTAAATATTTTTTTTTTATTTTGTTTATTATCTGCATTGCTCTGTGGACGGGAGAAACTAAACAGACCAATTACTTGGCTAACTATCTTCACAACTACATACCGTTGTCCAATGGATCAGTGAACCCATTTCCACTGTAGGTTCTCGCATGATTATTGCAGGAGGCCTGTGAAAGAGAAAAGAGATTGAGTTGAACAAGATTAGAAATAGATAGTAAGTCGTGGTAACATGCCGCCTTTTACCTATGGGAACTTTAGTCTTTCTTGCATTTCTCCTATGATCATCGACAATATTTCTCTTATCTTTGTCATTTCAGCATTCAACCGATCGATATTCTCCCGATGATTCATCTGGTCAAAGTCTCAACGGTGACGTCATCAATATTCCCTCCAAAGATGATCAAGATGACGTCACTCAACATTCCCCCAATGAGTATTCACGAAACGGTTCCTTCTAAAATGCCAATCGGTTCCACCAAGTCTACCATGAACACCCTCCAATAAGGCGCCGCCCAGTCTTCCCGTATCAAACTGAATCATTGCAGCACTAAACCTTCCAATAACCCCTTCCTTCCCACTAAAATCGAGCCTGTCTACGTAACTCTAAACGAACTTTTATCGAATCGGAACCGATTGTTCCCAATTACAGTAACGAATATGATCTATCCGTCGTCCTAGGACATGGACTATTTGATACTGTAGACTCTTTATCGACCCCGTTGCTTATCGATTCAATTTATAAATGAATATACCTTTCTAATCATGCTCTATCCGACCTGTTTGACATTATTTCGTTGTTTCGCCTATAATCCTTGGCTATCCGATTCGGTAGTTTCACAGTTATTGATTGGTTTAGTTTCATTTCTAATACCGTCTAATCAATCTATCTATTGTATCACAAATTACCCTTCGTTCGTTCGCCCCCCTCCCTCCTCCTCACAAAAAAATCTCACTTATTGAAAATAAGTGGGATAACAAATTGCTCAATTTCCGTTTGTTATCAATTCACCTTTGGCCGAAATTCTTTGTTTGGATGCGTGAATTTCCGGGGAAGTTTAATAAAGTTTTGCCCAGGGATAATGCTCAATTTAATTCTACACTTTCAAAATATAATCATTTAACGCTAATCAATAAAGAAATTAAGATTAAATTGTATGCATAATGTAAATGTGAAAAGTGAAAGAACGGTTTTATCGATACCCGAGAATCTTTTCGAGACCTCGTATATTTTGAACGACTCTCTGAGCAATTCCAACTATTTTACAGATAAGAAACGAATGAAAATGATATGATAAGAAGAAATTGAGATATGAAAGCAATCTAGCGATGAACTACTAGCAGAAGAGAGCAATTGTCATGAGTTAGATATGGTACAATCATCGGGGATCTGGGAATATCGATCGAAAGACGACGAGAAAGTGTGTGAAATGAGGAGGGCAGGTCAGAATTTGCTGTTTAGTGGAATACTCGTAGGCATGATTGACTGTTTGCAATCAGGACAGTCGGATTTATCTCCATTGGGAAGAGTGAAAGAGAGAAGAGGAAGGAAGAAGAAAGTTGCGAAGAGCCAAGAGACGCAAGTTAGCACTACGATAAACACTCCCACCTGCAAAGAGAGAATGAAGATTCAGTCAGAATATTTTGTTTCTTGAATTTTAAAGATCGCTAAAATAGTGTGTTTCCTTGAGCTTTTCTCACCGTATCTAATGCATTTCCAATACCTTTTTTTGAAATTCTAATTTCGAAAAGATGCACGCTTTCGAACGAAGTTAATTTCGAAAGATGTTCTATTTTTTAGAACATTTATCTGTGATTTACCTGGAAGAAAGCGTGCGTCTTGCAGAATAACATCGGAGCTCCAGCGAGAATGGAAGAGAAAGCAGCCAGTGAGACTGGATTGACGGCCTTTCGAAGAGATGTCGAGATACGGTGAGAGGAGCAACCTGAGCAGACTACGGTAGACTACTCACAAAGGAAAAATCTAAGCGTTCGAGACGGACAATTTGAAACTCTAATTTCGGAGAGAGTGAGTGAGAACGAGAGACGCGCTCTCTCATTTTAGCAGTCTCTCTAACATTAGAGTTTCAAATTCTACGTCTCGACATATATAGATTAGTATTTTTGGAGAGTACGATCGATAAGATATACGGTACCTCGTGAGGGAAGACTGGCACCGTAGTGAAGAGTGTAGTCAAAGGAGAGACCGACGACCAACACGAGAATGATCGCCTCCAGAAGGCCGATCACCTGAAATCATGAAGATGACCTGATGAACTTCCCACGAATCGTGATTCTGACCTAGTGGAACTACCGTAGTACTCACCCATCCAAGAGCTGCGACGACTCCCACACAAACGGCGATGATGCAAGCAAAGCAGAGAACGGCGGCGAACGATTGGAGACGAAGTTGGATGAGAGCAAAGACTGAATGAGAAAGATAGAGAAAAGGAGATTATCGATTGAACGGAAAGAATAAATGATGGGAAAGAGAGATTCCGAAACAGCTAGGAAATTTTGAATTATTGAACATTTCAAACATAGAGGCTGTAAATTCTAATTTACACTCACTCTCATAGAAATAGCTCTAATACTGACATCTCGAGGCGGATAGTTTGAAACCCTAATGTTAGACAACGTGCGAGAATGAGCGAGTCTCTTTTTTCGTGCACTCCCTCGAAAATTTTCGAATTCACCGTCTCGATAAATAGACGGGTTTCTTTTATTTGTGAGCAGACTAATTACAGAACAGATACGGTAAGATTACAGTACCTGCGACGACGGCCATTGAGACTACGGTAGAAGTGAAGATGTCGGAGACTACTGCTCGTTGGAGATCGAACCTGCAACCAGTGATAATCAATAATCAACTCACTCCTCAAGTTGTATCATGAACTGGAGAATGTTCATGCAAGATTGCAAATAGTCCAATCGATTGAAAAAGAGTGGTTTGGAATCGCGTACCAAGTGCCCATGAGATACCACTCTGTCGTCCACCATCCGCCTTGTAGTTTACCATATCCATCTTCTATCTTGTGGATGTTCCCGGACAGATTTGCGAATCGATGAGAGTACCGTAGTTGGGTGGGCACCATAGCTGTATAGCTGCAACAAAATCGATAATTTTTAAAAAGCAATTGTGAAAGTCTCAAACGATCTGTACTTTTGCTAAGAAACTGCTCAAGATTTTCTGCACCTTCGGGCTTGCAAAAATTGCATGTGACACCCGTATTTCAGGGGTCACAGCGGGCAATTGGGAAAAGTTTTCAACCAGCAATAAACGCACCTCGGCTAAGACTCATTGGTCACGTTATCGCCTCTGCGCAAAGCTGATGAGGGAAGGGAAAGGAAGGTATGCAAAGGGGACGCGCGCGTTATACGAGACGGGGTTGAGAAGTGAATGCCACGGGGTAGGGGGGAGAGCATGTGAATGAGAGGATCAGAGAAATTGAGTTGTGCTTCACCACAAATCTACCTGGGCGATTGGAACGTTCTTTTCAATGGTTCGACGATTCTATTGTTAACTATCCACATAAGTCAACAGCTCAATTGCACCTCCAGAAAGGGATCAGGGCGTAAGATTTTTCCAAGTGATGTTTACTCACTGGCATGAACGCACTATCTTTCTCGACAATAACCCCATTCTGGAGATTTGAAACCATGTCTATCCCAGAATAGACTTTCATTAGAGGGAGACTCGAATTTTGCCTTACCCTACAAGAGCGAATGAATTGTTGTCGAATAGAGGAGTGTCGTTGTAATGAGTGGGCAGATAGACGGTTGAGTTCCTGCAGAGATCAAAGATCAACAAAAGAAAAGACCGCATTTATATAAAGATCAAACTTACATTTTTGGATCAATCAAATATTGTATACTACGAGATGGTAAGTTGAGTACTTAGCAGAGCAGTGTTTTAGTCAATCAAGAGAAGTTGAAACGAATCATCCGAATAGGGTGAACATAAGTTTTATCTAGGCACTGAATTCCTTGGATACCAGGGTCGGGAGATCAAAGATCAAAGATCAAATTCCGACCTGAGACAGAAATCGAGCCAATCAGGAGCGAATTCAGCGCTGCTCACGTCACAGCAAACTGCGCCAGCGATGCACGGCCAGGATTTGGACCATTCCAGAAATCTGAAAGGAGGACAGAGATCAAACTACAGACTACGGATCAAATAATGCTGGTATATCTTTGCTGGTTTCCAAGTCGCTATCTTCAATAGGAGCCGAGATTCAATAGGATTTTCGGGAATATTTTTAAAAGGAAACCGATTATAGATGTTAGACTAGTGCATGAAAAAATAAGACGAGAGATCAAAGATCAAACCGCACCGTTCGGGCCAGAATGGGTGTGGATGTCGAACGAATGGGAGTTCTCTGATACGAGAGAGCGTCGATGCAAGTTGTCGCACTGCAGGAACGGAGGAGAGAGAGAAGGAAGAGTCGTGCTGAACAATCGCACTTTTTCGAATTACTATTTATTAATTCCCCCCAAGCTATTATTATCGTTCTTTATAGACTTATTGATTTAGTTCTACTATTTTCTTGGCTTGCAATTTACAAGTTGTAAACACACAATTTCGCCTAACGGTATCTACAATATTTTCGAAATGAATTGTGAAAAATTGGAAGTAAAATACTCCTTACCGTGAGAACCTTGAACGAGTCGGCATCAAAATGGGAGGATGAATTCTCTCTTTCCACTCCAAAAACGAGACGAGTCGATAGAGGAATCGCAACTTTCTCTTCCACGAATGGATAGAGAAGCTCCGCGTGATTGTCGTACCTGCGAGATTAGAGTTTCCATTTCGGCATATGAGAATGTTGCGAGCAAATTATGCGTTCGGACCTTCATTCTCATATAACAGAACAAATGTATAAATTTCAGAATATCGAATGCAAGAATAAGAACAGTGAGATATTTTCAGCGGAAATGAATGTGACCATTCGTGAGGATTGGAAGAGACGAATAGCTGGAGTGGGTTGTACTCCGGTAGATGGAGGTTGGAAACGGCGAGAGCAATCGAGGCAATCACTATCTGATGAGAGACTGATCTTTGATCTTTGATCTTTATACCCGACCCCAGGAAGGCTGTGCCCATACCAAGGACCAAAACACTGATCGGCATTCAACTTGTATCTATTTTCTTATCTTGTCTAGGTGAATAGACTTTTAAACCGCTCCCGCACTTTTTTGGTATCTGCGCCGTGATCTATCGATAACTGACCATGGACAGGGACGCGAGCCACAGTAGTCTTCCCTTCAGGAGCACCCACGGGAGAACGGTATCTATCGAGTTTGTGAAGCACGAGCCTACGATATCGAAATTGAGTTACTGTACCTTGTAAATCAATAATGAATAATTTCTCACCGAGTCTCGGCAGTCCGGGAATGCAGGCACACCATCGACGCTGCATCAGAACGAAGGCGGGTAGGAAGGAGATGACCTATCGATGCTAACCAGCGTAAGTTTTCGAGATTGGAATCAATTTGTGCTACCGTTCTACGAAAAGAAAGGAATGATAAACTGCGTAAGTTTGGAATGAGAGTGTCGTACCAGGAAATAGTTGATGACCATTGTGGTGCCTGCGAAGAGACCGAATGAACGAAAGACGAGAACATCAGAGAAGCAGTTGAGATAGAAGGGAACTGCCGTTGAGAATGACGTCAGAAACATCGTCCCGCTGGTGTGAGCAAGGGCCTGAAGGGTATGGTAGTGGTGTGGAGAGTGCAGTTACGGTCGCCGCCTTTTACGAACCTCCTCAAAACTCTCCGGCGTCAGCTTCTCCGGCATTGCAGAGTGCAGCAGGAAAGCGTCGTCCGAAGCGATGGCGATGAGAAGAACGAAAGTGACCTGAGAGGAGGAGTACGGTAGACACACCACAAATGATACGGTAGATGAACAGAGTAGAAATCCTACTGTAGTGTTGATGCGATAAATGTACGATAAGATCGCGATAAAATCCCGGTGTAGTTGTTTTTTTGTGTACAGGAGAAGAATGTTTGAAATAACAAGGAGCTCTCCAAAAAAATGGAGCAAAACTGACCAGATTGAGTAGAGGGAATTCTACAGTGAAGAAAGAGTAGACGGCGAGTGCAGCCATGACTGACAGAGCGAGTTGAACTGCCACTGCTAGAGCATATCCGATCTAGAAAGAATGATCTTTGATCTTTAAAGACTTTATCAGGTCTCTATTTTGAGTCTTGGCATTTCTACATTGCCCTCATCGCATTGTACATAGACTCGTTTAATGTTCTATCCTTCTATCCATTGCATTTGAATGGCTTCGCAGGAAAAAGTTGATTTTAGCACATGCAGATAATGAGGGGAAATTAAGTGCGAGTAATGTTGAAAACCAAAATCCATCTATCTTTTCCAGATTGGTCTTTTTCTTTGATCTTTTCTTAATTGTTGACTAGTAATTGTAGTCTGTCTAACATTTACACATAATATTTGATCTCTCTCCTCTCACCGATCTCGAGTGAATCACGACACAAATGAGTACAAGAAGGGCGGAGATGAGAGCCATGAAGGAATCGTCGATGGCTGAGGGAAGGAGACGATCTCGTTTCACATCCATTGCAAGACCTGAAAAGATGATCTTTGATCTTTGGGAAGCGGTTCAGTGTCTAGACCGAGGGCCGGAACACTGGCTGCCGTTTGTTTGGGCTAATATTAATTTTTGTCTATTGTCTTCGTCTATCGAAAGTACATTAATAAACATATTTCACAGATTATTTGATCTATTCCCTCAGGGAGACAATCAGCACCTAGGCCCTACTGTTGACTGATTTATTGTAGACTGTCGAAAAAATGTTTCTATCTTGCAACTTTTTTTCTATTTTTTAGAATTAGAAGGGCGAGCCATTCATTGAAAACGTTTCAACGGATGAAAGGCGAATTTAGCATTACATCCGTGACTTCGATATGATATATCCAAATTACTTGAATTTATATAAAATGTGTTGGTTCCTTATCTCATCCCGTCCAATCCCCCTAAAACCCCGTCTGATGAGAATGCAGACCATCGTCACATCTATGTTTTATCGATATCGTTTCAACGAAATAGAAGTGAATAGCACATTAGCATTCTCGCGTTGTTTTTTTTAAAAACTTTAACAAAAAACTCAATTTTTATAAGAAATTATTCAAAATGAGTTAGTTCCTTTATCCCGTCCCCCAATCTCTCAAAACCCGTCTGATCTCTTTCTCTCTCGGATTTCCCCCTCCATTATTGCGTTCGTTTACTTTCGTCCACTACTCAGCACACTACTTTCTCCGTCTCTCTCTCTCTCTCCTCTCACTCTCAATGGGGTCATGAATGGACAGCCCCTCCCCACTACACAATGCCCCGCCCGTGTAATGGAATGACATGAGAAACGGATGCGATCAATATACAATACCGTGATCATCACTTTCCCTTCTCTCTTCAGGACCATACAAACTTCAAGCCCCTTCATAATTCCAACACCAGTTCGTAATAACGGCTCCCTATGTGCACCCAATCTGCGCTCACAGCCGCTTTTCGAGTGCGGCTTCTGTCACTTGATCTGCGCCCGTCGGCACTTTTTGCGTGCTGTACAATAATTGAGTGGGAGCGACCCAGAAGATGAATGGGGCGGGAGAGATCAGAGACAGAGAGGGAGAGACAGAATGGAATTGCGCGAACCATGCAAGAAAAGTCGCGATGAGTAATGAGATGGGTGAGAGAGTGGGCAGAAATGAGAGACGACAGAGAAAGAGAGCATGAGAGAGTGCGCAAATCGAGGGGAGCGCAGACGAAAAATGATTATTCGTACAGGATGCACTCACGCGGGGAAGAGATGAATGAGGAAACCGCGATTTTGGAAGGAAACGATTGTCTATTGGTGGGTTCGACATTCAGACTAATAATTTGAGTAGATCTCTTCATTTCACATAGTCTCTCATCAGAAAGTGTGTTAAATGAGGAGATCTCATTCTTTACCCGAATTTCAAAGTCTGGTCTCAAACCCGTCTCGAGTAATTCTCACTCACCTCTCATCACCAATCCACTGCTCTTCGTGTAGTTCACAATGGCATCTTCCAGATGATCGTAGTGCTGCAGAGGCACGTGTATGTTCTGAGTAGCGTAGCCTGCAAGGGAAAGAGATTTATCGATTGTTCAATAACTTACGATGTAGCCTATGATAATTATTGGGAAATAGGTGAGAATTGGAGAAAGGTAAGTAATCAGACAAATTTCTACCCCATGTATCAGTGTTTCATCGATATCGTTTCAACTGTTGAGATGCGAATAGCGTATTGTCATTGTGGTTTTGTGAACATTTTTTTAATTCAAAAAAAATAACTGAGTTTTTGTAAGGAACTATTCAAAACTTGTTGTTTCATTTATCTCATCCCTCCAACCTCTCTCCTGACTCTTCGCAACATTTCAAATTACTACGGTAGATGTGAATTGTCTACAAAAATACTTCAAATCTCACCAGTGAGTGTGAACACAGGCAGGAAAGTATTGATGTGCAGGGGTTTCTCGGTGAGATCCCGAGGAAGAATACGGTAGAACAGATCGAACATCATCGTTGAGGTACAGTTTTTGGGGATCTGAAGGAAGGATATTTAGAGATAATGAACGGTATCATTCTAGGGAAGTCGAATAAGAAATTCTTGTTGGGAAAATTGATCATTTGCATCATTTTAAAAGAACTATTTTCCATATTCAAAAAAAGATCAAAGACCACCAGAGAACATTATGCTGTAAAGATCAAAGATCACACCTCGTTGCATCGATCATTTCTCAATCTGCAGTCCATAATCGTCTCTCGAAAGGGAAGACAAAGAGAAACGAGAGAGCGGAACGTGGACAGGTCATTCTGCAAATCGTTCCACTACTATTTCCCTTCAATTTCATAATATTTCTATTTAAAAAAAATGGTAATAAGAAATTTAGTATTGTGTTAACTCTTGTATAATAACACTCTTCGTGTGCCATTTTCCACTCTTTCCCCGATATAAGCACGCTCACAGGGCAATCGATCATCGAATGAAAGCCCGGGGTGCAAAAAGGTGCGATCGTTGCAAGAAAACGCGCTGCTTTCTCTCTCTTCTTTTCCCTCTTTCTCTCCTCTCTCCTCCGATCTCAAAACCTGCCCGATCCTCACTATCGAATAGACGAAAGTGAGAGACATGAACACAATAAGTCATCGAAGGGACGAGAGAGCACGTTGAAATGAGAGAGAGCGACGACGTGGAAAAGAAGCAGAGAATGTGATAACGCGTTCACATATAGCCAAGTTCAGTGAAAAATCGAGTAACGAGGAGAGAGAGCGTGGGAAAATGAGAGAGTTCAGAGATAGAAAAAGAAGAAACCTGCGTGAGTTGATCGCAATTTGTGAGTTCCTTGGGTGAGAGGCAAGAGGCAAAGGCTGGATACGACCAGACGGATCGGTATGGAGTGAACTGAAACATTATTTAAGTTTATGTTTTTCGGGCCTCAATAAGAAGTACCAATCGGCAACATCAATTCAACTGTTCTTTGATTGACCAGTGAAACACGGAAGTGTCTTGTTGTGCGAAAGGGAAGTTATCGAAATGTCCCTCGAGCACTAAAACTTGTGAATGATCAGCGATACAATCATCCAAGAAATAATAGATTTGGCGAAATAGACGTGATTGCCTAGTGATGAAGCAATACCTGGTCGAATGCTTTCAACTGCGGTTTGATGCCGTCTTGCAGCTTGCAGATGGCGGTCACTGTAGTGATCTCGAAGAGAGATTGGACTGAGGGAATCTCCAGAATCACTTGGGAGAGATGGTTCACTGTAAGTATTGCGTCATCACTAGGTAGTACTTCGTTTCCTTAATCTATTAGCATTTGCTTCTTCAGCAGTACAACATTTGGCTATCTAACTTCTAAAAAAGCTTTTGTTATGCAATAGTAAGTAGACCAACGAGAAATAAAGAAAAGCGAGATTGCCTAGTCATGACGTAATAATGACTGACTGAGTGGAATGGGTGCCTCGTAGCAGGCGATATTCGTAATGGCAGCCAGTAGATCCTCGGCCCATCCTCGCTTTGGTCGATCCATCTTGAAGAGGGCAGAAGAGACATGACGAAGGGTGGACATGTCCAATTCTGAGATAATGCGTCATTACTAGGCAATCAGGGACGGAACCCATAAATAAGCTGGGTAGAATATAAAATATTTCCACATTATTGGCGAGAAGGGTGCAGAGGAGCAACAAGTGCCATTCACATATGATTTTAAGAACAAGTGAAACTGGTATGCAGAGGGTCTCACCACCAGCCGCTCTTTTGCTCCTTGTGGGCAATTTGATGTGTTCTGTATTCTTGAGAATCAATCGATTACTCGACTGCAGTGAAATGGAAAGTTGCTGCCATGCCAGACGAGCGCCCGAGTAGGCAGTGCCTTTCGTGTCGAAACCCTGAGAAGATTACGGTAGGAAGGGATACTGTAGCCTTCAGATTATTGATTATTATCATCTGATTGCACAGTACTTTATCTCTATTGTTGCTAAAAAGTGGGAATCTCGGATACAACGTTCGTCTCAATATCGGTTTCCCGGATTATTAGGATCAGTGCATTGTACAGTGAAAATGAATGCAAATCTCGGATGGAATGAACCCACCGAAACATGTTTTATGAAGCGTGAATTGATCTCACTCAGAATGAGAGTATCCCCCCATATATAGGCTAATCCCCTCCTTTTCATAGCTACGTCCTTCCCTGAATCTACTCGTTTTTTTTCAAGAGCACAAATATGAAAGTGAAAGGCGTCGTTTGTAATGCACCCAATAGAGCTCAAGGTCGATGGCTATCATGACTCTCTGCACAAATTGACTAATTAGTCGCGAGACCAAAATGAACACAAATTATATTTCAGATTCATAATTTGAATTATCAGGTGAAACCTAGAGTGCGCAATGGGAGACCACGGGCTCTTCATTTCGCTCACTCTCAACATCGGTCGGAGACTGAGAGTGTGCGAAATGAAGAGATCTTGGTCTCACCTTTCGCACTCTAGTGAAAACTGTATGATATTCTCACCACTTCAGCATTGGGCGTTAATCGGGGCGGTTGGAGATATAGAATGAATACTGGGGCAATACCCGTGAGAAGGAGGGAGATGATGAAGACCAAGAGGGGATACTGATAGACTATCGAGGAATAGGCACGAATCGGCCATGGATGATGACTGTCTCCACTCATTCCTGGATTGAAGAACTATCGGGAGCGGTCGGCCATTGTGGAGGGATAGGAGAGAGGAGATGAGAGGGAATGAGAGGAGGAAGGAGGAGAGGAGAGAGAGAGAGAGAGAGAGAGAGAGAGAGAGAGAGTGGAAAGAGAGAGAGAAAGGGGGTGAGAACCGGTCGAAAGGGACTCATGCCCAACTCTCCCTTTTCCCCATTCGAGGTTCTCTCCCGGAGGGGGGAGGAACTGTTTCCAAGGTCCCCGATATGAACCCTCTCTTCTCTTTTGTCCTTCGGGATCTTTTTTGGGTCCTCGCACCAAGCCTTTTTCTGTTGTAGATTTATGGCTACAATGTTTGATAAATATCCAGCATTTATCCATTTTATGTCTGACAATGGACAACACTGGGACGAAACCTTCTACCTCGACTCAAACTACTCATTATAAAGATCAAAGATCATCGGAAATGGGGGGGGATACGGTACTCGCGGCGAAAAATCAGTTGGCGCTCGATCTTCGCTACAGTACATGATAATTGACATACAAAAAACAATAACAACTCTAACAGATACAATCTCTCTATCATTGAGTAATACACTCGAGAGTGGGGGGAAATGGCAGTCATGTTGTGCACACACAGACACATTGCACTCCATAGGGGGCGGATTGAGATACGTCGGCTACCGTACTCTCGACTGCACTCTGCACACTCATCACTTCTCGATCATCTCTTCGTCCTCCTCGACTGACACCTGCAAATGACTTTGGGCGTGGTAAAATAGGTTTCCAAATAAATTGATCTAGCCCCTTCATTACCATGGCTCTGATTCAGCACACACACTAACCTTATCAAAAGTATGATGATAAAGTATCCCCTCCTAGAAAATAGGTTGTCTATCGTTTCACACAATAATCAAACTAATCGTTTAATTTGCAAAACAATGCCTTTTTGCTTCTTGTTTGATTAATGATCATTTAAATATAGCAAATCAAAGAAAATGTGTTTAATATTCGTCGCCTTCTCTCTTCTTCTCGACTACGGTCAATCAATCAATAAATGGTTAATACGATACCTGTATGATTCCAGTGTGAACTGCGAAGAGAAGGGACAGAGACACCGCACCAAGAGCGAAGAATATCGAATCTCGAAGAGGGAAATCCTCCGATGGTTCCTCCTCCTTAATTGATAAATGTGGAATACAGTAATCATTATATTTTAAAAGGCTTTTGTGTTTATACCGTAACAATGAATGTTAAGCGTTCCATGTTAAGCGATTTTACGGTAGCGAGGTATTACGCTTGATGGAGCAAGCCGGTAAGCACTGATAACTACCGATAACTACAGTACATCGCTGATAACTACCGTAATCTCTCTCTTCTTCCAATCAATATCTACCGTACCTTCTGCTTCTTCTTCTCTTCCGGTTTCCGATCTCTCTCTGCTCTCGCTAATCGTGACGTCCACATCCTCTTGTCTGCTCGCTGCCGACGCATTTCTTCCTTCAAACAACCATCAATCAATAACAGAAGATACAGTATCTTCTCTTCATTCATTGATCTACAGTAGTAACCCCCTCCACAATACACAACCCCCTCCAAGTTGTGTATTGTGAGGAATCCGACCAGGAATCCTCAATAGTAAATCAACAGCTACATTATCTTCTAGTTTGAAATGCGGGTAAATAATCGGATAAGATCTCTTATTTTCGCACCCTTTCCCACCAAACTACAGTCGTAGAGAATGTACAAAATAAAGAAATCTAATCAAATTTATTACCCGAATTTCAAGCTATACTATCTTCCCATTCATTGATCCATCGTAGTAACCCCATTGTACGGGGGGGCAAGGTTGTGTATTGTGAGGAATCCGTTCCGTCCTCCTTTTTGCTCCCCCGTAGCATTGGTTGGCATGCCTCAATCCCACCCTCAACCAGCTTCATTTATACGCCAGACTCCCCACTCTCCTCGATTCACCCACTCTCTCATCGTCTCTCTTTCTCTCCACTCTCCACAATGCCCCCACTCTCTGCGCCCACGTTCCGTCTCCATTGAGCAGATCGGATACAACTGGTTACAAATGCGACGTGGAGAGAGAGAGAGAGAGGGGGCCATGATACAGGGGTGAATAATCACACTCTGTCTCCCTCTCCCATGCACTAGATCCTCTTTCCGACCTGAAGAGTCATATTACATTTATACAGTGATACGATCATTCCCAAACGCCAAAATACTTCCGTAGAGTTTACCAAAGAGGAACGTTGACGACTCTCACTTTTGCGTGCTCTCTCACCTTCAGTAAACACAGGAAGTAACACTTTGGTATTTTGTTTTATCGTATCAAAATGCCAAGTGATACTATCATTTTATAAATGTAATAGCAAGCAGTCTACCGAGCTTCTACGGAATCGACTCTACCATTACTCTCAATCATAAAATGCCCTTTGTGCAACGTGCAACCACCAGTTAAATCGTGCGCGCATCCGCCATAAAAACGGATTGACGCTAGCCGAGATTATGGAGAGCCGGTCTGAAGGACGAAGGAGAAGAAGGGGGAGAGAGGGTCGAGTCACGGAATCAGATGGAGAGAGAGAGAGAGAGAAAGTGAAATGGAGAGAGGATGGGAAGGGTACAATTAAGAGCAGTGCAAGCTCATGTCTCATACACAGCGAGGGAGAGATGCTCGGTTGAGTAATGCAGACGGGGAAATTGGTCTGTACCAGGGGAAAGGGAGATTTACATGTACGGAATGAGCGGAGGCATAGTTCCACAAGGTGGATAGGGAAAAGTCGAAAATGCGGGTAGAGATTTTAAAATGTTGGTTGGGTTTTCAATTTTTCTTTTAAACCCCAAAACGATGTGTATGGTTTTTCAAAAGTTGGCCTTGAAAATGCCAGAATGAGGGTATGCTCCGTGAACGGTAGAGGGGAAATGTGGGCAACAAGGAAGATGCGCTACCCGCTACATTTTCGTTCCATCCCGTACTTATACAATTACAGTTAGCGATAATATTGATAGTGGCCAGATATATTCTTTCAATAAAATATAATTGAATACAGTACCTCTGTGAGTGGGAGATAGATGGATACGGTACTCTCGACGAATCGAACTAGATTCGGGCACGCTGAGAGATGCAACTGGAAAAAAGGTAAAAAATGTAAAGTTGAACTGGAATCAAGAGGACTTTACGTGGACTAGCGACTGCTATGCTTGGGCTCACCGGTAAGGTTTTATTGCTAACGAGGATACGTAATCCTCGTTAGCAACTGAAAGGATTATCGCTCATATTAAATTAATCGATGCCACTTTTTCACTACCGCAATCAATATATTCGTTTATGTAGCCTTCTCTTTACAATCATTCGATACATTTACAGTATCGATTCATCTACCGTAATCTAGCCAGTTACCGTACCTGCAGAGTGTCGTTCGGCAGGGGCAGACGGAGGAGCGGTGCCAGATACCCAAGCACCACTGCGTCCAGCGAGGTCGGTCTGAAGAGTACCGTAGAATGAAAAATGCAATCGATAAATGCTATAATGACATATTGTTCAACAGGACAACTGGCATACGTTATAAATATCTAGTAGATCAACCATCCATAAGGCATATCAAAAGGTGGCAAGGTACGTTAAAAACTATCAAGATTTTGACATTTTCTTACCTCATTTCGAAAACCAAACTACAATTTTTGCATTTCTTTATTAATTAGAAAACGCAACCAACATTTTGGCATCAGGTGTGTGTAGAAAAAAAAATTTCGATTTTTTTTCAAGAAATTCCAGAACCAAATGAGAGAACAATCCTGTATTTTGTCGCATTATCATCATTTATATTTTTTGGAACGTTACAAATACAACAAAGTAACCCAAAATATGAAATATCGTTCGAAATCTTAACGGTAGAATCCGATCCCAGATTCAATAAATATTCTCACTTGTTTCCGCAGAAATACTTGTTGTCTCCCAATTTGGCAGAGAGGAGATTGAGAGTGTGGAGAGCGCCTCCCAGCAGATGCTTCACACTGCACTCACCCAGCATCTTCTGGTATCTGAAGGAATATCGATTCATCGACTACCCACAATGTTTCGGTGTCTGAAAAATTGTCAAGAAAGCGATCACGTAGTATCTTTTCCCGATTGGGAATACGCACTACGTGGCCACTTTCCCGAAAATCCTAACATTGTGTATCATGATACAGCAATACCGTACCTACAGTTTCTCCATGTGCTGCTAAGTGCTCGTGGGTATAGCTACTTCTGGCGGGAACCAGAGATAATTGAGATAAAATACAGAAAGGAGCTATAAAATAGATAGAAAGCAGTATCTTTGCTTTCTAGCTTCCTTCTAGCTGATTTCTTTCTTCTATCTGAAGTAGCTATACCCCACGAGCACTGAGTGGGGAACCACAAACAACTTTTGATGGAATCTATCGGAACATCAATTATCGAGAATACTTCGAACGAGTCCAATGTAAATAGATGGGCGTTGTGTGGATAGAGAAAAAGACTACGGGAAAATAGGAAGCAAGGAATTAGATTAAACAACAACTCACTTGTTCCTCCTCTTCTCGACGTAGTACAATGAGTAAGGGAAGGACAATCGAGAGGAGTACCAGTACTGAGTGACCGTCGAGTAGTTGAGATCATCCACCCACATCGAGTGCATCTAAATAGAGAATATTTGGAAGCAGAACGCTTTCAAAAATAAATGGGCGAGCTTCACTCCTCAGTGCGCGTGGAGTATAGCTACTTCTGGAGGAAGGTATAGCCACTTCAGCTAGGACATAGAAAATAGCTCCGCAGAAAATGAAAAAAAGAATTAGCGCTAGTTTCTAGCTGCTTTCTATCTTTTAACTAAAGAAGCTAAACCCCACAATCACTTAATCGCAGTACAGCAATGGTTCTACGAACAAAAGGTCTTGAGAAATTAGATAGATATTGAAATAAATAGTATACCAGAGCGGGGAAGAATTTCTCTGCCAGAAGACAAGCATAAGCATCCAATTCTGCCTTCTCGGCAGTCGTCAAATCACCGTCGATCACAACTTCCTGTCCGCTCTTACGAAGAACCTCCACAAATCTGCAGTAGCCAATTTATCCCAAGTAAATGAGCGCGCCGATGTCTAATACCCGCGTTCTTTTAGTCTTAAACGGCTTGCAAAACGAAAAATTCATAGCTCACTTGTCAAAGTCGGTGACGGGCTTGTCACCGGGCTTGGATTTGTCAAAGACAACTGGGTACTCGCCTGAATAAAGAAGAGATAATAAGGATAATAAGACCAGCAAAGCTTACCCGATGGAGAATACCATGGAGAAGTGCTGGGCACGACTGTGACTGGACTGGCGCACATCTTTGAACATGCCTGAAAGACGGGGAATTAAAGTACTAATAAATCACTGATCGAGTTATGATGAAACAGCCGAGAAACTAACTAGGAACTGCAAGCATGCGGGGTCGATCGACGGCAAACCAAAGTCTGACGGCCAGACGTGCAGCTCCATCGGTGCTGCAGCTGCTGCAAACAATAAAATAGATAGAGAAAGTATGTGACAGGAAGAGAGAGTCACGGAAGAAAACAAATAAACAAAGAGGAATTCGTGCAGAGGTGCCGCAAAAGTCTTCGGAAAGATACTGTAAGTATAAAAATCAGTCCACAATAAAGAGCGAATTATTGTATTAATTATTTATTGAAGTGAAATATTAGCGTTTATATAACAGAAAATGTGTTTCCAAAAACAAAATAAATTAAATAACAACTAGGACATGGTTGACTTCTAAAAACTCAATTAACGATAATACCCAATAACTACAGTATCTGAGAATTTAGTACATGCGTCCAGCGGTATAAGTTTGCGCGGGGCGTTTCGTTTAAAATTTTTGACCTGGTTGTTCATTATGGCGCTAAATCGTCGTCAGTTTGCTCTCATTCTACCAATCAATGCTACTAATCTTTACCTCTGTTGCTCACAATCATCTTGTCCTGTCTCACACTTTATTTCGCGTTTTGAGACCGCGAATTATCTATAAAAACAAGAAAATCGATATCGATCCATTTGAGAACTGTCGGTCTTCTCAGACTAACTCAATGTTGTACCATGGAGAATGCTGAAGCAGTAGAAGGAGCAGACGATTCCCGTGCTACAACCGAGTCTTTTCTCAATTTGGTCGACTCGCTCGAATTCGAGATCACCAAAGTTTTCGCTCCTCTCAAAGAATTGGTTTGTTTCCCAACTAATTATTTATGCAAGTGTGTGTGTGTGGCGTTCTAGTGCATCCCCGCTTTTTTATAGTCGTTATATGCTCGATATTTGTGCGTCTTGTGACTGAAGGTTTTGATTCTGATGGGATAAAATTGCAGAAAGGCGAGTTGAGTAAGGGCGAAAATCCCGATCTCATTCGAACGACTGCACAAGAATTCGTCGAAACTCTCGACGACGCCTTCATTGCAGCCAAAGACCGGCTGTACGGATTCCTAGGGTCAGTTTTTCGTTTCATTTTATGATGTAATTCTACTTTTGACTAACTTCAACTAACTCCGCCCACAATCGCAGGACCCTCCAACCGGCCCCGCCCACCGAAGAAGGATCTTCGCCTCCCGGCGATTTCAATCTCGAATCCTTTATATCGACTCTCGACAAATCCTCCAGTGAGGTGTGTGGTATATTATCGATTTTTTAGTAAAAAGATATGACGCTACGAGTGACCTCGTGTCCAGGTACCCCTAGAGGAGGCTGAGAATCCAGCTTCTGATCGATCAGAGGAGGTAGAAGAGGTACATCAATCTGAGGAATCGCCTGAAGTGATCGAAGAACCTGTGAAGGAAAAGGAATCGGAAGAGTCACCTGTAGTTATCGAGGATTCTCCAGTGAAGGAAGAGGACGAAGAAGAGATAGTTGAACTTGACAACGTAATCAGGCGCAGATTTCATGCAATTATCCATCAACAAAAAATGTTGTGAATCTGATCTAGTAAGAGGAATGACGCTCATTCGATAGGTCGACAAAGTGTGTAGGAAAATGTGTGTTGGGTATTTCAGAATTGACCATGGGAGTTACAAAAATGTGGGTAGGCTTCGTTATTTTTTACGTACCTGTCTACCTATGATCATATTTACGAAAAATATATTGAATCCGATAAATTGCAGGAGAACAGTCCGAAGGAGGCAGTCGATAGTGACATTGAATTGATCGAAGAGCTTACTATTGTTAACAAGAAGGAGAAGGGAGGAAAGAAGAAGAAGAACGAATCGAAGAAGCGAAAAGACAAAGAAAGAGTGGAGAACATGGCAAAGAAGAGAAGGTACGATATTTATCAATAATTCAAATACAGAATGTATCAGTAGCCGTTATTCACTCTGATAGGGTAGGTCTGATCCATTCTTCGTTTGTGAGGCCCCATCAATTGATTCCTAATCGTCTCTTGATCTCATTCTGCCACCGCTCACGACACTGGAGAGTTATCTCATAATCAATTTTCTCTTAAGAACCATCGAGTCTTCATCTGATGAGGAGATGCGCAATGGAAACGCTTCCGATGGAGATGTAATCAGGTCGGATTTAAATTTCAAATATTTCCAAGGGGAGACCCATAGGTCAAATAGGTTCTCGCTAGCGAGGATAGGCACTTCTGCAATGCCGGAAAATGGAAATTTTGAATGTTTCATGCATTTCTATCCACGATTTTGACATATTTATCGAAAATTGTGCAATATGCATTTCGGCAAGCGAATTTAGGCATTTCTGCGCAAAGTATCTGCGAAAACCCTATTTGATCTATGGGTAGACCTTCTTGGCTTGCTCAACCATGCAATAAGATATGGAAAGTTCCGTTTAAAGGGATACGGCATCGAAAAATAAGTTATTTTTATTTTAAAAATCAGAAAATTCTAAGAATAACTGTAAAAACCGCATATTTTTACGATTTTTTATAAATTAATTATGATTTTTTAAAGATTGGAAAATTTAGGTATACGGTAGCTCTCGCATCCGCGGACTTACGCTGTTTAGCGGCTGTAGAATCTCAAAAGGGATGATGCCGTAAAATTTTTGCGTTTCTTTCTACTAACACAATTTTTTGAAAATTCATAATTAATTTTTAAAAAATCGTAAAAATATGCGGTTTTCACAGTTATTCTTTAAATTTTCAGCTCCTTTGAATAAAAATAAAATTAAAAGAATATAAAATTATGATTTTTTGGCTGCAAACTCCCTTTAAAAAATAAAAGTGTTATTTAGTGATGAGGATCTGGAACTGGCGGCACAAATCAAGAAGGAAAGAGATGCTAAACGGGCGAGCAAGAGACCTCCAAAGAAAGAAAAGGAGGGGAAGAAGGGAAAGGGAGAGAAGAAGAAGACAAAGGAGGCAGAGGATGCAAAGGCGTTGAGGTATCAATCAATACATTTGATTTGAATCAATTTTAGAAACAATCATCTGACAAACTAATGTAGAAATGTTGTGATAGTCACCGTTAATTTCTTCAGAAAAGCAAAGAAGGCATTGGCTGAATCTGATGATGAGGAAGAGGAGGTAGAAGAGAGTGAAAAGGAGGAAGAAGAAGAGGAGGAGGAGGAAGTGACTAAAAAGAGGGTAAGCTAATTTTAAGTTCTCATAATAATTCATTGACTTAATTGATAAGAATCAAAAAGATATTGAAAATTTATTGATTACTATTATATCTCGGTTGTTTAAATCATCGACAAAAATACGACATAAATTTTGACTATGTATTATAATATTAATGTCAGCCATCCCGTTCGCGCGCGGCCAAGAATGGAAACTGCAGTAAGAGTGGAGGGAAGGGAAAGACGGACGAAGAGGAAAGTTGGGATGAAGTGATCATGCTGGTGAGATACACTATCAGTTATATCGCACTCAGCAGTCACATTTTTATAGCATCGTTAATTAGTCTTATTAGTTTATCATTTCTAGTTTTATTTATATATTTTATGCACCAGCTAAGGTTGCAGCAGCAATTAGAGAGATTTATGGTTATTAACTTGATTATCAATTTGCGAATAAATGACAATACTTTGTAGGACAGTGACGAAGAGGAAGTTCCGACGAAGAAGACGGGAAAGAAAGCGAAGGATGAAGAGAAAGATGAGGACGAGTGAGTTGGACAACACTTGTCATTCGTGTTGTTAGATCGTATTCTTTTCGCGAGTAACGAAGTTTATTAGCGAATAATGCATTGTCACTTTGTCGAATAACTTTTGTTATTCGTAAATATGATTATTTTATCTAACAGCACTCCTTCCCATTATTTCAATATTATGTTCTTTCGTTGAATTCATCTGAGAAATGTCGACATTATATAATATTTTCGCTCTTTTTTATATTCATAATGTGTTTTCAGAGAGATGCCCGATCTGGCAGCTGCAGTAGACGATGAAGAAGAGGAAGAAGAAGAAGAGCAAGAGGAGGAGGAGGAGCCAGAGCCAGAGGCTGACGAGAAGGATGAGAGTGATGAGGAACTGCTGGTATGCTCATTCCATTACTCGATAGGACGTGACAGATACGGTATCCCGGCAACAGGCCAGGAACGATATGTCAGGAACGATATCGTATTTACTGTATTGACGCCGCCATGGTTACGGTAATGCATGGCAGGCTTTATCTCTGGGTGGCAAACAACCAGAGGGAAAGCGCCAAAAAGCGGGCGGGTACCGTCGCTAGATGAGATATGGTTACGGTAGTCTGTTTGTGATTGCAGCGTACATCTCGTCGTCTCACTCGTCGTGCGCGAGTGATGGACTCGGAGGAGAGTGAGGGAAAGGAGAAGAAGGCGAAGGGAAAGAAGAGAGCGTACGTACAGTATTTAGTTAAAGTTGTATAAAATTAAAATAATTTACAAATAACTATCTGTTTTAGTAATACAATGGTGCCAGAAAGTGTTAGGTATTATGTTAGGTATTCGCTCTTTTAACGCCAAATACTACATATAACGGAAACCCGGAGGACTGGTGTTCCTTTGCTAATGTAAGAACGTTTGGTAGTGCGTGATATGTGATTACAGGAAATTATAGTCTTCAATATACAATTGTATTCATTGCAATACGATTCTGTCTAAGAAGATAGCGTCAGTGCAATACTTAGTCATATTTTCTTAAAGTATTGCATTTCGGGGAAACCCGGAGGATTCAAATTATTTTGGCAGTGTAAAAGAGTTTGAGTTAGCGAAATGCGATCATTTGAACATTTAATCTCCAATATACAATTTTATCCATTGCAGATCGATTCTGTCTAATAAGAGAACGTTTGGACTAGATTTAGTCATATTTTTATAAAATATAGCATTTTGCGGAAACCCGGCCGGAGTATTTGTGTTCCTTTGGTACTGTAAAACAGTTTGAGATGAGTAAAATGCGATTACGTAAACAAAAAATCTCCAACAAAAAACAATTGTATTCATTGCAGTACGATCGATTCGGATGACGATGAGGAGGAGAAACAACCGAGGAAGAAGAAGGAGGAGAAGAGGAAGAGGAAGAAAGCACATGTGAGTGGTGTGGGAGTATTGTGAATAATACTCTTGTTATATACAGATCTAATCAGCATAGGGGCTTAAGACTAGTAGTGAGTAACAGCAAGCATGAACTACGATGTCACACGGGGTGACAACGACTAGAGAAGTGCATATAGAAGGCCGTTTAGCAACAGTAGTTGAGACGATGGAGATTGAGGTTTCATAATGGAAGTAAAATTATAATTTTTACAACGGTACGTTGTTCGAGACAAGTTGGGCATTTCAGAGATTCCTCTTTTGGTATGACTATTTTCTAGAACGAATCTAATATTTAATTATCGTTAAATTGATTACAGATCTCGGGTTCGGAGTCTGAGGGAGACGAGGGTGCGAATGAAGAAGAAGAAGGAGATGATGATGATGAGGATGGAGGAAAGAAGAGTAAGAAGAAGGGGAAGAATGGACCGGAGAAGAAGAGAAAGAAGGGAGCATTGCTGGGAAAGGACGATCTCGCACAGGAAACTATCGATGCTGAGAAGGCAGAGAAGGTACGGTAGACAGAATGTATTTTATTTATTTGATACACCCGCGAAGAGTGTGACGGCAATTAAAGAAACGAGGAAAGATAAAAGATAATCTAAAGATGGGTAGGGAAGTAGAAGGCGGATTGATTGGAGGAATATGGCTTGATGAAATAAACAGCAAAGTTCATGTTTCAAATAAATGTTTTCCCAAATTAATTATTTTATTTGAGATAGACGAGAATCGCGTATCTTAATAACAATATAATAATACATGTGATCTTGCAGGATCGTCGCAAGCGTCTCGAGCTGAAGCAGAAGGAATTCAATGGAATCGAGTTGGCAGAGGGACCGGATCTCGCATCGGCACTCACTGGAACACAGGTTGGGCAAGCTGTTCTCTGAAAAATATTTAATGAAATAAGTCCGCCTTGAAAGAATTTTAAAATTCTCTACTCATATTTCGGCATTTTCATATCTTTTTTTACAATATCCTAGCTATTTTTTGTTTGCATGTTCTTGCCTTATTTTTTAAACACGAAACACGTTTTGGAATTTGTCTTCCTATCCTTTCGATCTTGCCTTGGGAAAGTGAATTTCACTTTGCAGATGATTGCAATTTTTATGAACAGTTGGCGGCATACGATGTGCAATTGAACATTGGGGTTTATTTTCCTATTAAATAATGGAGTGCGACTCCAATCAACTGGTATCTAATGATCAATGATTATCCAAATTTAAATGCACTTAATTATTACCAAATTGCAGTCGAGTGTTCGTCTGAAGGCAGTTTGCGTGGATCCCGACAAGAAGTCGGACCCGCCCGTCCCCGTCAATGTCCATCCATCGTTGGTGAGGGGAATTTGAATAATTTCATCATCAAAACGAATCCCAGTAGTTTCTTGTTTCATAGCGTCTATGTATCTTGTTCACTTTTCAAAGTGATGATGGTGCCTCATTAATCATTCTAAATATAATAGTTGAATCTAAAGCATGTTCATTGCAGGTGCGTATCCTCAAGCCGCATCAGGCGCAGGGTATCCAGTTTATGTACGATTCGGCATTCGAAAGTGTCGATCGGCTGAAGGAGGCGGGCGGAGGAGGCATTCTCGCCCATTGTATGGGTTTGGGAAAGACGCTGCAGGTATGGTGGGGGGAGGGTACGGTAGTGTAGACAGTAAGTGGATACGGTAGACAATCAATCGATGCAATTATCCACTCAGGTTATCTCGTTCCTGCACACAGTCATGTCGCATCCCAAGATCTCGGAGGTGAATATCTTTCAATGTTTATTTATTTTAAAAAAGTATTTCCGAAATAGTTATTGTTTCTGTTTGAACAGATTCTCTTTTAATACTGATATGCAGTATCAATTTGTGTTTATAATTATGTAAATAACGATTACAAAATGCTTGTTTGAGGTGTGCAAGCGTGTGCTGATCGTCGTCCCTAAGAACGTGGTCATCAATTGGTACAAGGAATTCGCCAAGTGGATCGATGACAACGATGAGGATCTGGCCATTTTTGAGGTGAAGATGGGATACTCTGGTAGCACGTAAACTCAAATTGCCGTCCATATTCGATAATTCATCGGCATTGAATGTACACCTTCAGCCTATTTTGAAATTCTTTAATTGGCAGATGCTATAGTTAATCAAAACAAACAAAATCATGAGCAGTAAAATATTTATTTAAAAAAATATAAAGCTTTCTTGTTCAGGTGTCCGAGCTGGATTCGTTCAAGAACAACAACGACAGATGCTGGGCACTCAAACACTGGTCAGACATAATACTAATAATAATTTAGCTACGCCCGAGGCGCAACAGGATTTGAAATTTGACAATAAATGGAGGGAAGACATAGAATTTTTTAAATATTTTAAGCAGTGGAATCTGTGAATTGTTAAAAGACATCTGCCTAGCTCTAGCTTTTAGTTTTCTTTTATCTCAATCATCTTTATTGCAGGCACGAATCACAGACGCCGGCCATCATGATCATCGGATACGACATGTTCCGTATTCTCACCTTTGATGAGGGAGACAGAAAGGGTGAGTGAGAGGTGGATATATAAATTGTGCACAGGAGTGAGTGACGACGATCGTTTTGGTGATAATATTTGGAATAAGCGGAGAGACACTGCACTGTAAGAGTAGGACAGGTAGATGCTAATAATGACAATAAGAGTATTGTGCTGTCTGAATGTACAATTAATATGCTCATTAGTCATATCTTCGTTTGCAGTATCGAAAGTGAAAGCGGCGCCAAAGAAGAATAAGAAGCTGGCCAAATTGCAGGAAGATTTCAGAAAGTACCTCCAAGATCCTGGTAAGACGATTTTTCTTCTAATTATCTCCCCTGTGGTTCATTCGGTTCCCTAAAGTTCGAGAGTTAGATTCACGCGCGCGAGATGGTTCCCGAATTTAGTGAGGGATACTGGCTCTCCCTGATTTCTTTTCCTTTTAATGTTATCTGCTCTAATTTCTCATCAATACCTGTCTTTTATTTTATTCCATTATCTCGGTACTTGTTGACGCACCCTTGCGCTGTACGATAAGTAAAATAATTAATAAAATCTCAGGTCCTGATCTCATCGTTTGCGACGAGGCGCACAAGTTGAAGAACGATGAGTCGGCGTTGTCGAAGACGATGGTAAAGATTCGGACGAAGAGGAGGATCTGTCTGACGGGAACGCCCCTACAGAACAACCTGCTCGAGTGTGAGATATTTTATTTTGCATGTTTTGATCCTTCAGAACATTATCACTGCACGGAAAATATGGCATTGTTCGCTTTATTAGATGTCGATATACTTGATTAGGAAATAGATGTGCATTAGTTATAGCCAATGTGTGACTGCGTAATTGATCGCATCTGTTTGTGATCGACAAAGACGTGCGGCTGAAACTCGAGTATTATGGGCGGAAGGAGTGCTTTAATTGCAGATCATTGCATGGTCAATTTCGTCAAGCCGGGACTACTGGGAACGAAAACCGAGTTCTCCAATCGATTCGCCAATATCATCAATAGGGTGAGCGAGATTTTTCATTGACAAGATGTACCTGGCTGTTCACGGCTACAATATAGTTTCAAAATACAACGATTGATTATGAATTTAATAATCCCACGTTGTGGAACACAAATGTAATACGATACTGTACTACTTAAAAAATATGTCAATGATCCTGGGGTTCGATTATTCATGGGTTTTAAAATATATATTTAAATTCTGTTTCATTTGAGGGCCGGACTAAGGATGCGACTCCAACAGAGGTTCGATTCATGAAGAGAAGATGCCATGTGCTATTCGAGCATCTCAAGAAGTGTGTCGATGTGAGTGAGCAACGATGTTTACTATTCATAAGAGAAATAATTTAATTATAAGAAAATTGTCAATTGTATCACTTAACTAGCTGAGATCGTGAATATAATGTATTCGTGAAACCGGAATAGGCTGGGGGTTGGTTTAGAAACAAATCCCATCAATGGACAGTTCATTCACATGAAGAAAAAGTGTTGTGTCTGGCCTAAATGAACCAGGCAAATATGGTAGGCAATCGTGCCCATCTAACCGTATTCTCATTGATTGAATTGCAGAGAAAGGACTACCGCGTGTTGACGGAGGCCATCCCTCCCAAGCAGGAGTACGTCATCTACATTCGACTGACGAAGAGACAGATCGAATTGTACAAGGCATTCCTGGAGAGTATAGGGGTAAGGATAATTGCAGATTTATTAACAGAAGGAAAAAAAGATGCGAATTTGAATAGAGATTTTCGGTGTTATGGATCATGTCATCTTGGAAATAAAATTGTTAGAATTCATTGACGTGCTTCGTAATTTTCCAAAGACCTTCTTAATGTTATTTGTAAAGATAAAGGGATATTTTTAAAAGTATATTTTGTTCAGGGTGAGAATCTGTCGAAGCGTCTGCTGCCCGACTACCACGTTCTGTCGCGAGTGTGGACGCATCCATACCAGCTGGTGCTGCACGAGAGAGAAGCTGAGAGGAAGGTGAGCAGAAGAATTATGAGGATCTTTAAGCGTCTTTCTTTTTTTTGTTTAACTGCAATTCTGGAGTGGGCTAATATTCCTTCAGAAATAATAATTGCAGCGTACATTATTGATCATTTGAGACAGATTTGATTATTCTTCTTATTTATCGTTTTTTTTGTTTTGTTTTTTGCGATCTTTTGAAATAATTTGTATTCGATTGCAGCGAATCCTACAAGACGAGGCGGAGGAGGACGAGGACTTCATAGATGACGATGATGATGATGAGAGTGGGAGTGGGAGTGAGAGTGATGAGAGTGGAGGAGAGAGAGGGAAGGGAAGAAGAGGGAGAGGAAGAGGAAGAAGGAGTGAGAGTGGAAGTGGAGATGATGATGATGACGAATTGACCAAAATGTGAGTGAAGGACACGGTTATCTATTGAATGGGGTTTACTTAATTGGTTTAGGAGATGAGTATAACATATTCATTTCCAGAATCAGTGGTTGAAATTCAGACACTTTCAGTGATGTTCATGGGTGTGGCCGGAGGAGCAATGGACTCAGCATTAAACTTGAGTTGATGTGATAAAAAAAAGATTGCCTGAAACACTAAACCTACCTGACTAAAAGCGGCACAAATTGCAGTCCGACGTCAAAGCGAACGACTGCTGCAGAGAGAAAGAGTAGGAGATTGGCGGGAGAGGAAGCACCGCCGAGACCAGATGTGAGTACGGTAGATATCGATTGGAATGAAGAGGTAGGGGCATGGATCAAAGTTGACTGCAATAGGTGAGAGAGCGAAGAGTCAATCAGTAAAAGTTTTTTTTTTTAAAACAGTCTTAGGACTATGCTTGAAACTAGGAAAATGTAGTGCTTTTTTAAAAAAATACCGTGATTTAGAAATATTTCGAAAATCGCAGTGAAGTACTTATATTTAACCGGTAACTGATTTAAGAATTAACCAGTGTTGCTTGCAGACGCCTCCCGAGTACATAGGGTGGTTCTCGAAGGCGGGGTTGGTATCGGAGGAAGACTCGAGCAACTACGAACTGTCATACAAACTCATGCTGCTCATTGACATCATCAAGAAGTGCGAGGAGATTGGAGACAAACTGTGAGCTTATGAGTGTTTCGACTTTACTTCCCCCCCCCAAAACGTTCTTGCATGAGCATGGCGTAATGTGCCCAGTGCTATAGATTAAAAGGTACCGTTAACGTATGGTCCAAATTCTTCTATCTTGTGTTAGCAAGAGCGAAATAAATATAGATCTGCCATGGGGTTTGGTCTATTAAATTGCAAAAAGCAGCCTTACCACGTGCTATTCTATCTCAGTTATCGTCATGCCTCGTGTTTCAGCACCTCTTTGAGATACGTATTTAATCTGTGTCCCATTGCAGCTTGGTGTTCTCCCAGTCGCTCGAGTCGCTCTCACTCATCAAGCGAATGCTCGAGTGGCACGATGTGAACGAGAAGTGGTTCACAGATGGACACGCGGCCATGAATGCAGAGGGTACGGTAGACTATCTTTTAATGATTGATTAATCCATTTATTGATTACCGTTTGATGAATCTAGTGGAATCAATCAATAATGCATTTCAGACGAGGAGTGGGGTTGGGTGGACGGAGTGGACTATCTGTCGATTGATGGTTCAGTGCAATCGGGGAAGCGAGACGCCGTCCAGACTGCATTCAACAACAGAGCCAATCTGAGAGCGAGGTGAGAGGGTTGTTTCCGTATATGTCGGCAACCTATTGAAGTGTAGTAACGAGTAGTGATTATCACGAGAATGTGAAACCAGAATTACACGATGCGCGAAAACGTCTAATTTTCTGCCAATTTTGGGGTGTTCGAGTTATTTTTTCTATCTATCTTCTCCCTTCTTTCAGATTGATGCTCATCTCCACGCGTGCGGGTTCCCTCGGTACCAACATGGTGGCAGCCAATCGTGTGATCATCTTCGACGCCTGCTGGAATCCCTCCCACGACACACAGTCACTCTTCCGAGTATATCGATTCGGCCAGACAAAGCCCGTATACATCTACAGATTCATCGCGCAGGTATGGTAATGATAGTAGTCACTACATCATCGTAGTAAGGGAAGAGGAAATAATGGCCTGCGAGTGAAACACGGGAGTGGCATGTGAACAGGACACGGTCGAGTGCGGTAGTTGCGGAGTTATACTATTGTTTGTGAACGGTTTTATGTTTAGCACAGCAAATAGTGACCCTGGACATGTTTATCCTCCAGGAGGTGACTGAAGAGGGGGGAGGAGAGACTTGGCATCATGCCAGCAGCGCTCTCTGATCTCTACTTGGAGGGCGGCTGCACCTCGCCGTACATGGCGCCGTGTCGATTGACGGCGTCCAGAATGATGGCAGCCTGAGAGGGAGGGAAGGGGTTACTGTAGTGCGGTGGGGCACGAACCTGTTCGGCCTCAAGAGTGGGGATGGTGGCGAAGAGGGCTTTGGCCGCCTCGATCTGAGATGACAAGGTATTAGGGGTGGTATCGGACGATGTTGAGAAAGTATTTTATCTGGAACCGCATCGTGTTTCAAATGGGAATGGTGGAACCGCGAATCAGCGGACTGGCCAGGCGTTGTGAGAGAAGGCTCTTTTTTCTTTACCGGACCGGCAACTTGTGCCAATAGAGTGAGCCTCTCATTCATCATCTCACTATGTGCATCTAGCGGTCGCTCTATTAGAACGGGGTGCCTGGCCCGGTAAAGTAAACCATTGCCGGAGTTCAGAGGAAGTGGGGCACACCTGTGCAGCGAAGGCGGCGTCGGCTGCGGTCGATCTCTCACGACGAGACGGAGTGTCCTTAGACTGAAATGAGGGGGCACGGTATCAGAGAGAGGAGCACGGTAGCCGTCGCACCTGAGCGGCGCTGGCGCATCCATCCTTGTCGAGGCGAGTGCGATTCACGCCCGTGATACAGTCCTGTATGGTTGTTTTTAATTCTAAGTTGGCGCGAAACTCAAAACTGTCGATATCCTAGACACACCTGCATCTCCTTGAACTTGACCTTGTCAAAGTCGCGCATCTTCTGCCCCCAGTCCTTCTGGATCAACTCGGCAGCCTTAATTTCTTTGCTTAAAATAGTTTCCGAAAGTCGAAGGCTTCTCCTTCACTCGCTGACCCCGTTTATACTAGTCTTGTGCTTACAATTCGAAAGGTGCTATCGAGGTGGCCAGTGGGCCAAAGGGAGGTGGTGTTACTCCCGGTCTACCTTCTGCTCAGTCTTGCTGCACGCACGCTCCAGCTCAGATGCCTGCAGGGAGAAATTTTTATTGATAACTTTCCCAGCCTCGGATTGCATGTTGAGCAACACTGGGTTCTTGACAAGTTTCTGCAGCGGCAAACCAGCGGGTTGCAATGTCTACAGTAGTCGGATTTTGGAGGGCTCTTGTTAGGAAAGTCGTGACTAAGCACAGTGTCACTTGTCGATGTCATACTGTATGATATTGACAAGTGGCACTGTGTTTAGTGCATGCACACTAGGGTTGCAAATTCGGACAATGTAGGACGCCGAACATCGAAAGTGAAAAATGAATGGGCCTGTGTTCGTGTTCGGACGAACGCCCTATTTGTTCGGGATCACTGTATTTTGTCCGAACATTGTGATTGTCAAATGACTTTTTATATCATAATTTATTCAAACAATTTCGGGGAATCTGATTTGACTATCCCACGAGTTCAGATATTTGCAACTGTCATTTTCCACGAATTGTGTGAGTATTGAGCAGCTGTTTTGAGGAGGTCAACACTTATTAAGAATTCAGCACACATTTCGCTTTTCCCAACTCGGAAAAAGTAATTTCAGGCGAGCATTTTGATTTGTTGCGTGTTATGAATAAGGTAAACATAATTCTCTTCAAAATTTGAATAGAGGGCAAAATGGAGAGAACCGTTTCCATGATTGAAGAACATTCATGAGGATTATCTTGTTTCGATCCCAAAACATATCTGTTTTGGAATATTTTCTTGATAAAAAACCATTTCACGATCACTGTTCGGACAAAATACCGTAATTCCCGAACAAATCCGAACAATTCGGACGTTCGTCCGAACACACAAAGAAGTCCGAACACAATGGAAATAAGGTCGACCGAACATTTTGTTCGGAATTTGTCCGAAATGTTCGTCCTAATTCGCAACACTAATGCACACGTAGGCACTACTCATTGTGGGGGTAATTCGCTTGCCTTGGTGGTGTTCGCTGCGGTTTCGGCCAGATTGGATCCCAATTTGGAGAGGAGATTGGCAACGTCGTCGTGCTTGTTCGGGTTGGAGATGCGACGACAGTTCTCGTAGTCCCTTTGCTGAAGGAGCAGAGATCAAAGATCAATCAGACTGACGGATTACTGAAGGAGAGTAAAAATGTTGAGAGTACGGTAGAGGGCTGGTTCATTTTCAACTGGCCCTGTTTGTTGAGGTGGTTGATTTGGAGAATAGATGATTGGGTGATATTGGATCGTACCATTTCTCCGTGACGCTTTCTCCAAATCTCGACTTGTTTGATTCCCTTGTCAGCCTCTGCGGGAAGTGAGGTGGTTACGGTAGCTTTTCCGACCTGAGGATACGGTAGATTGACTTTATTTAGTAAATTACGATTGATAGAAGATCGATATTATGGGTGAATTGCGGTACCTTCTCGGCGAGATTCTGCTTCATACGACGGAACATGACTGTGGGTGTGGTTACGGTATTCGAGTAGAGCGAGTGGAAAGAGGAGAGGAGATACGGAGGGGCCGGACTAGCAACCGCACCCAACGGAGAGAAGAGAAGGGAGTGAAATGGAAAGAGAGTTGAAGAGAGGGAAAGGGCGATTTGCAAAGATCGAAAACACTTGGTGCGATAACAACGGGGATTTAAAATGTGCAAATATTTCAGGCTTTGTGTAGAGATCATGTGCTCAAGTTGTGTAGAGTTCGCAAATGAAACATGTTCGAGACATACGTGACTTTTGATTCGACAACTTAGTTTTGAATTAATCGATAATTACAGGGTACGATGGAGGAGCGAATCTACAAGAGGCAAGTCACGAAGGAGTCGACGTCGATGAGAGTCGTCGACGAGGCTCAAATTCAACGACACTTTGCTGGTTAGATTAAAGTTTTTATACCTTAGGACTCATTTCGAGAGATCATTGTTGAATCATACCAAATCACTGATAAAGAATACGGTAGAACCATGGATCCACCGATTTGATCCACCGGTTTGACTTCTGATGCAAATGTGCTGTGTGGTTACATTCAAAAAAAAATTGTTTTAAACATTGATCGAATTGCAGGACACGATCTGGACGAGTTGTACCAATTCGATCCCGTGGAAGAGGATGACGATGATGTCCAGCCGGTGTTCGCCCCTCCAAAGGTACGGTAGGCACAACGAGACAATGGGGAAGTGGCTGGCCAATATTGCGTCTCAAGTCTACTTTCTATTGACGATTCCTTTGAAATCCTAAATTACAAGGATAACGAAGCACGCAATCGCCATGTTGCCAAGTCCTACTTTGCTCTGTGATTTAAAAAAAAGTCTTTTGCAACCGACCAGTTTTTTTCTATTATGTTTGCACATTGATATGAGTCTTAGGCTTGGTCATCAACGATTTTTTTGTTGACGTTGATCTAGCCAATCAATAAATTGTCCTCTCTTGTTAGGATCGCCTACTCGCAGACGTGCTGCACAAGCGGAAGGAGGCGGTCGTATCCTACTTGCAGCACGACACTCTCTTCCAGAACATGGACGATGAGAAGCTGACTGAAGCGGTCAGTCAATCTATATCATATCATGGATACAGTATCCTTGTGGATAATGTATCTGCTCTACAAAGGGGAGATAGAGGGGAAGGGAGGGGCTTACGCCCTAACGCCGATCCCTATCCCGATCAATCGATATCCTTTCATGTATACTGTATCTGCGCTAGATTAATCGATAATTGCTAATCTTCCGTGCAGGAATGCGCAGAGGCGTGGGACGACTACGAGCGAGAGAAGACGGCGCCGGTAGTGTCAGCCTATGGAGGATACGGTGGAAGGGTGGGAATGCCCATGCCTGGAATGGGAATGGGAGGAGGAGCTATGGCAGAGATGATGAGACAGCATCAGTTGCAGCAGGTACGGTAGAGAGAGAGACGGTATTTAGCAGACGGTGGGGAAACGACAGTAAATGAAGGGGAGGGATTCAGTAGGAGATGGTAGGAAGGATTTGATGAAGAAAGTGTATGCAAAGATGGCAACCTTTTGCAGACAAACAATCTGCGCGGAGACCCGATATACGTTGGCTGCTTTGGCATTCGAGGAATGAACCACGAGAATGCACTCAAGGTGAGAGGGGGGAGATTACGTCATTCATACGTAATTTAGAATATGCAAATATCAGTGACGAGCACATTATTATTCAGGCGAAACTTTGAACTGTGGTAACTCAATTGTGAAACGTTAATTCTACAAATTGTAATCGCTGGTCCAGAGAAAATTCATACGTAGTGAAGTTAACATGATTTTTGACGATATTCCGAACTGGGATAACTCACGCTTGAAATATGAATTCTACTAGTCTCTGTCTAGAGATGGTAACGTGGCACGCAACCATCGTTTCCCTTACAGGTTGTGTATCTCAAGCGTTGTCTGGATGAGTTCATGCCATCGATTCCCCAACATCTCAGAGGAGGAATCAACGACTTCAGTCCCTACTTCAACACGCTCATTCAGGTTTGTCATGGCGATTAGATCTTGACCATGTAGTTTGCATTGCGAATCGAGAATGGTTAACTACAGCATTGAAGAAGGTGTTGGGTAGTTTCCCTCTCTGTATTGGTGCTGCTATATTTTCTATTTTTGCTCTTTCTAATCATTGTCTCTCCAGGAGGGCATGAATGCTGGTCACTCTCCAGTCTGGCTGCTCAACCGTACCACTTCCATATTCCGTACGGTAGTCAAGCTGTGCATCGACAACGTCCCCACACTCCGTCCCACACTCAAGCGAATCCACGCGAACACGCCGCAGTTCTTCGATCCCACAGCGATTCCCTGAGTACTGTAGCATCCTCCCCCCTCACCCATCCTTGGCACTACTGTTTGTTTGGGACCAGCCAACCTAGAACGATCGTGTGTGAGTGATTCTCGAGTGATTCGCTCATTCTTCGCAGTCAATTTTTTACTCATTTACTCATAGCTGGTCCCAAACACTACAGCCCCCTTATTCCTACAGGGCATACGGTAGATGGATCGAGTATCGATCAATCTGGTCAACTTCATCATAACCAACCGACAGCACGCTGTGAATTGTCTTTGACTTGTTCAACAATGCGCTTTTATGGATTATCGATTTGTCTAATATATGTCTTTTTGCACTTGAGAGCTTGTTCCATGTATTTTACTCTTTCCTCATTCGTCTCGTTGATATTCGTTCGTCTACATTTAAAATTACTCACCACATAGAACACCAGTCGATAATCTCGGATATTTGTCAATGATTGCATGTAGTTTTCATCAAAAATGCTTCCGATCTCGATCACTGTAGAGTCTACTCACTTTATCGATTGCTTTTTCGATTCCTCATTTTCTCTCGACGAGAGAGCACTTGGGATTGAGAGAGTGTTACTCTGGATGTTTGTGTATGCTTCAATGTTGTTTTATTCATTGGCGGTGTGAACAGATTAGAATATGCATGACTTTCCCACTTTCTATTCTTTCTACTTCAGTTGAAAGAATGGAAATCGTTGGGAGAGTATATGAATATGTCATTTCCCGTTGTGTACTTTAATTTATTCAATTTTCCGTTCCAAGCTAAATTTATCCGAAATCATAGTAAATTGTAAAACTTTGTTTCTCATAAATACTCGATTATAAAAAAATCATGGGTCTGCATTCCATAGACAATTCTTGAAATATGGATACGCTCAAGATTTCTTGATAATCCATCCACTTGGTCTCCGCCACCCATCGAATAGCAAGTCCTGAAAAGAGTTAGTTATCGATTGACAGACTACAGTAGTCCGTTACCGTAGTCGTTCCGTGCACTTTGTATCGACCATCTCGCTGTGGACAGGGGCAATAACTGATATATTCATTGATTAGGATCAAAGGGAGAGATCGCAAACTAACTCCATATCGATCCCCGGCTCTCCAACGTCTCCTCTTTCACCAGGAAAGCCTCGTTCACCACGATTTCCCGGTTCTCCTCTTGGTCCAGGTGGACCACGGGGAGATGTTGCGTACACGACCTCACAAACAATATAATTTAGGAGTTTCATCGGAGCGAGACTTTGAAATTCTGATTTGCGAGAGTGTACGAAGACAAGAGACAAGCTCTGTCAACTTCGCACACTCCAACTTTAGAGTTTTCAATTCTGGCTCTGGGATTATCTAGATTGGAGTTTTATGATACCATTCCAGCTCTTCCCTTCTCTCCTGGATGACCGTAATTGCCGGGTGGACCGGGAGGACCTGAGTGGTACGGTATGAGATACGACAAGTGAAAAGGAGTACGGTACCTGGATGACCAATGCCAGAGGGTACATCTTCTCCGTTTTCTCCTGGGGGTCCTGGAAGACCCGGCTGTCCAGGAAAACCCCTCAAACCTGATTCGAAGGCAGGCGGTCCCGGGGTACCATCACGCCCTTGCACCCCCGGAAAACCTGGTACTCCGGGCAGACCATCGGGACCGGCACTACCGGGATCACCGATGGGCCCCCGCGGACCCGCGGGACAAATGGTACACTCGGATTCTGGTTGATCGTATCCATCGGGTTGAGATGGGAGAACGGAGATACCAGGTAAACCATCTTCTCCTTGACTGCCAGACTCGCCGTCCCACCCAGGAAGACCTGCACACGCAAAGCACACCATTCCAAATGAACAGACTGGGGTCATGGCGAGAGAGTGTGCAAAAGTGAGAGAGTTCATCTCGATTGTACATGCTCTCACACTTCAAACCCGTTCTGTATGGTTGACCGGCATGTGGAAATGTGTGAAAGATGTGACTAGTCCCGGTTCAGGAGACAATTTCATTCTCGCATTACTGTATACGAATATCTTCCAGAAATCTACAGTATACCTGGCGGTCCGGGAGGTCCCGGGGGACACTGGAACAACGATGATGATTCGCCCTCTGTGATATAGACAGGAGGAACCGTGGTCTTGGTTTTGAACACCGGTGGTACGGTAGACTTGTAACTGTAGAGAGATGAAGGGCTCTTTGGTGGATACGCGTGAGGAGCAGTGACATAGGCGTCGGAAGGGCCGTGACCACTGGGATTACGGTAGATTAGATAAATGGGGAATACAGTACCTGTTGTTCTCGCTGGATCGACCGGAAGTCTTCTTGAAGTAGGAACTGGCGGTTATCGGACCGGTTGCTGAATGGAATGATCTTTGATCTCCAATAATTTTGTTTTACCTTTAATTCCTCTTCCATTGATGCGCTTATTGATCTCCTCCACAGGAATCTTCTTGCTGATAAAGTTACGCCTACCATACGCCTGCAATATCTACTCAACTCTGGAAAAATCATTCATCGGCCATGATAGCTCAGTTGGGAGAGCGTTAGACTGAAGGTCGCCGGTTCGATCCCGGCTCGTGGCATTCCTTTTGCCCCTTTTCCTAATCTTGCCTTATGGTTGTTGCTGATTAGACGATACTTTTGAAATGGGAAAGGAATGAATCCTGGCGGGAATCCGTCAAGGTTAATTCCTGAAAATGGCAGTTTTCAATATATTTTCATTTTCTTCGATCTCACTTTCTATGTGGGATTCCTTCTCGAGATCTCTTTTGCCTCTGAAGGTGAAATCATCGAGATCAAGAAGTGCCTGAACTATGAACTATGAGTGCGAACTGGATAAGTGACGCCTACTCTGACTGCCTGGACATTCTGATTGAACGGCTCTTGGAGACGGTTTGAGTAGGAGAAATAGAATGGGAGGAGAAGGAGGATGGAGATGGAGAAGGTTCCCGAGAGGATGCAGAACTTGACTGATGAAGATATGAAGGAGGCCTTCATCGGCGATACTGTAGTCCGAGATTTTGTGGTCGGAGTGGATAGTTACGGTAGGTTGACGATTACGGTAGGCCGAGGATACGGTAAGTAAAAGACAACTGAATTCCGAGGAACACGGTACGATGTGGTTGTGGCCGGATCGCAGGAATGAAAGTGAATGAATAAGTGAGGAAAATGAGCAGGTCTGAGGACTCTCGAGATGTGTCTCATTGACCCGTTTCACACGGAAACACTCTCATTTATCTCGCCTCTTTTTCTCGCCCAAGATTATGACCGGTCTGCGGGACATGCATAGCGGAGTTTGATTGAGACGTAGATTGCAGATAACATAATCAGCCATGATAGCTCAGTTGGGAGAGCGTTAGACTGAAGATCTAAAGGTCGCCGGTTCGATCCCGGCTCGTGGAATTTTGCATTTTAAAATTATGTATTTCTGATAGCTCGGTAATTATATTCTTGCCATGAGGGGTGCACACGTGGAATAACTTTCCAAAAAATATTACATGAATAAATATAATTGAATAATGGGAGAAAAATCAGTCTGAGATCCGCATAAGCATACCGTAAGCCTCGGCACGTTAGCATATGCGACCAACTGCACACATTTTGTGTTTCCCGTTCTGTAACGCGTGTCATTTTGCTTGTTTTTCCATCTTGTTCTTCAATCTGCTCACATGGTTTTCTGCACAGTGTGTTCGGCAAATACGATTGCATCGATTCCTCTTTATTCTTGGCCGTGAGCGCCATTTGACTGTTCCAAATTGTCCTTTTCCAGTTCAATCATGTCCGAACTTCCCGAGAAAAGTGGTCCTCCTCCGGCCTACGACTCTCCGCCCGCCTACGCGCCCCCTCCGACCATGCCGCCTATGTCTGCACCGGTCGACGCGGCTGCAGGTGCTGCAGTTCCCAGAAGCACCGTCATCCCCGTCTTCATCACTGCCCGTACGAATGTGTACGGAGTGAATCCGGTCGAAATGGACTGCCCCCACTGCAGTGTGAGTATTTATCTTGCGATTGACTATCGATCGTGGTTATTTTGTGATCGAAGAATAACTACCGATTGATCCACTTCCATACGAGTATTGATCACAGAGGAAAAACACTTTTGTCTGTGGCATACAGAGATTTCGTTCGACGCGATAAATCATAAAAGAGCGGGTACTTTCACCAAATTAGTTATTTGCCATTTACAGTTCATCTTTCATTAAATGATAAAAGTAAATCAATAAATTTAATTATCAGGCGCACGTCGTGACACACATCGAGAGAACGGCAGGTGCACTCACTTGGCTCATTGTCGGCATGTGAGTCATTCCAGCTATCGATCATACTTTTTTATATGTTTCTCTTTCGGGTACCTCGCTATGTTCATTCGGAAGAAATTTTAATAACTTTGATGAATCATTGGCGAGACGACGAAATGATCATCCAAAGACATTTGTTGGAGTATCCGAAAACGCTGTTATTTCAATTCATGTTTTTCACATTTCTCACGATAAATCAAGGAAATCGAAATAGCAGCGTTTTCGATAACTCCGATAATTCGCAAATTCCTTTGGGTGATCATTTTTTTTCGCCGCGCCAATGATTCATCAAATGCGAGAAATGTGTTGTGTTCTTTGGTGATGTATCATAATACAATTCGGTTACGATATCAATGTCTATTTCACGTGTGCTCCAAGTATATAATGGCTGAAACTATAATAGGTATGACTGTTCCCTTACAATTAGTGTCAGACCATCCTCCATATTTAGCTGTTTCTTCCTTGGTTTCTTCCTCGCCTTCATTCCCTGGTGTCTCTGCTGCATTCCCTTCTGTGCCGACTCCTGCCTCGACGTCCTCCACTTCTGCCCCTCGTGCAAGCGCGAACTCGGCAGGTATACGGTAGCCGACATGGCACTACCTCCCTTTACCGGACACATCAACTGCTAATCACCCTCTGGATGTGTATGCCTGGTGACCGATAGTATGATGAATGAAGCGCCAACCCCGAGGTGCTTGGTCCGGTAAAGGGAAGTATTCCACCGATCTCAGAACTCGCAATACATGCACTCATTCGTCGCTTTGCAGATACAAGCGCATGTGAGGGTGTTCATGACACGGCTACTGTAACCCCCATCTTCGATGCACCGACACAAGAATCCGTGAGTTCATCTCCCTTTCCCCGTCCTCCCAATCCGATCCTCACATATATCAACCAAATGACAGCATCACCATAGTGAAATGTCATGGGAGACGCTCAGAGCCAATCCATCCCCCCTCCCCTCCCTCACCCATAGGCAACCTCTACAGACACAATGTAAGTAGTAAAAACCCAAAGATTGGCTTACACCCCGATTCAGAATTACCCTTTTTTGTACATGAGTTTTTTATGGTTACCGGTTGAGATATGTTTCATGTTGTCTGTACCTTGTAAATTTCACAGTATTGCCTTGAGATGATTGTAACTTGCTGGTCTAGAGATTGCATACTCACACTTTTGAAATGGGGTCGATATCGATAATCGCCCGTTTGTGTCGTCAATCGCTCAATCGCAGTTTGTCTGCCGAGGCTGATATGTGCATAATTACGACCCCTTTACATAATTCATTTATTACCGACAATTACTCGCATAATTTTTTTCGTATGAGAAAATTGTAGATGGCGCCTATGTGTAAAGTAGATAAAGGAAACATGTCTCAATGGTGTAATTGGTACAGTAACGATGTGTGGTTCGTGAAACGTCCCGCACACGCCATACCAGATACGGCAGTGGAGTGCGGAGTGCGCTTGCACGTGGTCAGATATGTGATTCGTACTACCTCACTCGATAGATGTTAGTGCATTAGGTTGCGAGAAATTGTAGGAGGTAGAAACATTTGAAACAGGAGAGAGAAAGCGGGGAAGTAAGAAAACAAAGTGGTAACTGAAGGTTGATTGGGCCCTGGATAGACAAACGGGAAAGTGAGCGAAGAAAATAGCTACTAACTAGCGGTCGATCGGTATTTTACGTGCTCTTTCCAACTCTTCGGTAAGTGCCAATCCATCCCTTGCAAGAAGCACATCGATGCTCGGCGTCTTTGAATGTATCCACGACGAAGGGAACCCTACAATTACGTAGTGATGACTAAACCGAGTCAGTGACCACATTGCCCATTACATTCCACGCCTAGATTGCATTGACATTGCAGCGGTTTTATGGGGGATAAGTTAATCTGGAATCTGACCAGACGAAGAATAGCGGGAAAATGAAGATGCCAAGGCAGAGAAGGACGACGAAAGCGAGCCACGAGGCGAGTCCCACCCGGAAGATGACCTCTGTCTCGCCGTGAGCCTGAATATAGAGATTACGGTACAAATTTCCCGATTTATTTGATTAATGGCTTGGGTAGTACATTTGATTGAATAGATGAGTAAGGTAGGTAACTAAAATACTGCCTAAATTCCAGATGATTTCGCCTCTTACGTCGATTCTTTATCGGTGGAAGATTATCTTCACTTGGTAGATAATCCACCAGATTTTACGTCACACGCACCGATTGTCCGCCATATTTCCCCCTCCCCTCTATTGTCGAATGCTCTCAAAGGATGAAGGGGAGATTTCTGTATTTTCATCATGAATAGGTAAAAAGGTAGCCGAACGATTTCTCGAGTGGTTACGTGGATAGTAATTGTAAGGATGTCTCACCTAGTGTCTCTCACCTCCCCTTCTCCCACCTCCTCTTCTCTCACCTCCCTTTCTCCCACTCTCTTCCCCTCTCCCCCAGCCCTCTTCTATCCTTCTGAAGTGACATCCCCGTATATCTGCCCTCCCTGTGTCTGTATGTCTTGTTCTATTTGTCGAATTCTCTATGAGCATCTGCGTCAATTGTCAAGGAGCGAGCATTATTGATCGGAAGCATGATAGAGTACAAGAAGGGCATGGAAAAGAGCGGTAGATCAAATGACGATCAACTTTCGAGTAGTGAGTCAAACAGAAGCAATGGCGCCCCTATCACAAATCTGAGTAATGAGCCGAAAGATACACAGTAAAAGGTCGAACGTAACTGAGATAGGGTGTTTTTATCGGTGATAGGACGTTTTTGAACCCGAAAATATAAAAGTTACTAAATGTTCTGAAAGATACACCAAACAAATCCTGAAAAAATATGTTGAGGGCTGTTCCAAAACGTTCTGTCCCCGTTTTTATCTACGTTAGATAACCTGGAAATATAATCTATTTGTGAGCAGAAAACTCAATATTTCGTAGCAGGAAGAAGAGGGTCGAGTATCTTGTGGTCTCCCGGCTCTCTCGAGAGTGAAACTCAATCGCCTAGCCATGCATGTTGCACGACAGAACTCAGCGGCAATTAGGAAATGACAGAAATACCGCACCCCGTCTAATTTTGAACGGGATTGGGAAAAGTAATCATCGACTCACCCTACACCGCGGGCAGTCGAGCAGCTGCGGGTGGTCTGAGAGGTATTTCTTCGCGTTCACCATCATACTCGGAGTGTGCGAGGCGGAACGGTGAACGGGCATTGGCTTGGGACGAGAGGGAAAGGAGGACATTTTGATGGAGATGAGGAGGAGGAGTGAAGTAGTAGAAGAAGCTAGTAGAGATGTGGAGACGAAACGAGAGAAGAGAGGGGCGGAGTCACACCCAGAGAGAGGGTTATCAGAGAATACTCTATGGACGGGACTGGAAGGTTCTCCGATGACAGATGGGATACGGTATAATGGAGAGGAGATACGGTAGATATATAAGTGATTGGGAATGGTGGATTACGGTAGCATAGATATGAGGACTGTAAACTCTTTTTTGTCGTTGTATAAACTGATTTGTCACAATCTGTTCTTATAAAGATATTATAAAGGGTGCAGTCGGGAAGTAAAAGCATATTTGTAAGGAAAAAATCACAAGATCAAAGATTAAAGGGATCAGTAAATAAACTCAGTTCTCGATAGAAACAATTGTTGCGACTTGGAAACCTCGGCGATTACGGTTAGTAATATGCGGCACTTCTGTAACTATTTATTTTTTTGTAAAATTATTTTTGTTTATCGATTATTCCGCTTGTTCTCTTTATAATTTCATTTCTATTACATTTCCGATGCGTGCTGGTAATATTGCGCTTTCAGGCCATGTTTAAACGGGGGTCGAAACCTCGGAAAAGGCCGCTGGACGAGGGCGAACAGCGAAACAAAGCTTTGCTTCGTGACAGAGCCAACAAGAAGGCCGAGAAACTGAGGTCAAAGGGAACCAATGCTTCAGTTGAGGATGTCATTGCGAAGTACCCGAGTCTCTCACAGGTTCAGCTATTTCTGCAAAGTCTCGAAAGTAAATGTCTCTTTCAGACAAACTTCAGCGACTGCAAGTCGTTCCGTGACTTTCCCTTGTCTGATCAGACAATTCGAGGATTAGAGGAGGCCGAATTCACGTGTCCGACCGAAATTCAGCGAGATTCGCTGCCGTTCTCACTAACGGGAGTTGATTTGGTGGCTGCAGCAAAGACTGGAAGTGGAAAGACGCTCGCCCTTGTTATCCCCGTTAGTTTCTCCACACAAAACAATAATTTATCATGACAATTAGGAAATGTGTAATTTTATAGTGATTAGCAATTGTGCATTGTGAGTGTGTATGATGGGTGTCATAGGTCAAATAGGTTATCGCTGGCGAGGATAGGCACTTCTGCATGCCGTCGAAACGATGTCGGCAGACGAAATATTTGAATGTTTCATGTATTTTTTACCTCTTTTTTTGACAAAGTTATCGAAAATTAGGCAATACGCACTTCGGCACGTGATTTTCGGCATTTCTGCACGAAATATCTGCGAGAAACCCATTTGACCTATGATGGGTGTGATGTCACAACAGGCCAACAAAGTTATTTGGTCAATTGCAAAAATATTATTATGCTATTGCATTACTTCTTTCAATAATAGGGTATTCAAACCATGCAGTTTCCATTAACGACACAATAGTCCAAATATTCGATTTGTCTACGTTCAAAGAGATAGATGAGGTGATATTCCAGTTGCTGGAGTGTCTGTGGCGGCAGAAATGGACACGGAAAGCAGACGGACTGGGAGCGCTGATCATTTCGCCCACTCGAGAACTCGCACTCCAGACATTCAACACGATCAACAAAGTGGGCAAGCACCACGACTTCTCATGCTGTCTGCTCATGGGAGGTTAGATTTGATTTTTTTATTTAATGTATTTTCTATTGGATAAGCATGATAAATCGATTGTAAATTAATTAATTTCATGTATAAAGTTTTCGCGAAACCTGAATTGTTCAGGCACGGATGTCAACTACGAGCTGAAGCGACTGCATCTCATGAACATTGTCGTGTGTACTCCAGGAAGACTGCAGCAACATCTGGATGAGAACCAGCTGTTCCAGGTATTTTATATTAATTTAATAAAGTAATTTGGAGAAGATTATGTAATCTGCATTGGAATATTTTAAAAATACTTATTCCGTTGTAAAGTGGGATTGAGATTATTTTTATTTTTTTCAATGTGCATTTGTAATATTTATTGTTTGCAGTGCGACAACATGCAGATGCTCGTGATAGATGAGGCTGATCGTATTCTCGACATGGGCTTTGCCAAGCAAGTACGGTAGTTTTTTTTTATTATTCTACAGAGTGAATTGTAGTATATGCAGTTATCGTCCATTTTTCCTGAACACATTGTGTTGTGCTCAACACAACTGTGAGTAGTTTTTTTTAAAGAGAAGAATGGAGGAGGATTTGTCTTCTTCTAAGTAACTGATTACGCGAACTAGATTTACAATCTTGTGTTCTGTAGATGAATGCGATCGTGGAGAATCTTCCTCAAGACCGACAGACTCTTCTCTTCTCGGCCACTCAGACGAACAATGTGAAGCAGCTGGCCAGAGTGTGCACCAAGGTGAATTACCGTTTCATGAACTTTAGATATCAATAATAATTTCGCATATTTATTTCAATCTCTTTCATTTTTTAACATCTAAATGATCGCTCAGCCTTATTCGAAGCTTCTCATTTCATATTGCTGATAGGGCGAAAGACATGAGGGAAACATATTGTCGTAATAAAATAATCATTGTTCTCTCAGGATCCCGTGATGGTGTCGGTGCACGAAAAGGCTGAACACGCGACACCCGAGGACCTCAAGCAGTGCTATCTGGTGTGCAAGGAGGAGGAGAAGGTGGGTGGCAGAAGTGTACTATAGTCGAAGCAAGTTGTTTGAGAAGATTATTTTTTAAACTGATTGAAATGCAGGTAAATCTTCTCTGGTCGTTCATTCAACATCACAAGCACAAGAAGACGCTCGTTTTCGTCTCGTCTTGTGGGCAGGTCAGACATTACTCTTTGCCACTTTTCTGTGTTAGTGTTCTTCATACTATTTCATTCTTCATTCATTCTCTCGTTTCGCGCATTTATCATCTTCCGACGTTTACTTAATTATTTGATTGCCGTTGCGTCTGCCACCTATCACTTTATTTGTGAGAGGATCGTTGTCACTAATATTGCAATGCAGTTGCGTATGTATTGTCGAGTGCTAGCACTATATGTGTTATTGCAGGCTCGTTTCCTCACGGAGGCGTTCTGCCATCTCCGACCGGGCACTTCACTCATGGGACTGTGGGGGACGATGAAGCAGACGAAGAGATTGGCCGTCTTTGAGACATTCGAGAGGAGACAGGTCTCTTATTTGCACTATCACACACCCCAACTTTGAAAATTTAGAAACCTAAAACATATCCCAAGATTACGGCTGAAAAAGTAAGTTAGGAGTTGCATACGTCATATTAAGGAACTTTTAAATCTGTGAATATTTCTCTTCTTATTCTCGAGTTATTACTTATGGGCGTTGAGCTAGCTGTTTCTGTAGTTAGTTAATCTCTGCCAATGTTCTCCTCTCAGAAAGCGTGTATGATTGCTACGGACGTTGCCTCTCGTGGTCTCGACTTTGCGGCCGTCGATTGGGTGGTGCAGATGGACGCACCTGCTACTATCGATGACTACATTCACAGGTAAGGAAGAAGGGGGCGGAGCTAGAGGACATAGTTTCAGTGAGGAATCCTGAAGGTATTACTGATGCGAAATAATCCTCTCTTTAACCCAGCCTTGAAACAACAAATCAACGCGTACTTCATGGTTATATTGAAATATTGTTAGCTTACATGGTGACATTATGGAAACGAGGCACAAACTTGTTTCAACGATAGGGCAAAGTCCGCGTATTTGTTTAGGCACTAGTACCACGCTAGATCCATCGAATAGTAATAATACGCAATAATAATTTTTAAAAAAACAAGCTACTTCCGTTTCTTTGCAGAGTGGGCCGAACTGCTCGCATGAACAAGACTGGCTCCGCCCTTCTCTTCCTGTCGGAGAGACAAGTACCAACGATGAAGAAGATGCTGGCGGAGAGGAAGATTCCCGTTGCAGAGACGAAGTGAGGATTACTGTAGTTGCAGACGAATATGCTATCGAGGAGTGAAATTATTCTGATTTATTGTGTCGGGAATGAATCACCCGATTTGAGGCACGACCCGGAGCGAATCACGGACATCAAATTGAAGATGCAGGGAGTGTTGGCAGCCTTCCCCGAACTCAATCAATTCGGCCAGAAGGTATTGTAGCTTGTTACATTTACTTCTGTAACTTCTTTATTTTGTTAAAGCACACAATGAAACGCATTTATGTATTTCCAGTACGTCGTCTCGTACCTCCGCTCCGTCTACCTCATGAGCAACAAGAACATTTTTGACGTGGATTCGATTGATGCCAAGGTACGGTAGTTATTGATTATTATTTGCTCGACTTTATTTTATTTTAGTTTTCAATCAATAATTACTGCAGGCTCTTGCCGAATCACTCGGACTGGCGGCCATCAAACGAATTCGATTCCTGCAGAAGAGGAAGGAGGGCAAGAAGCTGATTCTGAAGGAGAAGAAGGTGAGGAGATGGGGACTGACTAGAGGGGATTATTAATATATTGAATATGTAGTCAATTAAATATTCGAAATTTAAATTTAAACTGATACGAACATTCAATATGACAAAATGGTAGTTCCTGTGTTTACCAAATTGCCATTTTGGCATGTCAGTATAGCTGAAATAGTATTAGTTTTCTTATTACATGATTGCAGGTGTACGAGGGTCACGAGTTTGGAGAAGAGTCTGATGACGATGAGGAGAAAGAGGAGGAAGATGAGGTGAGATTGATTTTTTTTTAAAAAATGGACCAAAATACAAATAGTTATAATTTGTTCATTTAGCTCAATTTGATAGTGAACGAATCGTGAATAATTTTTGGATTGACTGTTCTTGTTTTGAGTTAATTTTAAAACTTTGAGGACGAGGGTCTGTTCACGGTCAAGAAGAGAGATGTTTTCAATGTGGCGGAGCAAGTCAAGCAGGAGGTTCGTGCATTCTTTTTTTCATTTCGGCCTGTGAATTTGAGTTATATTTGCGTAGTAAATTCTCATTTTTTTTGTTGAATTCGATTTGTTCCTATTCCGGGGTTTAAAAATAAAATGATTCAGCAAGCAGTGGCTGCGGCTGCGGTCGATCTGAAGAAGAGCAATCGAGTGATCACCAAACTGAAGGAGGCAAAGAGTCAGTTGAAGAAGGTGAGATGACCGTATTTTCGTTTGTTTTGACCAAGCCATTTCTAGGCTTGATACCTTGAAATGTAAAGGAGGTTCAGGGAGTGAGAATCATAGAACCCTATCTGACCACTTTCCATCTACGTTCGGTATAGATCTGAACAGTTTACTTGTCAGAAATGACGACATTTCCTGTCAGTCTAAAATTCATGGATACCGTTGAAAATAAACTTGTGCAGAACTGTGCAAATGGTTATTGTAATCGCTGACAGACCATTAGATGGATAACACAATCAATATTGTACTCATGTCAGGGCATTCCTCTAAATAACAAGATTCGCTTCAACGAAGAGGGAGGAGCGGCGGAAGTCGAGGGAGTGGCAGAGGGACGATCGAAGGGATTGGATCTAGAGAAGGCTATGGAGAGACAGGGAGAACAGGATAAGGTGAGGGGGATGAATCGGAGCAACGGTAGTAAAGATGTAAGATCAATTTATTTGGTCAGTACATACATTAGTATTGGAGTGGGGAAGAGTTTATTGCTACAAACACTTGCGTAGAATAGCTAGTGCGATATGATCAGTGAATGCACCAAGATCATTTTCTAAAAGATATGATTGAAACACGAAGCAAATTTGTTTAGTTTGATAAAATGATGGAGCTCGAGCAAAATGGGTTAATGGAGTCTAGCCTTCAAAAAAAAATCTGCTATAAAAACTCGAATAAAATGCTCTGATGGAGTCTAGTCTTGTTAGTTCATTCTAAATTAACATGTGCCAAAAGATATTCTGAAATTTTAGAAAAAATGCTATAAAAAATAGTCTAAAATTGGAACAATATAGAGAAGAATTGTTTGCCCCCTGCGCAATTATGACACGCAAATTTGTTGCGACTTCGAGAGTCGATGAAATATAAATATATGCGTTAATCTTATTCCCTCTTCAGCTGGACAAGAAGGAGTGGCGAGAGAGGCAGAAGAAAGCGAGGAAGGAGAAGAAGTTGAAGGAGAAGGAAAAGAAGAGGAAGAAGGAGAAGAAGGAGGATGATGAGATGGATGTCAAGATTGGAGGAGACAGTGATGATGTGAGTAAACTAAAGTGTGAGGGAATGATGTATAACAGATTCGGAAAATGTAAAATGTGTAAGGCATGTTTATCTCTCAGAGGGAAATAAGTCTACGACTCTAGACTTTTGGGTTGGCGAGCAAGGAGTTTAAAAGTGCACTTTGTCGTAAACATTTTCACTCTGTTCCAGTTACATTTGCGTCCCTCCGCATTAATATGTACTCTTCAGGAAGGCAGCGTGGATCTCTCGTGGTTGCCCGATCCCGATAGGAAGAGAGACGACAGTGGGAGTGAGGGAGGAAGTGGAGGAGAGGAGGATGATGATGAGGAGATGGAGGGATGGGGAGGACCTGGCATTGCTGGAAGGTACGGTAGAGACGATATTACTGTAGTATATAAAAGTGACCAAGCTATCATGTTAAGCTATGAAAAATTATGGAGACGTTGCTGGAAGGTACAGTAGTCGATAACATTATTGTGAGTTTTGAATCACAGTCATGGCGAAAAAGGGGTTAGACCAGTTTATTTTGGTTCTACGCGTTTCGTGTTAGTGAACCCATCACACTTGCCCCCGGGGGGGGTCCGAGGTGGGTGAAAAGGTGAAAATAATACTGTTTTCGATAGATTTGATCCAAAATAATGTGATGACTGATGTCCCCGCTGACTGTACTATGGATCCCCCGCACGAGTGGCGGTTGCGGGGGGGGGGGGGGGGGGGTCGACCCCCCCGCGCTGCCGAATTTCGGGACTCATGAGCATCACTGCACTTGCCTTATCCAAAACATAACGATAACTTTGTATTCTCTCTTCAGTAGATTACTGTAGTATGCTGTAGTATGGAAAAGTGGCCATGATGAGTTATGGAGAATTATATGAATTCTTTGCAGTTCTGATGAGGACGACGACGAGGACACTCCGGCGCCTCCGCCAGCCAAGCGAGCCCGTCAGAAGAAGGCACGAGAAGACGCCGAGAGCGCCGCCCTGGCGCTGCTTGGCGCCAAGTTTAAGTAAATGGCGCCGAGTGGGAGCGGGCTTTAGTTTAGAAAGAGGAAGAATCTCCCCTTGCTACGCTATGAACACTATTATTGTTATCGTTCATTGTTTCCCCCCTCTGAGAACCGTTGTGTTTTGTTGTTGAGAATATGGTTGAAAATGGTCATAAAAATTCAAAACTGATTTGCATGTGTTCTGTGTTTAAAGAAGCCGTTTAATTCGGTGTGATATCTAATTTTGGCGAAATAAAATCATTCTGTAATCACCTCCTGACTACAGTATGGCGGCGCCATATCAGCCGGCGCTCAAGGCTTCCTCGGAGGAGAATGAGATCCGGAGGAGCGAGGAAGTACTGTACTGGACACGGTTAAAGGTGGGGCTATTATTGATTTCTGACTGTGGTAGGGTACGGTAGCATGGTAGTCTAAGCTGGCCAGCGACGACGTCAAAGTCTAATATGCGTACGAGGCCGTTCAGACTTCGAAAGTCGTCACATGGAAGCCCAGAAGACTAGAGTCGTAGACTTATTTCCCTCTAAGTTTTATATTTATTATTTCCAGCAAGTGGCAGTGTTCTCGGAGCCGTCGCAAGTGACGTCGGTTGCCATGTCGTGCAAGCACCCGCACACGATCGCCACCACCGCTGGTACGGTATCTTTGTTTATCGATTCTGATGTTGGTACGGTATAATGGGAAGTACTGTATCGCTGTCAGGAGTTCGTCTGTCAATCTTCAACAGTGTGGTGTGCGAGCAGACGGCAGTGATGACTCGATTCAAGAAGGCCGTGTTCGGAGCGACCTTCAGAGGAGATGGAACACTTATTGGTGAGGGGAGAATTAATTCAGACACTCGTTGCAATTTCTGGCGGCCAAAATGAGAACAATGTTAATTTCTGTGACAAACAGGCAAATTTACAAGAAATTGTCTACCCGGTAAATCAGTGTTTGGCTAAATCAATATTTTTGTGCTTTTAGTTTATGGGTATTATTTTGCCCACGTGCTCAACAACAGAAAATATTGTAATTGCCAGCGATCGGAGGAGACGAGGGAAAGCTGCGCATCTTCGACCAGTTCACTGGCAACGCCCCGCGTGCTCCACTCAGGTACGGTATTGTAAATTCTTGAACACTCGAAATAATATAACTTTCTCGTGAGCAAATGCAGATTTGTCCGTTAGAGATCACACAAAAGCGATAGAAATATACATTTTAAAAAACATCACAGTTCGTTGTCGAAGTGGTAATTTGATATAATGTAGTTAGGGTACTGTAGTCAATTGTGAATTGCATATTCCCCTTGCATACAGTAACTGATGATTGTCCGTGTTCAGATCATGGAAGGTGGCTGCTTGCTCCGTGCACGCAGTTCGATTCGGAGCAGTGGGAGGTCGGAGTGTGTACTCGCTCGCTGACGATGGACTACTCAAGCAGTGGGACTTCTCCTCTACCGGAGGAGCGCCCCTGTCCACACTCAAGGTACGTAGGAAGAATGGAGAGTACGGTAACGTGGATAGTTGTCAACTATGAAGAGTGTGTTGATACTGTAGAGCCTACAATGGGCTGTTTGTGCAGGCGCACACCGACGCGGCAAGAGTGCTCGTGCCGTCGGCGACCAACGAACATCTGGTCTTGACTGGAGGATATGATCATACGGTAGGTGGTAATTATTGATCCACGCATTCAATTACTATTGAAATCAATTGACTTTTTTTGCTCTCCTACCGTATTCCCCTTCGTTCAGGTCAAACTGTGGGACGTTCGTTGCCCGCAGGAGGACGGCCCCACAGTCAAGTTGGACAGCACGGCGCCCGTTGAGTGCGCCCTCTTCCTCCCGAGGGAACAAGTGGTAGCTGTGGCTGCGGGTGAGGAGAGGGGACAGGGCTGATACTATATTTTTATTCCAAAACCTGGGAAGACATATTTGGAAATATGAAAGTGATTGCATGGTGGATCTGCGTTGCACGTTGGTGACTTATGTAGAAGTTTTCTGGTCATGCAATGTGACTCTGGACTAGAGTAGCGAAAATGGATCCCCACTCCCTGCTGATATTCCCTCTCTCTAGCACTCAGTGCGAGGGGGGTCGTAAATGCCTCTCTCTCTCGCGCAGGGAGTGCGAGTGGGCGGGGTGAGTGCTCACTGAGTGCGATTTTCTCGAAAAACGCCCTGAGTGCGAGCCTCACTCCTTCACTCGCTTTCTGTTATTTTAACTCTTTTTACTATTATGTATTTTAACTCTTTTTACATTAGAAGGGGGATTGTGGTGAGAGATTGTGCAAAAGTGAGAGAGGCTATCTCGCCTGTGGACCGCCTGGGGCGATCTCGAGAAAAACTCATCAATAGGTGCTCATCTAAAAGATCTAGTTGAGCTGATTTCAGATATATGTCTCCCAAAAAATGAAATTGTGATTATCATGCAAAAATACGTTGGTGAGTGCTCACTGAGTGCGATTCGCACTCAGTGCTATGGCGAGGGGAGGGGTCGTAAATGAGGCGCGGGAGTGCGCTCTGCACCACTCAGGGCATTTTTGTTGTCAACAAGCGGGAGTGGGGATCCATTTTCGCTACTCTACTCTGGACCATGTTTTGATTGCGATTCACAATAACATTATATGTGAACAGTTGTTCGAGTGCTCTGCAGGTCCGACAGTTCGTCTGTTCGACATCACCTCGGGTGGTCGGTGTCTGCAGTCGCTCACCGCCCATCACAAGGTGAGAGAAGGCAATTTGATGTTTCGCACGGGATGCATAGTTCTTCGAAAATGTTATGTTTGATAATTGAAGAACTTTCGCTTTTTAGAGTTGTCGACATTAAATATGGATTCGTGTTTGCAATTTTAAATTAAATAGATGGTTTACCGCAATGAATATCGCATTTGAGGCGATCACATCGATGACTCTCGTAAAGGGAGGAGAGCAGATGCTGACCGCATCGATCGATAAGAGAATGAATGTTGTGAGAACTGCTGATCTCAGTCTGGTGAGTGCAGAAAGATCGTTTACGTACTCTATACTAATGTATTAGTTTATACATTTTGTTTCATTAGATTAATTGTTTAGAGACAATGTTGTGAGTGTGCGCCTTATTTGTTACACTGTATTGATGCAATGGTCTCATCTCTGCAGGTGCACTCATCGGGTATGGCTGCGCCCATCCTCGGCCTGGCTGCTTCTCCCGATGACAACACCATCGCAGTGGGCATGGGCAGTCTCATGGCACTGCTCAGGAGGTGAGTGAAATATTAGCTATGAGTTTATCAGAGGTCAAAAGAAAGTATCGTTCTGTGCGGAAAATGAGGCTTTATATGGTCATAGTGAAGCATCAATCTGCAGAGAGGAGGCGCCGAAAGACGCGATTTCATCCATCGTCGGGCCGGGAGGAGTGGAGGGACCGAGGAAGACTTATGCACCTAGTGGTGAGCAACATATTTATTGTCATGACCAGATTTGAATAAGGGCTGCTGCATTAAGAAATTGTACTATAAGAAATTTTCACATCGATATATATATAAAAAGACAATTTGTTTAAATCTGTGTATTTGAGGTGCAATCAGGGCAGCGAATGTGGAGACGAGAGGAGAGAAGGCATTGCAGACCGTCGAGCCCATTGCCAAAGGTAGTGATGGGTTTTTTCTCGAATCAAGACCAGCATCTGCATTGGGACATACATTTGTTCGATGAATACATCCGTGTTGTGAAACAAGAAAATGACCGGCAACCGCACCTTTGAAAATCACAAATCCATGTTTCAAAAAATATGATAATGCAATTAGTGATGCATGTGTTTATAGATAAAGTACACTATTTTGTTGAATACGGTATCTACGGTGGTTATCGATTGCAGTGGCTGGTGAGTACAAGCTGTCGCATGAGGACACGCTGCTGAGGCGATACAGACATGCTGCGCTCATTACCAGAATCTTCAATAATAAGGTCAGTTGTCGATTCACTGGTTTATGGTGGTTACTGTAAGTATCGCTGGCAGTGGTACAATAATAGATCAATTCTCCACAATATACCGTAACCATGTTCATTGTATTCAGGGTGCGAAGGCAGATTCGGTGCCTGACATGGTAATTGGGTGGCTGTCAGTGATCGTGTCGAGGAAGGCGATGGTACGAGCACTCGCGGGACAGCAACCGGCCATCCTAATGAACGTCACGAGGTATACGGTAGATGGGAACTTAGGCCGAAGCGATGATTGACTTTATTTCTTCCATTTTCAGATTCGTCTCCCGACATCTTTTCAAGTTCAACTACTTTGACACGCTGAGCGTGGTGGCTGAGTGTCTGTTTGGTGAGTGACTTACGAGAGACTATACTCCGGGTTACTGTAGGCACACCATAATTCCAAGGGAACGACGGTTTTCAACCTACTGAACATCCTTAATGGCCTCGTTACAGACATACCTTTACATGGTTGAACAATCATTGTTATAGTACTGTATTACGCGAATAAAACTTTGCCATTTCCTCAGGGAAACTACACATAAATATTTTAATTTAAATTTCAAAATATATTTTTCAATTTTCCCAGCCTACATTAGCGAAAAATTCATGGAATCGAAAAAGTCTTATTGTTAGAATATTATGAGGAATCGTTTGATACAACTCATTAGGCCATTCGAAGTTTTTGAAAAACCGGAAATTCCTATGACGTAATGCCCTGAGGCGTAGAATCGTTTTCGCAACTTTCCAACATTACGCCTCAACTCCGTCTCGGCCACACTACAACGTGACATGCGTATCTCATCAGCTCACTTTTCCTGCTGTGCAAAGATTAAGTCGACTGAGTCAGATAGTCTCTCTTATACTTGTATTAGTCACGTTTTGAAGCATACATTGTACTGTAATGAGCATCCAACAATGATTTTCGAATCTTTTTTGTATTGCAGAAGTGGGTACTGACTCGCCGACAGCCGGCTTCTCCTCTGCTCTCGTTCGACTGAGAGAAGCGATTGCTCGAGAATTATCCGTCCAGGTTAGACTTATTTTATCGACGCCCGAGGGCGCAAAGAAATGATGCATGAATCGTGATACGAAAACAGTAAATTATGACTCGCTGTAGAGTTTTGTTGGATAGGGGTACGATAGGAGAAATCGTTGAAGGGGTGAACGTTATTACTACTGTATTTAGTAAATACTGCCTATATTACATATTTAGTGAAGTAAATGTCATTTACTGCAGTTTCTCCCATTATGATTATTGTGGGTCTGCAATTCAATCCGTTATTAGAATCTTTTCAGAAGGAACTAGCACAGACGATCGGCGCCCTCGAGATGCTCACTACGCCCATTGCATGGAATGGCGAGGAAGATGAGACGAGTAAGAGATATGACTTGTTGGAGTACAGTAGTCTGGGGAAGGGGCGGAATATAGGTCAAGTGCGGTCCTCGTAGGTATTTCGTGCAGTAATGTTAAGTGCGTGAAACATTCTAAATTTTCGTTTGCCCATGTAAAAAGTCTTGTCAGCGTTGCTGGCAGGAAACAGTGAATGGCTATACTAATTTGTTGCAGACATGGACGAGCTCTTCGGGGAGCCGGTGTTCAGTGTGATTCCGCTCTCGATGAGTGAGGAGAAGGAGGAGAAAGAGAAGGGAGAGGAGAAGAAGAAGGAGGAGGAGATGGATAATGGAGTGGAAGAGGAGGAGGAGAGTAAGATGGAAGTGGATGGAGTCGAGGAACAGGGGAATAAGATGGTTGGTGGGAGTGAGGAGAAACATGGGCACGGGCACCGTGCAAATGAGAAACACGTGTGAAATTTTACCGGACGGCCCGAGCCTCCTGAAAGTGTGTTTCAGTCGAAAATTCGCCTGATATTATGCTTATTCTAATTTTGACGCTTAGGATATTGCTTAGACGTCTCAAATAGTTGGTTACTAGTACTTAGTTCCCAGTTACCCGTACTTTAATGAAACCTATAAGTCTAAGTCCAAGTACGTAAATATCCGTTTTCTAGCTTAGGGTACATTAAACATCCTAAATCATCGTAATTGATTATAAGAGAAGCCTAAGCAACAGCATAAGCCCTAACCTGAGCATAGACTTGACCTTTTCTTTTTTTTTAAGCGATTTCAGGAGGCTCGGGCCGTCCGGCAAAATTTCCAAGGTATGAGAAACGGGGTGTTCGGGGGCAATGTGCACTACTCACAATAGTAAAAAATCAAGAAGGAGAATAAATTATTTGAATTTTCGAGGGCATTGCGCAAAAAAGCTCGGATATGTGCTGCTCGCACATGGTGATGAGAAAATATTTAATTATACGGTAGCAAACATTTTTTTCCGATTGTTTTATTTCTTCTCAATTGCAGGTTGTCGAAGAGCCGAAATCCGCAAAGAAGAAAAGAGATAAGAAAAGGAGCAGCCTAGGCAAGAAGTGATCTACGCCCGAGATGGCTACCGTACTACTCGTTGTTCTCTGTTTCGAGAGTACGGTAGACTTGACTCGTTATCCAGCGAATGTGTTTGTTTTGTTCGTTTCAAAGTTGTTCATCGTTGATTTTGAATTTGAGAGTTGTGAGGATGAAGTAATTTGAATATGTTTTTGAGTAATCGAGCAACATTCTGTTTTTATCTGAAGTACATACCTCTAATTTATGCAATTATTGCATGACAAGTGCGAAGTAGGGTGGCCTAATCCGGGCCAGCCCGGGACCGGGACAAAAAACGGTACCGGTCCCGTTTTCGGTCCGGTACCGGTCCCGCACGGGTCCAAAAATCCATTTCAGTCCCGTTTGGTCCCGCGGGACCATTTCGGTCCCGCGGGACCGGGGAAGGAAAAATACAACACAGTGCGAGGAATCGCACTTTAATCGTGCTTATTTAAATGCAATATCACTAGCAAATGCTGCAAAACTAATATTTCTACTTTTTGAAGAATTTTTTTGAAAAATTCTTTTTTTTTGGAAAAAAAAATTTTTCCAAAATTTTATGGAAATGTGTTTAGAGGGATTCCTTGTTCCCGAAATGTTATTCTACGTTCACCAACACTCTTATCCGGGCTCAAATGCTCCATTTTTAAAGTAATCTTACAGTGGTCCCGCGGGACCGACAGTGGACCCGCGGGACCAAAACGGTCCCGCGGGTCCCGGTACCAAACGGGACCGCACTCTCGCTTTTTGAGTCGGTCCCGGGACCAATCCGGTCCCGGGACCGCGGAATTCGGACCCGGATTAGGCCACCCTAGTGCGAAGCATTGGGAGAGAATCACTGTGTTCATATCCTTCTCTACATCCATTTTTCAATGGTCTGACCCTCTCAATTCTACATGCTATCTTGCGCTGTCTGATCGATGAGAGCGCATGTAGAATGAGGAGAGTCTGATCATTACTCCATTTTTTCGTATGTTTGATTTTTGTGGGAGAGGTGTAAGGACTCTCACTAAGTTTTCTGAGTTTAAAATCAATTGTAGATGTCTTCTCACGTGAAAGTGCCTCTGAAGACATTTTCCTCCGATGGATCAATCGATCCCAATAGAGATCTGCCCGTGCGGTTTGTGATGATCAAAGTTGAGGGAAGTAACGAGGAGGAGGCACAAAAGTACCTGGTTAGTTTTTAAAAAATATTTCGTTCAGTTCATCATTTTTTTAAAAATCGAATACGATACCACGCATGTGGAGAAATCAGCCAGACACATTTATAATTGGACATAAATGTGCGCAATATTTCTTAATTTAATAAAATAAAGTTTATTTTCTCAGGAGGAGAATTGGCAGACTGCTCCCAAACACTTTCTCCGCGCTCCCTCAGACATCGCCAAATTTGATGAGGTGCGAGCATTCTTCGAATCGGAGGAAGTGGAATTGACGGATGAGGAGATACAAACGGGAGAAGAGGAGATTGAGGTGAAAAGAGGGGGACACTTTCATTATGAAAGTTTCATAGATTCGGATTGCAGATTCCTTGAGTTTAGTATGTATCGATAATCCATCGTAAAATGTAAAATACATTCCGTCTCCGTCTCAAACTAATCATCAAGTGAAACTGCCGAAATACTAAACTATTTGTATACAGTTATCTCACGATCTACAACCTGTCATATCTCTATTCGATTCAGAATGCTGCCCAGTCCTTGGAAGGAGTGGAAGAGAAAACGCTGATCATCGATGCAGATGCTGGGGATACTGTGGCAGTCGAAGTAAGCCGTCATTCGATAATCCGAGTTGTAGCTTTTCGATGGTATTGCAGTACAGTAACCCAATTGCAGCAACGGAAGCGAAAGCATGACGATCTGGCTGGCGAAGGCGAGATTGTGAAGAAGAGAATTGAAGAGACGAAGAATGCTGATGACGTCACTCAACCACTCGGTATTTCGATGAAGGAGTGGGTACTCGCCCAAGGAATTAAAATGGGATTCGACCCTGGTGAATGCATATATGTGATGAATCGCCCGCGAGTGCGATGGGTACTGTATTCATGCATTATTGACAATAAATATTGTTTCCAGACACTAATTGTAAACTGGAGACGGAGAAGGGAGGAGAGGCGGAAGAAGGAGGAACGACGATGGACGAGAAGGCGAGCGGTCAGTTGACATCTTTATATTTTGTGTATTTCAATACCAACGCATTCGGGATTAAGCAATATGTTGAATCACTCCTCACGTACTAGTAAATATGTTTCACCTCGAATGTCAGAAGCCGATAAATATCAGTTGATTGCAGAGGTCGCTGAGATGTCTGATGAATATCTCGATGAGGGAGCGGGCATGCGATGCAACACTGGAAAAGTTCCTCCCACTTCGGCAGTTGATAGTGAGTAGAGATACAATTATTGATTTTACTAATTCATCTTTTTCACCAGAGCATCTCGTTTGTCGACTTTTTAAAAAGTCTTCGTTGTGGCCAAAATTGCCAATTTCAGAGCCGGTGATCAAGAGTCTTCTCGATCTCCCCCTTCTGCAGCCCCCTATCATGCCTCTCCTGCAGCCACAGCAGCTGCAGCTGCAGCAACAGTCGTGCCTCAGCCCACAGCCACTGATGCAGCAAGCCGCCCAACCCCATGTATCTGCCCGTGACATGCTCTATGCTAGAATATCGAGAATGAGTAACCGAGACTAACAAAGAGGATTACTTGCTCAGGAAGTACGCGGGTATCCTCATTCGTTATCAATCCATTTCATTTCTGTTTATTCCTTCCAAAGAAATTCCCCAGGAAATATGTGAATTCGAGAATTGTTTGCATAAAGTCGTTTGATGTTTTTGCAAGGGTTGAACGAGTGAAAAATACTGTCGTTGTCATGAAAAGCAAATACCTTGAATTGATTTTTTTTCCTTAATCATCAATATCACGCGTAATTTTAAATTGATATAAACGGACTGAACGTATACTTTAAAAATGCGCAAAAGAGTTTTTCTCTCAAATGCGTTGGTTCGTTCATGATATTTTAAATCAGTCCATGATAATCGTCTAAACAAGCTAAATTACTGTAAGAAAAGGTTGAGGCGCTCGGCGTTCCATTTGAAATTAATTTAAAAAATATGTTCGCAATTAAGGTGTTGCAGCGCTAGTTACCCTCAATCTAACTCATTCACTTACCCTTGCAAAGAATCTCAATTTCTTCTCGTTTTATCAAGTGTTTCTCACTGTTCCTCTTCCTGTTCTTTGACGTTGTTAACTTTCCCACTGTCTCAGAATGGACGATGGTGCAGCTGAGAAGGCGAAGTTCCCAGTGCCTGGCTGGGCAGCGACCGCCCCCGATGGAGCCCATCTCGATGTCCTCAAAAATGACCTACTGCTGCAGGTAAGCAGCTTCGTTCTTGTTCATTCTGTTAGACTAGTTAAGATAGAAAGTAGCGCTAGTTCAGATGTCGAGAACTGAAGTAGTGCTGCTTTCTAGCTCCTTCCTAGATGATTTCTGTCTTCTAGTTGAAGTAGCTATAGCCCACAGCATCGGGTCGGCGCCATGCCAAGAACGTCTTTCGTTGTTTAACTCTCTCATTTTGCGCATTCTCTTACTATTAATGATTCTCTTTCTCTAACTTGCTCTTGTCTTTGCTCATTCGGATACTGTGTACCCCACGAACACTTAGTTTTAGTTGTTTCTATTTACAAAGTGAATTGTTCTTACAGAAGGTTATGATCGACGACAAGGCGGCCTACTACATGGGAAGAAACCCCAAGGTTAGAGGGCATTTTATTTCTATCTTTTTCATATTGGCAAAATTGAAAAAGTGAACTGCACCTCATTTACATGCTATTTTCGCACGCTCTAACTGTCTCCCTCAATTAGCATAGACTGGCCAGAACGCCGTTCTTATGTTAGCTTGAAATCAATCTGTTCTTACGTTATTAGTGTTATTAGTAAGGACATTCAGGTCGCAATACACAATGTTCTGGTGCCTCAGAGAATGTAAGGCAAACTCGGACTTTTCAACGCGCGATGTGCGCTGGATTGGTGTAGGGTTCGACGCGCGATGCGTCGAACCCTACACCCATCCGTCGCGCGTCTTGCGAAATCCGGCGCACATCGCGCGCCTACTGTAAGAAAATGCGTTTTCCGTCTTTTTTCTCAGAAATTGCGTCTTCCGTCTCTTTTTTTTCTTTTCTCTCTGATTGCAGGGTAATATTGCGGTAATTAGTGTGTTAAATTATCGTAAGTACTCAAATAAGTTACCTCGATGCTTGTAGTAATAATACTTTTCGCTTACTTCGCATTAAACTAACTAGGAGGTTGCTTTGTTTTGCTCTCAAAAGAAGTAGTATTTTTTCAACATTGCTACAATGTTATTCTTTGCATACTTCAAATTTGCCTCTGTTGCAAGCAGAAAACAAGTTATTGAGATATTGCTAATGCGTTGTAAGAAAAGAGTAATTTCCCGTGGTACTGATGGCAACTTACTCTTCTGCACATCAATTGCAGCAATATTACCCTACAATCTCTGAGTTGCTGCTTTAAAGACAGCCTACTTTCGTTAAGTATTTGCGAATTCAAAAATCTTCTTTATTATTATTTCGCTATTATTCAACGGGAACGAGAGATCAGCGTTCACAAATGATGCGAATTACAACATAGATCGGTCAGAATTCGTGCATAATTAGATTTTCAAACGGACTGACTTCTAATTTGAGATGATCTTGAATAAAGATGTTTGTGACAAACAACGACAAAATACACAATCGAATGCGAATCAGTCAGATTGTATAGATCGGGGCTACGAGTCAGGCTTAACTCGCATCAACTTCGGAATTCGGAAAAAAACAATGAATTGAATTGAGGCAATCACGAATAAAGGCCATTTTCTACATGTATCGTAACGACAAAAAATATACAAGAGATATCAACTGACAATTAAATGAGATCTTATTCAACGGGACTATCATTTTCTCTATTCTCTATCTGTTCTTCTTCGACTGTCTCTTCTCTGGCTGGATGTCCTCTAATTCTCTCCGAAATATCATAATCATCATCGTAATCACCTTCTTCTTCATCTTCACCATAATTATCGGAGTATTCATCATTCTCATCTTCGTCCATTGAATATCGTTGTCCTTGTCTTCTCTCCCCTCCACTTCTCACCGATGATCTACCCATGCGCGCCTCCTTTGTGTTCCGTCTAAACCGATCGCTGCAATTATAAATACTTTGTACGATTCTCTACGGGAAGCATACTGATACTGATGATGATAACTCACACAATTGTCAATCCTTGATTCAAGAATGTAAAATCGATAATCTCTTATATCTCCAATGTATCTCATGAAATTTCTTTCACTCTACGGACTGGTATACCATTTCAGAGATCGATTGGTAGGATTATTTAAGAGGGGAAAATCGATAATCTCTACCATATCCACTGGATTTCACGAAATCGTTCGCACTTTCCGCATGAATCTACGTCGACAGCGATCGATAGAGATTGGTAGGCTAATTTAAGAGGCGAATATCGATAATCTCCTCCATTTCCACTGGATTTCATGAAATTTCTTTCACTCTCCCAACTGGTATACCCATAGGTCAAAAAGTTAAATCGACGGATTTAAATTATTTTTACTAGAATTTTTCCATGAAGAAAAACCTGCCGGTCTTTAGCTTTTTCGATTCCTCTGATGGTCCTCTTTCTAACAAAAAATACCGCTTACTGGCTCTCGCTGCACGGGAGGGCAGGTTTATTTCGCGAAATAAATTTTCACTAGGAAATGCATTTTTTGCAGTCGGGCAGGTTTTTTTCCGAGTGCCGCATATTTTCACAATTCGCCTCAGGTTTTTGGGGCAATGGTAGCTACGAAACAGTGTGGGTATCTCGGCTCTAGGTAATCGCCTTGTACCCGAACCTGTCAGGTCGAATTCAGCCCACTTTTAGAGCTATGGGTATACCACTTCAGAGAAATTGGTTAGCTGTTCGAGGAAGTGAAAAATTGAAATTGACACTCACAGGGCTAGTCTCAGCTCTTCTTTGAGTGCGGAAGAGAAAATGAGTTGAACATCCTCATCCTTCGTGCTCATACCAGCAGCGATCGAGTACAATTCTGAATATATGCTATGAATTTCAATAAGAATACAAGACACCAGTAACAATCCGCCAAATGTACTCTTTAATACACTATTATTATTGCATACCGATCATTCGACGGAATGCAAGAGAGTGCGAGAATCCCTCGCACATCAGTTCTCCCTCCTCATCTCTCACACACTTTACGAAGCCCATCTTGTCGTGAAGAGAACGATCAATCACCTGACGATTGTGGTATTTGATATATCAATAATTAATTATCATGATTTCTAAATTCAATCTATAATATGATTCCCAGGCGGCGTAGTATCAATATAAGTATAACTATGAATCGTAGAACGAACAATTCCCGTGGTTTATGGACGTACCAATCTGTACAGATCGTAGATCGATTGCCTGTATTGCTGGTACTTGTGAAGACCTTGATGAGAAGCGATGGACAGTTTGAGTTCCTTCACCATGTCTACCGTATCCTCTGGTCGTCCGAGTACCTTGAAGAGATTAATGGTGATGGACTGATGAAAATAATGTCAACGGGATATTTTATTAAAATATATATAAATCGTATTCCTGCCTATAGTGCTTTTAACTATGAGATTTATGAGGAAAATTATCACGCATACCTATCTTTCAACACAAGACCTACATCAACAGTACATCGAGATTTAAGTTAAAACCCGTACCTCAACAACGAATCGAGCAGATTCCACGGCCGGCGGCGAAAGATTGGTCATCGCGAGAGGGAACTTGTTCTGGAAGAACTTGGAAGTTCGAGTACTTAAAAATATCAGAATCTTTCCCAGTAAGGGTTTCTTATTCCACAGAGTCACAATTAAATCAATACTAAAGAAATTGAGGTGTGCCTACTCAAAGACTATGGGATAATGCTCACGAGATCGGTGTACTTGCACATCGTCTTAGCAAGATTCTCCAATCTCGTGTGAGAATGAGCCATGTGGACCGACGCCAAAGTGGCCTGGGATATATTTTTGAAGAGAACGGTTAAAATATTGAGAAAGATGAGCTTAATTCTCACCCAGCTCTTGAATGCACTCAATTGCTCCTCGATGCCAAAGGAGGAAAATGATTGGGCGTCGTGTGCGGGCGGATCTCGGCGCTGCATGGCAGCCGTCTGAGAATATTTATAGAAATATTACTGAGAATATTTATAGAAATATTACCCATCCGAAATTATAAATTACAGTTATGAAGCTATAAAAAGACATAGTTGTTTTTGCATGTGAATATTTAAAATGTTATGCATATTAATAACAAATTTTCACCGTTAGTTCCGAGGGAGAAAGAGTCGATAGGTGAGCGAGATGGTTGAAAGTGAGCAGTTTAGTATCGATTGTCGCTTGCGTCTTCTGACGCCTCAGCACAAGTCTCCTCACTGCATCATCTTGAGCTGTCTGCATGGAAATTATGGATAACCCAAAGCTAATTGATGCACCGTAACCAGCATAGAGGGTAAAGCTTGAAAGGTGCACGTTTCGATATTCTCCACACTAATAAAAGAAACGTGACTTCTGTAAACTAACCGCGTATCTCCCATACCCGGCATTGACAGGCTTTGTGGAGTTTTTCACAGTATATAGCGGACGATTGTTAGCGGAAGAAGGAGCGAGAATTTTGGCTCGAATATCGATCCCTCGAGGGGCGACACGCGTCTGCAAAGCGAATACGGTTTTGATAATGTATTTTCATAAACTTGTCAGAATTAACTTAAAATCTTGTCAGATCTTAATTAATTCTCATCAAATTTTATCGTCCCGCGCATTTCTAGATAGATTTCAAGGTCCAAAAGCTGCATTCTTTAAATATTTGTTCACGCGCATTGTCCGTGTTTTGAAATTAATGTTTTCCATCCACTCTCAACGGAACATTTTTACTAAAATCAGTTATTATTAAAACATTTTTATTAAAACCACGAAGTCGCTTTGTTTATTTGGTGACGAGACTGGCAAAAGAGTACTAAATAGTACCAACATGGATAAAAACGCTACGAATCGTATCTTCGAATATTAACTGAGGTAACGTTAGAGGAAGATAGTCGTACCGATTGACTTGATGTGCCTTGAGATCGTCCAGCAGAAAGGGCTTGAGTGTGAGGGGAGACGACCTGAAAGCCAAAAATAATTCTCAATATGACTTATTCTTGCGAATTTTCGAATTTTGTAAAACATATGCTGCCCATCTGTGGACATACCTTTGTCGGTGCAAGCAAAGAAGCGGAATTCGGGCGTCGACCGTCATTAGGCTCCTGAATATAGACAGTTTATCTCATATCATACAAGACCGTATCCTTATAGCGTTTTTCGTAAAGACCTTCCAAAAGAGAAGTATAAAATGACTGGCCATCTTTATCCTCGTAGTGTCCAAGGTACCGAGTTTTGTAGGTTGACCGAGACTCATTTAGCTACAGAATAGGATTAGATTTTTTTCATTTTTCATTTTTATAAAGATATGGAAACGTATGAAACGTTTCAGAGACACAAAATATACTATCGCGTTTCGTTTTCTCTATCCTTTACTTATCGGGAAATGACAGCTAATTCCGAAAATGGGAAGACGGACAATGTCGAGAGGAAAACAAAGCTAGAAAAAAGTCGGTTAAATCTTCTCTCATTGCATAACTTAAAAGTAGGTATCGTAGACCAAAGGGCAAGTTCGAGGGTACTTTTGATTCAGAATTTTGACTTTAGAGGGAATTTATAAAAATCAGACAATATTTTAGCATCTCAAAGTCTACAACATTTTCGACGCAAACCCTTTTGGTCTATTTAGGGGATAAATTCGAGAAAAAGAGTGAGATATTCATATTTAACTACGACCGATATAATTGGGTGCAGGCATAATGAGAGAATAATTTGGGAGAGGGAAAATATAGGCATGTGAAATTAAATCACGAACATTAACAGCATGAGTGGTATGAACAAGATGGTCGCTCAATTTTCTGATCATATTCATGTCGTCGATGACACTAAGAATTGCATGGAATGGACCCTGGTTCCCGACAGAATAATCTAAGGAGCAGAATGCGGATAATGTTTGGACATTCGAAATGATCGCGTATTCACGAACTAAACAGATAAACCGCCCATATTTAAGGGAACCATTATGACTGTAGAAAACGAGAGAATTATCAGTCTTCTTCGGTTTCGCCCGATCCCTCCTTTCCACGTAAAATGAGATTAAATCCTTTGAATTTAGAGAAGAACGAAACCTAGGAAAAATGTTTCCAAAATTGCTCATGTTCATTAACTTTACCTGATTTCCTCGCTGTGAGTTATATTTACTCGGCTCAAATGAATCGACAGATCAATTTTGTCTGAGGCACTGATGACGATATCGCGCTGCATAGCAAATATAGTATTTTTTTGCGCGAAGATTGTGACTAACAGTGGCACTCTTCTCAGCACTTCCATCGATTACATCGACAATTTCTCTCATCCTCTCCTTCGTTATTCCATTCGAAACTTCCTCCCTATCCTCACATAAGGCTGCCAATGCAGAGAGGGTAACGAAGCTAGATAAAACATATTATTTTTTGATTCAATGGAACCGATTTCCCTCAAATTAAAGAAAGCATAACTAACTCCTTATGCAAAGAGGACACATGGTTGTTAATCGGGCGATTTTGTTTGAGTATTCTTGACACGTTCTCGTATTCTGACGTGTTGAACAGAGGTAAAGGACCATTTCGTTTCAACATCTCAGTTGAGTGGCAGAGATGCATCTGATCAGCATTACATATGTATTACATATGAGAAAGTGGAACCACGGCTCGTTGTCAGCACTCCTAACAGACGCGCGTGTCCCGCTCACTTTGCGAAATCGTACCCAAGACTTTTAGAAGGATGGAACGTTTCGTTTGCTAATGATACAAGCCCCCGCGTAATTTCGAGGGATAAGAGTGTAAGTTAGGAACCATCTCAAGCCTGTTTGAATGCAAAATAGGGCGGGAAAAGCGAGAGGCGAGTCGCGTGCCCTTCGGGTTCTCTGCTTGCTACGGGCCGTGGAACATGAACCCACATGGACTTTGATTGTCTGGCACTGATCGGGAAGAATGAGGGGCGCATGACTTCGAATGAAATTGATAATTTTGTTGTAATCGTCCAATAGAAGTTGCTGAAAGAGAAAACACCTCAACAGAAAACACAGCTCATCATAAAATACCATAAGGCGATAATCGGCTTCTAGGCGAGTTCGGGTAGCCATCACGAGAAGGAGTACGCCAATTTCACCCTCACTGAACGCCATTTCGACACATCCCACGGGCAGGACAGACACAAACAACTGAACTGGCAGTACATCAATTTCATGGGAGAAACGAGCCTTTTCATTCATAAAAAAAAGCAAAACAATGTTTTCCACCTCAAAGACTTCGTAGCCCGAAATGGCGCGTTTAGTCTGGCTGAGATCGATGAGAGATTTGTATCCTCGCACGAATGTCAAATTCCTGAGACCCTCCACAAGTGCTCCCTTCGTTCCTCGCGCAACTTTCAGCATATGAAACCCAGTAGATCCCGATACTCCAAATAGATCTACGCAGTCAACTATTAGCATGAACCGAAATAAGTCGCTATCTTACTTTGCATTATGGCCTTTTGGTATCCTAACCACTCGATATGAAGCAAGTCGTAACACCAGAGAGAAGCGGAGATGAGGCCAGATATGGCAGAATTGGCTGAGATACAGAATAAGACAATTCTATCATAAGAACTGATACCCGAATCGTCTTCCACTGTTTTAGAGCGGCCTCTATTCCAAGGAACAATAGTTCGTCCGTGCATTCTCACACTCGTAACATCACAAAGAGGACAGGGAGAAGAGCCAATAATTGCAAAGTTAGGCAGAGCAAATGTGCATCGCATCGCCTACAATTTCACAAACAAATAATCACTTCACAGTCAATTGTTTCTATGGTTCTATGTTGACGCTGTCCACGACAGATTCGACAGATTCACAGGTGAGAATGAGCACACTCCGAAACCACGCCTACAGGTGTATTTTTTTTAATGTTGAACAACGTTTTTGATGTATTCGTCGTTTGTTAACCTAATTAATTTGAACAGCCAATCTGTGCGCAATTTTTGCTGAACCTGACGTGCTCAGCGTCATATATCTAAAGAGATACAACGAAAACAGGTTTGCATCAGGGCTGGGATAAAAAAATATTTAAACAAAATAATACAGGAAATGTGCTACAAAAACCACTGCAACAGCTCCTTTTCATAAAATGCTTCGTCAAATTAAAGCTTCCCAAAAAACTTTTTTTTAAAGGTTTTCAATAAACAAGGATTTTTCAGAGTTGTTCTAAAATCATGATAATGATAATTTTTTTTTGCTTTAAATTTTTTTAATGCTATCGAAATCAATGATTTTCAAGAATCTCTCCACGAAAAAGGTTCATGATGCCTTTTCTAATTTTTTTTAAATTAAAAAAATTAAGTTGATAAATCCCAGCCCTGATTTGCATTTAAACAGTACGGGGTAGTCCATGCAGTAACCAAGCATCGTAGGAATGAGCAGATATTTGCGACCAGCGTAATCAACTTCACAAACACAATTTTGAATTTCGGCAACGAGCCCTGAACAAGTCTTACTCTAATACTACAAAATGCCCAAACTTACCTGCCAGAATTCGCCGTAGTAATTCGTTATTGCACTTTCTTCTGATCGTAGCTAGCCGTGGGCACATGTGGTTGTACGCCTTTACCCTCATATCCGTATCGAGAGTCGCAAACCCGAATATAAACGGCCACAACTCGCCATTGATTTAGCCATATTTTTTTCAAAATATACACAGAAAAAATCTGTCAGATCTGCTCACTCAGATTCATCTGTCACTTTCCCCCCCGAGAAATTCATTCTGTCGTATTTGACATAATCACTCTGCCGATTTTCGGTGTGTAAAAGTGACTCTGTCATTCTGTCAGATTCATTTTGTCATTAAATTATACAGCGCACGTCGATTTCTGTTGCTGTTGTTGGGAAACCACTATTTATAATCGTATGATGGATTCGCAAGAGTCAGAAATGCAAGAGAACTCCTCTCTGATTTGGCATAAGTTCCGCCCATTTGATGGAGTTGGATTTCCTCATATAGGAAGGACTTTGTCCGCAGGGGAAATGCTCCCCTCCCATTTTCCATTGCGTAAGGGGTGAAGTCACTAGAGAGGTCATATCTGCACTTCTACACACAGAGAAATTTGAAACAACGAGAACAAAAAAGTAGGAAATAAGGAGGCAATAATCTCCACTTGCATGCACGCACTTACTCAAATCTGCGAGCATCAATCGCTCATGAAGCAATCATATAAATTCAGTAGATTTTAAAATATCTCTGCATCAGCAGATCAATCAGTCAAATAGACAGAAGCATCTATCACATATGACAGAATGGATTGGCAGAACCATTATACATAATAATAGAATGAGACATGCCAAATTGTTTTCTGTGTATACAATACGCGGCTTTGTTGACTAAAGGATCGTGCAACTAAAATTTATTTTTCAAATAAAATACCTCAATCCCGTTTTCGAGATACCATCTGTGTGAAAAATAAGAGGACATTTGACGATGCCTCGATCAAATTCTTCTTTAGAAGAAGTGCATTCTCCAAAATGACATTCGAATGTCTTCACAGAGACTCCCCCGGGTTTTCATAGCCAATCTTAACGGTATCAACACCAGTGATAGCCATTCGCATTTTCTCTATTACTAACCGTCGAATTGAATCCGCAGTGTTCTCAATGATTTTGTCACAGAATCGATGAACGACATTTTCGAAATGCTCTTTGAAAGCTGCCGTCGAAACCGAACAGACGGGCTGTCGCCTGACATGAAATTCGACAATGACCCCCATACCAAACTACGTAAACCTACCCGCACTTAACGCATTCGTCTACTGAACTAGCGACATCTCCCAAGCATATTTCACAGAAATGGAACGTTCCGTATGAAAGATTGGATTGAATACTGTCGATGAAGCGGTTGACAGCGGCAGCCCCGAGTCTATCGATGGATTGAATACTGTCGATGAAGCGGTTGACAGCGGCAGCCCCGAGTCTATCGATGGATTGAATACTGTCGATGAAGCGGTTGACAGCGGCAGCCCCGAGTCTATCGATGGATTGAATACTGTCGATGAAGCGGTTGACAGCGGCAGCCCCGAGTCTATCGATGGATTGAATACTGTCGATGAAGCGGTTGACAGCGGCAGCCCCGAGTCTATCGATGGATTGAATACTGTCGATGAAGCGGTTGACAGCGGCAGCCCCGAGTCTATCGATGGATTGAATACTGTCGATGAAGCGGTTGACAGCGGCAGCCCCGAGTCTATCGATGGATTGAACACTGTCGATGAAGCGGTTGACAGCGACAGCCCCGAGTCTATCGATGGATTGAATACTGTCGATGAAGCGGTTGACAGCGGCAGCCCCGAGTCTATCGATGGATTGAATACTGTCGATGAAGCGGTTGACAGCGGCAGCCCCGAGTCTATCGATGGATTGAATACTGTCGATGAAGCGGTTGACAGCGGCAGCCCCGAGTCTATCGATGGATTGAATACTGTCGATGAAGCGGTTGACAGCGGCAGCCCCGAGTCTATCGATGGATTGAATACTGTCGATGAAGCGGTTGACAGCGGCAGCCCCGAGTCTATCGATGGATTGAATACTGTCGATGAAGCGGTTGACAGCGGCAGCCCCGAGTCTATCGATGGATTGAATACTGTCGATGAAGCGGTTGACAGCGGCAGCCCCGAGTCTATCGATGGATTGAATACTGTCGATGAAGCGGTTGACAGCGGCAGCCCCGAGTCTATCGATGGATTGAATACTGTCGATGAAGCGGTTGACAGCGGCAGCCCCGAGTCTATCGATGGATTGAATACTGTCGATGAAGCGGTTGACAGCGGCAGCCCCGAGTCTATCGATGGATTGAATACTGTCGATGAAGCGGTTGACAGCGGCAGCCCCGAGTCTATCGATGGATTGAATACTGTCGATGAAGCGGTTGACAGCGGCAGCCCCGAGTCTATCGACAACAGAGAGCTGGGCCAAATCGAATTGCGCATCTGAGAGCCCAGCCCATGTCTTTGAAGTTGCTGCTAGCAGCAATTGGTCCTCGAAACTGATAGTATCTGGAAACGCGAAAAGTGCTGTTCAAAATTCTACAACAACAAATAAAATGAATTTTTATTGCGCAGATCTAATTAGGGACCGCAGAAGTGATAAATAAAGTGAACATAAAATCATCATTTTCATTTAACTCCCATAATTTGATAGTGCTGAACTCAAAACAATCCGTATTAATTTTTAAAAAAAAGAAAATAGTATCTTTAAAAAGGTTCCGAAAATTGAAGCAAATTAGCTCTCACATGTTTACCGGTTTGCAGAGCCAGATATATTACGTAACTTTTTTAAACATTACATATTTTCTTAGAAGCCGTCTCGGATAGAGGGATTATTAACACTACAAACATTTCACAGCCACCGTACGCAACTTCAATATAGCTGGAACAACCGATCAACGAACGTGCGACTGAGCGGCTCTGCTCTTGAGCAGCGCAATAACTCGTTTCGTTTAAAAAGAGAGCGAAAATTAGAGACTTCGAAAATTTCGCCCGGAAACTAAAAAAAGAGGGACTACTATTTTTAAAACAGAATGTCCATCTGGCATGCGCACCAAATCACTCTCAGCAACAGATAGAGAGAAAGAACGGATATCGATTGAACTGGAGGCAGGACGATTGTGAGGCGGGCGTGGAAGAGATCCTTGAAACGTTCACGTCTGCCTGAACACGATACTAAAATACTGGGTGCCGACCATACCAATCTTACTTCAGTCTAACGAAAAGAAGAATAAAAAAAGGACCAGGATATCACTCACTTCGTGGCGCTCGACAGCGTGCGAAACTCGATCGTCTATAGTTATTAGTCCCCAATTGATCGACCGCTGCTCATTGTCGAGCGCTTCTGCAAAATTTAATTGCTAAGCTCACGGCGGATAAAATCAACAACAAAACTACAAGTGATTACGAGGTCTAGAACACTACAAAGACCCTGAACTAGAGCGCGCTGGTCGAAACCATGCAAAGAAGCAACCAGAGCCTCAGCAACGCCAAGAAGCAGCATAATAAATCGATAAAACAAGAGAAAATAGGAGAAATATCGATCACGAAATGCGAAAGTTCGAGAAATAAATTTGAATTTTTAAAGTGGGAATCGCAAACTGAGAGAGCCTGAATGAGGCCCGCGCGCAGCTTGCAGAATCCGGCGCGCAGCTTGTGGAATCCCGCGCACATCTTGCGCAGCTAAAATCCGGCGCACATCGCGCGCTGAAAAGTCCGAGAACGAGCAACGAGTGTCTTTTCCCAATTGGGAAAAGGCGCCCAAGAAGCGCTGTTCGGCGCCTTTTCCAAATTAGGGAAACACACTTTGTGACCGCTTCCATGACAATCCGAACATTGTGAATAGTAGACACTTTTATCAGAGATGATGTTGCACCTGTGAAACTCGGAATTTATTTGCGAAAACTCTGGGACAGCAAGAGCTTAGTTTAGTGCAGATGACTGCTAGAATACGATGAAATTGAGGCCGTGGCAGTTATTTGCACATAGATTTAATTGATTGCATCATTCCTACTCAATCCCTTCCAGATGGTTGACATCGGAGTGGAGCACGCGTCGTGCTCTCGCGTGCACGCCCTTCTCATGTACCATGGAGTACTCAAGAGATTCGCCCTCGTCGATCTGGGAAGCAGCCATGGGACTTATGTGGGCAATACCAAGATTCAACCACTCACTGTTGTATTTGTGGAGGTGAGAGGGATTTGCTGCATCATTGGTAAGAGTCGCGGCGTGTTGGAAATGAAGGGAGGGCGAAACGCGAGTGTGACTGGGAGATATAGTTATGATTTTATTAAAGATCTTGTATGATATTGGGAAAGTGCAAACGTGTGAGCATTAAAGAAGCAAATGTATATGGTTAATGTGGTTTGAAGGTGACTTTCTGTCTATGTTGTCCGCGTGTTGAATAATTTTAGAATTGGATAGAGAACTGTACTGGTGTTTTACTCATTGCTCGCGGTTAAGATAGTAGTGCAACTCGAATTTGGCAGGTTGGCACTCAATTTCACCTCGGGGCGTCGACTCGTCGCTACGTGATCAGAGACAAGACGGATATTGTGGGAAGAGAAGACGAAGAGGAGGAAGAGAAGAAACTGCCTGTAGATCAGCAATTGGAGGTACGCTAGATCATCGAGAATTGATATTAAAAGATCCAGTGACATGGACACTTGAAATATATTTTGCTATAAATGTTAATCAGAGAGAAAATAAGATGAATAGAGAAAGCGAAAACTAACAACGATAATCGAACAGCTCAAATCAGAGATGAGCTGGAAACTACGCTAAATTTCAGAATGCGGACCGCCGAAACGCTTATGTAAAAGTTAATATGCGACCTCCCGGATTTACTTAATTCGCGATTGCGAATTGAATGCAAAAAAATTAGAAAAGAATATTAAGTTTGAAGCAAGATACAGATCTCCCGCTAGCCCCCGCTAACTGGCCATATTGGCGCAGTAGCGGGTCCTAGCGGGCGCCTTTTTTTAGCGCCATTGCACACTTCAAAATTATGCGAACCGCGCAAACATATAGTTTTCGATATGGAGAAAAAAATCGGTGGGTCGCCAAAAACTAAATAATGTAAAATTATTGAGTAATTAGACAATTCATTTATTAATATTAGCAGTTCTCGATAATGTTCTCGGGGATTACGGTATCTCAATAGCCGGCTCTATTGAACCCGGTTCTGCGTTCCATCCTTGACTCCATTGCTTCACCCTTCTGTTTTTTTTCTTATGCATGTTTTTTTTCTATACTTTTAAGATTAGATTTATTGATTTTCCCGAAATCCCGTAATCCCGTTGCGGGTTTCCAGCCCAACTCTGGCTCAAATATGTTTTGCTCAGTTGCGTAGTGATGACGCAATTGCATTCCCCTCCCTCTTAATTCACTTTCACTCGTACAGGGTCTGACCGAGTACAACACGGCGATGAATCGGCGCATTCCGCAGTTGCCGATCTCAGTGGAAGAAGCGAGAAGGAAGAAGAGACCGAGACCGAATGTGGTCTTTGTGGAGGAGGAAGACATTATCAATCCTGGTTAGTGAGGAAGAGGGGAATTAATTATCGAAAGTTCACTCACCTGCAGGCTTTAGAGTGGATGATGAGACCAGTGATGAGCGCTCCCTCTCGGACCGGGGTGCCGCAATTGCGAAATATACTAATGTGAATTTCCTACGAGCTTCATTAGTTATATTTTTCGACCATCTTTTCTGGTATAGTATAGTGTAGTGTTCGACGAGAAAAGGAATTGCGGGATTTCGAAATTTACCATTTGGCCAAATTTGAGCAGCTACGAGCAATTGATTTTTCTGGAATCGGGGTACCCCCTCGGATCCGAAGTGGGTCGCTCACCACTTGGTGAGACATTGAATTCGCGGGTGTTTCAGTATTTGGATTTTATTTATTTGTGGAGAGGGAAGCCATTATAAATCCTGGTTAGTGAGAAGAGAGGGGAAGTATCGGATGAAGCGATGTGTTAATATTATTGAACTGTCGTGTACCTGTTGACTTTAGTGAGTGCTGAGACTTTGAATTGATGGGTTATCTTGTAGTTTTACAAATTATATTCGTTAAAAAATGTGGCTGTAGCGTCTATTCTTTTTTCAATCCCGGTTAGTGAGGATGCGAACGAGGAATTGGTATTGAATGAGAACACCAGATGTATTAAGGAACCCTCGTGTACCTGTCAGCTTTAGAGTGGGTGGTGAGACTTTGATTTGACGAGTGACGCAGTGTGTTGATTTCTTTTTTGTTGATTACCAGAAACCTCGTGGTAGCATAGTAGAAATAAGCGAAGAAAAACACCAACATCGGTTTCCCTGTTGGGTGAAAACTTGTACATGAAACATCTAAGTACCGATCGTTAAATGCAATGCAATGAGACGTTTATTTTCATTTGACGTTAGTTCCCCTACGATTATACCCTACTAATGATCATTTCATCTGATCAACAACATCTTCATCATTCCCCTCTACTTTCTCTTGCAGAGGACGTGGATCCGTCGATTGGCCGTTTCCGCAATCTCGTGACAACTGCAGTCATATCGACCAATCCAGCAAAGAGATCAGCTACCGGAAATAATGAGGTGTGTCTGTTGAATTAAATTACAGCTGTCCCTCCCGGTTCGGCAATTAATAGTGAGTAAAGATACTATAATTAATATCTCCTGGATGGAAATGCCAAATATCGCTTACAATTAGTCTCGTTTTGTTATTTTTAGTTGACAGTTCCAAAAACGATATTGAGTCCCCCTCGAAACGCGTATCTTGCAGGCTCCGCGTGCGAGAAAGTTGATCCGACCAGAGAGGAACATGTTGTCATTCGACGCCATGACTACTTCACTCGGAGGTGAGGGGAGACGAGAAAGAAAACATGATATGAAGGAGTATTTTGTTGGTTGATTCAAGTAGGGTTTTTGTCCGGACATTTCAAGGGGTTCCCAATTTTATTCTGCTTTGGAGTAGAAACAAAATGCTATAAGTTAGCGTAAAAGTAAAAGAGATTGGATTTTAGAATTTGCTTCTTTTGTTGGCACTCGGCCCGCTGTCTTCCTGTTTCAGAGATAATGTTTGTGGAGGAGAAGTGTGTGTGTTTCGATTACTCGTAAATTTTCTTTATTCATTCTAGTCTAGAATTATATCCGTTTAATTATCAGGCAAGTCCCTCAATGCTGCGCCCGATCTTGAGTTGTACGAGAGAGATGCCTTCTCCACTGTGTCACATGCCACGCACGGACTACACAGGTACGGTAGGATTACGATATCGATTAGGAGTACTGTAGAAATCAACTGTGAAATTATTTCAAATTTTAAAAACCATTCAGTGCAGCAGTGTTGAATGACTTGCCAAATATTCCGCTGCATGCCTATTATTCGTCATTCAGCAGAAAATTTGGCAACCAAATGGGTAGTGCTGAACTGAATGATTTTTTTTAAATTACCCCCAATCTACGGATGAACGTCCTTCTATTAATGCAAATTGATTGAGGGAGGAGGAGAGTGGAATGGCGAAGAAGAAGAAGTACGTGAAGGAGGCGTGGCCAGGAAGGAAACCAGGCGCACTCTGAGAAGGGAGAAGAAGAGGAGAGAGTGAGAGACTCTCTTCGTTCCACGCACTCTCTCGCAACGACTGATTGAGTGGGTGTAATGGAGAGCGATTCTCTAGCTCCTCCTAAGTGATAGATGGTACGATCTCGTTTGGGCCAAGACCCAATCGATAATATGGGTCTCTACGTTTCCATTGTTGTAGTTTCGTTTTGTGTGTTTTGTACGCCCTAAATTTCGCATTGTTTTCCGTGGTTTTCAAAACCGTTTATTCCCATACGCTGTTTCATTGTATCTACCGTTCTTTACCTGTTCTAGTGATAAACTATGCACCTGAATCAAGTGATTATGAAACGCATATTGGTCGAAGTCCAAACAGTACCTACATAAACCACGAAATAATTAATGGACTAAGGAAATCGATATTTAGACGGCGGAGTTACGGTAGTATAGAGGAGTACGGTGGCCCATGGAGCTCGTCATGAGGATGCGGGGTATGTTTATTATCGGTACCTTACAAGATTCAAATGTCGATCAATATCTACTAGTAGCTATCGTACTACTCCTGAATTCAGGGGAGGACTTTATCCTCCACCCCTCCGTCCTATCCCTCCTCACGGCGTATCTAGAGGCGGGCGGGGATACGGTAGAAGCGATTGAGGCACTCGCTGGTGGATACACTGCCAAGCCACAGGTAGGTCACCAGAGATGGGTAGAGACTTGGCACCGTGCCAACACTATGATCCATTTCTCAGATCTGCAACACACTATCGAATTGGTTGCGCGATCTCGGGTGCAAGGAGGAGGCAGTGGAGTGTCTGGAGGGCACGGTGCAGGCACAGATACTCAGACACTTTGATGCAGGTATACGGTAGATCATGGCTGAGGGGTACTGTAAACAGGGTTGAGATGTGGTATGACGTATGAAAACAATTGAATAAAAAAATGAGTGCATAGACAAAATTGCAAGAGGGACACTTCAATTTCATGTTTCGCTTAGGAAACATATGCCGGATTTAATTATAAAATCTGATGTAGGTGTACGGTAGAACTTGATTGAGGGGTACTGTAAACATTATCGAGATGTAGAGTTGTGATAAGTTGATGAAAAAGATCGATCAATGATTGGAGATAAGGCGGACGCGATCTTCCAAGCAGATCCGAGCAGTGCAGACTGGTTGAAGGGATTCGTACAGCATCAGTGAGTTGATATTGGTGCTATCCGTATTGATGGGCATAATAATAATCTGACGAAAACATTATTCTGTCTTTTCCTGACGGAATAGTGCTTCAAGCAGTGATCATATTTTTGAGAGGATAGTTCTTAGTATAGAGTCCTTGCTGCTGGTGCAACTAGATTTCATAATTTTCTGCTAGTTCGAATGCCATTTTAAAAGTAGCATGCTCAATTATCTATCGATTCTGTTATTCTTTAGTCGATGGCGTCGAGTGATCTACGAACTCCTCGAGAGATCTCCCTCCTCTCTCTTCCTCGCTTTCGCTATGAAGCTGATCGCAGACGCAGGACACGCACATGAAATCAGTGGGAAGAACACGGCGACACAACAGGTGCACAAATTATCTTATATTTATTTATTTTTAATTTATGAGCCACGTTGCTAGTGAATTTTAGACGAATCGCGTGAAATACCCAACCGATGAATTCGAGGTTTCACAATTACTCAAACTGTTGTGAATCTCGAGAATTTTATCCTTGTCACTGATTGTGAGGAATTTTAATAGAAAGTAAATAGCGATGATTGGTGTGTCATGTCTCTCTTCTCAACCGTCTATGCAATTGTGCCAGCCACTTTGCGGCTGCACCGATACAATTTCCCATTTAGAGTTGGATCACGACGATCTTTCTCGAAGATTTAACTCGAAATGGATTTTTTTGAAAATATTGATATGGTGCACGATGTGTTCCTCCTTCAGATCGATGTGTTCGCTCGCGTCTTTGTGACCGAGTTGGAATTGACACTGGAAGTGATGATGAGAGGACAGAAAGCAACGGAAGACGAACTGAAGGAGAGCATTCAGAGTTTGGTGAGTGGAGGGAGAGAAGAGAGGGGAGGGGAGACCGGGGATGAATCATGTTTGAACACTGGGCAATATGTATAGTAGAAAAACACAGTCAGTTATTGGTGTTCAAACATGTTTCGTAAAGCAATTAAGGTTGTGCCTGCTCTTGAGATTTTTTGAGGGGAGTGAAACACGGAATGGGCGGCTATGTGAAATTCGTTGTGAAAAAAGAGGCGATCTTTTTGCAGGCTTCGATGATGAGGAATCATGGTTGAACACGGTGGAATATTGATAATAGTATTTAGTAGTTATCGGTGTTCAATCAAGAATAGGGAAAAATTGATCTTAGATCTGCACTTTAAATTTAGGCAGGACCTGAAACACGAAGGGGGCGGATATTAGAAATTCGTTTTTAAAATGAAATAAAAAATACAATACTTTCGCAGGCCTCGATGATGATGCAAAACGAGCAGTCGTTCATCTACGCGACTGCGATGTTGGAGAAGATTGTGAGAGACTCGGATGATAAGGTATGGTAGGTGAAGGGGTGGTATACGGTACTCTGATGGTATCCAAAAATGACTTTTTTAAAACTTTCTCTGGGTCGTTTGATGGTCTGAAAATGTGTGCGAGTCACAAACTTCCTCTCTCTATCTCTATTTCTCTCTTTTCACACATTCTCTCTTCTCCGAAGACTCGTGCTAATTGAAACTCCGCCCCTTCTGAGAAGCATTTAGGCGCTGCCTCTTGTTCTCCAATGTATTTTTTGAACATTTTCCTCTCTATATTTCCTCATCTTCAAACATTGATCGAATCTCTCGTAGTTCCATATTTCACCCTGCCTTCCTCACTATCAATCGATTTGTCTCAGGCGTGTACCGTAGCCGTGGCGGTCGTTGAGGGAGTGCGAGAGTGCCTGAGAGGAGGACCACGAGAGCAGGAGGCAGTCACACTGAGGGCAGCAATGAAGATGTCGCCTGATACGGAGGTGAGAGGAGAAGGGGAAAACCCTGACGGATTCTTGTTTCACCACCACCACATTAGGGAAAAAATATTGTCATTGTGATCGCATCGATGCATCTAGATATAACTATTTATCAGTACGAGTGAGAAACTACTCGTTGCGCTTTGAAAAATAAATCGTTCACACTACGATTCGTTCCGGGATTTGCATGATTATCGATTGATATTTGTTGTGCAGGTGCCTCAGTATGTCCGCAGTTCGATCCTCACGATGATCTGCAAGAGGAATATTACTGCAGGAGATCTTAACAATGTGTATCAGGTACGCCTAACTATTATTTTCGGCACTGCTATGAATCATAGAAGAAATTATCCTGAGCATTAGTGCGAATTCGTTGCTTTTTTTTTTAAATGTGAGCAGGCGATTGCGACCTGCAATATGTTAGTGCTAATCTTAAAAGCTGAACCCCGCTGTGAAGTGCGTCTCCATTCCCTCCTTCTCAGTCGTACATCCTCCCTCGTCCTCCTCCTGTCGCTCTCATCAGAGAGAAGATCCTGCTACGACTCCTCATGGACTCGGTATTCTCCAAAGATCAGGTAAGAATCAAATATCAACAATGAATACGGAAACACCTACTTGTAGTTATATGCATGCTCTATTGAGAGGGAGATACTGTCCCAATTGTGTGTAATGCGTGATTGAAATATATTGGTAATCTCATCTGAATGATTCATTCATTACAGAAACAGACGGAATCCTTCAAGCAGCAGGCAGTTTTCCTCCTCGCATACGCGGCTACCGTATATGAGAAGAAGAAGAACGACAAGAAGACGGTGAGGATACGGTGTAGATATAAATATCGATCGATCACTTCTCATCTAATATTCCGCCTTCAGTACTGCAACCTCGCTCTGGAGTCGGCCCGTTCTTCCCTGGAACGTGCAGTGACCTGTCTGGAGGGAACGCTGGATGAGGTACGGTAGAATATCGATCGATAAATCCATCCAGGACCTAAAGCATACTGTAGGTGCACCGCGAGATCCCCGAGTTGCTGCATCTTACGAAGCATCCGATTGTGGCAGCAGGCTGTCTGTGGTACGGTATTGGAATGATTTATCGATTTACCGGTTCCGGTTCTAGGTTCTAGTAGTTACGGTATTCCTGCAGGTACTATCGATCGGTGCTGCTATCGGAGGGAACGAGACTGGGCGAGATTCCCACCTTCGTCCACGTAATCTTCGACCATTGCGGCGCGAGACACAAGAACCTCCATGCGACGTGTCTAGAGGTAGGGGATTGGTGTTTGACTCTTCTTTCATGGATGAAAAAAAATTGCCGATAATGATTGGCGAAGAGTGGTTACTGGCGTATATTACAAACACTGCAGTGAGATCACATTGTAATGGTATGATCACTCTCGATAGAATTGTGTCAGAATACAATAGAATACAATACAATATTTATCAGTGTCGCTTTAGCTGATCAAGATGGGGTTTGGTATATGACGCTGTCCGCGATAGATTCAACAAAAGCTCCGCACATCTAAAAAAATGAAATGTCTCGCAAACATGTCCATAGGGGCAGTTTTCGATGCTCTACAACGTGGCGTCTTTCATTTTTCATGAATTTGACTTTTGGCGCCAAAATGGCGCCGCGCCAAAATACAGTGAAATCACTTTTTCCAATATTTCTTCTTCAGTGTTGCAGCTAGAGAGTCGAAATCTCACGTGTACTATCAAGATTTGATGGCGAATCTCGCTATGTAATTCATTTGTCGCTAATTAGCTTAATTGGCCTGTAATTAAGCGTTTTTGACTCGTTAAAGTGTGAACGTCGTGACATAGCTCATTCGAACCGCCGTGAGACGCTGATTCTAGGGATATGTTTATGTGGCAAACGTACCTATGCAACTATGTTTTTGAGATCATTTAAATGAAAAATAGTGGATAATATTTGTTTTAACATTATTGACTTGAGTATGTTAGCGCAAAATTAGTTTTCCACTCTAGTATATGCATTTCCAACATAAAGATTTCGTTTTTCTATTACCCGATTCACGTGGGTTCGGATCCCCTCAGTGACGGCTCATTTTGCCAAAAACTAAATTCTGAAAATATGCAATGAAAAAGTGTACTGTGGTATTATTTAGCGATTAATAGAACTTTAAAATGTTATTTCATTTTTTCATGCACTAAAACACCCTTTTCCAACTCTTTCAGACAAAACATCGAACGAAAAACATAGTTGCGTAGGTACGTTTGCCACATAAAAATATCCCTAGAATCAGCGTCTCACGGCGGTTCGAATGAGCTATGTCACGCGTTCACACTTTAACGGATCAAAAACGCTTAATTACAGGCTAATTAAGCTAATTAGCGACAAATGAATTACATAGCGAGATTCGCCATCAAATTCTGAAGGTACACGTGAGATTTCGACTCTCTAGCTGCAACAGTGAAGAAGAAATATTGGGAAAAGTGATTTCACTGTATTTTGGCGCGGCGCCATTTTGGCGCCAAAAGTCAAATTCATGAAAAATGAAAGACGCCACGTTGTAGAGCATCGAAAACTGCCCGTAGGGACATGTTTGCGAGACATTTCATTTTTTAGCTGTGCGGAGCCCTGTTGGAGATTTGTTGAATCTTTCGCGGACAGCGTCATATGTTTCAGAAGTGGTACATGTTCTTCTTAAAATGATTCATTTCGTTCGAACAATGCAGTTATTTAGTATTGTTATTGCTCTCGATCTCACTGTAGATGACTAACGAGATAATATGTTGAGATACTCGATGAGATCTACGACAAGGTCGCCCACGAGGAGGATCAGGCAGAAGTGATTATGGCACGACAGCGAGTGCTCATCGATCGACTCGTGTATCTACTCACTTGTGGAGCTGCTGTCAGAGTACTGCAGGTGAGTGAAAAAGAGAGGTAGCACAGCATTTAACTTTGGTTGTAGGAGAGACGTAGTTGAAAATATATCTGTCTCGCTATGAGAAGGGGTGAGGGAGGGAGGAAAGAAATCGAGAGAGGCTGTCGACTGGCATTCTGCAATCAGGAAATTCTTCATTCTATCTCGAAGGGAATTTATAAGAACCGTTCAAAATTGATGCCGTCAAAAGGCCGGTTGTAGCATGACTCATGTCCGAGCTCTCATAAATATCGATTGACTCATTGCAGAAGATGACTAAGAAGTTCGAGGACGGCGCCATCGACGCCTCGCTCATTCGATATTTTGTGCTGGAGGTGAGAACAGGGAGGAGTAATGATCGGACTCTCCCCATTCTACATGCTCTCTCATCGATCAGACATCGCGAGAGAACATGCAGAACTGAGAGGGTCAGACCACTCACAGGGAGTGTTCGTGTTTCAGAAACGGTTAATAAAAAAATCGAGATTTAATATTTAGTGAGAGTGTTTGGGAGGACTGAAATTTCTAGTCGACAAATGAGAAGGGGTTAAAGATCATCCAGAGCTCTTGGTGTATAGCTACTTCTGGCGGAAAGCATAGCTACTTCAGCTAGAAGACAGAAAACAGCTATAATGTAGCTATAAGGCAGGGCTACTCTGCTTTCTAGCTTCCTCCTAGCTCATTTCTGTCTCCGATCAGAAGTAGCTATACCCCCACAGGCACTGAGCAGTCCAAATGTAAGATCAATATCAAGATGAGTGAAAACAATTAAAAGGGACGTGAAATTAATTGTTGGCGCATTACTCTCCCTTTTCTCTCTGCAGGTTCTGGACGTGATCGGTCCTCCCTATTCCCTCACTCTCCTCCGTCTTCTCGTTCCACTCGTCACTAACCTCAACATCATCGATGAGATTCAACGGGCGAAATTGAGTGGCGTCGGAGTGTTTCTAGAAGACGCCCAGCCAGTTCTCGATGCTGCCGATGATGAGGAAGAGGACGAGTAGAGTACGGTAGGAAGGGTATTGTAGGCAACCACTATCGATTGACTCGAGCAAACTCACGGGGAAATATGTCTATGACTCCATATGTCTAACCTGGCTAGCGACGGCTTCGAAGTCTAATAGGTGCAGGAGAGCGAGTCGTCTAGAGTCGTAGACTTCTTTCCCTTTGAGAACTAATAATTAATCTAACTTTATACATGATTGCGCATAATTACTTGTGAAATAGCAAGCTTTACTAATATCGCTTTACCGCTTTTGATTGATTGTATGATTGCATAGATATCCATATTGTGCATAGTAATAATTCCTGTTTTAATTAACCCCCCGCCCCCCTCAGTACGCTACAAGCGATTATGAAATATCACTACCCAATCAGATTCCAAATTATGAATACCTCATTACATACTCTGCCAACTCGATAAACGACTATAGCTTTACACCAAGGACGCGTTGGTCTTTCAATTAGGACAATTTATTGGGGGGAAATATCTTGAAAGAACAGAAATACAACAATTTTATACCTTGGGTACAACTCTCCTGCTATTTCTATGTTTCAGGAGTACCATATCTGCTTGATTCTCGGAATTACTTGATTGATTGTAGTTCTGACGAAATATCCAAGAGTGGCTCTTATTCCTTCTTCTTGAATGTCTTCGAATAGTCTAACGACAGGCCCAGTTTCTCTACAGAATAGACAGCATCGATGGTTCCTTCCGACCACTGGAAGTTGGAGGGAACACGGCATGCAAACCCAGTGACCACACGACGAAAGAACAGAGCGAATTCGTGGATTTGGAGTGGAACACAGATGGCAATAGCGAGAGTAACGAATGGAGAGAGAGTCACTGAAAGCACCTTCTGATGAGATCGACAACTAATCGATAATTGATAGCTGTATATTCAAATTTACTATTGATTATCGATCTCCCTCTGTTTCCTTATCATCTCATCTTCTTTCGCTTTCTTCTCCTCTTTCCCTTTCTTGCCAATCTCATTTATCGATCCGTCAAATTTCGGTGGGTAGATTTGCGTCAATTCAGGCCATTCAGCCCCTGCATCCATCTACAAACACTGCGTGTTCAAATGACTCAATATATTAATATATCTGGACTTTGAAAATGAACGAAACTGTTCTACGATGTTCGTCGAATCATTCCAAACTGGGGATAGCGGTTTGAATATTTTCGTCTGGGAACGCGGGCTTATTGTGTTATGCTTGGGAATGTCCATACACAAAGTCTCTCATTCCCTCCTGTGTCTCGCTTTATCGGTCAGCCGAGAGACACTATCTCACTGATCTATCTGCCTATCTTCCTCACACCTTGTAGAGTGTAATAAAATTTGAGTTGATTGTGCAATAGTGACCTGTTCGAAGATGATGTTGACAGCAACAAATTGCTGCGCCGTGTAGAAACTCTTTGCAAATGGCCGAATTGGGCGTACCTGTCGATTGAAAATAATACAGCGTTTGAGATAAAAAGGTCGCCAGATGTGATCCCTTGATCGACCAGGAACGAATGCAAGCTCAAATTTCATTCATTAGATATATCTTGTGGGAAACAATGCGAAATACTTAATTAGTTGTTTGGATGATTAGGTTTGTCTGAATACACGTATTTCGCTAGACCTATTTTATAGTTTTTTTAGAATTAAAATATGCATTCCTATTACATAGTCGGCGTTTATTCAATATATTATTGTGTTATATCATGAAGCTGCAAAAGTAATAACGTGAAAAGTAGTACCAGTTTGTTGAAGACGATATTCTCCTCAATATAACCAGTTGTCCAATCTCCGAGATCCTTCCGTTCTTCAATGCCAACCTGACAAAATGAATACTTTGACGATGTAGAAAATAATTGGGAAGAGTAAGGAATAATCTATATAATACCTGATAGATCAGACACTCGAAGCATGGCTTCTTATTGAAGGCCATGCAGTCAGCATAACATTGGGGAATCGCATCTCGCATTGCAAATAAATATAAAGGAAAGTGAAAATACTAAGGACCGGACTCACAATAATTACACATTGGTTGAAAAAAGACACTGATTACTGTATTCCCATTATCCAATGACATGGTTTTTTTTGCATTCTCTGCCCATAAGAATGTATTGCATATCGATGATCGCCACAGGGCATACTACTGTACAAATGTACTTCTCCACTACCCCTCAATTGCCTATTGATGATGCAATCTCTCAGTGGAATCGAGAGAGGCATGTTTTCTTATAATTCTGCTGATTACAAGGCGAATACAAATAAATTTTGTCTAAATCGGCTCCCGGATATTTAGTCGATTCTCTTTTCTCAACTTTTTCCTAACGGCTCAACACTTCCCGTAGTAGACAACCACCATCGATCTTTATATTGTTTTGTATATTCAATTCGAACAAAAAAACTTTTGGCTGTCGTAATATTGTCGACATTTTTATCTCGAAAATGATTGAACAGAACTAATGAGAAAGAATATCGACGCATCGTTCAGGGTCACCTAAGTTATAAGTTAGCTCGCATTCAATCTTTGGAGATTCAATGAATGAGAGGTTAAGCAGGTTAATAATCTACACGGTTACTGTATAATACAATTAAATAGGAATGGGTACTGTATGTGTTGTCCGTAGATTCTAAGGTATACTGTAATCATGACTAGTCGATCGATAATCTACTCAATAAGAAGTCTTCTGCCATCCTCCGAATCCCTCCTCGAGATCTTTCGCAATGGCGATTAGATTCCTCTCGGATTTGTGCGATCCCACCACCTAAATACGAATTTGTAGATAAAACTTCTTGTTTATCTACCTATGAAACAGTATTACATAGTGATGACAACACGACCGACACTTCCCTCTACCGTATCAATGGCTTCGCAAATTTCACGATTGCATATTGATGATGCAATGCCGTCTCTCTCTCTCACCTGGACTCCAAGAGGCGTTCCTGCTCCTCCCAATCCCATTGGACACTGCACGACCGGAAGAGCGAGAGCGTTGAAGAGACCAGTGTAGCCAAAGTTGAAAGGAGTCAGAAGGGGCTCACAAAGATATCCATTATTATCAATTATTAGTCCACTATGCAATCCATTCTACGCGCTACCGTATCCTCAGTTCTACCGTATACCTGATTGTGATAGGGGGCGGAATTGCAGAATGAGGGGAAGAGAAGAATGCCGTCGTCGCCCAGTAGATCTTTCAGCTGACGGATCAGACGATCACGCTTGTACAGCAACTCAAATAATCTTTTTTTTTCTTTTATAAACACTGAAATACATGTAAAACAGAGACTGATCGCAACGTCAAGTTCTCTATTCAAGAAATTTCCACAAGTTAACGTGCTTCTTTAAAGATTCCATAAGAAATATCATCGATACGACCGTAGTTTTTTTAAATGTTGTAAAGTTGTTAAAAAAATTATAAAGACGCCCATTACTGACTCTCTTCTTGTACTCCTCAGGATAGGGGTCGATTCCATCGACGAGACCAACCAGAAGAGCAGGGAAGGTGTGAACACTCCTGCAATCGATATTACCGTGTCACGGCGTCCTGGGCAAAATGCCAAAATTTAATTCGTGATAAGGCTATATTGGAGCCAAGTGACAATCGCCCATTTAAGTGTTAATTGCTGACACTCTAACTTCCTGTCCCAATTTGCAAACACTTGTTAGGATGTCGTGCGAACAATCGAAAGATATCAAAGATCAACTATCAATCACTACGAACTCACTTTCCGACGATACACTTGGCCATTTCGAATAGACAATTGACGGGTCCATTATAGTCGGAGAGAATCTCATTGAATGCTGGCTGCTCCTTGTTATCCATCGAAGTCATGAAGAAGTCCATTGCCTGAATGACACTTCCGTAATTACTGGTGCACTAAATTCGATTGCCTAGTAATGACGTAACCCAATTTCCTTGACCGTCTCATTATCTTAAAAATATATAACAACACTCGACCAAGACAATAAAGAATTCCACTGCTAAACACAAAAATGATGGGTGAGAGAGCGTGACAAAGCGATTTGTAGAAACAGTTTCATTTTTATAAAATGTCTTTTTAATAATCGTAATATGCTCACTTGATGTGCAAGGGGGAAGTCGACTCTGACTGCAGCCAGATCATACTTCATCTCCATGTATCGAACTGCTCTCTTTAGTGCATAACTCATCTCACTCGTTGGAGATTCGAGTATAGGGTGACGGAGACCTGGCATAGACCATCTGTTTAAAGAGAGAACGACGCATTGGTACGATTCGTACGTTGCTTTGTCGTTCATATATTTCACCCTGGTGATCCTGTGCTTCGCACTCTCCACTAAATTAGAAATGCAAGAGGAATTCGAACAGTTGTGATTTTGTTCTTTACATACTCGATATTCGCTAGACATATTACCTTCCATGTAGAATACTCTCAGCTTTCCCATGGCGATCGGTTCCTCGATTCTGAGACTTTCCGCCGTCTCACCTCCCATCACCTGAAGGATAGACGCTATAGTGAAGTTATGAAGTGTCACTACTTGTCCTATTCACTACGCACTTTCACAAATTAGGAATAGCAATATCTCTACGAGACTGTTAATCAAAATCGTTCCATGTGTATGCTTGCCTTGAACATGAGTGGCAGATCAGCAGCATATCTGCAGATGGGTCCGATTCTCAGCATCTCCGTTCGGTATCCAGACACGGGAGGAAGGTGACCCTCCAGAGGAATCACTCCTGCAATCAAACTACCGTTATCGACAAAACTATCGTCTATTTTGCTAGCAATCTACATCTGCGTCTATAATTATATACATTACAATTTTAAAACTATACGGTCATGGAAAGGACTACTGCTGTGTGCACTCTCTTTCTAACCTCTTATTTTCTCTAGCCTTCTTCTTCCATACAGTCTGTTATCAGCGGAACGTATTTACTTTATCAGACTAATATTTGCGAATTTGCCCGACCTGGAGTAGGTTTGAGTCCGAATACTCCATTGAAGAATGCGGGCATTCGAATGGATCCTCCAATGTCACTTCCTACTCCAATGAGAGAACCAGCGGCTGCGATGAGGGCGGCCTCCCCACCAGACGAACCACCAGTGATACGTCTCAACACGTTTTTTAACACTTATTTTACAATATTCTCATCCTTCCTGTTAGGTAGAAGAAACTAGAAGAGTAATATATATATATATATATATATATATATATATATATATATATATATATATATAAAGATTCCTTCAATGCAAGGGTTTCATAAGAATCGCACAAAACTGTGAATCAGAGTTACAATCTATCATTATACGGTGGACTGTTGATGGTAAACCTATTGATGTTCATTGTTTTCCCTTCCCCTCCTCTCACCTGTTATCATAAGGGTTCTTCGACCGTCCATAGATTGTGTTCACCGTCTCCCACCACATGCACACCTCGGGCACGTTTGTGATACACAGACAGATCGCTCCCGAATCAAGCATCCTGAGAGGATTATCGATTGATCGACAGATTATGATTCAAGCTACCTTGTCGCCTCCGGAATAATTCAAACCCAAATCACTTCCCCAGTCGCAGATAAAATGGTTCCGTTTTCTAAGGTTACACAGCCTATAATGCATACGCACCTATTTCATCTCTGATCCATAATACACTCCAAAATCAATAATCAATAGCCTAACTACCGTATACCTCTGAACGACGACTGAATTCTTCTCAGCCACAGTCTCCTTCCTGTAGTGCACTCCGTACGTGCACTTGAGGCCTTGCACCTGCATTAGGGTAAGCTTCAATGTTATCGATCGACTCATCTACCGTACCTCCATGCAGTCCTTGATGGTGAAGGGCACGCCAAGCAGTGGTCTCTCCTTCTCCATCTGAAATCGACCGGTCGATAATCGATGCTCTCCTGGATACAGTATACCTGGGCGATCTCTTCGGGACTCGCAGCAGCCACCTCATTGTCGACTGCGCGAGCCTGTAATGAAAAGACGACACTTCTTTACTTTAGGGGGTAAGCCCCGCCCCTTTCCCATCTCGAGGAGTAGGTCAAGAGATCAAGAGGGGAAAGGAGGAGTGATAGTGGAGGAATAGGGGTGATAAGGGAAGGGGGCGAGACTTGCCCCCTAAAGTAAAGAAGTCCCATGAGAACATTTAGATTATCTTGACCTTTCCTCGTTTCTTTAATTTTCGCAATGCCCTTCGCGGGTGTATAAATATATAAATAAGTCTTTTCTACCATTCTTTCTCGTAGAGTACCCTAAACAATATCCTACCGTACTCCAATTGCCTTCTCTTTTCCCTTCACCGTACCTTCTCCCTCGCTTCCACAAAGTTCTCCTGCACGACGGCGTTGATGATTGGATTGACTTCCCCGATTCTTCTGATGTAAGCTTCGACGAGATCGAGAGATGAGATCTGCAGAGGGGAGGTATTCAACATCAAATATCATTTGAAGTTCCGATAAAAACTATATGAGTAGATCTCTTCATGCTACCTCATCAACTAAACAGTGTAGAGAGTACGTGAAATCAAGAGATCTGATTATTCACCGGAGTTTCGATCTCTAACATCTATTGCATCTATTCATTCGAGAAGCTCCATCTCCATTCCTATTAGAGTATTGATTGCCTGGTTCACCTCATTATCTCTAATCATTCTCGCTGCTTGGGAGGCCGATATCTGGAGGAGATCATCGGAGGGAGGAGGGACCGCCACTCTACAATATATAAATTACAATTACAATTATTTATTCCGCCAGGGTCTATCAATCTGAATCTAATCGCTGACATCGTGGTGTACTTTTTATTGAATTATGCCATATCACGCCAATCAAACAAACGAATTTTATTTTGACGACCTCGTTTACCCTATTTATATGGGTAAGGATATTTAGAGTTTCACACTGCAACTATTATCGAAAAAAAAGGCGAGTTACTATGATTCCAGCAACTCGCCGACTTGATCATATCCAAAATATGGTACCCAGATTTAATTTCGAATATTTTGAAAGTAACGGCTGACCTCGTGGTGCATTTCACATCTCATCTATGACATGCAAACAAATACATTTGATGTTTACGTTCCCTTTCACCCAATTTATATTTGTATGGCTATTTAGAGTTTCGCGCTGTAACTATTTTCTAAAGGAGGCGAGTCTGCGATACATTCTTAGGATTGTCCACGATATCAATATGATACTCTGAATTAATTTCGAATAGTCTGAATCTAATGACTGACCTCGTTGTGAACAACGTGTGGTAGATGGTGAAGAGGGCATTGACAGAGCAGAAATAGACACGAGAGACGAGATAGGAGAACTCAAAGATGAAGTTGAAGACCCATCGAGGAGTCGAGGAGAGGATGAATGACATCATCGAGAGATGAGAAGAGAGAAGGGAGACGATGACACACTACCACTATCTGAAAGAGAAAAAGAGTATGGATTGAATTATAGGAAAACCATGAAACACGGTATTCAGGACAGTCTATGCAAATTTAGAAAGACATTTTGAGAGTGCGAAAATAGCATGGAAATGTGCGATGGTCTGATTAGTGGTCTCACTAATTCAATTTTGGCATTCTGCCCAGGACTCCGTGTAAAAGTAAAAACGAGGTAATAGACATTCAACAGTCCACAAGAAAATGGCTAAATGTGGATCATAAATATGAACGAACCATGTTGAAGTGGTCGAGAATACAACTAGTGATAATAGAAAGTACGAAAAAGGCAATCTAGCAAGACTAGAAAAGGAGCGTTGCAAAGTCTGATTCTTATCGGACCATTCGTGACCGAGTTAAAGGTGAGATACGAAACTAGAATTGAGGTTAGAATGAGCGACAAAACGTGGAGATCAAACAGTAAGGAACAATGTTCGAAAGAGTCGGCAGAAAATACCAAAATATTGGTTGACTAGGTCGTTTTCATGATGATACTCTCTGAATTGGATGAAGACTGGACTGAATGGTTGGACTGAGCGAACGAAAGTGAGGGAACAGAATGGTCAATCATTCAATAGAAAAATGGCTGAATGTGGCTCGCAAAATTGTGCGAACAAGATTGAGGGAGTCGGGAATACACGCCAGTAGGGATGCCGGTTCGGTTTTTGGATATACCCTCTAGCAGTCTCTTTTTCTCTGGCTATCTTCGCCCTATCAGATGCAATACCGATCTATCGCCAACAAGACTAGAAAAAAGTTCGCTGCACGCTATGTTCCTTATAGGAGTATCAAGACGGCGTTACAAGGCGCTATATTTCATGTGACAACACAGAATTTGCACAGAAACGGCAAGGAACTCCTCCCCATGTCATCACGAATAAAAGTCTCGTGCCTCGATTTGTAGAAAGAGCGGAAACACGGCGATTTCGCCATTCTCATAGTTCAAATCTTTTCAACTCGCCATGTCCGCACTAAAAACCGGACACAACTTTCCGAATATGCTCAACAGTCAACATAAAGTGCGCGGGAACAGATGTCAACTACGCGATTAGATGAGTTAGATGAAAGAAGAAGAGTGAAACATAGTGATGTCAGGGAAGAATACAGTATCCACGGGGATTACGGTATCTGAACCATAACCAAAACAAGGATCGATAGTCTCGAGGGTAGGTCAACAGATCAGGAGGGGTATTCCGTCGCTCCATCATAAATAGTTGCCGATTCAGTGCCATCTCTGCTCGACTCTATTGATACGAGGGTCGAACCCTGACTGGCACACTCCTCTTTCTCTCTCTTTCTTCTCTCTGCCTCTTTCTCTCTCTCTCCATCTCCTAGCAAAACACCCCCGTCATAACTCAGGTTGCAAAGAAATCAGCGAGCTCAGGGTCAGCCATTCAGCGGCAAAGTAAGGCACACCCCGAATTCATAGTCAGAAATAGGGGAAAAAAACAAAACTCTCGTGTCAACAAGTAGGCCATAGTTTCGTGATTTCTTCTCTGACTTCCTTAGGAATGCCTCCCACTCATTTCCATGGTTTCAGAAACTCACTACTTTCACAATTGAAAAGAAGAGAAGGGGAAGAGGGAGTTGAGGGTATAGTTCACAGACGCAGTCCGCACGCACACTCGCACACATTCTCACTGCGATATGCCGTGCTAATATGTGACGACTGACTCCCCTCGAGAAGTGTCCCTTGCAGCTAGAAGTGTCACACACAGGCCAACACCCAATCTCCATGACTTCACGGGCCACCAACTACCGTAACCCCATCGGGAGAGGATTATCGTAATCCTCCAGAGATCACAATGGTATTCTTTCGCGGATCGTTTAACCGCAAACTAGACACACTTGTGCAAAATATATGAATTCGACTGATAAATAGCTATTTATCACGCTGTGGTGCACTCAAATACACACAGGGAAAAGCTCGGCCACACAACGAGTGCAAACCCGGATTTTTCAACGCGCGATGTGCGCCGGATTTTAGTTGCGCGCGATGTGCGCCGTTGCAACGGCCGTTGTTGTGAAATCCGGCGCGCATCGCGCGCAGCTAAAATCCGGCGCACATCGCGCGTTGAAAAGTCCGAGAAGTGGAAGGTGCAAAGTGGGAATAGACACAGATCTGTGATGCACCCCTATGGGAATGGATACGAGTCTTGCAAGACTCTACAAGCGGATCCAATTATTGAGAATTATAGACAATATTTCCAGCTACACCCTACATTATGGCTATGCACAATATGATACAAGCATGTACAATCAATTATGAATTTAGCACTATGGCATCTCTCTCGGAGGGGGGAACGGTAAGAAGAATGAGTGTGTGTTAGTGTGTACTCGATACAAATAAGGCAATCTTAATTATGCAGCATGCAAAAGCGTGAAAGAATCTAAAAAGAGGGGCGTGGTTAGTAGGGGCGGGGAAAGGGGGAATTAGTCTTTGATTAGCTTTAGAATCTTCTCGAAGAGTGCGGCCTTTGTCGTATTCGACAGATTCTTGTACTCCTCTGATGTCTTGAGGGTCTTGATCTCATTTGGGCACTTGAAGATGCGAATACACGAATCCTGAGACACATCAGGGATTACGGTAAGCAGACACCGTCATATCGATCCTGCATCCAATTAGACTTCCCCATCAACACTTCCCCTATCAACTGTCAGTGAAAAGTTAGGAATTACAAAGACATTCGAGTTGCGGATCGCCGACTCTGTTTCAGAGATTTTCAAAAAGCGGATCTACGGACTCTTCTTTAGTTCTTTTTCTTCATATTCTCAAACATTTGGCTACAATTGCGAATCGCCGCTGTGCAATGTTCTGGCACCATTGTTGACCTCCAATAGGTATCGGATATCGCGCGCAATATAGACTACGGTACCTGCAGTTTGGCCAGACAGTATTGATCTGCCCACAGCAACTTGGTCACTACTGCAATCTCGTCCGTAGCCATCAGATACTTCTCTGCCTCCTCCACAATATACTGCAAGTGAGTGCGTTCACATTGCCCCCGCCCATCTTTCGTATTTCACAAAGAAAATAACTTGTCGTCAAGCTAACTTTTGTTCGTACGCGGAATGCAAGTTCTCCCAACTCCCTTGATCTATGGTCTAGTTCCTCTCCCACCAACTTACTTCAATCTGGAATTTGTCCGCAAGCTCGAGCAGATACTCCACGTTATCACAGTTGATTGGCTTGTGAGATGGATAGAGTACATTAAGCAACTCTTGAAATTCCTGAACCAATCATTCACTTCCATCAAACATTCGTGCATATCTCAATATGGGAGAGAAATTTGAGCTTGCAATGTATCAGTCGCACAAGTGGATTCATTCATTTCTAATGTATTCACAATTAAGTGTTTAAAAAAGGAAATAAAGGGTAAAAGTGTTTACTCACATCCGATAGAACATCCTCGATGCTAATCTCATCCTTATCTCTTTCCTCGAATCGACCGTAGAACATCGCAGCAAAGACTGGCGAGTACAGGGCGAGATACTGTAATTATTATTGATTAACCTAAAAAATTAAATTTATAAGAGCTTCACGACCAATTGGATTTGAACCTTTGTCGTGAATTGGACTCCTCATTCATTACACAACTTATTTGAATAAATTATCTAACCTGTCTGCTTATATACAGTTTGACCCCATTGACGACCAGCGCCGTGTCGCTCATTTCATTTGACGGATTGAGAAAGTCGAAACGAGGCTTTCTCCTGATATCAACATCATCACATCATTTCAATAATTTACATAAAATTTCTTAAATTGTTGTACATTTAATAATTGTTATTCGAAGTGAATTGTCTCACTAATTGTCTCTTCTCTCACCTCACTCCGACAACTTTGTTCACAGTGATTGTTGCTTCGACAGCTATTCGATCGTGTTTTATGAATCCCTGAATCAATCGAATCTTCCTCGTCTCAGTCTCATTTATGCAGTCAAATATCGATTGAAATTCATCATAAACCTTCTCACCTTCTCAGGATTTATCAAGTCACCCCATTCAATGAATGAGGGAAATCCCCAATTGTTCGAGTTGTAGTTGAAATTGTTTGTGAACTGCAATATAATTATTAAAATATTCGAAAACCACAACAAGAGAGCAAGGACCAGATATGTAATCAAAAATATCATCTTACATGTCTGGAGAAGCTCAGCTTCGGGTTCTTCTCGTTTACGAGGCGGAACTCGACTCTGAATGAAAATGGATTGGCAAAAATGTTGAAAGCCCGATGCTCGAACCCGCGACAGCCAGATTAAAGTTACCGGGAATCCACATTTTTGGTGTCTGATCTTACGACGGAATCGAATAGACAATTGCCGTAAAAGAAAGGCTGTCGAAGCAAAAAATGTCAAAAATCGATAATTAGGCCGTGACACAGCTCCAAATGTCCGAAAATAGAGTACTGAACATCAGGAAAGTTCGCGCAAATTCAAATGTGAATATTTCATCATGTTGTCTTATTGCGCTCCAGCCTTTTTTCGCTTCTTTTTTTGCATACTTCAATGCCTCATTATTTATTGAAATTTATTGTAGTATTAGAATTTATATAACGAAAACATCGAATGAGAAAAAGAGCTTTCAAAAAATACCGCGACGCGACACGCGACGTTCGCCATTGATCATCAGGGAATACCGCGAATTCAAAATTATTCCGTGGATTCCCGGTAACTTTAAGAGTCTGGTGCTCTACCGACTGAGCTAACCGGGCCACGCGCAAGATGCGGGGATGCGCACTTACAAGGCGTCGCAGTGCCAGAGCGTGCTCTCACTCTCGGGATTGCAATCGATGTAGACAGAGAAGAACTTCTGGTGAGAGGTACGTTTGGAGTTCTCCGTCTTCGCCGCCAGTCGCCTGTAGAGAAGAGGAATGAGGCGATTGGTTGTCAAGAGTAAGCATGGGTAAAACTGTGGGAGGAATTTCGCCCTTCGGGTTAATAAGGTCCGTTATGTTTATCCTCCAGCAAAACTAAATTAGCCCGCATAACCATCTTTTTTAATACGAGATGTTCGTAAAAACTTACATATTTTTTAAAAACTTTAAAAAAAATAGCATGAGTAATAAATAAGTAGAATGCCTCTGACCATGGGAGATTGGCTATGGAGTGGAAGGAAGTGTTGATCTTCGCTCTCAATGTCGACACTGGCTGAATCTGCAGACGAATCGTACCCTCCGATTTAGAATCTGAAATTAAGAAACATCCATATATTTATTGATTATTTCGAGGACCGAAAATTATAATTTTGTTCCTTTTTGTGATGACTCATTTGCGTCTGTATCTTTCTCTGAAATCATTGAGTGTTTGATAAATACAGGTAACGTACCAAATCTTCCCATCGAGAGATCGTCCATGCTTCTCGTCAACTCCGATCCACAATCGGAGAACGTCGAATGACGATGAGTGGTCAGAGAGGCAGAAGATGCGCCTGCTGCAAAAGGAGAACAGATGTAGGATTACGTCATTCATAGGCACGACACAGTCGAGATGGTTGTTTGCACTCTCACAGGAAATAGTGAAGTTCATAGATGAAAATTAGGAAAGATCGAAAGAAGACAAGCTGAATAATCTGCATTCAAATCTTCCGAGACTAAAAAAATTGCACATACGGAAATTGAACCATCAATTTCTCAAATTTCTGCACAATTCTTACTAAAATATATGCACAATATATGCGTAGAAATTTTGCGTTTTACAAATAACGAAAGCTATTTCTACGCCAGCTCTTTTTAGCTTGTTTCATTATCAAAAAAAAAACCCTAAGAGGGTTTTTTTTTTTTTTTCAAAAAAAATGATTATCACCCAACCTACAGCCCATTAGAGTGAGCAATATATGGAATGCGAATAAACAGAGGTAGCTTACTGGAGAATAGCTTCTTGGCGGTTGCGGCAGAGGGCGCTGCTGCTGCAGCTGCAGCCGTAGAAGGGACGAGAGTGGAAAAGAGAGAGGTGATATGGGAAGAGTGAGAGGGAGCAGAGTGGGAAGAGGATGGATGCATCGAGGAGGAAGAGGCGCCCTCCTACAAATAAATTTACATTTAGACAAAAAAAAACAATTAGTAACAATGGAAATTTTGAATAAGAAAACGACAAGTAAGCAACAAAGTTAAACTATGCGAATTATCTAGATCCTAAATAGACTCAGATCCGTCCTTCGAAGCCTTCGTCAAGCCATCGTCCTTCTATTCCATCCATCCGTCTCTTCTCCTCCCACTCATCCACTCATTCCACCTGTCTCTTCTCGCTCTCTCCTCTCTCTTCTCCACCTTCTCACAACCCCCAAATCAAGCTCCGTCTAAGCAACGCAACCGCCCATTTGCTATCCTGCCTACGCAGAAAATTACACATATTCAGAAGCAATCGAAATGTTGCAGGCGCCAGACGACGGGCCTATAGGGTGAAGCATACTAGTAACCAACCTGCGTACTGGGAACCAGCGAAACCTCCCGGTTCGGCCCAGTCCCCTCTCTTTTCCCTCGTCCTCTAACGTCTTCTGATGCGTACTTCCTCTGGGCACGTGAATAATCCCTGTCTACATCATCCCTCTCTCTCCCTCTTCCCTTCCTCTCTCTCTCTCCTCCTCCTCTTCTCATCCTCTCTTCCCCATCACGGAATTCCCTCTTAAATAGCTCCGTTCCAATGGAGCAACTCGTTAGAAACAAACGAGCAGATGATGTAAGCCCACTGATTTCCGCACGTATTCTCATTTCCGCTATTCCTATAAACGTTCTCCTCTCGCCATCTCATAATCAAGACCACTTTACATGAATATATAAAGCTAATTTACATCGTAATAACGTGAAATATAATTTTAAAATATTTTAAAGAATGTAGCATACCCAATTGGAGCTCGATCCTGCTGCAGCAGCCACTGCTTGCCTCTCCTCTCTCGTCTCTCTTCTGCTCTCAATCGACGATGACGTCGTGTCACCCTCTGAACCACCTGCAATAGTTTCGTCTATTCGCATCGGTGTTAAACAAGTCACATTCGGGTTTCATGCAATATTTAAGTAATGCACGAACTCAATGATTACGTCCGCTCTGTGCTACCCACAATGAATTTTTAAAATGCAAACCGGCATCATGTTCGTCGACTCCCGCTGCAACAGCCGCTTCTGCCTCACTCGCGCTCATCTTAATTCTACTTATAAAATCAATAAAAAAATCAATGAATACAGGGGGAAACGGTAGAAAGCGAAGAATAGAGTACATTGAAGTCTCAGACACTCAACCAGTAGATCCCACTTTACTAAACAGTATAACTGATACAGAACCGGATTTTCCCGATTGCAAGAAATAGAGAAGATGCGTCGAATGACATTATTATGACACGTATCCGGCGAAAGAGAAACGAGAGGGAGGGGAAGGGGGACCATCTGGTTCATTACCCTAGAACGATCGCAAACTGAAACAAGGGAACACGCGGCGCATACGCATTGCGGCAATGTTTCATATTCAGATTAGGTATTCAGAGGCATGCCATTTCTAGCCGTATGTGTAGATCAAATAAGAATAGTAAATTGCTCATAATTTTATCCTCTTTCAGACAAGCTACACAATACAAAACAATTAGTGAATCTACACACGCTCAACAATCGACACTAATAGCTCTTGCTACAATCGATACAATTGAGTCGAGAGGTCGATCGATCAATCGATAGATGGGCCGATGATCTACCAGAAATATTTGCCAATCGACTTGGGGATCCAGCTATCGTAGAACTTGGGAGCAGCGTACTCAGAGTGATGACGCCTGCAAAGGGAGCAATTATTCGTCTACCCGTTATTATATTCTACATAATGCTGCGCAAATTTCATGGGTGCAAATTGCAAAACTTTTTTTGCACCTTTTCATAACTTTTTTTCCTAGTGACTAATTTTCAAACTTGATACACGGATGGAAAATCGTTCAGTTTGAGCAGAGTCAAAATCTTTTTTCGCCCCGGGGGGTGCAATTGTGCCCCTTGAAATTTGCGTAGTATAAGTGTACGAATTCGTGATATAGCAATAAATGCAAATGATAATACACTTAACAACTAACCAAGTGTGTTCCCTGGTGATTTGGTCCCTCTCGGAGTGGGCAAATACCTCCACATCAGTGGGATCCCACCACTTCTCACCGAGAGTGAGATAGACGGGCTCGCCATACCATGTGCCCACCTTCCATCCAGGAACATCAGCCATGATCTGAGCAATATCGATTAGAAAAAGCGTTTTAAATGGGAAAAAAAATATTTTCATTCTTTTTTTAAAATCAGCATTCCAAAAATTAAACTAGAATTTTCGATCGTGGATTCAAATCAATATTTAAAAATATCGTATTTGTTCTACCTTCTCCTCGAGTTCCCTGTTCTTCTTGAGTAGTCTCAACCAGTATCGATCTCTCTCGGCCGTCAAGAATGGCTCGAGGGCGTTCGTAATGTCCACATCCTCGAATTTGTCGGTGCTGAAATGAAGAATTCGCACATTTAGTTTAGCATCCTTCTGGACAAAAAAATATCCAAAACTCACAAAGAAATAGCTGATTTTAATATTCCCAAAGGAAGTGTTTGAAACACTAATTTTAGAGTGAGCGAAAATGAGAGAGCTGATCTCTTTTTTTCGTAAATTATCAGGAAAACACTATGGAAATACGGAGTTTCAATTTCCTGGAGGTTTCTTTCTTTGTCAGAAGGTTAAAGTGTGTAAAATGATATAAGAAGACACTATCTTATTCAATTAAATTCTACAACTATTCCTACTCACACGAGCATCTTCTTCTTCTCGATGGCAGTGTATGCACCGTAGGCGGAGGCTCCGAACAGCACTGCCACCACTGCTCCGGCTGAAACACAGCATATCATTACTGCAAGGGTGGCCGACACATTATGTTTTCGGCAGCATTCAATCAAAATACTTTATATACCAAAATATCAAGTAGCTCATGAGCTACTCTTTATAGTAAAAATTCTTGCGGCAATGGCATTGACTTACGTCTCCAGACCATCTTGGGGAAGGTGCGGGCATAGTTGAATTTGCGATACCCGCCCTCGGGCGGCATCTCTTGTCTCACGCCCGCAGTACTCATCCCTACAAACTAGTCGATCAATGTCACCAGACAACTACTTGCTATCCAAAAATTCTTTCCTGGTAGAGAAATAATATACGGTTGCAAACCGATGTAAATATTTAAAATATCGACATTCGAAAATGCAAGGATTTATCATCCTATTCATCATAATAATCCAATGGTCAACATAGAAATCGAAGTGCACGAGCCAACTTCAATATTAATAAAGGGTACGAAATCAATATCGATTGAAAATCGAGCATAGTGGGACTTTGAGAACATAACAGATACACGTTACTTCTTAGCAATAAATGATTATTACTCAAACAAAAAAAACTATGGAAAGAGGAAGTGATTAACAATAAATTTTCACTAACGAAAGTAATTCGGGTCGATAAACAGAGTTGACGATGAAATTGGAAACGAAAATAAAACAAGAGTTTATGCCCCTCCGGGCTCCAAAATTGGCCGGAAAAGTCACAGACCAGTTCAAAGACTAGCAACATACACAGGGAGGTAGGCAATTAGCGGTGGATAAACATGAAACAAAACCTATCGATCACTTGCTGTAAGAAATACTGTAGGTGTTCTACAGTATCCGTGTGATGGATCAGATAGATTCAGTCCCAGAAGACACAACTGGGCGAGTGAATTAGGAAAGAAAGAATAATACAAAGAATGATTATAAAACTAAGATTGTGGAGCTAATCAACGGTCGACCAAGTTCGTACCGTAAAGATATTTGTCACACGCTGCCTTCTACAAAACTATTGACTATTGGGTATACCGGCCAATGAGAGGCAGACACGGGTCGGAAAGATCAAAGATCAATGATACTGACTAAGATCGCCAAAGCTGTCTGCGAAGTCGTCGCCGAATGCGTGGGCAAATGCCTCCTCGAATTCGGGATTAACCTCGATTCCATCCAGATCTCCTTCCACGAAGGGACCGAGATCGGCGAATGGAGATCCAGCCTCAGCCTCAGTCTCTCCATGCTCTCCATACGAGGGAATCTCGCACGAGTGGTCCATCATAGAGGAAGAAGAGTCCATTCCGGATGAAGAGCCCATGTGAGCATAGTCATCTCCGCTGAAGTCGTACTCGTTGTGAGCATCTTGAGAGGAATGAACATCTGCAATAATGTAAATGCAACTATTGAATGAGATGAGATTATTTTACAAATATTCAATGATCGAATATGGATTGTTGAGAGGAAAAGAACTGACTGTGTCCGGGTGATGCGGCGCCCACGTAGGGAGGAGTGGCTGCATAGGGCGCAGCGATTGGTTCTTCATCCTCTTCTTCTGCGTACCCAGGCATCGAGGGCATTCTCTCGGCCGTCGTCCTCATTTTTCGGGCAGCGTCGAATCGAGCAGCACGTGCCTGAGCCAATCGACGCTCTTCGTATTCCCTGAATGTGGACGTTATGTACATTTTTAAATTAAAAAAAAGAAGTGACAACATACCTCTTGTTCTTCTGAAGCTTCGACTTAACAAGATCGTCCAGGTTAACTCGCTCATTTCTTTTCTCTTGCATGCGCTGTAAAATGGCTAGCTGTGCCCGCTCTGTTCGCCTGTAATTAATATAAATATTTCTAGTGGATTGGGCGAAATAAACTAACCTCATCTTTACATGCTCCACAACTGCCTTCTTCAACTGCGTTATGTGAATACTCCCGGGAGCGATCTTCGTGCCGAAATCGGAAGCGGACATGTCGGTCAGGTAGCGGATAACTTGCTTCTAAAATCAATATATATTAGTAAATGTCATTAACGCAAATACAATTACGATTCATACTGCACTACATACCTTCGCTTGTTCCCTGCTTGCCAGTGGTTTCATATCTCCCCTGCCAAATTTGATAACCGTTGAGATAGAAGCTGATACTCCGGCTTTTTGACGGAAAGATTCCACGAATTCCATCTAAAAATTATGACGTTAATTAGCAGAAATAGCTTTTCCAAAATCTGAAGAAGTAAAGGAAAAAACACAGCTCACTTTTCTAAAAAAAAACACTAATAAACTTTGGAAAACTCACAGCTCTTGGACCGCTAGATATTGAGGGAATGAACGAATTCTGCTTAGCGATTATCACTTTCGGTTTGCGCATAGCATCCAGCTTTATGGCAGTCTGAAATTATAAAAATATTGAAGGGGAGACAAGACGAATGATCTTGTCTTCTAATAATATTGTGCTTGCTGTTAATAAATGACAACAAACCCTGCTCTTGGTGACGTCGTCAACATCATATAAACTGCTGCTTCCCGATCCAGTAGAGTCGAAGGAGGACATCGAAAGTGTTGATTCATGCGATCCCTGTCGCGAATTGTGGCTGAAAAAAAATTTAATTATTATATCTCGAAGAAAAGGGCATACCATGACTTCTTTCGACTTGATTGGAAGAGAGAAGGATACAGATGCTGGTAGCGTATCGGCAGATTGGAAAGATTCGGCGGCGGGACCTTAAGAATAAAACGATGAGAACTCAGAGGGGGAAAGTGTGAGTACCTCGTTTCTCTCAATATCCTGGGCGCTCCGAGTAATCCAGAAAATTTCTTGTGGCATATCGAGAGGGAACGTACATTTCTACAACGAAATATATTTGCTCGCGAACTAATATTCAGATACATACCTTTGACTTGACCTCACTACACGTCCACCATGCGGTTTGTGTGCCATCATCATTCATGCCCAGCAGCATCGGCTCCATAGCCTGCCCGCATTTCGGGCAGGACAGAACCGATTCGCTGAACTACAATGAGCACATATTAGTGGTGACCTGACACGAATTCGAATGATAATCATTCTAACCGTATTTAGAATGCTTGTGTTGTCTATAAAAAAAGAGAAAAAGAAAAAAGAAAACGTGACTCACCCCGCGGACTCCATAATTTGGCTTTGTTCGTGAGCTTACGGCCTCGGTGTTATTGGAATCGACCGTCATCTTTCGAATTCAGGTGAGACCCTTCTCACAGCTGGAGAAAACACCAGGTAGTGCAACCGTTACGCATCACGAGCCAAGTGCAAAGAAAACAAGCAAAAAAATTGCGAGAACTGTCTAAATACTCACATCGTTGTAGTGGAAATGCGGCTTATGTCTTTTTGGCATAGCAAGAGGGCGAATGTGATCTGAAAGAGGATTATTTAAAAGTGAAACAACGCGTAAAACATCATGAAAATCGGAATACAACTTTATTTACGAAATTTACAAAATCACACGACGCGTGCACCGGGTGAAGTCATGGCGAGGGAGGTTTAACTGCGTCAACGCACTTCGCTCGGAACGGGTTAATATAACATTCGCAAGCGGGATTGCTGTCTCAACCTAAAGATATCGAGCGTCCGATGAATTGATTAGCCTGAATACGGTACATATATTTGCAAAATTTGAAAATTAATTACTGTTTCTCACATATTTTTCGTCGATCTTTGGAAATTTATTGATTCCTTTGTCATTAAATTGGAAAAAGAGTAATATTATTCACAGAAGAGAAACTGAAACCTAAAAAAAGTTATATTTTTAAATTTTTTACAGCCGCTAAACAGAGAAATTCTTGTTTTCCTGTGTTTAGTGTGCGTTTAATTTGTTTCGCTCTTTAGAGAAGTGTGGTTACAGTACCTGGGAAAAGTCGGCGCGCGTAGAATCACGCCCGCCGGCGTTGCGTCAACGATCAAATTGCGAGCGTTTCTGACCGGTTTTCATTCATCCATCGTGCTCGTATATCTTGAGCACTTCCTCTCTGTCTCCTTTGCATGCCGTTCAGCCGTTCATGAGAATTCCAGAACTTCAGGGTGGCTCCTAACGAACCGGGAATACAATTATCACCTTTTTTTCGTGAACGATCTCTCTGTATCTGTACAGTCTCGCCCCAGTTATTTTCTTCAATTCAGAATAAATCACTCTGGACACGTAATCCAACTTAATTGACTTCCTTCCATAATGCTCACACAACATGTTCCTTTTCCCTGCTCTTCACGTGACCACCTCACGACTCCTCGAAGTGTAGAGTAATCAATATCGATCAATAATATTGTAGAGATCGGAGTGGATCTAAGCATGGCTTCGTCGAGTGCCAGCAGCGCCCTTCGTGCTTTGACCCTTGAGCTCAAGAGTCTGCGATCTCAGCCCGTGGAGGGTTTCCACATAGATGTTGACGATGACAATCTTTTCATGTGGAACGTCGGAATCTACGGACCTCCCGGCACTATCTATCAGGTAAATCGGTACACTAGTTAGTACAGTTCGCAATCAATTACATTTTCAGGGCGGCTACTTCAAAACCTGCATCCGCTTCCCCGTCAACTATCCCTACTCACCTCCCACTGTCAGATTCACCACCAAAGTCTGGCACCCCAATGTCTACGAGGTTCGATTAGCCGATCTTTGTAGTGCACATACTTACCATGCCATCACAGAGCGGCGACCTGTGCATCAGCATTCTGCACCCGCCAGTGGACGATCCTCAGTCGGGCGAGCTTCCTTGCGAGAGATGGAATCCCACCCAGAATGTTCGGTATGTTTCCAATCATCTTTCAGTGTGTATTGTCGTTGTATTTCTCAATCGATGCTGTGTTTCTTCTCGCCTTGTCGCTTTCTTTCTCTCTCTTGTTGAACTCATGCACTTTGCATAGTGCAAGAACAGGTCGCATAGAAAGAGGAAGGAAGGAAGGAAAGCGTCTGCCCTGAGAGACTTACTCAGTATTCTGCACTAAGAAGACCCATGCGAAAACAAATGAGACCATTAAAGTAGCCCAGGCAGTGCTTGCCGAGGAGCCGTATTGGCTAGTTACTAATCTCCGATGGTGAAATGCTGATAACAGAGTAGAGGCAGGCCATGACTCTGCGCGTGTTCTCTTGTTGTTGTTTGGCTAAAAGCAAGAAAGACGAGGGAATGGGGTGGAGGAAGAAGGAAGGTGGTGTCTCGCTGCCAGGGGAACAACACAATCATGCATTCACTCACATTTTTCGAAAGGCGATATAATGGGGGAGAGTAGTGATTTGGTGGCATAATGATAATGCGTGTTATACCCACTATGTAAACTGAATCCTTATTATCTATAATATTTCTGATGTTTGTCCTATTTGACTCATTGATATTTCCAGCATAGGTCAAATGGGATTTTCGCAGGCTTCTCGTGCAGAAATGCCTAAAATCGCGCGCAGAAGTGCATATCAGTGCGTTCGCTTAAGGATTTCAATACATCCGTACAGCAAAAAGTGACTGCTTCTGTATTTCACATATTCTGATAGCCTCTGGTATGGTCTATCGATATCTGTTTGTCTCATGGCTTGATCTCCCTAATTTGCATAATTACAGGCGGTCAAAGTTCGGCTATTTTCACAGTTCTTGGACTGTAGCATGACAGGGAGAAGAGATAGAGATTTTGTCGTAACAGCAATATTTACCGCCTTAATGAGCTGCATCTCGCTGTGTGATTTGTTTATGCAAATTTTCAATTATGCAAATTTCATGAAATTTCAAAGTCGATTTTCTCGAAAACAAAGCAAAATATGTTTCCTATATTTTGATATGTTGTGACACTATCCATTGCCTATCGAATGAACTCAATAAATCAAAGTTTGGAATGTGGTAATTTACTCAAATCATGGAAATACGAATGGTTCTTAATCGATTGAAACCTCTCATTTCACCCTCATTCCACCCCTTCGACGCGGATTGAGCGGTCTAAAATGACAAATCTACATCATTTTCAGCCGATTCTTTCCCCATTCCTCTCATTTGAATCAATTTAGACCGCGCAGTCCGCGTCAAATGAGTGGAATGGGCATACATGGGCAGCAGGGGGCAGGGGCTATGTGCAAATTTGTGCTGTGATTTTTCGGGGGCTGTGTGCAAAAGTGAAAATTGAAGAAAAAAACGAGCAGGGGAGAAGGTAAGACGACACCTGTCCGCCTTAACTTAACTACGGTAGTTCGTTCGAGCGGGCATTAATGTTTCTTCCCTGTTATGAAATATTCAATTTATATACTTTTTCAATCACGCTACAAAAATCGTTCGCCAATCTGCTTAGTAGATGGCCTTTTGGGAGGAGTAATTCCCCTAAAAAAAATCAGGCACAAATATTTCGTATTGGAGGAGAAATCAGCCCCCGACTGTTTTAACACCGAAAAGGCTTATTTCAGTCGGGGGCATTTATTTCAAAAAAATAGGAACAATTAGAATGTGCGCTTAAGCGCATAGCTGGTGGAGGACTAGTCGAATGCCTAAAGATCGACAATGACTAACGGGGGCTCTGTTTTATCGATTAACAGTCACTTTTAGAGTTGGAGCGCATATTGGGTCAACTTTTAATTTACAAAATGATAAGGTATTATTCTTTCTTGTTTTTTTTCTTTTAAAAAAATTTTTGGTTGTTTAAACTTTACAAATTATTATTTGCAACAAGTTAATTTGACAAATATTTGATCAATTGAAGAGACGACGTTATGTCAGTTATGTGGGGTCATCGAGCACAGGGGAGAAATTCTCGAGATTTCCATCGCTCTCCATGCGCGGGTTATTGTGCTCGTCCCCTTCGATTCCAATGGGTGCACGATGTGTCTCTAGCCCAAGTCGGGCTGTTGGTGGCCGGCCGTACCTTTTTACGGGTCTAGCTATCTCTTTTTAAAGAGGAGGCGGGTGTTTGATTTTAGCTGATTATTTCGCCTTTTTAAAAATTTCTTTTGTGGAGTGACTTGGCACGCGATGAATATTGATTCTATAGCGTGAATATTGCCTGCTATTTTTTCTAAGAAATATAATCGATTTTTATACGCAGGAAAAATCATTTTGCGGGTTACGGTAGATTTTTTTTAAATTCGCGGTTTACGATAGATGGGGGGCTATGTGCAAACGCAGTCGTAAATCGGGGGCTGTGTGCAAAAGGCCTCGGATAAGTGCTGCCCAAGTATGGGAATGGGAGTGAAATGAGGGGTTTCTCTCGATTAGGAACCATCCGTATTTCCATTATTTGAGTAAATTACCACACTCGAAACTTTGATTTATTAAGTTCATTCGATAGGCAATGGATAGTGACACAACATATCAGAATATAGGAAACATATTTTGCTTTGTTTTCGAGAAAATCGACTTTGAAATTTCACGAAATTTATATAATTGAAAATTTGCATAAACAAATCACACAGCGAGATGCAGCTCATTAAGGCGGTAAATATTGCTGTTACGACAAAATCTCTATCTCTTCTCCCTGTCATGCTACAGTCCAAGAACTGTGAAAATAGCCGAACTTTGACCGCCTGTAATTATGCAAATTAGGGAGATCAAGCCATGAGACAAACAGATATCGATAGACCACACCAGAGGCTATCAGAATATGTGAAATACAGAAGCAGTCGCTTTTTGCTGTACGGATGTATTGAAATATGTGCTCTCCTTACGCGAACGCACTGATATTGCCCAATTTTCAATAAATTTGTCAAAAAAGTGGTCAGAAATGCATGAAACATTCAAAATTTTCGTTTGCCGACATGGTCTCAATGCTTTGCAGAAGTGTCTTCGCTAGCTATCTTCGCTAGCGAGTACCTATTTGATGTATGATTTCCAGTACGGTTCTGCTGTCGGTGATTTCTCTGCTGAACGAGCCGAATACTTCGTCGCCCGCCAATGTGGACGCGTCTGTGATGTATAGGAAGTGGAAGGCAGGAGATGATAAGCAGTACGAGAAAATTGTCAGGTAAAAAGGGAAATTAATATCCCAGTAATGATGTTATATGGACTACACAACAGTTTGGACCTCGATGGCACAGTGAATAAACATATTCATTGTTTTCCTCTCATATATCCACATCACTGTTAAATCTTTGTCGGATTGCAGACAGCAAGTAGAGCACACAAAGGAGGAAGCGAGAGCAGATGGAGTCGTCGTCCCTGAGACTATCGACGAGTATTGCATCAAGGAGACACCGCCCACGGATGATGACAATCTTGATTGCATCGACTTTGGTAAGCACATGACTTGAATGATATTGTCATTGTTGCACACTGCATTTCCTATTTAGTGTGGTGCATTGTCTGGGGGCGATCGCTGAAAGTGTAGAGACAAGGTAACTTCTTATGACGACATTGGCGCGCCTTTCCCTTTCTCCTCTCACTGCGTCTCTCTCTCTCTCTCTCTCTCTCTCTCTCTCTCTGTTCGACAGCTCTTTGCGCATCCTCGCACGCAAGGTCAGAAGGGGCAAGGAGTGCGCCGATGGGGGAGGAATACCCTAGATTGAAAGATAAGAAGAAGCAGCCGAGTGGATGGGGTTTGATGATGAGGAAAGAGGAAATGGTTGAGAATAGGGGCTTTCACATTCTCCAATTAATAGTTTCCCATTATGTGAATAGCAGAGCTATTTTTAATACTAGCCTATTCATGTAATATGCATTCCAGATGACGATTACTGTGACTATAATACGGATGATGATGACGATGAAGAGGAAGAGGAGGAAGACGATATGGATGACGAAGATTCGGGCAATGGACGCCGCTAAGCATATCGTATACCCCCTTCCTTGTACCTTGCGCCAAAACTGACTTTTAACCCCCTCCCCCATCGGATACTGCCTGTCTGTCGACATCGAGTTGGTTCAAGTGGAATCATTGTATGCTGTAAATACCCTCCACCCGTGCATCGCATTCTAGTCTGACGCTTCCCCGCTTCCCCTTCTTCCTTGCACTGTAATCGACCTACAGGTTGCTGCATTTCGTTAGAGTTTCAAAATTTCCGTTGCTCTTCACACATGTTTTCCATATTTCGCTCATACGATGTTAGCTCTCTTTCACAAGTTTCACCAAGAATCAAAGATTTAATCCCGGAATGAAATAGAACGATCGATTCTACAGTATTTTGTCTTTCTGACACTGAAACGTAGATCCTGAAAAATTTCAGCTCACTTTCAGTTTGTAGACGGATCTAGCTACCTTTTGATTCTATCAATGACGACCATGTAGCTCGCACTCCAATCTTGTACTTTTTCATCTATTGATCAATCAATTGCAGCTATCTCCAAAATCTCCCCTCCTGTTTAATTGTGTATAATCCGTATATTGTGCTCATTATTCCGGATCCGTTACTATACTCCTCACTTCCGCCAATACGCTTCCGTACCCTCTGTACCCATTTTCTGAATAAAGATGTGCTTAAAAAGAAAGTTCGTAGATACATGTGTTAATTGGTTCGCATCCAAGATTGAGTTTCTAACAATATGTGGAATCTGTGCGTGTTCTATGGTAACGACCAACAAGCTAATGGGTTGGAAGAACAGAAGTAGACCCCAAACGCTGGCGAAGCAGCCTTTGCTTCACTTACGAGTTTTCATGAGTATTTTTTAGGCGGCATACTGTCGTTGAATACTATTGTCTTTTACATTTTCGATAAAGCTTTAGGCTATTTTAATTTGACGACTGATATTTAGATGTCGACGGCCAAGCGACTCAATCCATCGGACTTCCTCAGACAAATGATCGGAAAACCTGTCGTGGTCAAGGTGAGAAAGCTATAGTAAAACAGAAGGGGTTTGAGTAGCCACTACATACATAGGTCAAAAAGTTGGTAGAATTCAACATAAGCAGCGAAAAATATATGCCTGATCAAATAGACCCCTAAAAACTAAACCTGCCCGACAGAGTCAGAAAATAACCCCGAAATGTATAAACCTGCCCGGTAGTCCATCAAAAATTCGAAAACCTGCCCGACCAGGTTTCCAAGCTACTTTACTTTTTGACCTCTGACTACGTATTTAGTACTGGCGTTTAATTATGGTTACTGTAAACTCTTCATGAAGTAATGTGTAAATAATGGTGTTTAGCTGAACAGCGGCGTGGACTACCGTGGTATCCTGTCGTGTCTGGATGGATTCATGAACATCGCCCTCGAGCAGACTGAGGAGTATGTGGATGGACAACTGCAGGTGAGAAGAAGACGATGCGATTGACTATTGTATTACTTCCAAGATATAGATTTAAATTAACTATCGGACTAGTTTCTATCAACTTGCGGTACAGATCTGGCCAATTTTGTTCATTTTTCATACCAGTTTGAACTCCCAAAATAAAGCCTCTGGTTAGACGAAAATGTGTTCTATTGATGAAGAAATATGCAGATTGTCTATTTCTAAATAAAAATAATCCCTAGAATAAGTGTATACTAGTGTAACTCGTGGATTCGCTACCACTTTGTATCGTTATGATGCTCCTATTTGTCGAGTGCCGACGCTACGACATTTGTTAATTAGTATAAGGATAGGTAACGGCTAATTAGCGTCAGTAGATAATTAGCGGATGGGGGGAGGGGTTGGAACCGGTATCCCGCTCTCTCTCTTTGGGCGCTCCAATCTGCACTGTGCTAATAATTGGAACCGCCGCATGACAACGGGAGGAGAGGGGAGGAGAGGGGGATTGTGTGCTAGAGAGGGACAATGAGTGAATCACTTCCCCATCTAGAGCAATATCAGTGCGTTCGCGTAAGAATCGCAACGTCTGCCGTACAGCAAAAAGTGACTAGATGAGTATTCAACAGATTCCGGTAGCTATTGGTATGGTCAATCATTTTCCGTTTACCTCATGACCTGAAATATCTAATTTGCATAATTACAGGAGGTCAAAGTTCAGCTGTTCTCACAGTTTTTCGAGTGTAGCTCTTCTGGGAGTTCAGTTACGACTTTAGTCAAAGAACAAAGAATGGCCGCCAACACCTGGCGCATCTTTCTGTGTCATTTGTTTATTCAAATTTTAATTTTTAATTATTTCCGGAAAATTTGAACTCAAATTTCTCGAAAACCAGGCCGAATCCAATCGCCAATTGTCGATATGTTGTACTTCTGAACATGTTCTATCCGATGGTAACAACCACATGGTATATCGAAAGCGGGCATAGGTCGCAATTTTCATTACAAAATTATCTCAAATGCACGAAAACCCCTCATTTTACCGTTATTTCACCATCATTCCCCTCATTCGACGCGAACTGCGCGGTGTAGAATGAGAATTGTCCGAATTGTAGACCGCTCACGTCGCGTCGAACAAGTTAAATAAGGGAGAAATGAGGGGTTTTCGTGCATTTCAGACATTTGTTTATTGAAAATTTCGACCTATGCCCGCCCTCGATATACCACATGGTTGTTACCATCGGATAGACCATGTTCAGAAGTACAACATATCGAAAATTGACGATTGGATTCGTCCTGGTTTTCGATAAATTTAAGTTCAAAATTTACGGAAATAATTAAAAATAAAAATTTGAATAAATAAATAACACAGAAAGATGCGCCAGATTTTGTCGGCCATTCTTTGTTCTTTGACGAAAGTCGTAACTCAACTCCCAGAAGAGCTACACTCGAAAAACTGTGAGAACAGCTGAACTTTGACCTCCTGTAATTATGCAAATTAGACAGTTCAGGTCATGAGCTAAACGGAAAATGATTGGCCATACCAATAGCTACCGGAATCTGTGGAATACTCATCTAGTCACTTTTTGCTGTACGGATTTGAGACCAGTTTATGCGGTTCTTACGCGAACGCACTGATATCCGATTGTGACTACACTACGCAATTTCTTCTTCTGATTCTTTTTTTAAAAATTGAGTTGAACGATAATTTAAGGCCAAATACGGAGACGCGTTCCTTCGAGGCAACAACGTGCTCTACATCTCCACCCATCGACGATAGACGACTGACGTCATGGGTCGACAGGGTAGGCAGGGAGGGAAATTCGAAAATTAGGCATTCAAATGTGGATAGGATTTTTTTAAAGCTATGAAAATGACAAAACGTGGTTAGACTTCGTCGTTTTTAACATACTTTACGACCTATGACTTGAGTACGGTTGATTGAATTGAGTCAATCGGGAATATCAGAGTCCATTGTGTCTAAACGACGTATTTTCAGCTGAGAAGTGATCGGTGATCGAGGATCTTTCATCGTTCAATCGCCACTCTATCTGCATCTCTCGTCCTTCTCCACTCTCTCTCCCTCTTCTCATCTATGTTCTCTGCCCTCTCTCACCCGTTCCATTCCCTTATATTGTCCGTGATTCACCTCCCTGCTCACCTGTCTTGTGTGAAATGATGTAAACTCATTCTCACTCTCATCATTTCTCAGAAAACTTCTCATATGTTCAGTTTGATAAGAGAAAGAGAGAAGAGAATAATGAGGCATAAATTATCTCGTTTACCCTACGTTTATACTTCGATTGCACGCCTTTGTTATGTTTATACGATTGATCTCGCATAAAGTTGAATAATGCAATTTGAAGTGACGATTGATGAATGATGAGTTGAATTGCACTCAAGAGTATCTGCACTCGCTCTTTAAACTTGGTCTGGCTCTCTCCATTTCAAATGCTCTCTCTCACCATCTAACCGATGAGAGAGCGTGTAGAATGGAGAGGATCTGACCATCACGCACTTGTTCATTTGATGTTTTATACTATTGAGTGCAAGAACGACTATACTATTGGTATCACTGTCATTCTGACTGTACCGATCACACGTTATCACCTGCCCATCTATCTCTCTCCCAAACACTCATTTCTGACTAGTGCTTTTCTAGCGAATCGTGTGACCCTCAGATAACGGCTGCTTCTTTTCAAATAGTATAGTGACTTGAAGACATGTGACCTTTGAAACTCACGTGAAGTGAGAGGCTAGATTGATTGTTTTGAGGGTGAGGGACCTTTCAATTTTATCATTGCCTTCTGACACCGTTGTCTGATGACGTATTGTTACTGGTTTTGGACCGTCAAGTGATGTCTCCCCATTCCTTGTAGTGTTTTCTGTCGATCGCACCCTGTCCGATCTAATATTCACTGCTTCTCTAATAATTTCTCATCCGTGCTTCCTTGTTCTCGATTAGGGCTTCGCAAGAAATCACTCTTCATTTCGCGTAGTCACTCGTCGATTTGACCGGCGTGATAGTGTGCAGGGCATTTCTTGCGAAGTCATCCCTATTCTCGATTTCTTCAATATTTCAATGCCTCGTTACAGAAATGCCTCGGATAGGCGGGTATTTGCCCCGATTGGAGTCGAATCCAAATGGGACGATCGTTGGAAGGGACGAGAATCCGGCACGAGACTCACTCAGGGCAGTACTGCTACTCGTACTGTTCGCCATCACTTGGTTCGCTGTGATGGTGAGTTTTTGTAATTTTGCAATCATGTCTTGGGGGTGGTAGGTCACGAATTTGGGCGCGTCAGCGTTAGCTATATTTTTTTAGAAATTTTGTCTTGGTTAGTTAGATTATGAACTGCTATATCGATTTAGATGGTGTGTGTGTGTTTTTTCATTCTGTGAAATCAGAAATTGTGTGTTTTGGAGAGAAAGTGATGATGAATGAATGAAGAGAAATACTTGGTTATCTTCATGCTTTGGATTCGGTTATTCAATGAGTGAATTAATTTCAGTTGTCGACAATCTTCAAAAGCAAGCTCGCCTCCTCCCATCGACTCATCTCCCTCCTCTCTTGTGTCGGAGCTGGTCAGTCACTATTATAGCGGTCTTGAGCTGGATTTTTAATGGGCGGAAAAATCCCTATCCGACCAAATCGAAATGATGATCGAGAAGTTAACGACTTGTGGAAACGAGATAGTGCCTAGATGAGTGTAGATAAGTTACATGTGGAACATTACCTATATTCATTTGTAATTACTCAATAATGTTTTGGAAAAGATTCTGAAATCCAAAAATGAGTATTCACTATCTATTATCTTTGTCCCATAATCTCCTCCTTTTACTTTCTCCCTCTTACTCATCTCCCTTCTTTTGAGGTGTCTTCCTGGGCGCGTGTCTACTCGATCTTCTACCAGATGCACTCGAACACTTTGAGAAGAGCGGGGTAAGCACACGCAATATATTTATTTATCCTTTTTAATTTATGAAATTAGCACCGCAATGAAAGTTTGGAGAACCCAAAAGATGAGCAGGATGTGAGAGAGAACAATTTGAGATCGAGATGTCGTTCCCACTGGCAGAGGCATCGGTCGGAGCGGGATTTCTGATGGTGCTCACTCTGGAACAAGTAAGGGCTTTTATTTAAAAAAAGAGAGATTGGAAATAGAAATAGAAATAAATTCTGCCAAGAAATTATTAATATGATAAACTTGGTGGAAATATGTCACGGTGTATTAATATTTGCAAATGTTAGTTCTACTAGTGGTGTAACCGGGAATGGCTCTACATAAACTATAATATAATTTATATGAGGCAACAATGAAGTTGATGTTTTAATGCTTAGTGATAACCTGCTGACATTGCTTCATGCAATCGTTCCAAGTATGCCATTGCATTAATCACTCCCTGCACTATTCCCATTCCAGGTGGCGCTGTTCATCAAAGAGAAGAAGTTCCGTGAGCACAACATCGATCTCCACGGTCACTCTCATCTCGTGAATGAGGAGGAGGAACATGGAGAAGGGTCAGTGGACGGGGGCGAGGAGAGGGACATGGTAACATGTAAAGTAAATCTGAAATGATGGATTACGATAAAAAAAGTTGTTTAATTAATTAGTGGTAATTAATTATGCCTTATATGCAATGCATTCGTTCTAGAGAATAGGCCTGGTGGGAGATGGTGTCCAATATCGTCATTTGCAGATCTCATCATCACGAGATGGAGCCTCCGTCAGCCCTTCCAGTCATAATGCTCGTCCTCTCTCTCTCCCTCCACTCACTCTTCGAGGGACTCTCACTGGCGGTGATTCCGGAAGCGAGTAAACTGCTGCAGGTGAGAGACTGAGAAATATCACAGTGAAAATCAGCTTAAGAAGAAGTGAAATTAGTAGAGAATGGTGAGAATAATCAGACTATGAACCACGCCTTGTACATTGAATTAAAGAAGCTGAAAAAATTCTGAGTGTTGCCAATTTTCTACTTCATCAATGAGTCAAAAAGTAAAGTCGACAGGACAATGAAACGGGCAGGTTTCGTCAAAAATAAGTGGAAATATTTTTTTTAGTGAACACCTGAGCGAAATCAATTGAAGATTTGTCATGAATAATGTATGGGTTTGGTGAAACTCGAAAGCGATTGGGGGTGATTTTCGCCGACTGCCAAGATAAAAAAAATGAGATTGAAGTGTTATCGTTGGCTGTATTGAGGTGTTCGGTGCCCTCTTCATCCACAAATCTCTCATTGGTCTCTCACTGGGAGTTCGACTGGTCGGATCGACGCTCAGACCACTCGTGGTTGCTGCATGCGCATTCGTATTCGCTGTCCAGGTCAGTAAGAGTTATAGGTGCCATAAATGTCCGAAGGGGGACTCATATCCGTTTTTTGTGGTGCTTTTGTATACAGAAATTTCATTCGATTATTTCGCTTTCATTTGACTTTCTCGTTAGATACTTCGTTCAGGTTCTAATTGGCGGACTCGGTGGAATCTGGCTGAACCACGTGTTCTCTGGGCCGGCAGGAGTGCTCACTGCCGCGTGCCTGCAGGGAATCGCTTGCGGAACCTTCCTATTCGTCACGACCATGGAGGTACGGTAGCCAATCGATAAGTGATGGCTAGGGATTTCATAGGTATTCTAATAAGTGGACCTACTTATTTTATTCATAATTTTCATTTTTGAAAATGCGGACGTCTGTGACATTTTCTTGCCACTTTGATGACCCCCGTTTGATATCCAATAATATCTATCTATCCCAACTTTGCATTCGATACTGGCCGGTTACGGTAGTTGATGATGAAAGGATGTACACGGTATCATTCAGATTCTTCCTCACGAGGTTGGTCACTCCAACTCGGACTTCCGTTTGCTTCGACTCTTCTTCGTATTCGTTGGTTGCGGTCTCATCATTCTCTTCATGCTCATCTTCCCCGAGGCAGGATGAAATGTGTTTATTGCATTGGAATGACGAAATGATAATGTACTCCTACACTGCTAGAGATGCTAATTTGTGCTAACCCTCATGTCTCCTTTTCCTATCCTTTTTTGTGTATATGGCGCTGTACGAAAACCCGCTTTCTCCACTAATTTTCCTGTAAAATATTGACATTTTCCCGATTCGATCACCGCCAAAGTGCTAACCATCCCAATCATCCCAGACAACCCGAGTAGATTATCGATAATTGTAACACTTACCCAGTCACTACTTCCGTGAATATCGATCAATAGACCTGAGTATCTACGTTTCTAGTAGATCAGGAATTGTTGTACAGTATGACCCCTCTTCGACCATGAACACTCCCTCTCCTAGGTTGTTATCCTGACTGTACGCTTCTTCATATCTCCACCATTGCATTTGATTGCGTTAATCTGATACGATGCTACATCACTCTGATTTCTGTATAGTATCTATTGATCTGACTTCTTTCATTTTGTTCGTTTCCCTGTGATATGCACACTTACTTTAGACCCGATCTTACCGATATACGGGTAAATTCGAAGCAATAAATACATGAAATGATAGGTTTCATAAGCCCAAAATCATTGGTCTGGAACCATGAACACTTATCTAATCGATAGTCCATCGATGAGGGTGTGTGAATACACAACTTGCAGATGTACCAGGTGTACTGTAATTAGAAGAAACAATCAATAATGCTGGTAGTATCGTTTCTAGCTCTTCTCATCGTCTTATGGGTATTGATACGGTAAGTGGGTGGATCGATCGATAATAGGACTGTGGGGACATTGCAGTCACACGGGATTCTCACTGCTGAATGCGCTACTCGGTCGGTTATGCGGCAGAACGATACGGTTGGTCAATAGACATATTATTGATTTCTTCAATGTAAGTCCAAGAGGGGACGAGGTGTGAAGAGGCCATGAACGTTACTGGACCTCTCTCAGCCTTACCTAGAAGAAATCAAGAATCTAAACTATGACGAGAGTCACCGAGTACAATCTATTCAATGAAGAAATAGTTGTCTACAGTATCGCATTGCTAATGTTATGGTACTTGAAATATGAGGAAGTGCAGACTGAGCATACGTGGGCAGCACTTATCCGAGGCCTTTTGCAGCTAGCCCCCGATCGCCTACTGCGTTTGCACACAGTTCCCGAGCCGTACTTTCACAAAAAATCAATGAAATAAGCTCTACTTTTCACTATTTTTCTTTTGCACAGAGCCCGAAAAATCCCAGCCCACACTCGCACAGTGCCCCTGCCCCCTGCTGCCCATGTGTGAGACTGAGCCCTCATGTTACTACAGGATCAAGTCAGTTGGGTGGAAGAGACTGGAGGGTATCGAAGTCGCCCTTCCCAATGGATGGAATCTCCATGTGAACACACTTAAATTCACATTCTTCCCTACTAATTTCAGGTGAGATTTTATTAGTTTGCTCGCTCAGATGAAAATGGGTCGATAGTCTTCATAATTTGCATTGTATCAGCTCGCGCCGATTGCTCTCCATAGGTCATCTCTCCATCGTATTCTTTGAACGCCTGGGGGAAGAGTTTTCGTTGTAGGGAGTGCACACGGTAGTCGCTCTGCACCATTTCTCTGTATCTATATTCCTCACTTTCAATCCCCATTCATCTTTCATTACTTGAATGTGATTACGTTCAATATGGGTGTAAAATGAGTTTACAGCAAGCCATTGCTGATTTCGCTGCACGATGTGCGTGTAGAGGGTGCGTCCAGCGAGGCGACGATTGGAGATGAGCAGACGGGCGAGAATGCACCCGATGCACCCGCCGACGCACCATCCCCCTCCAGATCGTCCACCACCAGCAAGCTGCTCCGACTGCAGTCACTCGCTCAGGTTGGATTTTGGTACGGGTGTTCTCTGTATCGTTACCGATATCCACTGATATCTGGTGAAAGAAAAGTTAACTTGAGTATACTTTTTAAACGCTAGATCCACTGTTATAACAGAAGTCGAATTTTTCATCGAAGAAAATATGCATAATGAAATTTCGGATGTTGGCGTACGATTTTATATCTTCTTTTGGCTATGCTAGATGGAACAAGAATAATATCTGAACTGAACTGTTGTATCTCTACAGTACATGGCGATATCGATCGATGGCGCCCACGTGATCTATCTGGACTCGCGGGCGGCTGCTATGCTGCACTGCACACTCGACGATGTGAGAGTGGAGGCGTTCAGAGGACCCAAGGAATGGCAAGCTGAGGTACGGTAGGAGAAGAAGAAAGTACTGTAGGTGTAGTGGGGAAAGGGACACGGCTGGTGGTTATTCGGATTTATCATCATCTCTTTCTTCTATGTATTGAAGCTTCTTTTAGGGTATTCCATTGGATCATGACTGAAACACCAATTTATCGTGTTAAAACAAGGGAAATATATTGGAGAGATAATAATAATGTTAATAATAATAATTTTATCATGAATGTAAGGTTAGGATATCGCATAATCGGTAGCTAAACGAGGCATGACTTATTACTATGTCACAACAAGGCAACATAGGGATGAAGTGGCACAATTAGAAAAAAAGAACAGGAATGACTAAGAGTTTATTGACAATTTTAAACGGAAGCTTTTTGCATTCATAGACATTTTGCATTCATAGAGATAATACTAGATCCTCCCCTCCTTCATCCATTCATCTTCAGTGTTCGATTCGTCTGCTGCAAGGGAAGGCTCTCCATCGTTCCTCTTCTTCCTCCTCCTCCTCTTCTACTCCTTCTCCTCCTCTGGCTGAATTCTCACTCGCCCTCAGTCTCTCGATCGACTCGAGTCTCGATGTCGTCCATGTCGCACTCAGGGAGCCAGTGGTGTCCATTTCACATCGTGAGTTCATTTCTTAATTGATCTAGCATTCAAAAGGCGAAAGGCTTGGATTTGAGTGTTTATATCTTATTTATTTGGTATCTGAAATGAAAAAAAAATGAAATTCTGAAGAATCCTCTGCAGGTTTGGTTGAGTTGTGCAGCACGCTGGAGCTTCCTCAGAGAGTTAAGAAGAGGCAGGAGGAGGGGCTGGAGACGCCTCGAGGAGAGAGGAGACTACTCAACAATCTCGATCTCACTCTGTCCACATTCGCATTCAGATATGGAGCTGTGATTGATGGAACGAGGTTTGTGAGAACACAATTAAGAAACCGTGAACATTGTTGTTTCTAGTGCCCAATCTATCTGTGAAAGGATAAATTGAGTAGTGTATGTAGATGCGGAAACGGTAGAGTAAATTTAGGTGAAAAATTTCTAGTGGGTGAGTATTACATTCAGGAAACGCACATATTTTAGTATTAATCTCTATCTTTCATCTTTGCAGTCGCAGCCTCTCGCTCACGACGGGTTCCACTCGTCTCACTCGACATGGTCGCCTGCTGCAGCTGCAGGTCGTCGATGCTGCAGTCGCAGAGACGGGCAGGAGGACGGCTGTGAGATCGGCAGCAATCGATGTTAATGTACAGGTACGGTAGATGGAGGATTACGGTAGAGTGGTGGAGGGTATCGATTGATCTAATGCAATATTGCAGCTGCCGCCTACAAATGTGGACGGAGCGACAGTGGAGATGAGAAGAGTGGAGACGAGATTGACGACTGGTTAGTGGCAGAAGGGGAACAATTACAAAGGAGAGGAGGGAACCAGCAAAACTTGCTGAAATCAATTGGCTCACTGCTGAATTCGGAGAAATGTCTAAATTGCAGCTGGTGCAGCCGTCGTGTGCAGCGTGCCGGACATGCTGCAATGGCAGACACATGCAGCAGGGCTGCTGCTGCTGCAGAAGAAGAGAAGCAGCAGCCAAGATAAGAATGAAAATGAGGAGAAGAAGACACCGAGGTCAAGTATTTTAAATTTCCAGACGGAACCATCGTAATTACGGTTTCAAAGGTTCCTTTTATTTATTATTTTTTTAGAGTGCAATAGTAGGTGGTTGAAAGATGCCTGTATAATCGACTCCTCTATCTCTAAATCTCCTCTCTCCCCTACAGAACTCCACCTCCTCCTTCCTTCCTCTCTCTTCTGGTCGATGTATCTCATCTCGATTGCACTCTCATTGGATTGGATGGAAGGGAGTGGATGGGAGTCGCCAAGTTGATCAATCTCACCAAGGATCAGCAGAGTATAGAGGTGAGACAAGAGAGTATTCGATATGGGAAGATCAGTGATTTTCATGGGCCCCGAATTCTGGGAGCCGCGCGAGGGGGTCTGACGACCGGGGGAGGGGAGGGGGAGGTCGCCAGAGCGGGAAATTTAAATTTGATTTAAAAAAAATATTATCACAACAAAAAAAATGATAAATACAAAATTTCTATTCAAGAAAAATATTTTGAATAATCACCAATGTTGAGAAACACGTTTACATTGATTTTCAATCAAGAATTTCACCATTATGCGACCCCCTTTAGCCCCTCGCAATCACTCTCCCATGTAACTAGACATGTCGTACGACAACTCCTGATATGTGTAAGAGTCCCAGTTGGGATAAGTTTTGAGAAATTAACGTCTACTTTGGCAGGATTCACACTTTTCTTAATTTTAGACTACCCATATCTTCTGAACGCAATCATACTCCCACCTGTGCGAAGGGGTTTTCTTGTACTACTCGGGAAAACCTATCGACTGAAAAAAATTGATCAAAAGTCTTTTTCCAAACGTGAGATATTCCCTTCCCTCTCTTCCCTCATTCCCTAGAAACACCCGAAATGAAATATTTTTAGGGAGGATTTCGGGAATGCAATTTCTCGGCAGAAACACGACGTAACTTCGTACAAACAATTTTAAATCACATATATATACACCATGGTTATCGATTTACCCCTTCGCAAAGCCATAATATTCACAATTATTCAAAAATTGCAAAGTATAGGGCAACAAGTGAAATATAAACAGTTGGCGATTCACTTCGTTCGGTATACTGTAAATCGCTTGGTCTACGTTTGCGAGGGGGTTCCCTTAATCCGAGACCATGAAAATCACTGGGGAAGATGGTAACGGTCAAGTTTGGCAACTTAAAAAAAACCCTCTCCATTTTTTCAAAAAAAAACCCTCTCCATGATTTTTTTAGTTCGGGTCAGAACATTGAGAAACTTTTTTTTGTTGAAAAGATTAACCCCGAAACATGTTGTATCTCTAAAAAATATACTGTAAAAAGAGTACTGCAAGTGTAAAAAGGGCGAAGAAATTGAAAAAAAATGTTAGAATTGATGAGTATTGATTAATTTAATTAGCCTCTGTTCTCTTCAGATAGCCTTCGATGAGGTGTGGGTGACTCGAGCCGGACGACCGCCTACGAAGGGGATCCACGAATGGGGAGAAGTACTGTCCATTGGAACAGCTATTGTGGAGGTGAGTATATGACGTAATTATCAGGCAATTCGTCGAAAAAAAATCGGCAATAGTTCGTGATGTTCAAGGAGAAAGCACATCACGAAAAGATTAGCTTTTTATCTAACCATCGACCCGCATTATTTTGCTATACGATTGTGATGTTTGATCTCTGCCTGCAGCTGTCGCCCTCTCCCTCTGTCGGTCGCGTGCTCGTAGTTGCTGCAGACGATGCGAAGGTGGAGTGGAGTGAGGACATTCTGCAGCAGATGCAGCAACTGATGACGAGAGTGGCAAGAGGAGGAGGAGAGGAGAGGAAGAAGGGAGAGGAAGGAGGGGAACAGAGAGGTTGGTGGATGGGGGTTGCACGAGGGGCAGAGAAGCGCAACTGGATTGTGCCTTCCAATTTTTTCAATCTCTTTGTTTGCTTAAAAATGTACTTTTAAGGTCATCGTTAAACGGAATCACTGTAGTAACATTAAATGATTGCAGAATGCTTTGAAATTGTGTTGGCAGTGAGTGTGTGTGAACTAAAACGTCGACTGGTGAACATGGCTAATCCCACTCCCTCATTGCAGCGCCAGTGCCTCTTCTAGTGGAGGCAACTCTTCGTCGGGCGACTCTCGTAGTGACTGCGAGGGAAGCGAGCATCGCAGCTCTTGCACTACTTGAGGTACAAGGAAATACTTATTATTAAATATGAGTAAAATGAGAATGTAAAGCATTCGTGAATGACATTATGTACTGGACGAATGTTTTGCTGTAGTATATTCGAGGTACAGAGCAATGCATTTTATTTTGTTATTACTTACAAATTACATATGATAACTAAAGAAAGATTTGTAAGAGCTCATCGAATTGTTGCTGTATTATTTGTGATGAGAGCACTCTTCCGATCGCTGTACCTACTGAGAAGCTATTATTACTAAATGATGAAACAACAAATGAGCAATGTGCCGGCATAAATATCTTGTAATTTGTTAATTAATTTCACTGCAGACGACGATTCGTGGGGGCGGCGACGAGTGGAGTGTAGTGGCTAAGGAGACGAGATTAGTGACTGGTGAGAAGGTGCCATCAATCGGCAACTACTTTAAGCAAATGCATCTTCTCTTCATGCCGTACAATGTCTCAAGTACCAGACCTTTGCTATAGGGTGTGAACAGAAAGTAACTGTACAGTATTTCAGAAGTGCTTGCTCGTTAGAGACTACGGTATAAGCAATATATTGATTGTTTGAGGTGCTCGATCGATGGTGGGTCTCCGGCTGGACGAAGTGTTGACGTCGACCAAGATGAGAATGAGTGATTGGAAGGAGATGAGGAGACAGTACAGGTACGGTACTCATTTTTTGATCGTACACCACTAGGGTGCCTCAAAATGTTCATGAATATCCGAATAGACGAGTAGACGAAATGGCGGATAATTGGTTGAGGATGTGCGAATTTATTTTTTGATATCCAGTTCGTGTCGTTTTGAGCGAGCAGATTTTTGTGAAGTTCTTTTTGAGATAGAGAACCTGTGAAACGCGGAATAGCCTGGACTGTCAAAAGCTTTTGTATTCAGAACGTGGAAGGAGAAAGAGGCGGAGGCGTTGTGGAGACAAATCAGACAGAGACAGTTTGAGAAGAGAAGATTGGAATTGGTGAGTGGGGAGGGGGGGAGAGAGGGAATGGGAGATGAGAGGGAGGGGTGAGGGGTGAAAGAGCGAGTACCAGTGAGATTTATATCACAGAGAAGGGTGAAGAGTACGATTAATGCACACTGTTTAATGTTTTCTTGCCGTCGGATGATTAAAAATGACAAAATGAATTTCAGAATGCGGCCATTCCTTGCGTCAAGATTTCGTTCAAGAAGGGAAATGAGGCCAGTGCGGAGGTGAATTGTCATTCGATCCTATCGACTTTCAACTAGGCACTTGCGAGAACTGCGACGGAATTAGCTAGAAGTTATTTACTGCAGATCGATTCATCGGCGTATCTCGCCTGGTCGCCCCTTCTGCATACGATAGCACTGCATGTGTTGAGGACGACCAAAGGGTGAGTGCCATTGAAGGGTACGGTAGGTACAAAAGATTTATCCCTACTCTCACACTCAGTCCGCTGTGGATATGTTTCAATTTTTTTGGTCTTCAAACTATATTTGTTTATTTGATACGCCGCGAAGAGTGGGACGACAATTAAAAAAAACGAGGAAGATTTGTTTAAATTTGAGTAGAGGTGGGGGAGATGATACGGTTCTTTTCAAGATTACAGAAGAATTAAAACAAAAAAATTTACAACGATATGATGATGCAGTACCATTTGCTCACTCAATAACTGTACAATAACTCTTCAGTAGGTCGAACGAGGCATATAGTATAGATCATACTCAAACCTAACATTCCTAGCATCATCGTAACACTTGTATAGTTCCTCAATTTCTTTCGGTGGCTGTTCATTCCACCACGAATGTCCAACTGGCGCACAATCTTCACTAATTAATCTCTGCAATCATTTATAATTAGGTTGTTTTTAGACATCTATCAATCTTACTAATGGAATTTGTTCCTTCCCAAGTCGTATTTTCAAATTACATTCTTTGTTCAATGTCGTGCATGATATGGGTAGTATATTGCAACGCCAATCTCTCTGAAATTTCGCGTTTTATTAATTAATGTGCTGAGTTTTCTGGCACCTTTGAAGTTTCGTCTACGAAGGGGAAGAAAACTGGGAGTAGGTCTAGACGAAAATACACAAGCACGGAAATGAGCCTCCTGCGAATAAATAGTTGTTAGAATATAATTCACCTATTACATTTGTCTATTGATAACGTTCCTGATGGTAAACAAGTGCTTGCTTTAAAAAAAATGACATACCTTATGTTGGTAGTGGCTTCAAGCGTATAGTTCCATTCACGATTGCAGAAAAGTATTAGAAACCTCCCAAAGTACTTGATCACATGCTGTTTTATGGCAAATTATAATTCGATTAGTTGAATACGGTACGAATTTCCCTACTTCTTTTTCCTTCTTGTCCATGTGAACTGGTCTTTATCAGAACCCAAATGATAAAGCAGAAAAATGTTGTCGAAGAAGTTGACCATCTTTAAATATGAGAATGAAGCATTTTTTTGTCATTTACTTTGGTCAATCCATCAGAAATGTTGACGTAAAACGGAATTCAAACTGCTCACATCCTCTCCCTTTTGTTGTTCCAACGCTTTTTGTACGGATTCGAATATTGATGATCGAATGGTCCATTTTGGAGCCGTGGCCTGCAATATCTACGATGCATGCATACATTATAAAAAATTACGGTAATAAACAAGTAATTATATTGCATAGTGATGGACTAGAGAAAAGAGCGATACGATAGGGATAATAGTGAGTGACTAGAAGGAGATCGATTGAGGAGAACGTCTGGCGCAACGTGACTCCCCAAGTGAGTAGGATAGGAAGGGGGGGGGGGGTAGGAAAGGTGTGAGGGAGAAAAGATGGTGAGAGACGTATTCGGTTAATTTCAGTGTGACGTCATCACTATCCAATCGTGCCTCGGACGATGTTTCCCGTACTGTTCCTCCCTCTCCTCCCATTCGATTGACTATCGCTGCTGATGGAGATGTGCAGATCGATCTGGAACTGGCTGACTACCATGTGTAGGTCTACTACATTAATAATAATACTTTATCTACCACCGAGGAGCAAGAGGATTTGAAATTTGACAAGAAATAATAGGAAGATTTGGGGGAGGCGGGACTCTCCGAATTTCACTTGAGATAACGATATTCTTCTCATCACTTCGATATTTGATCTCTTCTGTTGAATATTTACCGTAAACTGTTGAAGCAGTTTGATCTCTACAAACTCATCAATGTCCATCCATTCAGTATGTCGTGGCGTGCTCCAGTGGTGCAAGTGGAGGTCACGGCTCGTCGGGAGGTTACCGTACTTGCTCCCTCTCTCAACGTCGAATTCGATGGAGTAGAGTGGCTCACTGTTACGGTAGGTTAACACCTTATTGATTTTATGAACGACAAATTCCATTATCTCTTGTACTACGTTGAACGTAATTCAGGACGTGTGCATCGCGAGAAAACTGCACCACCAGCACATGGACTCCCTGCGAGCGACCACCGAGGGTCTCGTCACGAAGAGCAACAAGGTATACGGTAGAAGAGGAGGAGGAATATCGATTGATGGTGCAACTGTTGGTTACAGGTGTGGTCGTGGACTGCAGAGAGTCTTCGCTTCTTCCTCCCCTTTGGATTCAATTGGGCAGCGGCTTTCGACGAGGTAGGTCATGCTTATTATTGATCTTTGATCTTTCTAATCTCCAATTCTCATTCCAGTTCACAACAGCTATCAAGTGGGTGAAGATAATGAGTGGAAAGAGGGCGGGGCGACCTGCGGATCCCCAACTAGCGGCTGATCTGCACGTAGTCCTTCAGGTACGGTAGATTACGGTAGTCGGAGTACGGCAGCTTGGTCGTTGTAGGAAGCGATTCTGGAGATGGAAGACGATCCATTCGAGAGGAAATTGCAGAGCAATCATGAGCTGAAGGAGGACGAAGTGAGTTGAGAGGGGAGAAAGGAGAGGGTGGAAAGATGGGAAAGTGGAGAAAGAGTTGAACTCGATAGTGGTGCATGTAGAGGGGGCACCAATGGCAGAGAAAGAAGTGCGAATTTTTCACTCCCTCTGCTTTCGCCGAGCGAGAGGGGAGAGAATGTCAGCGCGCGCTAGCCTCTTCTCTCCCAGCGATCTCGTGGTGTAGTGGTTATCACATCTGTCTAACACACAGAAGGCCGGCGGTTCGAGCCCGCCCGAGATCAAATGTTTTGCTTTATTTTTAGCTGACCAAATTATGAATCTCGGAATGATTGGGCCCATCGCAATTTATTTTAAAATCATTTTTGCAGGTTTTTGAGTGCGAGAGGAGGAGGCAAATGCTGGCTGATCACATCGCTGCACATATCAAGAGCGTTCCACTCTTCTCTCGTATGTCATACATTTATCGAGTCCTGTCTATGATTGGAGTCAATTTGTGGCGGATGAATATCGATTTTTTGCGATGGATTACGGTAGTCTTTCAGAGGCGAAAATGGACGAGTTGTACGCCAATCTGCTAGCCAAGAACGCGGACATCTACATCTCTCGACACGCTCAGCAGGGCGACAACGACACTTCACTCGTGTGCTCAACATGGACGAAACTGGAATTGAGGTGAGTGAGGATCCCGAAACGATTAGCCGGGATACGGTAGGTAGAGTTGTATCGGTTGATCTACCTACAGGGCGCTAGCCGATGAGAGCATGAGACGAGACGAGCAGTGCCTGCAGCTGATTGCAGAGATCGATCCTGCCGCGTGAGTGGGGGAGTACGGACGGATGGTACCCCTAGAACTGTTCCGGTACTGATTACTATACTTTTAGGCCCCCGCCGTCTCCGTCGATCGATTTCACGACGATGTGGGGCAGGAGCGTGCACATATCGATGGAGAAGTGGGAGGTCCAATTGAGGGACTACCCGCTACCGTATGCGTGAGTTATTGATTAACTTATTGGAAAGTATGAGAAGGGTTGTTGCAATTCTCATTTGCAGCCTCGCACTGAACCTGCATATGTTCGGTACAGTTGTGGCGGCGGAGAGACTGTCTGCCGGTGGAAGGAGTCTACGGTAGGTGGAGAGTACGGTAGATATTTATGTAAACATTTACGGTAGGTAGAAGTACCAATAGATTTACTACGGCAGATTGGTCAATTTATTGATTTTCAGGGAGCAGAAGGTGCCTCTGCCACTTCCATGGACGACATTGACAGTGAACAGAAACATCTCGCCCCTCAAGTTGTTCTACGATCTGCAAGCTGGTGAGAAAACTAGGAAAAGATGAGGGGATTATGAAAGAAGAGAGTAGAAACTAAGTCATACATATATGTTACGAGTAGAAGATTGTACATGGTTGATTCATTGAATTTGGTTACAATATCGATTGCTATGTCAAGTGTACTACAAGTTAATTAAAGTTACCGGGAATCCACATTTTTGGTTTCTGATCTTACGACGGAATCGAATAGACAATTGCTGTAAAAGAAAGGCTGTCGAAGCAAAAAATGTCAAAAATCGATAATTAGGCCGTAACACAGCTCCAAATGTCCGAAAATAGAGCACTGATCATCAGGAAAAAGTTCGCGCAAATTCAAATGTGAATATTTCATCATATTGTCTTATGGCGCTCCAGCCTTTTTTCGCTTCTTTTTTTTGCATATTTCAATGCCTCATTATTTATTGAAATTTATTGTCGTGTTAGAATTTATGTAACGAAAATATCGAATGAGGAAAAGAGCTTTCAAAAAAGACCGCGACGCGACACGCGACGCTCGCCATTGATCATCAGGGAATACCGCGAATTCAAAATTATTCCGTGGATTCCCGGTAACTTTAAGGTTAAAACATATTTCATTGTACCTACTTATTTTAGTTCTCGGTCGATAGATCGCTCATGTGCATCTGTTTTATTTATGTAATTTTAGTATACTGGAAAGTTGGATAATAATAATATATTTACAGAATCAGACTCGATGACTCTCAATTACGGTCCATGCTGGGAGCCTGCTCTCGCCATGATGTCCCTTCAGTGGAACAATATCAGCAAACCATCCAGAGATCCTTCTCCACTTCTTCCCTTCTGGGACAAGATGAGGTAATGCATTTTTTTGAAAAAAAACTTCAAGGATAAATCACGTTTTGGCATGAAAAACGATTGATTGAAATTGAATCACGCTACACTAATGTACAATTCTAGACTATATGTTATGGTATCTAATAGATAGGTTAACTCAATCTCTTCTTCTTCCAGATTCCTCATGCACGGTCGTCTCCTGTGGCTGAGTCAGAAATTCATGACGAATATGCTCGCCTCTCTCGATCCATACAACACATCGGAGACGCTCGAATGGATCTGGACCGACTGGGGACTCGACTGGGCACAGGGTACGGTATATCGCATTTCAGAGTACTGTAACTGAATCGATAATTGAGAATACGATAGGTTCAAGAATAATTTGAGAGAAAGACAAAATTGCAGGAGAGATCTGTACGCGATCCGCGCTGGAAGTGTTCCTGCGCACGGCGTCTCGCTACGACGACTTGCGTCTACTGTACCTGCCCAGGGTGAATCTGAGGTATCGATCGGGGAAAGAGGCTGGGATTACGGTAGCCGCCCGATTGCAGAGTTGAGATGGAGTGGAACTGCCTCGGCCAGCCATACGACCACCACGCTGTTGAGCTGTGCACTGCAGACAAACTGCCGCATCTGTCGACGGTGAGGAGTACTGTAGAGTGCACATTTGTTACGGTACCTTTCCGTTCAGGACCACGACTCTTACCGTGCGTTCCGTTCGCTGTCAGTGAACACGGTGATCTCCCTGGGAGTGCATGCTGATGAGGAGAGTGGAGGAACAGAAGGAGGGGAAGGAGGAGGGAGACCGAAGGTGGTACTCTATGCAAACTGTGTCAGATGTCTCGACCTACTGCTGGTAAGTAGTGTGCCTTTACAATGTTGTTTGTTCTTTCAAACCCTTACAAAAACTAATTCGTGGAAGATGAAGCGTCGTATATTTAGACGACTAGGCACTTTCGAGCTTTGCGCTATTCAGATTATGAGTGCGGAAGATGAATGATGATCGGTCGGTCCCATATTTGTGCACTGTATGCCAATATCTTATAAAATATTCGATTCCTTGAAAAATATTCTTATGCACAGGCGACTATATCTCGAACCAATGGGAACACTCGTCGAGGCCCCGTATTCGGAGTGCCACCAATCAGCAAGCGACAGCTCAGCAAGCACTTCCGGTAAGTTGGACTGTAGCATAGAGGGTACGGTAGGACTCAGTTGACGACATTCTATTGTTCAGGCACGTGAACATCTCGATCAAGCTACCCCTCTTCGAGATCACTTACCTCATGTCACAGTCGTCGCCCCAGGTTAGAGGAACGGAGGTAGTGGCGAGAGATTAGGAAGAGTTGGGAAGGGAAAGGGGAGGGTAATAGGGTTCGGAATCTTCGTTTTTGGTTGGTTTGGATTCTTGGATCGTTCGGATTCTTATTCAGAGCAAGTTCAGACATTATTGGGAAAAAAGTGATTGTCTTGTCAATTTGCGGTTTCAGGCACGCGAAAAAAATTCAGAGGGGGGGCGGGATTGATCATCCTCTGCGCAACAAGCGATGATAAAAATAAACTATCTTTAAGGGTCTCCGTCTCACATGCGACCAGGTGGAACTCGTCTCCTCGCTTGTCCAGAGCGCCCAACCACCAGTTGATGATGTGAGTTTACGGTAGATTAGGGATACGGTAGTGTACAATTATTGGCAGATTGCAGTTTGATTACGGTAGCATCTTTCAGAAGCTGAAGCGTCGTCCTCTCTTCCGCTGGTCCGTCGAGCACATTTCGGCGGCACTCGGAGAGACACAGGTAGGTCAAGAGAATATCAATAATTTGAGAGGTACCGTAATGTGTTTCTGCCATTTGTCGCCTTGTTCCATCTAATCAATATCCCGATATGCTCGATGACAGGTTCATCTCCTCGGAGTGGATCCTCCTCCCTCTCCTGGTTCCTCTCGATCTCCTCCCTCCTCCCGTCCTCTTCTCTCATTCTCTCGAGTTGTCCATACGAGTGAGAAGGCAGTCGGAGCGGGTCCCGCACAGAAGAAAGTCACGGGTCAGAAATTAATTAGAATTAATTACTTCCTTGTTACTTAATTTTTAATTTTTTTAAATATTCTCTCTTTCTCATTTTCGAGAAGGAGAAGTGTGCTACAGTGAGAGTTTCGGCAGTTATTGCACATATTCATTAGCGATTGATTTCAGTACACGAGTTGCGTCTCGCATGGACGGCAGCTCAACGAGACGTCTGTCTCGGAATCCTCGAAGGTACGGTAAAATGAGTGATCTTTGATCTTTAGAAGTCAGCGCTAGACTGCAGTTTGATCTCTGATCTCTACAGGCACTCGTCGTGCGACGCTGTTGAGTGACATGCTGGGCCAGTATCTATCGGCCATCCTGCAGGTGAGATTGCATAATTAGAAGCTAATTATTGACGTTTATTTAACTCTTTCCAGGCAGCGGTCAAGGAGAGGAAACACTATGAGCAGAGGAAGCGAAAGAATGGAAGAGATTCGGCCAGGGACAGAGGTGGGGAATGAATAGTGGTAACGTAATTAGCAAGAAATTTATTTTCTTATGTCGAACATATCGTTCCTGTATGAGAATAGCGACTAAACGTAGTCATGAACTATTTTTTCCACACTTTTTTTTATTATTTTTCTAAATACCTAATAATTTATCTCAATGTCAGATCGATTGGAAGAGGAGGACGGAGATGAGACGGCGAGTGAACAACCAGCTGATCTGTTGGAGAAATTGATAGAGGAGGCTGATACGAAGAAGGTATGGGAATAGTGAAGGAGGGATTTGGATAAATTGATTTGTGGCAGATTAGAAACCAAGAGGATACCAAGAGGATTGTTGTTGTATAATTTGATTGATACGAATTGCATCGAAGGAGCAGTTCTGCTAAAATCTTACAGGTTTTAACGGTAACGTGAAACGAGAAACACCCTAGCTTTGCATAGGAGAATTGTAATTCTTTGAAATACCTACAGGGTGGATCGAAATTGTTTCAATTGTTCTGTCTGCGCGTACCGAATATTTGTCACCTGCAGGTTGCCCACTGCGAGCACTCTGCTGAATTGCCATCTGACTCCCTCCAGGGAATCTCACAGGCGACGAGTGATGATGTCAGTGCCATCAGCTGGCATAGTGAGTACAATTGCGCATATTTGCTATTTTTGGGAACGGTCAGTGTTGATTCCATGTCAGATTATTGATGTTCGCCAAGGCAGAAAAAGCAGCATATTATGGGCGGACTCGTGTTTCAAGCTGATAATAAGCTGACATATTTAATGAATCTCCGATTTTTGAAGAGAATGGGTTTGTATAAAATGATGTTTGCAGTCGAGTTGGTCAACAGTCAGATGATGTTGAGTGGCGACGCGGGCAAATTCGTCCTTGTGGCTGCAAGCAGAGCGACACTCACACAGAAGGTGAGGGAGTGGGGAGAAAATGGAAGGGAGGGAAATACACGAGCCGGGGTTGAAGAACACACAATAAACTAAAACCTACGTGTCGCCGTTTCCATTCTGTGCTGTTTCTACGGGCAAACTATGTCAACCAATTGGGGTGGCACCGTTGGATGGAAGTGGAGGGAGACGAACCTGATGGATTTGGGAGAGGGGACGAGACGATGAAGAGACAAGAGTAGCCAATGGCTAGCCATAAAGTGACATTCGCAGTAGTGAAGAGTGAATGAGGAAGTGATGGGAGATTCACTGGGGGATTTTCGGTTACGCCCTGTTCTCGAATACGTGCCAATGGCGGCGTATTTCGATATGCATTCCTTTTTGAGTTGTGATGGAGATGAATATACCACGAGGTATCCACAACCTCGTTGACTAGGGGGTCGTAAAAGTACGGTGCGGCCCCAATGAAACTTGCTACTTACTACATATGGATTTGCACCCCTCAGGGGATCTTGGAATCATTTTGAATATTTGGCATATCAATAAATATCAGGTGCATCGATCGGTGTGGAGAAGTGCTCAGCTGCTGGGAAAGAAGAGTTGGTCGGCAATGTTGAATGGAATGCAGGTGAGGATGAATTATATTGAAGAAGGATGTTTTTGCTCTAGAACCGATGTAATCATTGTCAAATAAAGCACCAACACTACTTAATAGTGCACAGGAGACATTTATCCCCCGGGGTCGAGTAACAACAAATTTGTACAATAGTAACGGGAGGATTGTGTGAGGGCAGTTTCATTTCCTGATAGGATATCCGAGTCTTCGAAGAATGCGAAGCTGTCGATTGATGCGAAGGCATCGAAGTCCTGTTCAAATTACATAATTTAATTGATGCTAATTTAAAAAAAGAAACTGCATGGTTGAATCTCAACTGTAACTGTGACGGAAATAATCACAGTTTCAGTTGAGATTCAACCGTTCAGTTTTTCTTTTTCTTCTTTTGGTTCTGCATGCACCCACATAAACTTGATACTACCATAGTTCTCAAAATATTTGTTTCACTGACCAAAGTAATTCTCTTACCCCAACACGAATATCCGCTATTGTAACCGTATCCGTTGTCGTAGCCATAGCCACTGTAGTAGGAAGGAGAATATGAGGAGTAGCCTTAATGAATGGAAGGTCAGATAGGCATGAGAAGAGAAGTACTGTAGATTACTAACCATAGCTACTGTAGGGATCGTAGCTGTGATAATGGTCGTAGCCACCATAGTTGTATCTGAAAATGGTCGATGTTATTTTCCCGATAGATCCACCATATTTGAACACGAGAGTTCAGAGCTATTTTATAAACTGAACTCACTGAGGATAATATCCACCGTAGTTATGACCGTAATATCCGTTTCCTGAATTACATGGAACGGTTGTGACGTACAAGCATACTGTATCACTTACCGTAGTAGTTACCGTATCCACCGTATCCCCATTGTGCGGATCCCAGGGCGAATAGTGTGGAAAGCAGAAGGAATAGTGGAGACATGGGGGAGAGTGTGAGAGAGTTAGTGCTTTCCTTTTGGGAAAAGGATGGGGAATTCGTTCGCGACTACCAATTGAACGGTCGTATTTATATCTCCGTTTCTTACCAATTTGATTGCATGCACGAGAATAGAGAGAGCGAGAGAGGGATCATCAAGACAGTTAGCCGAACTCCCCCATTTGTGCTCCCTCCCAATCGGGTAGAGTAAAGCAGTGCTCAGATGGGATAAGTGTAGTCTCGTGCTATCCCGTGATGCTTTGCGATTAGAGAGAAGGGTGAAACCTAAATGTGCACGGAAACAAGAATGAGTAATCAGCACACTGTTGAAATCAGTTAGTGATATCACGCGTCATGGCGATATTCAGTGGTGGATCGGACGGATAGAAACCCGTGATTACAGTACTTTGCGCCGATCTCCCGATCTGCATGGGAGGACGAGGAGAGAAGTTGGCTGACGAAGGAGGATATCGAGGATCGATGGGGAGGAGAAGGTATGGATATTGACTATGGATGATGCAATCTGTTGAATAGAGGCTATTTATTGGAGAAAGGGGCATGCATTGTAACGGGAGAGAAACATTATTGTTGAGGAGTTGCATAGTGATGATGTAATGTCTTCTTTGCCTTCAGCTCACAATGGAGATCGAGTGAATGCATTGATGGGAGCGGGCGAATCAGTGGGAGGAATGGTGAAGACGGCTAATGGAAGACAACTACAGGTGAGAGGAGAGAAGAGAAGTCGCATTTCTAATATGTGTCACTCCAATTATTGAGGAGAATGTAGGAAAGCTAAAATGTCTGTTTTAAATGTGAGAACCAGGTATACATGTGAAGTCACTTGATGATTTTGGGCTGTAGCAGTATTGTATGAGATGAATAACTCGCTTGGGCCAATATGCATTTTGCAGCCATCGACTCTCAACATAGTACTCTGAGTTTAGTGGATAGTAGGAAGTAGTTGATGTTGAAAGTGCATCGAGGATAGAGATTAAGTGACCAGGACTGACTTTAGTTTCAGTAGTTGTATGTCGGACAAGTGGATTGCTCAAACCGATAGACGATGGATGGGATCATCAAGCATCAAAATCATTCAATAAATTTTGCAGCGCATCATCTCTCGATGCTCGTGCCAGATCTACTGGGTGTCGTTCTCGGAGAAGTTGGATGAGGATGAGGAGAAGGTCAATGAGGTACGGTAGAGAGTAGAGTACTGTAGAATGGTAGAGGAGTACTATAGAATGGTACAGAAGTACAGTAGAATGGGAGAAGGAATAGGAAATACCGTCTCTCATCATCTCATCGTTGCAGGAGTCGACGGAGGAGAACGAGGAGATGGAAGAGGAGCTGGCTGTCGATTGCATCACACTCAAGCATAATATGCTAGAGGTACGGTAGATGGGTTACGGTAGGAATGGGATGGGGCAGAATGTGGAGTAAGCTCTAATCGATAGTAATGTGGGCTAATGCATATATTTATTCTGGGAAAGTGCGGTGAAGCACTTCCGGTGATTGTGAAAACTTTCAAAGCATCTCTGAAACATGAATTTTTTGATGGGATTTTTCATATTAGGAATATACGGTAATTGGATGACGACTTCCTTGCAGGCATCGACCAACTCTCAGCAGTATTCACTGGCAGTCGACGTCGTCAATCAACTCGTGCTTTTCGTCGACCCGAGAAAGAAGGAGAATGCAGAGAAGAGAAATAGAAGGTGAGGGAGGAGGATTTGATCTTTGTTCTCTCTTTCGTAGTATGAAGTTGTAGATTTATCATTATGTTGTTGGATTTAATCGTGATATTTGATCTCCATTCCGCAGTTGTATTACTAGTATGGTGTTATTGGGTCGAACGGTGATCTTTGACCTCTGCAGACTCTTCGAGTGTCGTCAGCTTAGTATGGAAGACATGATCAGCAGCATTGCGACTCAGCAGGTACCCGATTGCCTAGTGATGACGCAATACCCTCCTTCTCTTCTTTCAGAGTAAGCTCCGAGAGGTCGTCAGTCTGGTGAGATCCTTCGAGCGTCAGCTGTTCCACATGGACAACAGTCAATCGATCGACACTGAGAGGTGCTTACTGTATCTTTGGGCTACCGTAATCACACTATCGATTTTGTAGACGATCTCAACTAGTGCGGGAGATGGAGGAGACGGATGCGAAGCAATTTGATCTGGCTGAACTAATGTCCATTACTATAAGGTATAGTGTAGAAGAGTAATACGGAATACGGTAGATGAGATCGATAACGATCGATAATCTCAATACCTCCCGTTCAGTGTTCTCAAACAGCGGCAAGTGCAGCAGAATCGTGTAGTCTCGTCTCGAATGGAAGGAGAAGTGCCGGTTGTGAGGAAGTTCGAGGTGAGCATTTTATACAGTACTCCTGGTCCGTGAAGATATATTGTCGAGAACTGATGTAATTTCCTATCTTCCTCAGGTTTGCTTCGAGGATTGCACGTGGAAGTTGACGGAACACGATGGAATGATCGGCATCGCGCAACTGCACATTACCAATTTCTTGTAAGAGCTCTTCCAAGATAATCATTGTAGTTTGATGTGCCCTTTTGTAATTTTATCGGAGCTCTTCTAATCTTTAGCTGTAGATTCTTATTTATCATGCTACCGTACAACAGATACACTCGCACGATGCGGGTCGACAACGGGGGCGAGCATCTATTCGAATTGGGAACGATGAGAGTGAGCAATCTGCTGAGAGACACGCCCTTCCCCGACACTCTGGATAGAGATCCGAGGTACGGTAGAGGGAGATGGGGATACGGTAGTGCGGTGGGACACAGTGATGATACGGTAGAGGCGATGCATTATCGATTACAGACACCCGAGCAGCTCATCTGCGGTTCGCGTGCTGTGCAAGGATCTGGCGCCTGTCGGAGGCATCGCTGTCAAGGATCACTTTGAGGTAAGGAAAGGCGAGTACAGTAATCGTGGCTGCACCACCGAGATCGATCGACAGCTGAGTTTATTCAGGTGAACATCGCTCCGATGGTTGCTCAGTTTACGTTCAAGTTCTTCGATGCAATGATAACCTTCTTCTTCCCGGAGCGAAACGAAGGTACCGTAGGAAAATAACAGAAGGAGAATAATTTCCATAATTAAAATTGCATAGTAATGACTCAATTTCGTGCTGTTAAGGCCATCAGAGGATCAGTGAGGCGAATCTGGACACTGAGGAGGGGCAGGAGAAGGCGCCTACGAGGAGATTGAGTCTTAGCAGGTGAGAGGAAGGGATGGAGATGTAATTATTCAATTAGTTAATTAGTTAGTCTTAGTTATGAATGAGAATATTTGCGATGACTTGATTAGCATAGGAGAAAGTCATCTTATCCCATCTCGATCACCGATTCGAGGACGTCGACAGACGCCTGTCTCTTGACTCCCATTCACAGTTATTTCTTGTACACGGCTCTGAAGAAATAAGCAATGAATGAATGAATCTCTCTCTAGACGCATCACTGGTGGTCTGTCGATGGTTCGTTCCTCTGGTCGTGCTTCCTCTTCTCTTCTTCCCATCGCAGTCGACGACATTGACAAGATGAGACAGAGGGCAAACTCGAACAATCTATTCCTGTATATCAAGATACCCGAGGTGAGACAACTATCCAACAACAAAACGAATGCAAAATGGTTATACAAAACACGATGGCGCAAAGGAAGTTCGAGTAGTCAATTGGGAAAGCATCTGCAGAAGAAGTGTATGTAGCAATTACATCGATCAACAGGCTCATTCCCTGATCAGCTGAGGATTAAATAAAATATTCGATTTGATGATAATGCAAGTTATGATTGACTTCATCAGGTGCCGATTCTGTTGTCGTACAAGGGTAACAAGGAGAAGAACATCGAGGACGTCAGGAATCTTCCACTCATTTTCCCCCTCTGTGAATACCACGAGAAGAACTGGACTTGGCTCGATCTATCTATTGCTATCAAACTGAGAAGCAGAAACGTACTGCTGTCGCAGGTACGGTAGATTATGAATATGGTACGGTAGATTCAGAATTGACGTGATTCGTTGCAGTACGTGAAGCAGAAGATTTTGCGACGAGCAAAGGGCGACGATAAGACTCCGATTAGTGATGAGGAGAAGAAGAGAATTGCAATTGGAATAACGGTCAGGATACGGTAGATCAATGCTGATTATTTTGCCGATCGATTTCAGCCCGCTGTCGACAAGCAGAAGAAGTGAATCGTATTCTCTCGCCAATAAGAGAACCTGTGATTACTGTAGCATACGGTGAAGCAAAACGATTTTTCTGGTCATGAATTCTCATGCTTTATAACTAGATACTCTTTTTACACTACGGATTCAATAATAATAATAATAAGTGATAATAATAATGTTAGTGCTAGCTTTACAATCTAAACATTCCCAGTTTTCGTGTACGAGTTGCTTGTTCTATACTGCATAAATAATCGTTTTAAACTGTCCGAATATGTTACGTAACTATAACTTTATCCTGAACAAGCAAACTTTACATCAATCGATAATTGTTGGCTACCGTACTCTACCGTCGTCTCTATTTCTTCTCGGGAGTGGCGGGGTTCAACTCGATCTTCTCGTAGGCAGCTCCCATGCTCTCGTTGCGGAAAGCAGGGAACTGCTCCCAAGGAGACTCCAGATCGAATTTTCTGCAATTTAATAAGTGAAAACATGTTTTGGTACATTTTGATAACTATCACAACAGCTCATTGTATCAAGAACTCGAAGGATGGATTGGAAATAATTTCAAAACCCCTACCTGAACTCCTGAGCGAGCTCGCTAGGCTCGTACACGATACGCTTCAGCTCGGGATCGTATCGAACCTGAAACACATGGACCATTTCGCAGACTGCAAATGACACTAATTTGTTCGATGAAGTCTTCCACCAATTATCTTAGTATTGGCTAGTCGTCAACGTTGCTCCTAACCTCATTGTATCCCGAGAGGGGGAAGTCCTTTCTGAATGGGTGTCCCTCGAATCCGTAGTCAGTCAGAATGCGACGGAGATCGGGATGGTTGTTGAACCACACACCGTACATGTCGTAAACCTGCAAGGCACGATTAGAATAGACGATTAGTGAAACTGTGTGAAGACTTCATGCGGAATAAAATCACTGGATTAGAGATAAGTATTAGGAAAGTCTACACTCAATTACTAATAACAATTCGGCATGCATGCAAACCTCTCGCTCGAACCAGTTGGCTCCCTTGAACACGGGAGTAATCGAGTCGACCGGAGCGACCTGGAATAAGTAGAGTATTCATAACGAGTAAATATTTCAGTAGAAGCAGTCTCCCAACTCCTACTCTGCCTGTATCAGCGGAAAGTTGTATGCAGAGATTATTTCGTTACATAATACAACTTTTAAACAAACCAACCTCATCAGTGTAGGTGCGGACGCGAATGCGGGCATTGAATCGGACGGAGTAGAGGGAGTACACCACCTGAAATATGAGTGGATGAAGTGGATATCATGATTAATATACATATGTGACTTTGTATGAAATAAATGTAACAATGGTTACTAGCTGAGGAGTGTGTTGTTCGGTAACATGGTGATCACCTCGAATCTGTTCTGACGAGCGGGTACGTCGACACCACAGACGAAGGTGAGGTTGGTGAACTGGGCGGAGTGGTTACCCTGAAATTATGTTCGCGTCAATCGTTGCCAACGATGGATTGGTTCACCTTGAGGAAGGAGAGAACGGGGACGACTCCAGTGGGATGGATGAGCAGCTCGAGCTCATCTCCAGCAGCGAACTAAACAATGAAGATCACAAACGATGAAGAATACTGCGGAATTACAAAGAAATAAAGTTGCAACAGACCTGGACTTGCTGGACGAACTTGGGCAGGCACTGAGCGGCGTATCTGCCGAAGTTGGCGAGTTTGTCGCGCCTCTTCTCGTCGATCTTCCAGACCGTGGCTGGAACAGGACGAAATACTTATATTTATAAGACTAGTTGGCTAAAAACACGAAAACCAAGAGCCAGTATCAAGTGAAACTCACGCTTCTTGTCTTGGGCGGCCTCAGTCGAAGCAGTGGAGGAGAAGGGAGCCGCAGAGGCGCCACGGGCGAGAGGTACCAGCCGCCTGAGCATACCTGTAAGAAAATAAATCAATAATCAAAGGTTAAATACAAAAAAATAAGCAAAATAAAAAATAAACAAGAGAACGATCAGGGGCAGAAGGGTCGCAACGACTAACGGCATACTGTAGGAGTGTATCTAGTTTGGATCATGAAGTGGCTGTATTTATTATATTTTGATTCTAAATTAGTCGTTAGAATACTCATATACGATAATTGAATTTCTATTTTGGACAATAAACACATCTCTCCCTTTTTCACTCCGTTCATTATCGATTCATTCCTTCTTCTCAGTCGGCTGCTATGTCGAAGAGTGAGTTTTAGATTTATTGTGTATCTCTAAATATGTGTCTTTGATCTCCATTGAAGAGAAGCATGGTTCGAAGAAAGGCGATAAGAAGCATAATAAAAAGAAGAGCAAGTCGTCCTCCAATACGAAGGGCAAGGGAAAAACGGTGAGTAGGTGACGAGTTACGGTAAAAATACAGTATACATTTTTTACAGAAAGATAAGAAGGACAAGCATGGCGGCAAGAAGGTTCAGCCCCCCGGGCCCATGAAGGAACCTCCCATGATGCAGAAACCAGGACCTCCCGGAGACGGTATGATTGGAAACTGTAGCGAGGTCATTGTAAATTTGCAGTGCGGACTCCTCCAGTTGAGCAGAAGATGAAAATGAATCCAGCACGACAGCCGCAGCCAGTTCCCATGCAGCAGGGGCAGCAGGGCCGACCCATGCCCCCACAGCAACAACGACCCGGACCCATGAAACCACACACTCCTCCTCCACCCGGAATGGTACGGTAATTGATTGAGTGGAGTACGGTAGAAGAAGAGAAGTGGCTTGATTACTGTAGTTTATTTCAGGGCAGACCTGCCGCCGTTCCGAGACGCAGCAGTCAGTCGCTGAGTGCAGAGGCCCTTGGTGGCTCCGACCCTGCCACTCGTCCCCCTCAGCAGCAGCCCCGACCGATACAGCAAGGGGGGAATGGAGGACAGCAGAGAATGGCTGCGCCTGCTGCAGCTCCCAGACCACCGCAGCAGCATCAACAGAGACCGCCTCAGAAGGCGCAGAGACCCAGTCCTCCCTCACAAGTGACACCCAAGCAACAATCGAGTCCAGATCAAGAGAAGACTGAGAAGAGAACTGACAGAAGGAATGGAGCCACCGGTGAGGAGTACGGAGATGGGATGTATACGATTACGGTAGAAGATTGTATAAGATTACGGTGATTTGGATTGTATAGGGTTACGGTAATGTGGATTGCATTGGGTTACGGTAGATTGGATTGGATTACGGTAGATTCGAATGTAATCATTGCAGGGAAGAAGATCTCGAAACTGTTGGATATCAAATTCTCGAATGTTGTTGAGTCTCACAAGAACAATCTGGGCAAGTTGCCTCCTTCAGTGAGCAGAGCCGCTTTCGACGACAATCTATGTCTCAATCGATTCGAAGGTACTATAATCCTCTCCCTGAGATACTGTAGATCTCTTCTCAAGATGTGATCTGCATCGATCAGACGCGAGTTCTCTTCTCCGACAATCAGATGTATCTAAATGCCAACTGGGTTGACATATCGAAGACGAGAAAGGTATGATTCGGTAGTGTTATCGATTGAGACGACGGATTACTGTAGGCCATCATCGGACAACTTCCCCTGCCAGAGAGCAATGTCGCCTTTTGGTCGATGATTGCTGAGAATGACATCAAGGTGAGAGATCAAAGATCAAAGATTATTCTGAAATGTAAACATACTATCTTTTAGGGAGTTCTCGCGCTCTGTGACGACAATGAATTCCTCACTTTCGATCTTCACGCGACGTTTCCAATGAACAAGTACGGTATTCTCAACTCATCGACCAATCGATATCCGTATCTTACAGGGCGACGGCGCAGATCTCATCACGAATTACCGTAACCCACACTCATCGAGTGGCCGTGAGCTCCGACTGGACGATGAATGTTTACCTCCTGTGCAGAGGAGACATCAGGAAGTGAGATTACTCTAACAGACTCTTACCTTAATCCCCCTGCAGGTATGTGCACGTGCACTTCTATTCGTGGTCTGGAGAGGGAGTGCTGCCTCTCACTACTCTCTGGCAACTGGAATCCGTCTTCAGGAAGTGAGTACTGTACTCGAGTTCCGTATGTCAGATCTGTGATCTCAGGTACAACACTGCACATGTCTACATGAGCAGTGCTGGAGTGGGAAGAGCCGCGACTTTCGCTGCTCTCCAGGTCTGATCTTTGATCTTTGGTCTCTGATCTACCCTTTCAGATGGTTCACTGCAAGTTGCATGAAGATTCGTGCAAGGCAGTCTCACTCTCTGATTGTATTGCTTCCCTTCGAGAGCAGAGACTTCATTCCGTTCAGGTGAGAAGAGATCAAAGGCCAAAGATCAAAGATCAAAGATCATTTCAGTCCCTCTCCCAGTCTATTACCATCCATGCTGCACTCATCCAGCACATCATCGATTGCCCGGTCAGAATACAGTACTCCTACAGTAGTCGATGTACCGTATCCAGGCATTCGAGAAGAAAGAGAAGGATCCTCGTATCACGGCCTTTGCGGAGCAGTACAGAAACCACATGGCTACATCGAAGGAGTGAAGGAGGGGTGGGGAAAGGTCGTCGTGATCTACCACACTCGTCGCACCACGATGCACACAACCCATCATGTCGCATGACGATGAATAAAGATGAGTCTAGGACATTGTCTATCTCCCGCATCTTGATTGATTTGACCGAGAAGGGAAAGACGAGGGGATAATTTGGACTCCGGTCAAGACAATGCAATTGTTGAGTGAGTGACAGACGCATCTCACCCTATTTTCTCTCTAGATCCTAGAGACACCGTAATCCCACCCCCTAAAGTACCGTAATCCTCTCAATTCAATCATGGTATCCTTGCTCCCGGGTACGAGTCGGCAGGTTAAAAGGAGTCAAGGCTGAGAATGTGAGAGACAAAGGAGAGAAAGGGATGATCTATGAAGAGAGTCTATCGAAGCCGCCTCTCTCACTCTTTAGCCCCCTCTCTTCGCTGATTCTGTCAAGTATTCGATTGAGCCACAGGGTGAAATCCCACTTAGCAGAGACAAAAAACCCCTCCCCATCAATAGGCAATTCTCACTCCGGGGTGTCAAGTTTAACTGTGAATAACAGTGTACAGATTACGGTAGTCTCTACTGTGATTATCGACTATGAGATGAAAGAGTGATGAGATCTCCCGCAGGGGGAGCATCCCATTGGAGTAGTCTCAAGGCAGGTGCATGCACCAGGTGGCTCTTGTAGAGGCCGATGATGCATCCGCTCGACCTCGTAAATACCCGCATTTTGGCTAGAGACTCATTATTCTCCCCCAGATCGGCTCTGAGAGTCATATTGCGCTCGAATATGTCACTGTGAATTAACTTCTATGCACTGGGGAATGGAAATTCTAAAAAATAATATTTAAATATTAGGTGTAAAAAATAGTTCAATGAAATATTTAAAATTAAATCGTTCCGATCGCCCTGTGAGTTCCTGTGATTATCTATGTCGGACGGAAACGTTCCACTTTATTGATCGCTCTATTTTTTGGCGCGCTTTTTTGTTTACTTAGATTTTTTCCTGTCTGTTCTTGTCGAGATCGACGAGATTGTCTTGACCGATCATACCCCGGGGCCTTGTTTGTCCTATGTTTTATTGTGCAGGTCGGCTCCTTTGATGGGTGCATGATATTTGTCCATCTGCGACTACAGATGCACCTCTTGCATGGTTGATGGATGACTACACCCACCGGTCGTCGAGGAGTTGTTGTTCGGCTACACGTACCAGGCAGCGGCTACTTCGTTTCTCCCCTTTTTTGCTCTCGTCGCTCGCAAATAGGCCTCTATTCTCTCTCCCCCCTCACCCCCAGGCACCCTAGTCGTGCCGTCTCATCTCTCACTCCTTTTTCTCCCCCACTTGTTCATGTACATACTTGTATGCGGCTGCAGGTCATGAATTGAGGTCTCGTCCACTTCCATTCTCTCTCCCGCTTCCACACCCCAATCCCATCTGTTGTCTTGCCGCGATCCCTTCCTGATTACCATTTCACCCGCACCCGTCTGCCATTCCGTTCTCCCTTTCAAATGAAGGGAATTGGCGGGAAAGTGGGAGGAGTTAGTGGATCGCCTTTTCTCAGTTGCTCACCTTCCTCCTCCCGCTCTCTTCTCACCTATCCACAGTTGGCGGGACGGCACAGTCCACTTGTTTACCTTCTCACTCTCATTGTACAACTGACGATGCCACTTGCCGAGTCAGCTAGTTCCCGCCCGTTCCTCTTCCCTCCCCGCATACTCGAGTTATATTTACTAGTTCTCGAGCAAACTCTCGAATCTGTTATGAAGGCCACCCACTCGCGCATTAGTTTAGTTGCAAATAGTTCGACTGTCAATCTGTCGTCCCTCCCCTCTCATCGATGCTCTCACTACTTCTCTATGCATGTGTCCAACCAACTGGCCCTTTTCTCCTCCTCGAGTTGATTTCATGATTCGCTATTTCTCCTCTTCCGACTCTGCTACCATCTCTTCCCTTTTCGCAACGTCTTGCTCTCCCTCTTGGGAAATGACTCTTAATGGGAACTAGATACGGAGAACCCTCCTCGGATTCGAGTTGTGGCGCAATCTCTTAGTAGAAAATGGCTTGTCCCATGATGGGATACTTTGAAAGAATAGACTCTGGAGAGCGAAAATTGGGTCAGAGTTTTGGTTTGTCGTCATATTTTTCCGGTAGACAAGTTGAGTAGATGTTGCCCCCAGACGGAAGGTGAGGAGGACAACTAAGGTGAGTACAGGCAGATGCGCGGCAGATGTTATCTGTCCTTGTGCCATCCCTCCTCTCCCCCTCTGTCCCCAACCCCCCCCCCTTCCCCCCCTCCCCCTCCCTCCCCCCATCTGGCGAACCTCCTACTCTACCGAACAAAGAGCATACGCCAATTACCGTGGAGTCGGTCGGTTCGTCCCCCAGTCCAATCCAATCCCCCCCCTCTCACATCTCAGTCGAGGAGATAAATAGACCGTACTAGAGGATAGTGTCTAGCTTTCCTCTTTGTCTTTGAGATGCATCTAACAACGCCTCTTATAGCTTTGTCGTTTCTGCAATACGCCTTGTGCAGCATACATTATCTTGCCATAAATACGTATTGTTATTCGTGTATCGCGTCTATTTCATCATGTTCGCTCGGCGTTTATTTATTTGTCCTTGGTTGCACGCGTTGCTCGATGATAACTCTTTGCCTCAATGTCCAATGTGATTGTGTTAAGGATGCTGACATCATCGGAGGAGGGATTCCACTCGACGTCGGGTGCTTCTATCACAACAGCCTCGTCGCCCTCTCATTCTGACTACGCTGGTCTCAATCTGGCCCCGCCCACTTCTGCTGCAGTTGCTGCAGTTCACAAGCAGCATCACAACTCGCTGCACGCTCTCTCCAGAGTCGACATGTTCGAACAACGTCAGTCCCTTGTTTTTTGTTTACGATTTTATCCAAATTGAAGGTTATCCAAAAATATCCGTTGTGGGAATGAGACTCGATACGGTTTTGTGTGAGAAAGTGAGAGAATGTTGTTGATGGGGTTATCTGATGGGGAGTGACAGGGTGAGGGGGAAGGACTCGTCATGCGAGATTAGATGAGGGGATCATCATTTTCGCGCGAGATTTGGCCAGTTAATAACGGGTGGTAGGATGATCCACGCTGTCATTCCAGTTAATCCCAACTCGACCTCGCGCACTCTACAGTCGTGATTCGTTAATTGAGACCTGATTATCAATGATTACCGTGGTCGCCTGATTAGTGAAAAGATATGGGGTATATCGATGGTGGTGGCGATGTTCTCTGGTTGTTGGAGGGGGAAAGTAGTGGTTGCCTACTTGTCTCTCATCTCGTTTCTTCTTCTCCTCGCCCATTCTCATTCTGTTAATCCCACACTCTGTCCCTTCTCCTCCCATTGCGGGCTATAAACCTTTTGAATGGACTGCCGAGGAAGAAGTCGAGAGAGAACAAGCAAGGAAGGGGATCACTTCTTTGTAGCTCTCTTCCACCCTCAGTTGTATCTTAGACATGGGTCAACATGGTGGGTTGGAAATAGTCGAAAACGTGGGCGGGGGTTTTTTCTTATTCAAAATGAACCGTTTAAATTGCTACCTGCCCTGTCGACCTATGATCTTGGACATTCGCGGTTGGGGATAGACACAATGGGAAACGAAATAATCTAAATTTGTCGTATCTTAAGTGCGCTACAAAGATGTGTGTCAACGATTTGAATGTGTTGTCGTCGTTGTCCAGTGAGTACATAGCAGTGGCCACTTCCTTCCACTTCTCTCTTCCCTCTCTTCGACCTCGATCATTGGGGGTCTCCTAACTACCTTTGTGTGGCTGTGTTCGACCCCAAAATGAGGTCTACCCCCCTGATCTCCCCATCGTTTTTTTTGCCTGCCTCCCCGTCTCTTTGAATTGAAAGGGGAAGCGAACTCGAAAGGGGCTCTAATTCGGAACATGTGCAATGCATCTGTGAGAAGAGAGATGATCCCCTCCCTTCTCCTCCTTCTCCTCTCTTCCTTCTGTTCGTGATGAGTGATGATTGAGTGACCCTCTCCACTCTCTGAGATGAACACCCGGTTATCATGCCTCCTCCTCTCCTTCGTCTCTTCTCTCACCTGTCTTCTTCTCCCTTCTCTATCCATTTCGATCTCATGCACTCCCAGATGGCACGATCATCTCCGATTGAACTGGTCGGGGCGAATTCCTCCCCAGGCGGTCTCTCTCTCTCCCCTCTCCCCTTTCCCTCCATCAATCCATCTCTGCCTCGACCACCTTGTCAGGCTCTTTCTTTGTCCTCCTCATGCTGAATCCAATAGTGATCAACTGATCTTTGTCTCCGATTGAAACAGTAGCACCATCTGTTTCCAGTTGTGGTGGCTGAATGAGAAGGTTATCATTTATCGATGGATGACCCGTCTATTGTGTAATGCAAATGAGGTGTGTGCTAAAATAGAAGTCCTTCCTACTGTTGTTTGCTATGCATGCCCCCCCCCTCTCCTCTTCTCTTGTCTTGTGTTCTTTGGCGTCCCTCCTCTTTGGGGGTCCGAGAAAGGGAAGACTCTGGTCTATTCCAGAGAAGACGAAGAAGGAAAGGAAAGCGATCCCACCGGCGACCCTCCTATAGTCATATTACAGTCCACACATGGAGAGAGAGAGAGAGAGATAAATAGACAGATGCAATCTCGACCCACAGAGTATTGAGTGTTCCCATTGAGAGGAGAGAGTGGAAGAGCTGCCTGGAGGAAGAATTGAGATGGAATCGAGAGAGATGATACTGTGGTGATGGATTAGCAGAGGGGATAATGAGGAAGAGATGGGTCATCCCATGGGGATATTGTAGAGATGGTACCCATTAATGGTCATTTTTTTGTTGTTCTCTACTAGCTATGATTGCTGACTCTCAATATCTTGCTGTTTAATATTTACTTTTCTATTTTTAATAATGATTTTTGATTGCAGAGATGCTATCGTCGACCTTCGGTGGTCTGCGTGTCGTTCCCGTCGCCGTCCCCGCCAGTCTTGGATTGGGAGGAGGATCGACTGGACCTCGATCTGACTCTGGCGCCAGCTCGGGAGAGAATGAAGGATCCGACAAGGGGTGAGCGAATTTCGTGCCGACGAGCTTCTTTCCATCTCTCAATGTTGTTGTATCTTTTGTCTCTGCTCTCTTCTATTCTTTCCCTTTTGATGATGAGATGACCAGAGGAGGGACGATAGAGGAGAGGAAGTGGAGGTCTTCTCTCTCTCCCTCTTTCCCTTCCTCCCTCTCTTCCCTCTTCATCCGTGTGCTGTTCCCTCTCTTGGCGCAATAGCAAACACTCTGACCCTCCAGTGTGGTCGATGTTCTAATCTCGAGAAGGTTCGAGAAAGCCCTCCTCACTAAGATTTGACGCAAGAGATTAGCTGGGTGCAAGTGTTTGATCAGATGGGTAAAGTGTTGTTATCACGTGATGGTACAGTGCCTTGCCAGCTGTCGCAATGATCTCCCCTCTTCCCACTACTCTGTTGACATGTTTCCGTCATCTCTCACAAGGACATGAAATGGCAGTCTCTCTCTCCAATCGAGGCGAGTATTGATGACATGTTTTCTAAGTGCCTCGGTGCCTCGACCTCCCCTCGCTCTCTCACCCTCTTGCATCCACTCAGCGAGATGGTATAATTGTCGGTGTTCGAAAGAAGAAACACACAATATATGCAGGAAGGTGTCGTAGATTAGGGATTAGGAGGTGCCAATGTCCAGGGGAGGCAAGTCTTTTGTTTCCTGAAAGAGACTTGTAGTATCTAGCCTGATCCTCGCCCCTTCAAAGCGATAAGAGAGGGTGGGATATAACCACTCGAAGGTATCATGCTGTGAAGAGAGGAGAAGGAGGTGACAAGTTGACTAGATGCTCTCCTTCTCCCCTCATTGTGCCCCTTCTCATACATTGGCTGCGTTGTGGCCTGCAACCCTTCCGAGTTTTGCCGTAGACCCGATTTTTTTAGTTCAGACCTTAACTGTTTTTTGGATAAGTATCTCCCACTTCCGCTTAAATTTGCTTTCGTAACCGACACTCCCGCATTTGAAATTCCTGCTTGACTCCTTGCTCGTCTATGACCCCTCTTCACTGGCTACATTCCCTTCTCTCCTTCTTGTGCAGCTGCTCATTTCACTCACTCACCCGAGTGAATAACCGCCCCGCTTTTGATGTTCGAATTTTGGCGCGCGTTGTTGAATGGGGGCATAGTGGGGATAGTGAGACTGTCAACGATTGGCAATTGAATGGCGACTATTGCGGAATCTACTATGACTGAATCAACCAACGTGTGAATGGAGCGAGATTGCGCAACTCCAATATATCTGTCACCCTTATTCAATGGGTTGAGAAGAGGGGATATATTTAGGCGGATACGGATACGGCCCGTGTACCTTTATGATCTATCCCCCTCCCTCCCCCTCGGCCCTGATGAATTTACGGAACTTCCGCTCAAGTTGAAGGCTCGCCGACTAGATCAGGCATTTGAAATGTGTCTTTGTGTGCCTGTCATTTCATCAGTCTCCGAACCTTCGATGGGGGGGGAGAGAGAGAGAGAACAATGAGGGGACTATCCCCCTCCCTTGCCTCCTCTCACTGATCTCTATCTAGCAGTTTCCGTCTGCTGCTGCACGAGTTCTCACCCTTGTGAAAGACACGTAAGTGCAAGAGAGAGAGAGAGAGAGTCCCTCTGATTGGACTACCGTAATCCTGGAGGTGTGAGGAGGGGCGACGACAGTTGATCAACAAGTATCTCTTTGTCTCTTTCACCCTCCCTCTCTTCAACCGATCACGTCTCTCTCTCCTTCTCATCTGGGGGTGAGCACAGGTAAAGTGCACATGTGTTGATGGCTCGTGCCTCTCTTTTCTCTCCCTTGCCTCTCTTGTTCTCCCTCCTCACTCCTTGCCAGATCATACGAGAAGGTTGGCGCCAAAAGGGGCGAGTGAATTGGCCGGCCTTGAACGGCAGCTAGAGTGAATATGAGAATGAGCTGTCAAATAAATGGACTAAGAGGGAGGGACTCACTCGCACTTTTTGTTGTTAGGATACACTTATCAGAGACAGTGATCTGGAAGTTGAGGATGGAATCTGCTCTTTTGAAGGAGGAGGTGATTAATGTGATGAAATGAGAAGGGGAGAATTGAATCTGGTGAGTGAGTGAGTGAATTGGCTGCTCTGCGGGGGGCTCTTGATCTCATTGAGATGGGGATGTTACATGCGAGTAAGGCACTGCCCAATTAGTGTGATTGTTAATGAGTGGAAGGATGAAGAGAAGGAGACGAAGAAGAGTGAGAGGCGTGATGGGAAGAGAACCTCCAACAACATAATGGAGGGTTTACTGAAGGGGACGACGGAAGCTTGACCCTTGAGGAACCACGAGAAGAGGGAGAGGGAAGGTTCCCACTCTCTGGTCCCGATGCAGTGTACCAGTTATTGGTAGTGGAGATGGACAGACTTGTCCTCCTTCTCCTTATTCTACCCATCTCTATTCATTGTGCATTTGTTGATCTCTCCTTGTTTCCCCCGCTCCCTTCCCGAGAGAGCGCCAGCTAATAGACGGAGTATTATGTGTGTAGAGGTAAGAGAGAGGGGGGAAGAGCCAAGGAGGTAAGTGAGCGCACCCTCCCCTTCTTCCCCCACTCCCTCCTCCCCCTGTCCCCCAGCACCGGAGATGAGACCAGTCTCAAGCAGTGGAGAAAGGGGGAGGCCGACGAGCAGTGATCTACCCTCGATACTCACTTACTCGATTATTGTCTTGTCTGAGAGAATAGCGCCATCTGGACCCATTTGTTGCCTGTCCCTTCAACAGTGAATTTGATCTTTCGATCATGTCTCTGACAGTCCTTTGATTTGTCGTTCCTCTCTCTCTCTCAGTTGGCATTTGCATGTCTTCATTGCTTAACTCATTCATACTCGTCCGTTAACTGATTTCCTCCTCCCTCTACTCTCTTCATTTCCCCTTGTCTCTCATCGTCGTCCCTCTTCTCTGTATTCTCTTCAGTGCTCTTCTCTCTCTCCTCATCTACTTTTCCTCCATCCATCCTCATACCCTCTTCCTCCCCCTCATTCAGTAGGAAACAGTCATCGCACACTGTCTTCACACTTTGCCCTCTTCTCCTCTCTCTCCCCCTCTTTCCTATCCCCCAGTTGTGATCAATCATGAACATGGTTGAAGCTATGGTTCTTCTCAAGACTCTTAACAGGTATACTGTAGTCGATTGATCGATTAATGGTCTACTGTATCTCTTATTAATATATCTTTGTGTTTGAGAATGCGGGAGGAGCGTCTTCCGGGTGCGTGGTTCTACGAGAATGGAGACGGCGGTTCGTCGCCCGTTCACGATGATGAATTTGGATTGAGAGCTGCTCTCTCGGCAAGGAACGTCACGGAGACTGTCGATGTACCCAGCAGCGAGCATGTGGCCGAGATTGTTGGAAGACAAGGTATTGTAGATGGAAAAGACGAGGAGGGGTACGGTAGATGAAGGGAGAGATGGTCAAGGATTGTTGATGGAAGGACGAAAACGAGAGGGTTCTGTTGGTGGCGACACCTTAGTCCATGTATGAGATGAAGAAGAAAGTTCCACTTGCTGGGGGGATGCACTTTGAAGGAGAGAAAAGGGCAGATGTTTACAACCCCCTTTGTGCCCCTCCTCTCCTCTCACTCTGGGTTTGGTCCTTTTTTGTCTGGTGGAATGGCGCTTAGGCGGGTTGAGGGGAGAGAGAGAGCGGTTTGACTGAGAATGCATCCCCGCCTTCTTCCCCTTGTGTCTCGCCCCATCCAAGAAAGAGGAGAGAAAGGGACTACTGGGGGACAGGCAGGTGGTGAGAGGGAAGGGGGGCAGATCAGAGCTCTCTCTTTTTTATGGTCCATTCTTCGGATAGACTGATGATGGGGAAAGCAAGAGAGAGAAGGGTGACTATTTTCTGGCCGTGTTTTATGCAGATTGTCGTTGATGGAGTGGAGGGAGGGAGGAGGTTAAAGATGGCACTGTGTCCCTTTCTCTCTCTTCCCCCTCCTCTCTGCCGGATGGAGATAGGATGAGAGCTTGATGGACACTTTGTATCCATTTCTGGGAGGGAAATGGGTCCGCATCGGAGATGAGACTTGATGGGATAGTTGGATGGAGACTCACTCTTCCGCCCTATGCTTGTCTAGTGTTAATATAGGGAGTGGTAGGTGATTGCCATATGGAAAGCACTATGGCACGTGTCTCCAAGTGATAAAAGAGAGAGAAGGGGGAAAGGGCATGTTTTGAGAAGGAGAGACGAACCCCATTCTACGTCGGTAGACTTGCTGAAAGGAGATGGAGAGAGAGGGAGAGAAGGGGAAAGGCCCAAAAGTGATTGGAACGAAGAGATATGAATGGGGCTGAGAAAGTGGAATATTTCACGGAGAGAGAGAGAGAGGAGAAGGTGTACTGTAGGGAAAAGAGAGGAGTGGCGGGACCATTGGTTGTTGAATCTGGAAGGGGGCAGTGATAGATGATAGCTTCCTGTTCTACTCGTGAAATGGAGAGAGTGGGGGTGATGCACCCGTAAATATTTGTATGGAGGTGATAGGGAAAAAGAAGAAGAGAGGAGAAGGGGAACAGATGGATTGCAATAGCCACGGCATACAACAAAAATAGAGTGTGAGAGAGAGAGTGATGGAGGACTCTTGGTGCTGTCTATTTTGTGGTAATTCTCTTTTAGTGTTTTCCTTCCTTCCTCCTTTCGATCTCTATTCCTTCTAATGTTGTTGATGGACACTGAATAGGAGACTGGTGTTCTCACGAAATTCTGAGTGAGAAATGATTACGGTATAGTCATGCATTCATTAAAGGTTGCAAGATCAAGGCACTCCGCGCCAAGACTAACACGTATATCAAGACTCCCATCAGGTAATTCAACTTTCAATCGTGTTGAACTTGGTGTAGTATCGTTCGACTATTGTAGCAACTCAATCGATTTTTTCCAGAGGCGAGGATCCCGTTTTCACCGTGACTGGCAGACTAGAGGATGTGGCTGAAGCTAAGAAGGAAATTGAGTTGGCTGCTGATCACTTCACTCAGGTACGGTAGAATTGGTTGCGTTATTCACCATTAATTACTGTAGTATGATCATAGTGTATATTCAGATGTGTATTCAGATTCGTGCGACTCGCAAGAGCACTGGTGCCGTCGCTGGAATGAACACTCCTGGTCACATCACTGCCTATGTGAGAGTGCCCCTTCGAGTGGTGGGACTCGTGGTTGGACCCAAGGGAGCAACCATCAAGAGAATCCAGCAGGACACCAACACTTATATCATCACTCCCAGCAGAGAGAGGGAACCCATATTTGAGGTACGATAGAGTGGAGACTTTGATCTATTGAAGGGGGGTACGGTATGGTAGGGTGCTATTGATTGTATCCTATTCCTTTGTAGGTGACTGGACTGCCCAACAACGTGGAGGTGGCTCGCAAGGAGATTGAGCAGCACATTTTCCAGGTTTGAATATTTTTAAACCTTTTTTTGTTCGTCCTTTCTTACAAATGATCACTTTGTTTGCAGCGCACTGGAAACATGCCGATCACTGATTCGACGAATGCCGTCACTTCGGCTGAGATGCAGACTGTGCTGCAGTCGGCTGCTGCACGGGCAAAGTTTATCGCCCCCGGTGAGTTGATGAGAAGAGAAGGAAGAGATTAGGGACGAGGATTGTAGTCTGTAGTATGGTGGAATGAAAGTGTTGGCATTGCAGGTCACCACCACCACGGTGCCTCTAATGCAGCTGCAGCTGCCTTTGCTGCTGCAGCAGCTCGTCACTTCTCTCCGAGTGCTGCAGCTGCACACAGAGAGACGATGATGGCCAACGAGCAATTCCAGATGCAGTCTATTGTGAGTTGAGGGAAAAAGGACGAAATCAAATTGTTTCTGAGTAAACTCTATTCATTGCCGAGTAGGCTTTTTAAAAAACGAAAGAAAGGAGTACAGATTATTGAGGTATTCATGAATGATCCAATGTCGAATATTTGAGTTGCGTGCACTGAACGAGGGATCGATGGTTCCTCCCCCTCACTCTATGTCGCCCGGTCTCTTCCCTCCTCACCATCCCGCACACTTCGCTGCTGGTATGCAATCATTACTATAATTGCCTATTGATTACGCAATTCTCGTATCATTATTCCACATTTGCTGGACGAATCATAGATGGGCGCAGGGTACCTTGACGACCCCCTACGACGACTACATCCTGCAAACAAAATCTCAAAAAAACCGCCTTTTCACTGGTAAACACCTCAAAAAGGGGTCCTTTGGGGGGTCATATGACGACCGCCTGCAGGGCCATATTGTGAATGGACGACCCCCTGCAAAAAAAGTTGGATTTTAGCTGCCCATCTATGGGATGCATTGCGCAAGTCATTGTTATTCGATTTGAGCAGGTGTGATGCCCTCATCTCGTTCGTGCACTCCTCCTCCCCCTTCGATGCTTGCTTCTCATGCTGCATACGGAGTCCCCCCTCCATCTGCATGGTCCGCCCCTCTCGGCATTGTGACCAACTCGACCGGCAATGGTGAGTGGGAAATGTAGATTACAGTCGGTAGTGGAGTGGTGCACGAATAGGGTCACTAGTGCATGGTGCTACACCGGATGAGAAAATTAGGAGGCGAGAGGCGAGAGGCAAGTGTTATGTCAGGCGGTATTTTTGGAAATATCTCTCATCCGATCTAGTGCACAATTTTATTATGTGTGGTTAAGGAAAACATGATAATGAATGCAAATGATGTCAGTGATGGCGGGTCTGTCGTCGTCTGACGCTGCATGCGACTGGAGCAACGGAGGATGGACGGGAGTGCCTCCCAATCAAACTGCTCTCTCCCATATGGGAATGGAGATGTTGGGAGGACGAATGAATGGACTTGCACTCATTCCCAGAGATGAAGGACTCGGAGACTCACCTCCCACTACGTGAGTACTCCCCCTCAACATGACTCGTCCTATGGATGAATAGCGTTCATTTTGATAGTTCGAAATTCTCGGTGTCTGACCAGTTTATATATTTCCCAAATCTGATGTCAAGACTCGAAATAGATGTAAAATCCACTGGATAGAATGTATATGAATGTGTATTTATTTCAGTACGAAGGACTCGTACTCGATGATGTCATCCATCTGGGCATCGTCGGATATGGAGAACACTGCACCCAAGTCGCTCCAATCGGGAACTGGTTCTTCTCCCGTCGCCATCGTCTAGAGGGACTACAGTGTCCCCTCACGGTACGGTATCTCCCTGTCGTACCTCTGGTATGTGCTGGTGTTGTCTCCCTGTTGCATCATCCCTTAGTAATTGCACCTCTGCATTCCTTGACGAGGCATATTTCTCTTATACTTCCCCCTCTTGACTCGGTACGCTTTCTGCCTACGAGTAGCCCCGTCTCCTACTGTATTCCTCCTCTCCCATCGATTAATCGATCGATCCGGTTTCTGTCGCGACGGGACCGGATCGTGTGCTATCCTCTCGCCTCCACTATAGCAATTCATATATAATTTGGAGATTATTTGAACTGGAGCGAGTTTAACCATATACTACTATTATATAATCACAAACTATCATATATTAACTACCAGTTTCACTAGCTTTCCGATGTTCTCAGTTTTCACATTTCCACTTTGTTGAGCCTTTTTTTTGTTGCCTGACAATCTCTCATTCTTTCTTTCCTTCTCAGTCAAATTGCAATGGATAGATATTAGATGAAATAGATTTGGATGATATTATATCTCTCCTGTGTGGCTCTTGTTTTATTGTGCTCTCATTGTGTTTCATCGACTGATGCATTTCGACTACCGTATGCCCCCACAGTTACCATCTTTTGGTGTAGGGTTCCTCGCATAGGCAATGTAATGAGAGATGAATTTGAGAGTATATACCGTAAAACGCAGAGAAGTATATATTGATGAGCCTATTGTATCTTTTTCACCCCTTTTTCCTTACTGGAGCATTTTGAGATTACTTATACACCTAGTAGTTTACACAGATAGATTGCGTATTCCATCCCCCACTGACCGTCTCCCTGTATCTCATTATCGCAAAATGACTCAGTCTCACTTTTGTATCTCACTCAATCAATTTTTCGACATACTAGTAAGCTTTACCTGTAGGCAACTAACCTTTCGTCGGTTCTACACCCCCTGACTACCGTACTCTTTATTTTTGATCTCTTATCACATAGAGTACCTCCAACCTCACATTCAATATCGATCGCATAGTTTCTTTCTGTAGTATTATAGATTCAATAGCATACATACATATTCTCGCATAAACTCACGTGAATTAAATAAATAACGTCGTAGTAGTATTACGCAATTCTCATAAATATATCGTTGTATATTATGTTCGGTTTCCATTCATCCTCACTATTGTTGCACTAGATCTGCCCTCACTTCCTCTTTCTCAGTACTGCAGTTGCTGATTCGTGCACTTGTGTTGTGTTGGTGGTGAATGTAATGAAGTGGTTGAATGATGTCGTGATGTGTCAGGGGACAAGAAATGAATGAAAGTGCTTGCAGATCGACCCATTCTACCTCAAAAGATTAACAGATATCGACTCAAGCTCCGCAATGACATAGTACGCAAACGACATATTGAATGCTAAATCGATCAATATATTATTATGAATGAACCTTGTTATAGCCAAATTATTCAGATGTCAATCAATATGTTATCCACGTGTTTATCGTTACATAGAAAATTATCGTCCCGTGTCAGATTTTGCGATAAACAAATGACGCGTCTCGTATTCTTCGATGGTTTTATCGCAATTTGATTTTCAAACGCAGTAAATTAGCGGAGAAGATAACTATGCTATAAAAAGTTTGTACAAATTGTGTACAGTACAATAAAAGAAGCAGCTGAGCTGCGAAATCACAACCAAAAAGAGAGGATCGACACGAAATCCACATGGAACTGAGAACAATGATCGAAACGGATCGAATTTACTCTCTGACAATTCTTCTGATAAATGTAACTGCAAAATAGAGGAATACGAATAGAGAAACTTCAGTTGAGAGTTCGTCGCATCGAGAATTTGAGAGAGTAGTGAACACAGAGGGGAATCTGAAATAGAACTCTCACTGATCTCCCTGTTTTTCTGGCAGTAATCATTCTGACTAAACTTCTTACGCAGTTTTGAAAAGCGCGCACAAATTCTCTCGCGATATATTCCCTCTCACCAGACAATGAATCGTCAGCCCGGTTAGCTCAGTCGGTAAAGCACCAGACTCTTAATCTGGCTGTCGCGGGTTCAAGCCCCGCATCGGGCTTTAACGTTTTGCTGATTTTTCGCTTCTTTAAAAGTGTAGCTCGAATGTTTTTTCGCACGGAAAACGATATTTTTACAATTTTGATATGAGTTTCGCACCTGAGAAGACCGTTGATTGGCCAGAAAGCAGCATATGGAATGCAGGCTGCGGCCGGTTGATTGAGGGAATTGAGGAGGAGAAGGGCGAGAATGTGGGCAATCGCATTTGTAGCCGGAGCGAGAATGAACGACGATGGGGCAGCAGAGGAGCGATCGCGGACTGAAATAAACTATCTCTCGTATCCCTTTTCCCCTATCGTAATCTCCGTCGCTTCAACTGCTAAAGTTCGTTTCAGACTCATCATTTAGCCTAGAAATCTGCAAGAGCACTAGTCAATCCCGGTTAGAATGAATTATTCTAGAGTGATGGGAGCTTCATCAGTATAGTCCCTCCATCATCTGCCGTACCTGCTTGATCGTACTGCTCCTGCAGTTTGTTGATGAGTCGATCTTTCTTGAAGTAGAGGGCGAAATCATTGACGGGAGAGAGAACTCTCTGCTCCGCCTTCAGCTCAGCCAGTTCTGTCGCCAGCTTACGAACCTGATCAATCGATACTTTGATTCGTTTCTTACCGTACTCCACCGAAGATTAAATCATACATGTTCAAATACCGTACCTTCTCATCATGCTCCTTGTTGGCGCAAAACATGCGAACTGCGTCAGCGAGGAAGCCAGCGAATTTGGACTGAATATAATAATCAATGTTTTCTTAAATACCGTATTTCAACTTAACATTTCTCAAAAGTCCACATGACCGACCTGATAGAGATGGATAAGAAGTGCGATTGGAGTGAGGATCCACGGCAGCATCGTCCACATCAACTCCCATTCTGGAGAGGGAGCGAGCTCTTGCACCACCTCTACCTTCACCATCTACGAGTACTGTACATCTCACGAATATCGATTAAACCAGGTGAAGATACTGTAGTCGACGAGAACGACTCTTTCGAGCAGGCTATGCTGTTCATAAACTGATTTATCACAAGCGAAGCGCATAGAAAGTGACAGATTTGAGTGTAACCGGTTGAAAGGTGAATTAAAAAGCCTCAGTTTTTTACCATTGGAAACAATTCAACACATGTGGAATGGAGGTCCTACGAATATCGAATTCAACAATATGCATGAAGCCCAGGGTGTATTATTGCCAAACTTAGCGGTAAGCTCTATTTAAACTTTGGTAGAATAATTTACGAATACTCTAATTTTTAAAAAAATTATTATGAATTCCTGACAATACTTTGCACATGCAACACAAAATAATCTCCAGAGTTTTAAGTATTTACAATTGTGAATATGGAAATGATACATATTAATACCTTTTGTAATTCAAACCTGATGTACATACATGATTACATAAAGTATACAATACTCTTCGACTGCTTCGCCTTCTCCTTCAGATTCGCGAAGGGGTCGAAGACTGAAGCAGTCGATGACGTCGTCGATGATCCTCCTTAAAGGCTATTCGAATTCGGAACTAGTAGAGGGCTCGGGTAGAGCAAGTGGGAAACAGCCAGCATCGGTGAAATGCGCCCACTAATTCGATGCCCGCCCGGGGGAACCGCCGGTCAGTTCCCTAACAAAGCGTATCTGTCGAAGAACGCGAGCCGCAAGATAAGTCTCTCTGTCACTAATTACCGGTTACATAGTACCGTAAACTAACGGAATACTCACTCGATTCTATCGAGAACTGGCCAAATTTGATTCAAAGGGTTACGAAATACTACACTCATAGCTTGGATGGTATGTTTTGTACATGAGATATCACTCGCTCTCTTTTTTTATCTCACCTTTGAATCCTCTCTTGACTAATCCCGCCAATCCTCCTTCCGATTGACTCATTCTCATTCCTCCTCCATTCTCCATTCCTTCTCTCTTCTCTCTTCCCTCTTCTTCCTTTGTACTCTCACTATCCGATGGGAGATCGAGCAAAACTGGCGGAGGCTGAACACAATAATATTCTAACACGGTTCTGCACTAAACCAATCGAGAGAGGACTAAATTTAACCTGAATAGGAGTGGTGGGATTGGCGTAGAAGGTAGATCCTAGGGCGACTTTCCCCTCTCGTCGCTGCTTGAATACTCCCGCCACTTTGTTGAACAGCTTCCTGTTAAATATTAAATTATTGGATCAATAAACAAATATTTTGAAAAATTATGAAATCTTCTGTTACAGATCCCTTTTATCAACTTCATTTTTACTCCTTTTTCTTATTATTATGTAATTTGTGGGGTACTCACATATGTCCCCTCTCTCCTCCATCTCCAATAGTCAATCTCTGTGGTCGTGCCACTCTCCATTCTCCTCCTATCATCATCTCCAGTGTCACTCTCATTTGCTCTGCTATCGACTCCACGTATTCATCCGCCTCCTCTCCCGATTTCAGACTGCAAATGTATTTTTTAAATAGTATGTGCCCACGTTTAGCTCATAAAATATTTAAACAAATGTTTCATTTCGTCGAATTTCATATTTTATACAACATTATTTACTAATTGAACGAGTGATCAGAATTCCAATCTCCTCACCCGATGATGACATTGTTGAATAGCCTCGATTTGCCGGGTCTCATTGTCCATGCTCCCAGTTTAGTCACCAGTCGAAGACACGCACGAGGTTGACGAGATGGACGACCAACCTCAGATTTTTATATATTTATTTATTTTTATTGATTATCGTTCATCACAAAGGTGCGTCAACATGTAATTAAATATGCGAAGAAATACATAAACGCGCGAATACATTTGCTAGTATTCACTTGGCCAATAAATAAGCAAACTACAGTAATTTGCGCTATATCATTCAATGGTCGCTACAGTATTCCTCCCCTCTCTACTCACCTCGATTGCATTAACATCCTCGAGAGGGACGATGTGCACGTCTTCGAGTCGCTCTGCATCCTCATCGTAGATGGCTATGTACACTCTTTTCCTGCACAGATACGGGCTCTCATACAACTCACACATTGAACTAGATGTAAATTGCAGTTACCAAGAAGATGGTCGTTTACTCGTACTGTAAACTACATCTCACGATGCACTATTCACTGTGGTCTACTATCGGATCTCACCTCGTGAGCAGCAGTACAGTGTCCACTTGATCTCCCTCTGTGGCAGGATTGACGAGAGGCCAGCCACAGATGAGAACCTTCAATCGTATCGTTGCATCAATACATACTCTCTTATCCAGTCCGACCATCTATTTCATTCTCATCCTCTTCTCACCTCATTTGCTGGAAGGACGAAATCAGTGGTCTCTTTGAGTAATCTCTGCAGATTCTCATTCATATCTTCCTCTCTCTCCTCTGGGAGAAGACTGTCGTCGTCGATCGACGTCTCACGAGATTCCGCTGCTGAAACAATCTTTTTTCGTTAATCGATCAATATTGTATTGTTCGCACGTAACAATTGAAGACCCAATTGAAATCTAGATAAAATTGTTCAAACTGAAACTATTGCATGCATACTCAGGAATTGTAGGGTAATATTACTGCAAGTATCGGGTAATATTACTGCAAGTATCGGGTAATATTACTGCAAGTAAGAACACGTTAGTAATATCCCTGTAACTTACTTTTTGCTTGCTAAAAAGGCAAATTTGAAGTAAGCAAAAAGTAACATTGTAGCAATATTGAAATAATATTACTTTTTTCGAAAGCAGTTTCTAGTCAGTTATCAATGCGAAGTAAGTAAAAAGTAATATTGCTGCAAGCACCGATGTTTTTTACTTGAGTACTTCTGGTAACTTACCGCACTAATTGCAGTAATATTACCCTGCGAAACCAGAGTACAAACTGGAGGTAAAGGAACTACCGTACCAAGATCGGGCTGATTGAGCAGAATATTGATTGCCCGTTGTCTCGTCGCGTCATGAAGAATGTAAAGATAGTATCTGTCATACACAATTGAGTATCGAGGAGAGATAGATGAGAGGGGTAATCAAAAGTCCTATCACATACCTTCTGACACTGCTCATTCCATCTTTGATCATTCCGAACCACTTATTCTCTCCTCTCGTCATCGACGCCTTCAAGGCTGCCGTGCCCGCATACTGAAAACACATCTTTTTGTTTGCCCGATAATCTACTATTTCTCATGTGAAGTAGAGTGCGAAATGTGAGACCACAGCCTACTCATTTCGCACACTCTCTCCACCGGGCGAGGGATGAGAGAGTGTGCGAAACGAAGTGATTGCACACTCTAGTGTTCACAGCATCATATAGTATCTCTGCTACCGTACCTGTCTCGATATGGCATCTCCATTATCCGCCCACATCTTCTTGATGGCCTCTACCAATTGCTCGGGTGGTTCAGCACACGGACCGAACACGGCCATACGCATCGCCTGTCCCATACACACACGGTACGAGATCGCACTCTGCAACACACTGTATCGATCACTATAACAACTACCGATTCAGTATTAGAAGTAACTCCAATAAGCGACTCTTTACAAATTCAATGTTGCTCTGATCCACCTTGTTCATAAAAATAACGGTTTAAAAACTCGTGGAAAAAGAAATTGAATAAATAAATACGAAGATGGTCAAACCTGCACAACATTTGTCCTGTCGAGACAATCGACACAATTAGTTCTGATCACTCCCTTCTGCGCCTTTGCTATCCGTCCTTCTCTGTCCACCCAACAATATCCCATTCCATCCAGAAGAGGAGAGAGTTGAGCGACCAGTGTCGACACCTCAACAATCACACGTACATATTTATGCATAATTATGATTTAGTTAGATTTTGCGTATCATTTGCTAGTTGGGAAAGGAAATTGTGGCTAAAAAATACCTTATCAAAGTTGAGTCCTCTGCAGTGTCGATGGAAGTCAAATGAGAGAAGATGCAGCCATGGTCTGTCTGCCATCAACGTGTGCTCAAGAGATGAAGAGATCATCATTAGAGAACACACACAAGCCATACATTTCCTATTTACATTTTTTCCCTATTACGAAATATTTACATCATTTTTTCTATTCATTTATTTGCAAATGACCTCATATTTCTTACCTCCACAAACGAGAGGGCGAGTGCCTGCTCCCTTCCTCCTTGATCAACCAGACTCACTGCCACTACGTTGCCATCTGAACACACCACCGTACACTTTACTTTTACATTTTCTTATAGTTCCATATTATCATTTTACTGTACATAGAACATTATGAAATAGTGCTTACATTCTTCCTCCTCCTTAATCTGCCTCCCGTCCTCGTCTTCTCTACTCATCGGTCGATTCTCTCCCTTCAATCGGTAATCCTCCCTCATTCTGAAAAGACCGTGTCAACTTTGATTGGTTAAGAATATTGTTTCACATATTTATCATCTCACACTATTCCTCACTCACATCTCCATATGCCTCGTAAATACGGGTGCACTTTCATCGACAGTCTTTGTGATTGCGAGAGGTGGTCGATATCTCATTCCCTCTTGAGTCCAGAACACGGGAATCGAGCCACGCACCTGACACATTAGAGTTGCATACAAGGAAGAAATATCATTTTCAAGATTACATTTCAATGCATCAGGCGTAGCTCCTTTACCACATTTTATTCGGAAACTTCATTACGCTAATTTTCAATGCACAACGTAAGTTCACAACTCTTCAATTCTTCTCCCTACCTGGACGAAGCTGACGTGGTGGCCGTCATTGTTGAGCAGCAGTTCCGTCTCCACGAAATTGGCGACATTCGCATCATCGTCGATGCCGCGTCGGAGATATCGAGCACCTCAATACATCTATTGTATTCTCGAACATTCCGGAGTATATCAAATCTTCTACAAATCACCATATATTGAAGCATAGTCCCTCACCAGCCCTCTTTATCCCTCTCCTCGACAGTAGTGTCACTCTGAGTACTCCTCTCCCTCCATCCTCTCCCTTTCCCTCCTCTCCATCAAATCTTAATTCAGACGAGGCAGCGAATCCCTGTGTGATCGGCAGTCGCCTACAATTAACTTATTTATTAATGATGGAATCTATCTGACTTCCTATTCAGTAGTTTGTGTGTCTGATAAGAGAGCGCGACAAATCAATAGATCAATCCCTGGGAGTGCATTTGACCCCAGACACTCTCTTGTTCCTCCCACTCTCTCCACTCCTCCCTCACCTCCATTCTTCTTCTCATTTCCATTCTTCCTTCTAACTCTTCCTCCTGCCTTCTCCCCTTACTCACTCTTCTCCCCCCCTTCCATGCGATCGGTCGTCATGTATGTGATGCAGCCCTTCTCCATCGACTGCACTGGAGGCAGTGGATCTCAGTAGTGAGTTCCCCCCTCAGAGAACCCCTTCATCGGGTCAATCTAACATGGGAAACGTCTCAGGACACACACGTATTCCGATTTTCACCAAAATTGGAGGGTAAACTAAATCGAGTGCGCTGATTTCAAAATTCTTTTCAAAAATGTAAAATCCACAGTATCTAAATTCAGTCCAACTCCGGGATTCGTCATATTCCGCCGACTCGACATGCACGACTTCTGCGAAGTCAAGGAGTGAGTACTGTATTCCCCTTATCCTACCGTATCCTCCCTCTCAATCGATCTTTTCTCTCTCTCAGTCTGGGCAACGAGTGCTTCTCGGACATGCACTATCCGGACACGTACTGGTGCTCGCTACTTTCTGATCAGACGGTGAGTCCATCCGAGACTAGCCTCTAGTTCCGTGACCTGCTCTCATTGAGGACGTGTTGTGCATTGGATGCACCGATGGATCTAGTGGAAAGTTGCTCGGGGTGATCACGGTGAGCCGAAGATCACATGTCATTTGTTCAGTTTACCGGACCACGAGAGGTAACCGCTAGATTCGCACAGTGAGCCGATGAATTAGAGTCCCACCCCGGGCTAGCCCGATTTTGCTTGGCTCGTTGAAGCAAACTAGTGCCTGATGAGACTACAATGTAACTAGTCGAAAGGCTACCTTCAGGTGGCTCCGGATGCCCTCTCCTTCCTTCCTTCCTCACAACGAGACGGAGAAGTCTCCATTCTCCTCGACTACTATAGACATGTGAGATACCATATTACGGTTTTACCAACACGAACAATCTCTCTTTTTTTGCGAGATCTCACTTTTGGTGAACACAAGAACTAATGCTTTCTCCTTTAAAACTATCGTATCATTTATATTTATAATACTCTATTAACCACAATCTCCTTTCCAGTGTGCCTACATCACCACTTTGTGTGTCCATCCGGCCTATCGCAAGCTCGGATTTGCGCGACAACTCGTGCAAAAAGCGATCGAGGAGCTGCGGAGTCGAGTCCAGGTAAGTACTGTTTCCTCATTCTTACCGTCTTCGATCTACCGTAATCTCAACCTCGCAGCCCTCCACTCTCCTCTTCCTGCACGTTGCCGATGACAATACGGGCGCAATGAACTTCTACTTCCGAATCGGTGTGTACCCTCTCCTTCCATCGTTTACCGTACCATGTGTCGCTATACACAATTTCCATTCAGGATTTGAGGGGGATACCTTTCGGAACATTTATATTTTTTTCAGATTCCAAAGCGTATAATCGCCCCTTCAGGTTTCTCTCACTACTGTTCCATTCCTTCGTACTACCGAGTGCGCGCGGAGAGGGACAACAAGAGTGCCACTGCCTGTGTCTTCGCTCTCTCCCTATGTGGACAACAACTCAAGTCACAGGTATCGACCACCATCCATCACATAATAAGGACGCTTCTTCAGACTTGTCAATCCACTCAAGAGACACCCAGTCAAAGACTACTCAGCCGTACCCAGACGTTCATCGCTTCTCTGAGAATGCCCACATTCCTCTCGAGATGATCTACCTCTCGATGACCAAGTCCCTTTCTTCCACACCCCATCCCCGAAACGAGTAGTAGCATCGTATGCGAGAGCAGAGATACACCATAAATTGTTCCACTAACACCTGGCATGACTTTTTCCCATTATAGATCTCCGATAGTAAGATTACTCATATTTTTTCTTATATCCCTCTCACTCACCACGGCTTCGCCAGTTCCTCGTCGATATCATCTGCATACAAATCATCTAACATGTGTCGATTCCAGTAGAATCGTTCATCTGGATCAGCCTTGTCTCTTTCCTCGAAGTGTCTAGAAATTAATACTGTGATGATGTAATAGACCGAAAGGTTCATTACACTACGAAATATTTGTAACTATGTATTTATTGTAACCAACAATTTTCACAAATCAATCATAAATACCTCTGTGTGCTATGGGTTATATCACGGTTCTTGCAGTAGTAGAAGTCAGAAGTGGTTGGTGTGGGATTGAATAATCGTAGAATTTCTTCGAGCATCGAAGGTGTCGGATCTGAAGAGTACAAAATATCCATATTGCACTAGGACGCAACGACATCGGAAATCACAAGAAACATTATTGTCATGTTGCTTGACAAAAATTGGGAGGAACTCACTGATCATCTTATCGTTAACGAACTTGAATAGAGCCTGCTTTCCGCTCTTCAGCTTGTTCAATGCATTCTTCCCTGCATTGCCCAATCCTCGATGAGACTAAAACAGAAGTTAATTTGGATAAGAATATTTCAACATTGAATTTTCTTAAAATATGCTCACAACAGTGTTTCACAGAAAAGATGTAGCAGTACTAACTTGATCCTGTGCACTGTTGTTAGCTGCAGTTGTCGACAGAGGAAGAGCACGCACTCGATCTATTCGCATCACGGGATACTCATTCTGAGGTGAGATTGTTAAACTTTCCGATACAAGCACGGGTTTGGTAAATCGAAACATGTATGCAACATTACATCCCTTATGAAGTCTCCCGTCGATATAGTAAACGCAACATATTCTCGTTCACCTGATCATAGCTATTCAGAGTGGCGGCATGACTGGCATCTGCGACAACGAAGAGATACGATTCTCCCTCGATGTCTAATCGGCCTAATACTGCCTGGATAGCCTCGGATAGAGATGTGGGTGTAAGACCGAGCATTGAGCGACCATCTGATTGTAATCTTTACATTCATGTAACATCTTCGAAGAAGCTTCAGATCATAAAGTAACAAAACCGGTCAATTACCTTCAATCGTCATAGGATACATTCTCCGTTCATTTCGCAGCACCACGAGACAACTACTGTCATCAGAGGCATCTCCTCTCTGGATGAGATACGCTTCTTTCGTGGTATAGAGACGGAGAAATTCGAAGCTTCCATGCGTCATTCCTTGAATCCTATTCAAAATGAACACTACGCGAACGACGACAACCAACCCAATATTCCAATATCTTCGTACCACATATACATTACCCCATACAAATTCCTATGAATATTCCTTTACTCTTTCATTGTTCTGTCAAATATTGTGTTTTCCCGAGACAAACGGGTGTGTAGTGCACAACGGATAAAGTTTGTCATAACGATTTATAACAAAACAATAAACAACGGGTGCGTCCGCGTTTACTCCTCGCTGTCGACGTTGAGGGTCGTCAGCTTCTTGAAGTTGGTGCAGGGGACGTAGGTAACGAGGGTGTAGAGCTTGTGGGGTGAGTCCTCATCATCGTTACGGCGGCGGGAAAGACGCACACGCACGCGGTAGGGCACGTTTCTGGAGAAAAAAAACATAATGGATCATGCAATACAAATGAAATTACTTTCTAAATATCAGTGAACAATATTAAATAATTTTCTGAAGATCTTAGTAAAGAACGGGATAGCGTGATGCGAAAGTGCTTGTTAATATACTAATGAAATTTTAACTATAGAGTACTTTTCATGTGGAAGCAAACCTTTCGATTATACCATCTCACAATCTTAGGTAGCAGCAGTGGCTTTAGGGGAAATGGTGGAAACCGCAGAACACAAAGAAATCGCGAAATATTTTAGTGATGAATGCTCACTAGTATACTTTAATGCAGACTAGCCTAGCAGGAGACTAATTAAATTGGAAACTTTTAAGACATTAAGTAGATTATACCCACCTGATTCCCTTGGACCAGACGGCCTTGTTGAGGCGGGAGTCGATACGGACATCCTTGGTCTTCATCTGGAGCTCGGCGAACTTGCGAATCTGGTCGATCGCGCGAGGCGCACGTCTCTTGAAGGACCTGAAATTTTAAAAAAATGGTTTAACGTTTGATATATAAATAGCTGTGCTTACATACAAAAAAGTTCGTTAATATTCTCTGCAAGTAGTTCTAACGCTAATTTATTAGGAATTTTCGAATATAACGCTCACAAAAAATATTAAATGTGATGTTTCTTACATGCCGTGGATCCTCTTGTGGAGGTTGATCGTGTACTCACGGGTAACGACCTCAGTGATGGCGCTGCGCTTCTTGTCAGTCTTCTGACCCTTGGCCATTTTACCTATGATAAAACATCACAAATGTAACATAGAGAAACGGCTAACAACTCAGCAATAATAATCGATTTTTGCGGTTCACGTACGACAAAAATTTATGGAAACAGTTGAATCACAGGCAAAAAAATCGCGAAAACAAGAAAAGGAAAAGTGTTTTAGCAGAATGAGGTTTACGGTAGATTCGTCGTTTTTCCGTGCGAGAGTCAACGATTTTCAAATATTTCATGTAGTGTCGGGAAGTTGCTTAATAACTTTAGTTTTTGGGTTTTTTAAAATTTAGTTTTACATCAACGGAACACGGAAACTCTAGCTCAAATTTGCAGCAAGAACCTTGTCAAATATGCGAGGATTACCACCGCGAGTACTCCCGACACTTGCGACAAACTTGCGTCTGCGCGCGCAACGACAAAATAATTTACTGGCTACTTTATTGATCCGTTCCAGAACTGGAACTGAGGACCACGTAATACGCGCGCAGGTTATCATAGTATGTAAATTTGACAAACTTCAAACAAATCGCCGGATACAGCAACATAGACTAAATAGCAACAGTTACATAGTTGCACTGGTGTTCCCCACAAGTTGCATGCACGGGAACTCTAGCGCCAATTTGCAGCATACTTGCGCATGCGCGCGCATGGAGAAAACAATTTTAGCCGAAACAAAACCGCCAATTTTCTCGATCCTTGCCCAAGCGGGAACTATCACGCAATACGCGCGCATGTTATTTCAGTTTGTAAATTTGGTTCTAACAAATTTCCCAATGAAATAATGTTAACATGATGCTTGCGTTCCCCGTAACTTGCACAAGATCCAGGTTCTTGCTGCAAAGTTGTGATCGATTTTCAGGGTGAGATCCAGATTCTTGCTGCAAATTTGTGCTAGAGTTTCGTAGCCTATTATTTGTTTTCACCCATGTATTGTCATGCAAGTGATTTTCATTGTGTTAATTAACTGAACGAATTCAGTGTAAATCGCAACTCTAACAGCTGAAAATAATGGCTAACGTCGGAAAGGCTTCCAAGTTCTCGATGCTCAGAATGGAGGACGATTCAGACTCTGAATTCCAGGCTGCGGTACGCTTTCCTATCTTGAATATAATTTCTTTTTTTCTATTACAGTCGTCGCAGTCGAAGAAGAAGGGAGCGTCCAAGCCGGTTGCCAAGCCGGTCGTACATAGAGTTGGTTTATTTTTGCACTGCATTTTGGCAAGCTTCATATATCATTCACATGTAAAAAGTAATAGTGGACATAGCTGGTTGTCCCAAAATGCCACGTGCATCGTAACCCAGCAACGTCAGGGCATCTTGATTCATTCATACCATGACTTCTTATTGAAGATGCCCTTGGTTCGCTCGGCTAGTCCGAATGCAGTTCATCTGGATGATGGACTCGTCGTTCACGCAGTCGGAAAGAAGACGAAGAAGGGTGCCAAAAATAAGGCGAAGGTGAGGTATTTATGGAATGGTGGGACAAACATGCCATTGTTTTATTTATCTTTTGTTAAAGTTAGCCTTCAATATGAAATTCTCACAATCCAGGTTGTGGACGAGGAGACAGGTTTCGTCGTGCAAGATGCGCCGGACAACTACAATGAGGATAAGCGATACCAGCAGGTGAACGCAGATTCATGCCGCCTGTTACTATTCCGCTCACAATGATGATTTTTAAAAAAAAATCTTGCAGCAACTGAAAGAGGCCCTTCGAGAATCTGAGCAGATTCAGTGTGAGAAGGAGAACGAAATGAGAATGAATCCCGAAGACGTGACTGTAGCACAAATCGCAAAAGAGCTCAAAACTGCTAATGTGAGTTACTTTCTAGGATTCCTCTTTGGAGTTGCCTTTCTGAGTCTATTATACGCAAATACCTAACTCATTTAGTGAGGTGTATTATTCCTCATCATCCAGAATCTCAAAGTGATCTCTTATGCACTAGTCTTTCGCACTCTTATTTTACTCTCGATCTTTGTTATATGTTCTGCTCGTTCAGATGGGCACTTCTTCCATCCGCGACAAGATGGTGGAGCTGCAAGGAATCTCGCACGTTGCCCGTGTGGAGGCGAACGATGCTCGTGCACAGATGGAGGATTACAAGAGGAGATACAGAAAAGTGGTGTCTATCCTCTTCGAAGCCGAGGGTAATTTCTACTTCCTTCAACTTTCTTGCAATTTTCAGTAGTGAGTTTTGCAGTCTATGATTGCTGAATATATTCACAAATATTTATAATATTTTTTTAAACGATTTCCACATTTCAGTTCAAGAGCGCGCAGATCTAGCGAAGAAACTAGTGACTAGTCGGCAAGTCGAGAAAGATCTATGCGAGCAGGTGCGCCAATAGATACATTCCCGCGTGTTTTACAAGAGGAAGAAGACGATTAAAGTGTATTATTTCATTTCAGATCACAGAGCTTCGCGCTGATCTGGAGAAGGCTCGAACGAAAATTACCGAGCTCGAGGCCAGGCTCAACGTGAGTTTTTTTGCAGTCTAGCTTCTGAGAGAACATTCTATTTTGCAGAAATGATGCCTCAAGAGATCAGCCAAGTGTACGTTTGTAATTTATTTTCGACTCGCCTTTCTCGGTTTCAAATGTCCTTGTATTGCTGGACGGTGTTGTATTATTATGACTGCTAAAATATTTAGCATAAATTATCTGTTTCTCTCTAATGTATAAACTGTTTAATACTGAAACACGCTATGTAGACTCACAAGGGGAGACCGCATAGTCGATATGGAATTTCCGAATGAGACCTAGTGGGATCGAATACTATCATGAAAGTAAAAAATAATCAGTGATTTAAAACTGCCAGAGGGCAAATGTTCTTACACAATCACGCGATACACAATAATTCCTACACCACCCAATTATTGTGTTCCCGCACAATATTGCGGGAATTTAAATTCACTTAGGTCATACGTGTCTGAGGCTCTGGCTTAGGCTTATTCTTGTCTAGTTTGTTAGGGATGTTGTGAATAAAATCATTCACAGCGCAAACGCATACCCCTAGCCAAATACGACTATGCGTGATCATAAGCATTGACGGAATACCAAATATTGTGTGAGAATAAAATAATATCGTGCGGGAACACAATAATTGTGTGGTGTACGAAATATCGTGTATTGCGTGATTGTGTAAGAACATTTGCCGCAAATCTCACTATGGGTGGAGAAGTCTTGAGACGTGTTTAGCATTTTTAAACCACCGATTATTTCTTACTTTCATGATAGTATTAGATCCCACTAGGTCTAATTCGGGAACTCCATATCGACTATGCGGACTCCCCTTGTCAGAAGAAACACATTTGAAGTTAAACAGCGAAAGGCAGGCACTATCATTAAGCTAATAGTTATTGGTCATCAAAGATTTACTCTGTTTCTGCTGCTTTGATTTTATGTGGAATCTACATATCAATTCTGACTCTTTCATTGAAACCGTGAATATTATAATCAAAACAGACAATACATGGAATCATCTTTACTTGACTACACTGAGTGATACAGTCGCACTCGCTACTCACACAACTCATCGTGGAAGACAAAAATCCTAGATGAAAGCTGGATTGACTATATTCAACATCCTGAGAGGAGAAGACTGAATGAGTAAGAGAAGAGACGGGATAACTGAGTGGGGTCTTGCATGAGACGAGACACAAGGGAGAATACGGCAGGGCATCTACATTCACTGCGAGGCTGATTGAGGAGACCACGCTTATTTCTTCCACTGGTTGTTCTCGTAGTCCCAGTACTTGGCGGGACCAAGGAATTGTCCCTGTAATAGAATAGTTTTAGACGTGTCCTTCAGTGAAAAAAAGAAAAGAAAACAAAATCAAGACCTACCTTCTCGAGAACAATCTGCCTCTGGACCTGAGCTTCCTTGTATTCGTTCTGGAAGGTGGGCGGGACAGCGGGGTACACTGTAATGTGCGGAATATCAATAATCCATAATTGGAAATTGCTCTAATCGTCTACGTTGTTACGGAATGGCTGAATATATTCGAAAAAAGCCTAAAAACACAAAGTAGTATACAAGACCCGTACCGTAAAGGTTCAGGAAAACAGCATAGAAGGTAGCGAAGGAAATAACGAGAGAGATGGCGGCGACCATCACCTGAGAAACACATATTATTTGATATGCATTATTTTCCCGTGGCAAATAGTATAAAAGAAGCCTCGCCTTCCAGTATCCAGAGGGGGCCTCGAACTCGGCGAGAGTCTGGCGGAAAGAGTAACGGTAGACTGAAAAAAGTTGGAAACTAGAATCGATTGAAAGGAGAGTATAGCGCGGAGGGAAACTCACGAAGCTTCTTGTCCTCGGCGGAAAGAGTCTTCCAGTCTCCCTTCTCCTTAAGACGAAGAGGCGTGCTGACACCGTCCTCCTTGCGGAATCTGATGGCGGGATACCAGTAGTCGAGACGATCCTGGTAGGTCTGCAACGAAATCGGTGACCACTCAAACCACCAACGCGTTCTATAAATAATATTAACAAGTAGAATACTTCATCTCCGGTGGATCCGAATCCGACGACTTCTCTGCCGGCGGCCTTCTCGGGTCCCCACCAGTGCTCGATGTGGTGACCGCTCTTAGCACACGCGGACGTCTGCAGGGAGCGGGCGGAGAGCTGACCCAATCGGGGGAAGAGAAGCGCACGCGAGAGCATCACCTCAAAAGGATTCAATATATCGCACGAGCAAGTAGTAACGAACCACTCGATCCGAACGGAAAAGTAGAAAATAGGGAGACACTGACAAAGGCTTACAGAATATTAAATATTATCTTATTAGTCAAAGATCAACGCACACGTACGCACTATGCAAACTCAAAGCTCAGAAAGAGGCGGACGAGTTGGGCATAATTCTCGTATTAAACATCTTAGTCTTCCAAGTAACGATTACGGAAATCGGGAAGGGGACCTGCTACATCCTATTCGAATGTAGAAGTCACAAATAAAACAGCCAATCGATAAATAAACTACGTGAAACAGAATCCGTGCAGAACAGAGCGTGCAGTACGTGCGTCTGTGTTTTGTAAATGACCCTGCCACACAGGGAATAGAGCGCGTATTTAAATTTTTTTAATAGAAGGGTTACGGTATTACACATATTTATATATCAAGAACTGAATTTTATAATTTTAATTGTAATTTAAAAAAAAACACGTTTAAAAACCGAATTAATATTATTTTGTATTTTCACTGTATAACTTGCAATGCACCACAATTGTATTTGGTAAACCATAATTCGTGCTGAACATTTCGTATATATAATTTGAAGAGAAAATAAAATATTAATTGTCTGATTTGAGATCGATCATATCTCCTCGTGATTTTGGGAGTAATTAGAATTTGTGTCATATCAAGTTTTGTATATAATCAGATCATCGCAATTTGAATCTTTTTTTTAGATTCTTCCTGATTTATCTGAGAATCAAGTATTTTATAAATAATATTGTGCGCTTTTTTCTTCTTAGAATATCATAAATGCTAAATTTCATCGAGATTTAAATTCCTCAAGACACATGTAATTATCTATTTCCGGAAAGTTGCGACTTCCGATTTCGCAAGATGAAAGGGTAATTAGAGAGACTTGATGGCCGATCTACCGTATTCCGATCGTTATTCTATTCGATCTGAATGGATCACTCACTCTCGATCCCTCTCGGGACCCTCCAACAATGGCTGTCTGTTGCTATCGTTTATTAGAATAGTCGCCCGATCGTATTCCCTTACCACCCTCTCTCATCCAAACCCTTCTGTTCCCTCTCCCTTCTGACCCGTCAGGGCAGTTCAAATAACGACGTAACCATAGCGGATTATGTTTCCGCCGTGAGACGCGACTGTCGGAAGCTCTTTTTGCCATAATTGATACACAGGTGTGAGCATTACCGTAATCTGCTACATCTGCCGAAACGCAATTTGACCAAGCCGTTGATCTACTATTTAACGAAGTCTAGATGATTCCCAAATCTCCCATTATTCAAATAAATTGTATACTCCTCTTCTGTCGTGAATCAAAATGGTCAAGTTGATTTCTCACTGTCGTCTCATTATTGATAGAACGTTTTGGAACCCTCGATATCTCCCGGATTTATCTGGGATACGTTTATGAACATTTAAAAACTTTTATATTTTAGGTTACTAAACGACCGATCCAAAATCTCATTCAAATTCAGTCCTATTCAAAATCTATTGCCGTGTCCTTCTTGGTCGAACTGTGCAACAATCGTCTGGTCTCGTCTCGTTCTCCCTACTATTCATCATAGTTCTCTCTCTTCCCCCTCTCCGTTCAAATGGCACTCACTCACTCACCTCGCCTGACCTCTGCTGACCGTTCATCCTTCCATTCCTCCATTCTCTCTCTCTCTCTCTCTCTCTCTCTCCTCCATCTCCTCCCCCCCCTTCTCCCTATGACGCAACCTCCGTCTATCGGAACGCATACGATTACATTCCCCTCAGTGCAACCAGATAAGATCCCTCCGAGATTTGAATATCGGCAGCCCGATCCAAACAGTATACATCGTTCCACAGGCCAGTTCAACATACAGAAAGGGGTATGAAGTGAGGGAGCGTGCCAAATCGAGAGAGACTCTCTCACTTTTGTACACTTTCTTACGCTGACCCGTGTCTGTAGGTATGGAATCATGCACGGTACCGATGAATAACCACAGAATCCTGTTCCACATGATGGTAGTTATGTGAACTGTGTAATCAGTCTCACTCTTGCACGGGAAATGACGGGTGACTCGTGGATGCCTCGTGTATCATCGTTATTTGCGTGGAATGAGTTACGTAGAACTCTCTCATCTTTCCACGCTCTCTCACCGTCAGAGCGGACGAGAGAGTGTGCAGAATGGAGAGAGTGTCAAATCCCGCTGAGTCCTCGATAACTCGGATTCTCATCCCTCTTATCTCGATATCTTTCCCCAACCCAAGTTATTTCGTGTGTCGTCATCTGCGTCTCGGAACGATCGACCAACGGGGATCACTACGGTAATCACCCCTGATATCGATTATCCCCCCTACATGGATTGTAATCATCTTACATTTATCATTTTCACTCGATCTCTCACATTTTTTTTTCCAACCCTACAGAAATGGTTTGTAGTAAGACAGCGCGAGACCGAGAAGGACTCTCTCATCTTTACACAGTCTCTCGCCCTGGCCCCTTTCTGTCGTTTTGGAATCAGGTGCTCTGGTTTTTCTCCCCCAACAGGGGACCACAGAAAGTGGGCGTGGTCAGCTTCCCCCAACAGGGGACCAGAACCGCGCCCGCTGTTTGAGGAGGGTAGAGGAGCGGATTTCCCCCAATGGTCTCCTAACTTTTCCCCCAATGGTTTCCCACAAATCCCCCTAATGGGCCCCCAATCAGCAAACACGCCAGCCGCGCATGTTGGCGCGGCGATGGTGCGTCTTTGGCGCGCCCTCAGCGTTGATGAAATTCGAAACGATTTTCGACCGTTTTATCGATTTTTCGTGATAGTTTCTCAATATTTCTTGTACCAGATTGTAGCATAAGTAGTCACTATCGCGTCCGTTTGGTGATACCGAGCAATTGCTTCGATGTACCATAGTTACGATCAAGTCGTTGTTTTCGAATTATCAATTCGTTTTTTGAGGTGTTCTTTGGCGCGGAATGAGGAGGGCTGCGCCTTCTCGTCTTGGAATGGCTTCAACAAGCGGTAAATCACGTTTTTCTATGTCGTTTATTTAGAAACGTGTTTATTTTACGTTCCGCACGATTCGTTCATGTCTTGTTCAGTGGCCCCCAATCATTTCGACTTTGATGATGAGGATGGAAAGCTCCTCGAGCTTTACGAAACTCAAAGTGAAGAAGGAGATGATGTAATTTATTCATGCATTTATGTTATGAAAGAAAATTTAGTTGGGGCGAAACCACACTTTGGTAAAATTTGGGATACTGTACCGCTAAAATGCTTATCGATTTTTTGGGGAGAAATAATACCGAATCTCTTCTCAGACTCGAAATGCCTTCTCCTGCTTCTATTCAGTCTAAGGAGAAGAATGGTGGAGGAAATCGATCGAGGTACGGTAGATTACGGTAGATCTAAAAAAAAACGATTAGAAAATAGAGTTGGGACGAAAACATACTTTGAAAGGATTTGGCATACTGTAGTTATGAAATGGTTATTGATTATTGGGGGGAATAATATCGATTCTTTTCGCAGACCCGGAGTGTCCACCCCTACTTCTAATCAATCGATGCTAGAGAATACGAGCAGAGGAAACCAAAAAAAAAGCAGAGGAAAAAAAATTAGAACTCCGTATCTCAATTTTAAAGCGAGTTATTAAATATCTACCCAAGCACACTCGGGTGCAAAACTCGAAGGACCGTCATTTTGGTACTCGCGTACTCGAAAAATAAGGCCTATCTCGAAAAACGGGAAACGCTATCAAATAGAGCAGAATTGGAAGTACCTTGGACTCTTTTTACAGGGAAATCGGAAACAAAAATTTTCTAGTTCCGCATACCCTCAAATGGTCGATTTTCTCGCGATTCCTCTCATATACAAATAGTTTTGCTTTCAGAAGAAGAGAGACGTCTCCGATCGTCTACCACTCGATGGAGAACATTCGACCCCCAACGAGGTACGGTAGATCACTATCACAATAGAATGGAGAAACACGATATCGTAGAGTTGAGAGGGAAACATATTTGGAAAGTCATTTTAACTTGCAGAGATTCGATGATGGAATACAGCGGCGACGATGACGACAATCCCGCTTTCACTCCATCTCAGGAGCACAATCAATATTACTCACCCGAATACGATCTGTAGTCAATTCGATCTTGTTGTTATCAATTGTTATGTTTTGTTGCAAATTTTCCTTCGCTACTTGTTACATGGTTTGTAAACGCAATAAAATTGTTGATTCGTCATTCCGCGTTATCAAAGATACAAACGAAGCCTTCCCCCACTGGTTTTCCATGAACCCCCCAATGGTCCCCCACAAATCCCCCTAATGGGTTCCCACGAAACCCCCCAATGGTCCCCCACGGTCGTGCCCCCCAATGGTCCCCCACAAATCCCCCCAATGGATCCCTAGTTGATAGACCAATGGGGGGATTTGTGGTCCCCTGTTGGGGGAGAAAAACCAGAGTGCGCCCAGTTTCGCTCCCTGTCTGGATAAACAACAATACAATATTTATCATGATGAAACAAAATGAGCGAGTGATTTCGTGCTGAAGAAATTAGTAGTAACACTACTTGAAGAAAAATGCTTAGAAATATGTATTCAAATATGAGACCATAACCTTTGCCAATCAAGCTCTGGCCCCTCTCTCGGTCCCTCCTTCTCTCGACGTTCACATACGCAAATGTCGACTCGATGTTTGCATTCTCCCCCTATGGCAGAGAGGTTTTCTCGTCCCCAGAGAGGAACCCCCCTCCCCTCTCTCTGTGCCCTTTCCTCCTCCACTAAGGTTATGTGGACACGAGATTACGAATGACCGATCTATTGATAACGGACGGAAAAGAGCACTGCAAGGCTGCCCCGACCACAGTGCCAACAGGGGCTGCCATGCAGTGGTCGATCGATAATCACCGGGTACGGTGTTCTTTTCGGGAGCAACAGACGAGGGGTGGATTAGACTGTGCAGGGTCAAGTGTCGATGCATAATCCACTGTGTGAGAGAGACAATGAGAAGGAACAGCCATGAATTCAAATGAAGGTCTCAGAAGGAATGATGATGTTGAGGAGTACTGTATCATGATGAGGAGAACTGTAGATATGGACTTACCGTAATCAGGAAGAGCCTGAAATTCAATGAAAATAGCTTGGATCCCGGTGTCTTCTAATCTACCGACGATAGATTACTCCAGATTACTGGATGCAGAAAAATCCGGGTGAATCTGGGTAGCCTTGATGATTCATTAGAGATAAGTTTTCTCTTCTGGATCTGTCATCTCCCCATACACAGTGTTGCTCGGTCGAGTAATTCTATTCGCGAATAGGATTATTCGATCTAACAAAACACATTAACACTAGTTGTCCATGTGTGCCCGATTGTTGATCTCTCGTGTCTAAACTCCCCCGTCTCTTCGGTAGATCAAAGACCCCATCATCTTCTTTATGCATTCAAAATCACAATAATACAGTCTCTCTCTCTAATCTCGACCATCTGCGTCCTCTCTCTCTCTTTCCCTCATTGTACTTCTCCTGTCATAGTCCCTTCTGTCTCCCCTCCCCCAGGCCCCCTTCCCCCCTCTCCCAGCTCTCTTTTGACCATCTCGGGTCAATGCATTACAGTGCGGTGACCGGCTGTTGCAGAGGGTGGTCTCTCTCTCTCTCTCTCTCTCTCTCTCTCTCTCTCTCTCTCTCTCTCTTTGTGACAGTGGACCTCCCCCCCCTAGGGACACCTCCCCCTACGGACACCTCCGCCTCCCTTCAGGTCACGAGAGGTCAGGGGGCGGAGTCGAGAGTAGTAATGGCATCTCTGACCGTAAGGACAGTCTTTCCCCTCCTTTGATTGTACCATTCCGGCACTCTTTCCTCTCGTTCTCCTCTCTTTCTGTGACGACACACTCCTCATATGGCTTCATTCCATGCTTGTCGCTGCTACGTAGATAGTATTTCCCAATCTGCCTCGCACGCTTCTTACCGCGCATCTACAGTAATCCTCAAGGACAGTACTTCTCGCAAATTACCGTTTACACCTTGTCATGCAGCATACGTAGTCTTCCACAGCAACCGGTCTTGCATATGACCCCGACAGAGTAGTCTCTTGTCGACGTAAAACCCTTTTGATTCCGGTAGTATCTTAACCTTTACCTTACCGTACCCTTCTTGTGCATAGCTGCTTCAGTTCCTTGCACAGCACCATAATCTCTCCATACGTGCGTATGCCGCAGTGACCGCTCTCTCTCTCGCTCTCCTCTTTCTATCCGTGGTTTATTCGTCGGAATCCGGGGTAGATCAGTCTCGGATGGTCGACTGTCTACGTAACGAATCGACGACGACAGCATGTGAATAGCCCCACAAGGGGATCTCTCTCTCTCTCTCTCTCTCTCTCTCTATCTCTATCTCTGATGATCCCTTCGACTTCTCGGTTCCACTCTGCCCATCTACGTAGATGTCTTCTTCTCAGCAGCCGAATCAGTCCTTCTTAGTCTATATTTACATTACTCGTACCCGTCTCTCTCCTCGCTCCGCCCCACTCTTCTCCCTTATCTCCCCTTCCTTTATAACGACATCCACCATTCAATTCTACCATTCACTTCTTCTGCATACCTGCTTCTCCGCTGTAGAAAACCTACCTCTCCTTATTCCTTTCTCCATTTGACAGATGGCCGATAGTATTGCTCGTTTTAGCGCACCGTCAATCTCCCCATTACCGTGTTCCTACCGTATCTCATATCCCCATTACCGTAAACCTACCGTATATCGCGTCCCTTACCGTACTCCTACCGTAACCCTCTTTCCAGAATGGCGGCCTGCTCTCCTTCTTCAAGTTCGTCTGCTGATATTTCCCCCTCCCTCCACTCTTCTTCCCTCTCCTCCAATCAGGTCAGTCACACTCTCTCCATTCCATACACTCTCTAATCGACAGAGAGGACGAGATAGCACGTGAAAGTGAGAGACGGCATACTGATTCATCCCTTCCAGACCTCGGCCTTTTCTGCCTTCCAACCATTCATCATGCAACAGCAACTCCTCGCCCTTCTTCAGGCACAGGTATCCATTCACTCATTATCGATCGATATCTTTGATCTATCATATCACAATCAAATTTTGCAGCTGCAGTCCGCCCTTCCCATTCCCTCAGCTACCGTAGTCTCACCAATCAAAGAGGAAATATTCGAATCCGAACTCATGGACACAAATCTGGTAAGTGATCCTTGATCTCCCTTCGACTGCTCAATCTTGATCTTTGATCTTTTCAGTTGGAGCCAGTCACAATCGTTCCTCCTCCACACACGACTCTGCTTGCCCCTCCTCAGGTATGTCTTTGATCTACCGTAATTGTATCGCAATCAATCGATAATTACAGAGTCTCCATCTGTCGAATATTCCTCCCATGCTCACTCTGATGAAGGAAGAACTGTAAGTTGATCTTCCATCACATTCCACACGATCATGCCTAGTTCGATTCCCGGTGTCTGTCTCAATCTTTTGCCAATTTCCCCTCTTTGCAGTCTTCGTGTTCCTTCCGAGTCTCCTTCTTCCACTGTGAGCAGTCCCCGCAAGAGAATGGGAGGAGACATCGACAAGTCCACGGTTGGTTCAACTTTCCTACTGCAAGATACAATAATCTCGCGATTGAATAGCGATTATGCAATCTTCTCAGGATGACTATCGAGAGCGCCGTCGTAAGAACAACGACTCTGCCCGTCGGTCGAGAGAAGTACGCAGAATCAGAGAACAGTCGAACAGAGAACGCATGCAGGTAATCGATACTCTCCCACCTACCGTAGTCTCTCCTCTGATGACGTCATAATTACGCAATTATTGAAGGTTCTCGAGGTTGAGAATGGTCAACTCCGTCAACAAATTTCTGCTCTCCGAATGGAAATGAGTCAACTGCAGTTGTTGATGCTATCTGCAGGAGGAATGCCGACTATCGGAGCACTGGTGAGATTGATCTTTGATCTTTCATTTTCAGTCATTTGCATTTCGAAGATGGCCATTGACTTAAAAAAATTCTAATTATTTTTTTGATTGCAGGCCAACTCGGACAGTTCAACGTCTCCCTCCGCGTCGGAATGATCTACACAGAATCGATCATTAATTCATTCCACCGAATCGTAGTGAATCGATCCTCTTTTCCTTACTCACATTCTCTATTTCTGTACATTCGCCCGTTATTGCTCCGCGAAAATCTCAGTTGTTTATTGTGTTCACCTGGTACGAATAGCTTTCACATTCACTGATCTACATCGACTCAAATGATCTACATCTATTTATTGATTTTTGTGTGCGTTGTTGGTACCTCCTCCACAGACTGCTCTTCTTACTACCCACGAGTATTGCATTCGCGTCCCTCAATCAACTTCAGTTAGACTTCCCATAGTATTACCGTATCTCAGATACAATTGACCGTACCCTCATGTGCAAGCTCCCCTCATGCCTGGTATCGAATCGAGTTCATTGAGTGATAAAATAGTGTTATACATTGTATTTATGTTTAATTAATAGAAACAATGCAAAATGATTTCAAGAAATAATTAAAGAGAAATAAAATATTCAAATCGATAAAATTTAAAATTCCGCTACTCCTAGACGGAACATGGCATACGGTATTCGAAAATTACGGTACGGACGAAGTATTGACATTTTAATAAATTTTCTTTATGAATCGTAATTTTCACGCTTGTTTTCTACTGTTCATTCTGCATTTTGTTCAAATTGGATTGTTTTCTAGGAGAAGCGTCGTTGCTTCAAGGGGCGATTCATCATGTTGATCGACTTCTCTCGTCAGCTCATCACAATTTTCAGGTACTTTTCTATTTTCTTTTACGTTTTCTTTTCCCCCTTTATCCTTCCCTAGCTCACATCGATGTATAGTTGCAATCTTCTTCTGAGTGAGTTCACACTGGTCAATGAAGGGCAGTCGTCTGTCCGACACCTGACTCTCCCCCTTTATCTCTATCTGTGAGAGTCTCTCGACTTCCCTCGTTCTTTCTGTCTCGTCTCTCTTTCCTCAGTTGTCGTTCACACACTATCCAATCGATGTTCACTTGTTACTTGATACCACTTACTCTGCTAATTGTAACTGACACTTGTTGATTGGCTCTACAAAGTACTCTATAATTCGAGTAATTAATTTCAGACGGGTGGATCATGTACGGTCGCTATCGTGCTGGTAGTGTCGGTCGACATGAATCGTCACCCTCAACTACAAATCTTTCCACTTCCGGATATCGATCTACATACAATACGGTATTTATTATTATATAGATAATAATGTCGATCTACTATACCTCTCTTTAAAATTAAAATTGATTGACAACAAAGACTGAAAGTGTCTTCGAATAGCTTGATTTATCGGCGCATCCGATCAAGTTTACACTCGTCTCATGGATCAGAACGTGACTCAGTCGTTATGTCAAATGGCCTGGCAGATCCTCCATTCCGCTCACTTTTTGCCTCCTTCCGACGGCTTTTCACTCTAGGATCCACTCAAAGTTCTCTTCATTTTATCTCGCCGTTAATTTTATCATAGAATTAACGGCGAGATTTTCTATCTTATCTTTCGCTCATTAACAATCAGTGATTACTAGGATTTTGATATTCGGGTAAATAAAGAAAAAAAGGGATTAGTCCTCTACATTTCGTAGAATCTTTACCCCAGTCGATTGTTGAGAGAGTGCATGAAAGAGGAGATCTAATTTAATTATTTACCTGAATCTCATACTCTATTGATTACCCATTCCGCAGCTTCTGATGAGTTTAAAGCATTTTTCAATATTTTGCAACTTTCTTCATGCTGCCTTCTTTTGCTCTCCCACCTATCCGTTTGCTCTGTTATTGTTTTCTTTTTATACTTCACATATGCCGACCGTCTCTCTTTCACTCACAGTCTCTTCATAATCCATAGTCTCTCTTTCCTCTCTCATCTCTGATCTCTCCTCGATCTACACAGTCTCTCACTCGTCAGCTGGACTGAGAGGAGGTGTAACAGACGATGAGAGAAGAGAAGTTGAGTGGGAGAGCCGAGATCGGGCCAAAACATCGTGTCGAGAGTAGAGAATCGGCAACGGAATTACGAAAGAAAACACTAATTGGATGAGTGATGAAACCATCCTAGTTGTGATTGAATTGTGAAAAAGAGTCTCGAAATATTCCAGTTCTATTGCTGATTCATTAAAATTCATTATAGATCGAACGAATTAGTCAAAAACGTCCAAAATGTTAAGTGTGCGTTGTTTTGTTCTTCTTGTTTTTCCTGCTATTCTGAAATGTCTGCTTTTTTTCAAAATGTCGATTACTTTTTGAGGATGAAAAATTGCCTCACGAAAGTTTGAAAGTATAGCTCTTCGTTTCCAGTCCACTCCGTCCTCCTCATCTTCCTCATCTCGATTCACTCGTGCCTCTTCATACGACCCCTTCTCCACTTCCTCTTCGTACTCGAGACCATCCAGATTCGACATTGCAGCCACGAGTAATTCATATTCAGCATCGTACGGGAGAGGTATGTCGTCTTTCTGGTCTTCTCTTTTCTGCGTTGCTTTGCTTCTTTCAAGGATCTAAATTATTTTTTTGGCACGTTTTATACTACCAAACAGTTCCCAACCATAGGACTATTGAACCCATTTGCCACTCATCATCATTATGTTTGAAAAATGTAGTCGCAGTGGGTATTTACTTTCTGACAGTAGCTGATAGGCGAATTAATATACACTGTAGACAGACATGGTTTATCTCCTTTCCTCATCGTTCTCCTCCTTATAGCGAGTGGCGGAATGTCGTCGTCCTCCCACTCCGACTATGCTCCTAAACCATACACGACGAGGTTAGTTCGATTGAATCTGATAATATACCTCTTGTTTTATTGCAATTATTTTTTTTTTCTTAAAGAAAAGACAATGGGGATAGATATAAGCTTCGACATTCGTTCAATCCGGCTGACTTTGTATTTAAGCGCCGAAATATTAGATAGAACACTTTGAATATGAAGCCACTATAGAATTGTTGGGCGGCGTATATTTGCCCTTCTACAGATTCGGTAGTTCGGATCGTCTCTCTTCAATCTCTTCAGTGTCTTCTTCTCTTTCTCATCGACCGCCCGCCTATCAATCTCCCTCTTCCACCTCGTCGCTAATGAGCAGAAGCTACGGAAACCCACCCACTTCATCCTCGTATTCGAGAGCCTCAGGTAGAATAATCAATCGCTCTTCATCTTATAAACATTTTATTGTCACGGGATTTTGTCATATTCATAATATTTATGTGAGTCCCGACAAAAAGTCCGTATGAAAACATACATTAATAGAAAGATAAGGAACGGTTTCGGTGAAGGGAGATGATTACGAAATCTAATTACAGTAACTCGCGAGACGCCATCGAGAACATTCGGATCCTCATCGACAACTGCTAGAGATTACTGTGGACTGACCAGTTATCGATCGAGTGCCACCACCGGAACGGGATACGGTGGCAGTTCGTCGTGAGTTATTGATTGACTCTTAGGAAGTGCATACATAGACTGCTATATTTTGGGTGAGTGGAATCAATACTAAATGAGTACTGTAGGTACTCGTCCCGTCCTCCCTACACCTCTCCCTCCTACACGACAACTACTTCATCAGCGTCGTCATACACTCCCCGAGTGCGAATGAATGAGTATCGATCCAAGACTCCCGGGTTCGTTAATTGGTATTTTATTTGTTTTTGGAGGTTATTTTCTCGTCTATTGTTTTTTTAATCAGAAACATATGTGTTTATGTGAGATTTTAGCAAGAAATCACCCGGTTTAGAATTTATTTTTTTTTCTAAAAGGGACATGCTGGTCTCTTCTGATTTTGAATTCCCTAGGTTCTATGGCTGATAAAGATTGATTGATTGATTGAATTCTTGTATTGCAGGTATGATTAAATGTGTTGCAGGTACTCGTCGGAGTACTCAACGTCAACTCCGTCGACGAGACGAGACAGAGATTATCGATCGGTGTCTCGATTCGACAGAGGAACTCCCACCAGAGAGACACCACAGAGGGAACGGGTATGTGCACTACTTAATTCCTAACATGTTGTACATGATTGATTGACAGTTTAATGCAATTATTGAATTAGCGAATAACCTTTTTCTATTTATAGTACCGTAGTTGTTTATGTGCTACAAAAGTGTTATGGCTGTTTCGCTATTCTGTTATTTTCTAATATTTCATCAATCGTCTAAAGATTATTTACGGCAAAACAATATTTTTACCAATTCTTTTTTCAATATTCACAAGATAAAACCTGAGAGTATGGGAGAGGAATGATTGAGTATTTATTACAGAAGGACAGTGGTGAAGTGGAGAGAACCTTCCAGACGCTCTACAATCGATATGTGAGAGATGCGAGTAGCAGTTCAGTATCGAGTGTAGAGGAGACACCAAAAGGTGAGAATATTGAGTAGTCTCATGATGCAATGTCTAAAAATTCGAGCGTACCAAACACCTATCTTAAAGTCAAACTATTTGGCGCTGGGCTTAGTTTAGTTTTTAGTTTTGAAGTCGTTTATCAAGAGGCTATTCGGGTTCACAGGGAATCGAATTCGGGTTCACAGGGAATCGGTTCACAGGACGCTGGGCACGTAGATTTTTCTATTGAAAGTACCCTGAAAATGTGGCAAGTTTATCTAAACATTGATTTTTGTATGTAGAAGAAATATTCCTCAACATAAAAAGGGTATATGTTGATTTTTCTTTCAGTCGGTTAATCCACAAAATTGTGATGAATATGTTGTCGTTTTGCAGTGGCGAGAGTATCTCTGTCGATGCCTCGCAAGTTCATTTCTCATTCGGAGGCTGAGGAGGAAACAGAAGAGGAAGACAGTCCGGAGGAAATCGATTTCGCCCCTCTCACACCCAGAAATCGATCGGCACTCAGTGCGGTAAGTGGAGGGATACGGTAGAGATGGAACTAGTGGAGCAGGGTTAGGGGAGGAATGTTGATAGTGTTATCAGAATCTGAAAGGAATTTGTCAGTCTGGCAGCCAGACTTTCTATAAAAAAAATCCCAATACGGATAATATGATATATGTTTTCATAAATCTGTAAAAAATAGTGTACAGATTTATGAAAATAGTACATGATTGAAGGCCGACGACCGTACTCCGATGTGTTCTCCAACGAAGGAATTGACTCCTGTCATCGTACCCAAGGAAGCAACGACAAGCACTCCTGCACAGAAGAAGGAGAGTACGGTAGCCAAGGAGAAAGGTACGGTAGTAGTTTCCGTCGATTGAGCAAATCTCCCACGAAAATTAATTTCCACTAGAATATTTGGAATAATAACTTTTTTTTCAAGCGTTCTTGTTTTCTGTGTGGAGATAATTACATGTTTATCCTTAATAATTTAACTGTTGTAATATTAGGAATACTCACTATCAGGTGATTCGTCAGTGCACGCAATGGATCGAGTGAATGCGATCTCTTCGATAGCAGAGCAGGCAGCGGCTGCAGCAAGGGAGAAGGGAGAGAAGGCTGTAGAAGCTGAGAAGGTGAGGAGAAGGAGAGGGGAGGAGTTCTCACAGGCAAATAAATCTGCCACTTGATAAATCTAAACTGGCCAACGACCACTAAAAAGTCTAATAAGCGCAGGGGTGCGAGGCGTTTAGTGTCGCTCTCCCGAATAGGCGTATGGTTTGTTTGATTTATTTTCCTGCGATTACTGTAGTTCCATAACATATGGTAGTCGTTTTCTGAAAATTATATTCATTTATCGCGATTGATTGGCTCAGCAACACGAGAAGACGATCGATGCAAAGTGCGATGCGCCAGCCATAAATTGGCAATGAAACGAGGAAGAAGAGGGTGATTTGCAGAGATTGGAGTGTCCTGTGACGAGCTTCAAGGAGAAGTTTGCCGATCTCAACTTGCAACCAGGTATCGTTCGATTCTCTCTCTACTCATTTACCGTAATCGGCGATCATTCGTAAATTCAATACTAATCGATAATTGCAGCTGTGATCCCGAGGCGAGATCTCAAACCGGCGTCGTCTCAAATGGATCGATTGTTGAAGAATGAGAAGACGATCGATGCTATCGAGAAGAAGTCTGTCAGTAGAGAAGCGACCCCGAAGGTACGGTACTAGCCGAATTATTGATTTATAGCTGTACAAAAACATTTGCATATTGTGTACTTGCGAGTAGCCATTACAAAGCAATGAACAATGAAAATGCTGAGGCAAAGTGCGATGCACTAGCCATAAACTGGCAATGAAACGAGGAAGAAGAGGGTGAATTGCAGAGATTGGAGTCCCCTATCCATAATATTCCTTTGCAGGCTGCAACCCCAGTTCCTGCAGCAAATGCAGCACCGACCGCCCCCTCGCCGACTCCCAAAGTTCCCTCCAGTCCGATACTCAAGACCTCTGTTTCGGCCTCCACTACGAAACCACCCACCGGAAGTACCATAAAGACTACAGCAACCAAAGAACCGAGTCCCGCCCCGAAGAGTACTGTAGTCAAGAAGGAAGCCAGCCCCGCTCCCAAAGCGACTGTTGCCAAGGAACCAAGTCCCGCCCCCAAGACTACACTAATCAGAAAGGAAGCGAGTCCTGTCCCCAAATCTACAGTAACCAAGGAGCCCAGTCCGGCTCCGAAGGCTACAGTAATCAAGAAGGAAGCCAGTCCTGTCCCCAAATCTACCGTAACCAAGGAGCCTAGTCCGGCTCAGAAGACTTTAGTGATGAAAAGGGAGGCGAGTCCTGCACCGAAATCTACAGTATCCAGGGAGGCCTCACCAGCCCCTCTCAAGACTGTAGTCAAGAAAGAAGCGAGCCCAGCTCCCGTAGCGAAGACTATGGTATTCCCAGCTACTGTAGCCTCGCCCAAAGTAACGACTAAGGAGGCCAGCCCGGCACCGAAGATTTCTGCAGTAGTCAAGAAGGAGGCCAGCCCCGCCCCCAAATCTGTGGCTACAAAGGGGGCTAGCCCTGTCCCGAATCCAGTGGTGTCTGTAGTGAAGAGAGAGGCCAGTCCGGCTCCAAAGATCAAAGATCAATCGACGACGAAGAGAGAAGCGAGTCCCGCACCGAAGAGGAGGGAGAGAAGCAGGTACAGTAATTTGGGGAGGGGTACGGTAGCTGATTGGGAGAAGTAGGAGTTCATAGAGGAATCATGTACTTCTTTGAGAAATATCTTTCGAATGCCAGTAGTATGAGAGGCTGGGTCTAACTCGTAAATATATTGTGTAAACCCGTCGTAGGGGAGATATATCAGTGGCTCGTTTTATTGGCTATTTCTCGTGAGAGAAAGAAGGCGATGGGTCATCATTTTGTTCCTCGTCAGTAGTCAGTAGTCATTACATATTGTTGGGTAGGGGTACTCGGGATTGGTAATTCGTTATTTGAGTGTGGTAATTGTAGATCTCGTGAGCCGTCAGTGGGCGTCACTATTGTACTCGGAGGAGGAGGAGAAGGAGATGGAAAGGGAGCAGTCGAGAGAGTAAAGGTCAATCAAACTGGAGATTGGAGATTATAAAGAGAATATTGCAGACAAAACACAAACGTGTTTTGCATTTCAGTTATTCTGGAAAGAATTTATTGTAAATTTCACCACGATCCAGACTATAAGGGAAAAGTATTGAGAAATGAATGTTTGAGAAGGAGCTATCGGTGGTGAGAGAGGGCAGTCCGTCTTTGCTAGCTGTGCCAGTGAGAAGCAAGAGGAAGAGTCCCGAAAGTGAGTTGAGATGGGGAGGGGCAGAAACGAGATCGGTTTAAATAAACCACGTTTTGTATAATTTAGCGGGGTAGGGGTATAAAATATCTTCAGAATGGTCGAAAATACCTTCAGAATGGGTGAGATCATCAGGTAGAGAGACCTAGGGGGAGAGGGGGGGGGTCTGCCATGTGTTTTCTATCGCACGCGATGGGGGAGGACGAAAGGTGAGGGGATGAGAGGAAGAGGAGGAAGGAAAAATAAAATGTGAGCCCCTGAGGCAAGAGAGAAAAAGAGAGTAGATCGAAGTGAGAGCAGTTAGAAGAAGAAGTCCATTGATCTCTACTAATCGATATTATATTGTTCGTTTAAGTTGGGGGTAGGGATTTTATAGAGTTATTATCGTTTTATCTTACATTAATAATTGCAGAAGAAACGAAGGCGATGGATTCGCCACCCGGAAGTGCCACGGGTGAGTTAATTATTACACGCTTACTTGTTTTTATTTATTTTCTTTTTTTTTAAAATATTTTACTCGACGATTTTCCAATTTGTTATCTCTGGACTTGAAATCATAATTATTGTCTAATTATCATAATACATTGCCAGCAGTCTTTGATGTAGTGGCGATATATCACTAATTCACCAGTTCATTTCTAATAGTCTGCATCTTATAAATTTGATTGTCAGTCTGTGATTCCATTTGAGCTTTGATCTCTCTTGCAGTTCCCAAACGCCGGGATCGAACGGCGCGAACTCTGGATGCTCTCAAGAGTAAATTGGACGAGCAGAAGAAGAGAGGAGAGAGTGAACAACCGAGAGAAGAAGGAGAGGATAAGGATGATGAGGTGAGAAGAGACGATATTGAGAGTAGAATAGATGATACGGAACACACAAAGCAATGAGAAAAAATGAAGTAGATATGGTTAGAGAAAGACAGATTCACCTGGTAATATCACTCCCTTTTCAATGTTATTTAGTGTTTATCAAGCATAATCAAATGTGCTCAACGAAAAAAAATATCTGTAGAAGCATACTCACTCTCTTATTGATCATCACGATATATTGTCATTAGCAACTCCGTGTCTTCTACGCAGTGGCGACATAACACAAATTTGCCTGCTAATGCTCAACTCATTCCTTCTCCTCTTTGAGATGACTCGTTCATCCTCTCGTCCTCCCATGCTTCTCGTCACTCAACCATCTCTCCCATCCACTCCGAGGTGAGTCGATACAGTTATGTATGTTATTAGACCGAATAATTCTATTCGCCAATAACAAAGGTTATCAGCAAATTGAATCATTCGAACTAATAACACTAGTCGACATTATTGATCGTTGATCTCTGCAGAGCCTCGACATCGGGTGGTTATGAGTGGGAAGATGCTCGTTCTGATGGAACTGATGATGAAGAGGACGAGGAAGAGGGTACGGTCTATTTAAATTATTATTATGTTATTTTTTTATTTAAAAAATAATATTGTTTGTGAGTGCAATAGAAGACGCCGATACACATATCGTTCGTTTATTTCTGAGTACACTTGGAGTTCAAGGTTAGAAGTGTCGAGGATGTGAGAGACTATCGACCGATCGATGAACGGACGAGTGACAGTAGACGGGGGTTACGGTAGGACATGTTACGGTAGAGAGATTAGTGATGGTCGGAGGGGGAGGGTTAGCACGGATTCTGGACGAAGTATCCCGGGTCTTCCGCCGTGTCACACACCGACAGAGCCTGAAAGGAGTGCTGTAAGTTACGGTAACTTCGTCAATCGGACACTGGGTACGGTAATAGTGCGATACCTTGGTGGAGAGCTGTATCAATCGCTTCATTTCGTCAGTCTCAAATCGGACAGTGAGCGTGCCATGCGAGGGCTTGTCCTGCTTGTCACTCTGAACCTTGAATGCGTACTGTAGGTGTACAGTAGATCATCGATGACTGATGGGGTTACGGTAGTTCTCTCACCAGATTGTATTTCATCTCTGCGACGAGTGCAGTCGAGGCGATCTTCCTCTTGAGAGAGAACGAGAATTGGACAGATGAATGGGGTTTGATGTAGCCACTCTGAATAGAGATAATTGATTCATTCATCGGTATTTAGTTAGTTTTGTCGATGCGTTGAAGCCTAAGTTGGATGGGATATGGTTAGCGTATTCTAATTCCGTGCTTAATAACTTAGTGATTTGAACATTAATAGTTGATTGTCTAGTGATGTCGTATACCTGTGGATTGACAACAACGTCTCCTCTTTCGTCCGGCCACGAGAATTTGCACGCCACCTGAAGAGATACTGTAGCTGATGGGGATATCGATTGGAAACTGACTTTGCCCGTATTGGTGAGAGTACTCGTGTAGACTGTAGTGCGACGACGAGTGGACGGGTAGAAAGTGTTGGGAGAGAGATTGATGAAGCAACTGAGAGATCAAAGATCAATTGAGAGATGGGAGAAGGGATATTACATGTATAAAATGATACGATCAAACAAAATGTCGAACTGGGACTTCCTGTGTTTACCGAGACAAGAGAGCACGCAAAAACGAGAGGGTCTTCATTGTTCCTGTATGGTAAACAACGGAAGTTCGTGATTCGGCTTTTTGGTATGATCGTATCATTTTATAAGTGTAATAGTGACTACTTTACCGGACCACGAGAGGTGACATAGTGAGGTGATGAATGAGGGCCCCATCCCGGTTTGCCTGGCCAGTTTTATTAGAGAAAATAATCCTATTTGCGAATAACCTTTTTTTATTAGCAAATATAATTATTCAATCTAACAACACTACTGGTCAAACAAAGTAAACTAGTGCCGTTTATATAAAACATACGGGAATAGACGTAGTTTGACTCTTCCGATGACTGGTCGAGTAGCGAATTCACGAAGAGCATCCACAGCACGCTCGGGAATCTGCAATGGAAGAATGGACAGAGATGGATTACACTCTCTCCATTCTGCACACTCTCTCGTCGCTGAGTATCGACGTGGGTGTACTCTCACCTGGGTGTACTCGAAGTAGACGTTCTCCTTCTCCGAGTCCATCTGCAACATTATCGATTAGTTGGGAGTGACGTCATCGTGACCTACATCTGAATTGGCGACGAGCACGACTCGACAGCGACTACTCGGCTCGACGATGTCGTGCGACGGAATCGAAATGTATCTTGAAATCGACAAATCAAACCAGATATCGATTGAGACACAGTAACCTTCCACTCTCGCAGACGAATCGGAAGGCCATTCGAGAGGCGTATTGAGTGTTGAGCAGGAAGTGACGGATAGTGTCGTCCCTGAATATGGGTACGGTAAGTACAAGGATTACGGTGGCATTACCGTTTCGCAGGCATTTTGGCCAGATGCGGCTTGATCTCGAGGAACGGTCTGAATGGGGTATCGATCGATGGTGGGGATACTGTAGGCCACTCACGTTCCCTCAACGACGTTCTTGTTCTTCTCATGGTTGCCCTCCACGGGAATCGCCTCGGGAATGGCCTGGAAGGAGAGATTACCGATTGGTAGGTCAAAGGGGAGGGGATCTCACCAGACTCTCGCATCGCCTCCTTCTATACTCATCGCCGTCCATTATTGGCTGACCAAGATGGTAGAACTGTTCGAGAATCTCTGAAAGATAGTTACGTCATCACTATGCAATCACTAGTGGCCACTCACCACTCCTTCTACGCGTCGCAGCGAGCGGTGCCATGGGGAGGTCGAAGTCGGCCGGGTACATCATTATGTCGCCCTGAGAGCACGTATTACGGTAGGATACTGTAGCTGTACTGTAGATATGTCTGAGTATCGATTTCCCACCTTGATCTCCTTCACCAAAAGCTTCTGGATGCTGCCCTGCTTACTGGGGACGCCCGAGAATGCATGAATCTGAGTGAGATGAAGACTGATTGCATAAGGATGATGCAATGACTCACAAGAGGTCCTGGGGGAAGTCGAGTGAACTTTTTGTGGTGTCCAATGAACTTGAATTGCTTCAATTTGATTCGACACTTTTCCATTACATTCTTCTCGGGGCACGATGATGTACTCCCAGTCTTCGTGTTTATGGTGATGGTCTGAGAAGGGAAGGAATCAATCGATAATTACCAACGACTAGAGTACCAGAATACAGTAGCATGCAGTGAATAGTATAGAGAATACAGTAAATATAATCGAATATAGTATAATTGAATAGAATATAATAAAAAGAATATCGTACCTTGTATGGTCTATAGGTAGACTTGGGAGTGTATAGAGTGTGTGTAGTAGGTGGAGGAGGTCCACTGAGTGGTCCCGATGTGCTAGTGGAAGGGATGTTCGAGGTCGGGACTCCCTCCATTCTCTCTCCCGATAGAGATGGATAAGTGTTCGATGTGAAGAGAGAAGAGTGACCAGAAGTGGGAGGACCCGACGTCGGCTGCTCCTCTGTCTGAGCACGAGCTACAACTGACTGCTTGTCGTCTCTGAAAAGAAGTGGTACGGTAAGGGTCCAATCGACGACTGACTAGAATCTATCGGTTACTGTAAGTTTATCGATTGCTCACTTTCGACAGCAGTGCAGCCCAACGCAGATAGCGATGATGATCGCAATTATAACTGCGACGACGATCAGAGCGATTATGCCCGTCTCCTGAGAGGGTCATTCTCAGAGTCATTCTCGTTTTTGTCAGTCGTCACGAGCGGTCGCCTCTCCATTTCCTCCTATGGAGAGGTGGAGTTTCCCCTAGTTCAGGCCCAGGCTCCCTAGTACCCCTCGTCTCTACTATCGACTAAAGAAGACTGGAATCCCCATCCAAGCCGGAGTGGTCGCCGTGTGATGGGTATGACCTACAAGTTGATTTGATCCTCAATATCAGTACTCTCGTTGATTCTCTCTAAGATTGATGACTCGAGTATGGAGGACTCTGGTTCAAGCTCTAATCCAAGATCCCTGTTTCGCACGAGATTCTCACGGATGGACCCCTTGCCATTTCCTATTCGACTATCGGGATCGTCTCCCATTTTCATTCACTCTCCAACAAGAGACCGATCCTCACCCCGAAAACCATTCGAGATGACTCGATCTTCAGACGAAATTCAACCGAAGATAATGAGCCATTTCAACGTCGTCAGAGGTCCCATTCGATTCCCCTGTGAACCCGAAGACCCCTCTTGATAAACGACTATTAAACTAAACTAAACCTGAGAGGAAGAGAGGAGATTACGGTAGGAGCGGATGGGGTTTGGAGTACTGTATATCAGATGTATGGTGGTAGGGAGAGCCGCACCGTAGAAAGTAAGTGGTCTACAGTACTCCGCAGGTGGGTCTACAGTACTCCGTAGATGAGTTATTGATTGATAAAACAACTAACCATGTTTCTCCTCCTTCTCCGACCGTTCTGTGACCGAGCATAGACGAGTAATGAGGGGAGGAGAAGGAAAGAAAGTGAAGAAGAATTATGGTGATTATGGAAATTGATGAAGGACGGCGAGAAAGAAAGAGATTCGTGTTTATTCACGTTCATGCTTACGACATAGTTGTTATTTCAAATCAATTACGATAATAGGAAATGTGTGGTCCCCAGAAATCCCCCACAAGCTTGAGTGGAATCTATTTTTTTATTATCTCGTTAGGGTATTTCGCACTATTACACCTCTCTCTCCCTCTCTCTCTCTCTCTCTCTCTCTCTCTCTCTCTTCCTCTACTCTCGATCGTCAATTGGAGTGAGATGCAGATGGAGTGAAAAAGTGGACGGAGGGGAGACAATTGATGAGAGAAGGAGGGAGAGGAAGTGAGAGAGTGAGGGAGAACAGAGAAAGAGAGAGATTAGAAGGAAATCAGAAAGCTAAGAGGAACTTCGTCCTATTAGTCAAGTCGCATTTTCAATTTAGATAATATTATTGATTTTTTTCTCAGAAGACTCTGACACGGAATTCTGCGTGAGCCAGACGTTCCGAATCGATCAACCGAGAGGTGAGGAGTACGGTAGATGATGTCATACTGTAGCATAGTCTTCTTGAATTATGACTAAGTTCCACATGTTATGAAAACACTTGCTGATTAGTCAGATATTGTGGTACTATTTTTGTGCATCTTTATTTCACTGTTCGATAGACAAGTGTTGTTCATTTATCCAGTATGAGTAAGTATTTTGTAGCAATGAATAAATTGCAGTCCAATTGGGAATTCTCGACAGTGCGCGTGCATCGAAATCGCCCTTCTCCGATTTCGATTCGGATATCGACATGAATGTGTTCCTCGCGACTCCTGGAAGGTGGGACCTTCGAAATTCGAATACCTTTGAGATCGTAGTTACGCACTATGCTCATTTTCGTTTCTTACCACACTTACCAAAAGTGGAGAATAGGATGCTTTGATAGAACCTGATCCAATTCCTCATCTTCACATTGATACAATAGGTCCTGGCTAGTGTGGCAAAGCACTTCTGCATGTCGTCCGAAACATTTCGTCAGACGGAAACTTTGGGATGTGTTCTTTCAGTTCGTCCTGTTTCACATAAATTGATCGCAAATAGTGCACTATGCACTTCGGCACAACATTTTAGGCATTTGTGCACTAAGTGCCTCCGAGAACTCGATTTGACCTATTGATCTCCCTAATATTGTTCATCTTCTTCTCCTCAGTGGTCGCCGTGAATCTCGTGGTCGAGTGGGAGCGGACGCCGCTCTCCCCGCCCCTCCCCCGCCTGTATTCACTGCATCCATCACATTCGATGGACAAGAAGATGTATGGGATTCAGCCAGAGAAGACGATGATGATGAGGTACGGTAGATGGAGAGATCGACAACTGACTAATTTCCCCTAGAGAATGGGGAAGGTTGTAGAAGGAAATGAGAGCACGGGAATAGTACGAACACGGAAAATAGGTGTGAGAGATTCGATGTAATTATGGGCAAGAAATCAATTTGCATTCCAGTTCCGTCCTGGTTCGTCTGCAATGGGCGTCTATCTCTCACCCGCAGAGTTCTCTTCTGATGAGGTAAGTAAGACGACGGGAATTGGAGTTGCATATTACTTACTTGTACAGGAGATATGGACGGGGTTTGATTAGTGTGATTCATCTTTATGAAAATACTTCAGAATAAAATGATGAGGAATTTTCGATATTGAACTCATTCAATTCATTATTTCATATTTTTTCATACTATTTTTTCTCTCGAGTTTTTCAATGTAAATAAATCATGAAACGAGAAATGTACACCGCTCCTTCCAATGAGAAACGTGTCCCTCTCTCTCTTCTCTAATCCTCTCCTCTTCAGTCAAAAAATTGGAGTTGCATTGTTCTTATTTGTACACTAAACATGACAAAGCGTTGATTTGTGTGCAATAGATTATTAGAATCAAAGTAATCCAATCGCTCGTTCGGAAATGAAATGCATCCCCTCTCCTCTCTAATCATTGTTCTTCTCTTTCAGTCTCTCGACGGTGAACACTACCACAATTCAGTGCAAGTTGGCTGCACTCTCACTCTCTGTCAGAGGGCTGCACTCAGAGACACCGATGATGAGACGGACAGCGAGTTCTACGATAGTGAGGAGGTGAGAAGACGGGGTACGGTAGATGGGGGTATCGAGAACTGACTGAATATTTCGTGAAAATTATGGAGGGAGGGGAGATCGATCGAAAAAAATTTCTTCTGATTACAGTACTCTGACGAGTCTTGGTACGAAGAGGAAGACGAGGAGGAATGCGAAGATGAAGAGGTACGGTAGAAGACGGGTATTGATTTGTTGACATGGTTGACTTTTACTTTCTATCGTACAATACAAATACATATTTATCAGTGTCGCTTTAGGGGCGCTGATCAAGATGGGGGTTTTATATAGGTTTCAGACGTGGTCGATGGTCTTCTTTAGAATGATTCATTTTGTCCAGTATTGAGCGTCGAGATCGGTCTTCTTTCCATATCACAGGCCCAGAATTATTGGCTGGAGAAAGAATAGTGATCTCGCGAGCTTGACGTTGAAGATTTTGCGTTAGAATAAAGAAAGATGGTGTCTGCTTTCTTGAATCTGCGTCAACCAAACTCAAATCATCAATCTCAGAAGGAGATTCATCGAGTCTAGAAACTGAGAGACCAACCATCTTACGTAGTCATACCCATCACACGGTGACCAGTCCGGCTTGGATGGGGATTCCGATCTTGTTGCGTAGTCGATGGCATAGGCGAGGGAAATTGAGGGAAACTCCCCCTCTCCATCAGAGAGAAATGGAGAGGGACCGCTCGCGACGACTGACAGACTCGGGAATTCTATCGTATAGTGACTATTTTCCAGGAGTACGGTAGTGAGTATGCCGATGATGAAGATGAGGAGGAAGAGGATGATGGAAGTGGTTGGAGTGAAGTATCTCGAGATACGGTAAGGGAAGCAGTCGGTTTCGATTTATTACTGTAGAGACTATTGTAACAGGAAGGATTTGGTATATTCAGTTTACAATCGATAGTATCTATTACAGTCTCCCGCTCCTCGTTTCGTCCCCGTCGAGGCGGATGTCTCTGTGGATACGGTGGAATATGAAGAGGTCAGTCGGATTGCCATTTTTTTAAGTCAGCGATTTCACGCTTCACTGTGACTTCATTCCTGAATTGGCGCTTTTCCTGAATTCTTTTTTTCTTTTCCTGATTTTTTTTATAGATTCTATTCGATGTGAAGAGGCTATTTAGAGACTCTTTGATGCAATCATTCGTTACATGTATAATTAATTCCTGTCCAGGTTGACGGTGAGATGGGGTTGTCGGCAACTCTCTCACTATCGAAAGCGACGACAAAAAGAATACTCAAGGATGGACAGAGTGAGAGAGTGAGTCAATAGTATATTACAATTTCAGAATGATATGGTCTTGAAATGTCTTTACATTGTCTTTACCTCTTTCTTTAACTTGGCATATCTCTTGCTGTGCCATGCTCTCTCGCCTATTTTTCTTCTGTTTTTGTAGCGGGAGGTTTATTTTTTTGGACAAGTGTTTATGAATTTGTAATAATAGTCGAAGCCATAATCTCTTTTGCCACCGTTTAGCCGGATGTGTCAGTCGTCGCTCAATCGGTCGTTCCCTGTGAGGAGACAGAGAGAGTAGAGGAAGTCGATGAGTGGAAGGAGAAGAAAGTGGAGACCAGCAGTGCAGTCATCATACAGAGCAGTCCTATTGCGGTCAGTTAACGAGCTATAGATGAAGGATACTGTAGAGTAAGCGTACTGTACTGAAGTACTGAAGGGTACTGTAGTGTAAGAGAAGGGTACTGTAGAGTAAGGGTACATTCATATATTAGCTTAGTAATGATTGAGCTATCTAAATCGATAAATATTCAGAAGAGGAAGGAGATCAACGTGGTGCCGACGTTCGTCAAGTCGCAGGAGGAGAAAGTGAGCAATTTAATTTTCATTATTTCAAAAATGCGCAAAAGTATTTTTAAAAAAACGATCTTTGCGGTTTAGTGCTTCACCAGACATTTGCTAGAGCTGCAGGTGATAGAGGATGATGACTGAAGTTCAGCCGATTCATAGAAACCATGTATTTTCTATCAAGTCGTGAATTTTCTGGTTATAAAAACCGAATGACCAACGAAAATATGCATTGTCTCACCAACTGCTGTGTTCATGCTTCGTGCACGGATCACTTTCACATCCCATCTCTCTCTTGTTCTCGCAGATCAAATTTCACGGCAGAAACAATCTGAGTTCGTTAGTAGTTTCACATCTCTGTAGTCATGTTGCTCGCTAGTTTCTCTGCAATACTAGAGAAACTGAAGACTGCCATCCAGCAGGTTACTGTAGTCCTAGAGCAAGAGCGAGCGGTAGAGACTACGGTAGACGCTGACTTTGTGAGAACTACGGTATGTGGTGGTTAAGGTAATTGACTGAAGTTCTGTGTCTGTTGCAGTAAAAATGCTCAATCATAGCCATGATAATTAAGGGTTGGATCATTATCTGATCGGCCAAACTCGTTTCGGGTTAGTTAACCCATCATCAGTGACATTTGATTAACCAATAATAATTGTCATGGGGGGATTTTTGGCTATGATTTATCACTTTTACTAAATATTTCCAAAAAAAACCATTAAGATTACCACGTTTTCCCTCTTCAATGGATTGTGTATATTGTAGGTGAAGGCAGAGGAGACGTCTCGATTCGCTGGCGACAAGAAGACTCCCACTGATTTCGCCAAGAAATCAGTGATCCAACCACCGAAATTGGCGAAAGCAGATGTGAAACAAGTGGAGACGAAGATTGGAGTAGAGTGAGTTGATGGAAATGAGAGTGCGAATTTGAGACCACCATCTCTTCATTTCACACGGTCTATCATCCAACGACCGATGTAGAGAGTGCGCGAACTGAATAGATCGTGGTCTCGTATTTCTCGCTCTAATGGAAATATTGATATTTGTGCACAGATAGGAACTGACAGCTACCCGATTAACTCCTATACGTCTTCATTAAGTTTTTATATTATGTATTGTTAAGATAAATTAATGAATGGTCTGCCAGAGTAGACTCTAGTGAGATTAATTGAATCGTGTTCACAGAAAGCCGAAGCCGGTAGAAGAGCCGAAGAAGGATGCAGCCAAGCCGCCCGTTGCAGCAGCAGCTGCAGCTGCAGCAAGCAAGCCTGCCGTAGGTGAGTCTCTCGATCATAGCTTCAATCAATTACTTTATCAGAATCATGCTTGGGGGTTGAGGGCATGCTGATCTCTTCTGGCTTTGTATTCACTTGATGGCATGGACCACCAGTCGTTTCCTATGATTAAATGAATACAATGTTGTTTGCAGAAGCTGCAGCCAAGACTGCTGCAGATGCGTTGAAGAAGCCGGAACCAGAGGACAAATCTGCAGCAAGGAAATCGGCACTCAACATGAGTGCTGATGAGGCGAAGAGGAAGGAGAAGGAGGAGAAGGTAGGAGATGGATATAATGTCCTATTGAGGGATATTGTCATGTCCCTAGAGTTGGCCTCGTGAGAGAGAAAATTAGAATCTCGAAATTGATAAATCAATTAACTCTCATTTTCTAGAACATTAGGTCGATTTTCGAGATTCTCGTTTCTCGAAACTATCTCGAAATTCAGCAAGCCAATCCTAGTTGTGTCTAGTTGGGAAATGTGAGTTCAGGTCACTCCCATGTGAGAAGGCGGAGTGTGAGTATTGCCTAGTGATGACGCAATTTCTTGCAGGACGCAGCAGCAGCGAAGGCTCGTCGATTCGGAACAGTGAGTTCACTGGCGGGGCGATTCAAAGAGGAGGAGAAACCAAAGGAGAAGGAGGAATATTCGTGAGTAGCCGATTTTTTAAATCTATGTCTATTTATCCGATAATTAAATATATATACAAATAACTGTAGCTATTTCTAACAGTAATACAGGGTTAATGCGGCAAAAACGCTATAGAAATTACTCTTTCTTTCCTTAGCGCCAATAACTGAAGTTACTGAATATTGGATATTTTTAATTGTAAATTCACACATAACTTTTTAGATACAAGCGTTCGTCTCTTCTCACTCAGAGAGACGAAGAAAGACCGAGGAAGAAGTACGAGATTGTCAAGCCAGTACTCAATGATGACTTCGATAAGCAGGTGCATTGTTGTTATGGATCACTCTTTATTTTGTTATTTCTGAAACAGTCACTGTGTGTATGAAAAATGAGATTATGCAACTAAGTATGGTAAATCCTATTTGTAGATGGCTGAACTGCGTACCAAGATGAAGACGGGAACAACGAATCTGCAGAGTCAAATGATTGTGAGTCGATGGTCTTTGATCTCTACAATCTACTCTGAAAATGTGTAGTCTGATCTTGGATCACTCTTCATGTATCTTTATTTTCGTATATCATTTCTTCCCCTTTTCAGGAACTGAACAAGGGAATTCTCTCTCAGACGGAAGAGGCGAAGTTGAAGGAATTGGAGGACAAGCACAAGAGTCTGTTGAACAAGGCCAGTGGAGTATTCGGGTAAGGAATATCTCCTAATTTGATTCTTTCATTTCTATTTGGGATTCCCGCTCTGCGACGATTGTATTCGATTTCTGAATTCCATAAAATATTTTTAAAACTTTTTTTCTAAATTATGGTACAAAATCTCCTTCTCTGTGCAGTAAAGCGGACGAGGAGAAGGAGCGATGGAAGAAGGCGAGAGATGCAGAGACTGAGAAGGATTTGATGAAGATTGAAGAAGGAAAGAGAAGAGGACGAACACCCCAACCAGAGGAGAAGAAGAAGGATGAGGTGAGGAGGGTGAGAATAGCGCCTTAGAGGACACTATGCTCATAGTTGCTCTAAAAATTCAAAATTTTGTGAATTCACAAAGAGTAGCAAAATTTGCCATCAAAATAGTAGTTGGATTAATTTGCCCCCATTATTTTGATAGAAAGTGTAACTCGTATTTGACGAAATGCCATTGGTACATGCGACAAAATAGTGAAAATAATTTGCAGTTGAAACCTGTGCCCGCCGAGCCGAAGCGAACAGTGAGGAAGATCAACAGAGACAAGAGTCCCACTCCCGTTCCGCCTGCTCTCGCTGCTGCTGCTGCAGGTGCTGCAGCCAGTGAGAAGACGACGGCTGCACCTGCTGCAAGTGAGTGTGATAATTAAATATAGTTAAAGTATTAAATAAAAGAGGTATAGTAGAGGCACGTTTAGAAACTAATCAAGATGAAGCATGATAAATATAAAACCAGAAATGGAATAAATGATTATTATAGTGCTTTTAGCAACTCCCGGCAAGATGGTCGGCGTGACTCCTTCAGCGGCTGCAGCTGCAGCAGGGAAGGTGCCCGAGCCGCCCAAGCCCCCGCCAGCACTCGGAGCGAAGAAGGAAGAGGAGAAGAAGATGACCACACCCAAACCATTGAGGAAGACTATGAATACGGTAAGGAGGGAGTATTTCGTATTCGGCGGGGTCTACTATTAGCTGAGATATTGTTGTTAGATGCGAGAAAATTATGAAAATAAGTTGCAGTTGGACGGTAATTAGAGGTAATTATTAGAGGGGAATAATTAGGGATACGGTTTATCGATTGCTAACTGAATTATTGATTACAGCAGCCCGTGCCACTTCAGAGAGGCCCGATGAAGATGCCCGATGCGAAGATTGAGGTGCGCGGATTACTGTAGAGAGAACTGTAGCAGACAGGATTAGTGTAGATTACATTACGATGTCACACCCATAGTAAGTAGTATCTCAAATATGTTTGCTTCATAAATATTCTGAAACACGACTCTTCCTATTTAGTTGGCTCATTATTTTTTTATAAAGACGTTGAATGTTGTTGGTTAGTATGTGTCGTATTTACCAATCTATCAAGCTCGCAACAAATGGTCTCAAATATATTTGCTTCATAAAGAGCCAGAAACACGCCTCCTCCTAGTTGGTAAATTGTTTTTATATCAAAGATGAGGAAATGTACTGTATGGATCAATCAATAATGTGCATGTGCAGGTGAACGACAACAATGCCGATCTCTTCGAAGCAGTGGCAATTGTAGCGACGAAGAGGAAGAAGAGCATTGTGGAGATGAGAAATGCAAAGGAAGAAGCGAAGGTGAGGAGAGGGGTGAGGGAGCATTAAGAGAATGGAAAACAATGGGGATCGTGAAATCACATAATTATAGGAACAATGGTTATATTAATTATAATTATATCTACGCCCGAAGCACAAAAGGTTTTGAAATTTGACAAGAAATAAGGTGGGGGGAGGGGGGGGAGGGGGACTCTCCGAAGTTGACAAGTTGACGGTGGCTCATTGATGGACTTGCAGAAGGAGAGATTGCAAGCACTGCGAGAAGGAAAAACGATCAAGGAGATACAGGGACCGAAGGGAGATGGAGCGGCTGCCACTAAGATTAGAAATGTGAGAGAAGAGAGAGAGTTGATCTTTGATCTTTCGTATACATGTCTTTAATATTGGAATAATCTGCCGTGATACCAAAATGTCTCTCGCATTCCTTTATTTCCTCGGTGACAAACAAACTCAGTTCAGTATCATGGCTACTGAAATGAGTTTGGTAGACCAAATTGATGATTTATGAAACGGTTTTTAGATTACGGTAGATCGTAGTTCATGTTCGAATTTATTTCCCGCTCAGGCTCAAGCGAAGGCGGATGAGATCTCGCAAGCTTCGTCTGATCGATCGGGTAATAAGAGATATGCAGCGAGGAGGAAGACACAGGAGTTGGTCAACCCGAGCACACTCACTTGTGAATCGAAGGTGAGGGTACGGTAGTGTGGTGGGGCAGACGGTAGGACAAGTTTAAACTTTGATTTTTTAAACAAAACAAAAATACCACGCCTTGCAGAGTCCTCGACGTCGTCGAACTCGGAAGAGGAGATACACTCGAGAGCCCCACGATATCGATGTGTTGTTGGGATGGGAGAAGGAGAACACTTTTGAGCAGGTGAACAGAGTATTCATTGAGGAGAGAAGGGGCATAGAGGATGGGATTGAAATTGACTTCTCCATCTGATGTAGAGTATGAAATTCGAGTAGATATTTGAATAAGTATTGAGTTATGATAAGATTATGTTCAACTATTTCCCCTGAATTTCAAACTGTGTATTGTCAGTTGGAGAAGAAGTTCGCTGCCGCGGGTCTGGACAAGATGAGACCGCCGGCGACTGCTGAGAGAAGTGCAATGAAGAAGAGAAGAAGACAGATGAATACGAAGATATGGATTAGTGAATTGACGGTGAGAGAGATGAGTACTGTAGTAAGGGTTATGAAGAGATGATTAGAAGTTACTCTAAGAGTGTGAGATTTGTTGAATAATCACAGCCATTGGAATGACAAAATCACTACCTCTGAGTACTGTGGGTTTTGGCACCTAGTAAGATAATGCTGTATCCAGAAGACTTGAGGTACGGTAGATGAAAAAAGTTATCGATTGCAGGACATTGACAAGATCTACAAGACGTCGGAGCTGCGCGATATTCAAGCGTCGGTTGGGTAGATCAACAAAGATATTATTGATTTTTTTGTATAAGAGATTATCATTGCGATTACGAGTGTTCCTTATGAATCTTGCCTGTTCGATAAAGTCTTGCCATTTCTCTCTTATCTTTCCATCCAATTGTCCGTTGCGAGATCGGAGTGAGTTACTGTGAGTGGGCGAGAGGAGGGGAGAGAGTTGTTTGCGCACCCAGGGGTAGGGGATCTCTTGAATTGGCGCCCTCACCCTGATCCCCAAGCAAAGCAGAGAGATCTGGAACATTGCCAAATCAGGTTGTACTCACTCGTGCTAATTAATCCGTGTTATATGTATGTTATTATATTTTTAATTAATATTAATTGATCCAATCCAGAAAAGGCGGTGATCTTCTATCGGAATTCGATTGGATTCAGTGAAGAGGCGGGATAAGGAGCGAAACGAGGTTAGTTGCTATCACTTTCTCAAGTTATGACAAGAATGGGAGGATCGTGGGTTCACCCGACATCAATATTGACGTGTTAGCCTCTTTTCAATAGAGGAGAGCTATCAAAAAGGGAGGATAGTAAAAAGAGAGGGGTGAATAGCCATGGTTGTCATCCCATTGTAGTGAGTGATGCTGCGAAATCTAGAGAAGTGATAAATACACGAACCATACACAGAATGTGTCACAATTGTTCGACGAAATAAGCGAATTTGCGAATTTTTGAGAGCGTAACGTACCTCTTTTTGTCATTTGCTGTAAACTGAACAGCCATTCTTGTCCGATCTATTTTTCTCCCTATCACGATTGCGTAAACTATGAGTGAGATTACATTCCATGCCGACGTAGTTAGTCATCAGTTAGTGGGTGCTGCAAATATTCGCCCTGTTTCTTATTGACTATTGCGTTCTCGACAGAGAATCATTAGAAATTGATGCGTTCGCGCTTCCTTGCTCATTGGCCTCTCTTCTTTTCACATCACTCAACAGACCAGTCAACCCTCCAAAAAGGGGATCAGCAGCGAGAGAGCGTGCAGAATTGAGAGGGAGCTCTCACTCCCATTTCAGGAGTTCTGTAACTGTATGTTTTCCACCTCTCGAGTGGTCATCAGAACCCTGGGGGTCCATTCTCCCCCTCCCCTCTCATTCATTTTTATTAGTACCTCTTGGTATGTTTTCACTATGTCGACCATCGTCTCTCATCGACAGCTGTTCCCCAAGGTTTTACGAGAGATTTCTTCAGTCCAGCTCACACGAGAGAGAAAGTAGTAGTCAGATGGGATGGAGAGAGAGAGAGAGATCTCAGTCCACTGACAGTCAAATCTCCAGAAAGGGGTCAGAGGCGAAAGGGATACCTCTCAGTCATTCGGCCCTAACCTCATTCTGGAGATGTTGATCATGCCCATTTTTATCAACTTTTACCTACCACATTCTGCTGCCACATTATGATCTACGCTTTTTTGACATTGTAACACGTGCTGTCCATATATTTCTACTTTGACTAATCCGTTATTTATCGTGTGAGTATCCGGAGTGAAATCTATTGTTTGGAATTCGGGTAAATAATTGGATTATATCTCTTCATTTCGCACATTCTCTCACCAAACGACCGATATAGAGTGTGTGCGAAATGAAGAGTGTTAATCCAATTATTCACTCGAATTTCAAAATCTGGATAGGATTGGTCAGAGGGGATCACGAGTTGCCACCATAATATCTCCATAATCTCCCTCTCCTCCCTCCTCCTCACTCCTCACTCTACAATGGGGAACTGGGTAGTGCACTACTGTCGATTGAACGATGATAGACTATCATTGACAGTACGTTTTGAAACTGCTGCAGTTTGGGAACCCGAATATATAAGAACTGCTAAACGTTTTGAAACGTTTTCCAGAGAACTCATTGGAAAATATTCTTTGGTTCTTAAACGGGAGTTCCAAAACGTCTCATCACCAATTGAACGATAGTAGTGCTATTATAGCACACTCTCTGGAAGAGAGGAATCGATCCATTTAGAGTAGTGATAGTAGCATGCAGTAGTGCATACTACTATCACTTCACAAACGAGAGCGACCCACTTCTATTATTATTAGAATCTTCCTTTTTAGTCCCTCGTTTATCTTAGTGTCTTTAAAGCTCGTTGACCTTATATCCGCGTACATTTTATCACCGTTTTTTTTCCAGACTTCGTATGCAAAGTAGCCATCCATTTTCTCTTTTCCCTTTGATCTACCTGCTATCCCTTAACTTCTAACGACTGTCCTATCACCTATCTCAGTCTGACCTCTACCATTCCTCGATTCACAGCTTTATGTGGTAGTCTCTCTTTCTCTTCCCCTCTCTTCATTCTGCCCACTCTCTCATGAGTAGATCAATTGTCCATTCAACATCGTAATGTCCATTTGTGTGAAAGGGGAGGGAGAGCCGAACAACTCTGTTGCATCAAATGTCCTCTCTATCGCTTTCCCTTCTCTCGTTCCCCCCATTTAACACCGAGATGAAAACGCTGCCCAAATTCAATTTCCTCTATTCCTTTTTCGTGGTCTGGTCTAGTCAGAGAATTCACTTTCGGTTTGAATGAGATGTATCTTCTCCCCCGTGTTCGCTAGACAGTCTATCATAGATTATAGACTGATTGAGTCGTCTGTTTGAGTAGTGAATTATATGGATGAATGAGACGTTCGATGAGGGAAAGAGAGAAGAGTCATTGAGGGTCGTTTATCAGAATGAGTGGACACGGTGAGTAGTGGTCAGCAGTTGCGTTATTTCTTTTCTCCCAATATTACATCATTTCTATGCAACTTATGCGTTCCTGCCGGTAGTATTACGTTTTGGAGCCGCAGTTTAGGAACCCGAAAATATACAAGTTTCCATATATTCTGTACGGTACCCCAAATAAATTATGTAATCTATTTTGAGGATTCCTAAAAGGTAGTTCCAAAATGTACCACCACCGTTTCTTCCTCCCAATATTGTATCACTTCTCTATTCAATTCATTCGTTCCTCGATTACAACGTGTCTTTATGATCTGGCTTCTATCTGATGGCTATTTTCTCTCTCTCTATCTTCCTTCCTCTGGGCTATTTAGTGTACAGTAGCTTCACAGATTGGGCGACCACTTGTAATTCGTTGCATCGTCAACATGCGCTCGTGTTATCTTTGATCTCGAAAGGGCTCAGGAGCGGGAGAATGCGTGAACTCTCGATTGTACACTATCTCTAATGTGCGACTCCTTTCTGGAGCTCCGACCCGCTGGCGCAAATATGAGATCAGCAAAACTAATTGTGATGTTATGGTTATCGAATCTCGATACATCCGGTCCACATTTTACGGAGGGTGGGGGGGGCGTTGGAGTAGATTAGAGGTAGGAAAGAAAGAGTAGAAATAAACGTGAGTCAGAGTTGCTGAGATGGCAGAGAGAAAGAGGGACACTCACTCATTGTTTAGAGTACGATGAGGGATGAAGATAGAGAGAAGGGAGGGGAGAGAGTTATGAGAGAAGATATAAAGAGTGTGAGTCAGTCGGAAGTTCAACCATATACCACACAGTAGTCTGCGATTCGTAGATCGTCAATATTATATTTTGCTCTATCCTTTGACTTACTCCTATCACCGTGTCCACTGTATCTCATGCCTTCTCACCCTATCTCCTTCCCATCTCCTCTTCTCATAGTCTTTCTTCTCTTTTCCTCTCTTTCCATCTGACTCATAACTGTTAGCTTGACCCTAGAGTTGATAGAGACTCGCGGGAAATTCGTACAGATCACTCTCTCTCTCTCTCTCTCTCTCTCTCTCTCTCTCTCCCCTCTCTCTCTCTCTCTCTCTCCTCTCTCTCTCTCTCTCCCTTCTCTCTCTCTCTCTCTCTCTCTCCCCTCTCTCTCTCTCTCTCTCTCCCCTCTCTCTCTCTCTCTCTCTCTCTCCTCTCTCTCTCTCTCTCTCTCTGGATTCGTAGAGTGTGACTGTGTGTATAGATGATAGTGGTCGTCGAGTGAGAATGATGGTGATAACGTCCTGATAATCATCCTCATTTCCTCTCTTTCTCGTCTCAATTTCTCATTCTATTTTATACATTTTCGTCGGCTGGAAATTCCTGTCGGAAATTTTCTTAACCAAGAAGTTGGTAAGACTCGGAACCGATCTATAAATGTTCAAGAGGTTGAGATTCGTCAGGATAACCCCCTATCTAACCAGTTATGTTGATCTTTCCGTTCAGTTTGAAGTCTCAAAATCGGACGAAAATGTATGTTCAACTTCTTTGCTCTCTATGGTAGCCAATCTGCAGTTCATTTATTGAGAGTAATCTAATCAGATGCCACCAATCATCTCTCCATTCCTTTTCCCACTTCTCCACTTCTTCTCTCTTTCCTCAGTGCTTTCCTCTCTCTTCGTCACCCATCTGTTTCATACCGCATTGTTAGCATCTCTCCGTTCCTCTCCTCTCTTTCTCTCTCTCTCTCTCTCTCTGCTTTTTTTGTCTAGAAGTTCACGTCTGGAACGTCGGTTTCTTGTTCTGAATTTCTTCTACCCCCTTATTCGTTCGAGAAATGTACATCTGAATTGCGCGTATCCCACTCCGATTATCGATTAATCAATCTACCGTACTCCTCATGATCAGCCACAATGGAAAGTGTACGCCGATTTGCTGCGGAACGTCGCAAGTCAATCTCAGCTCTCATGTCGCCAATCTTTGAGTCCTCTCCAAACAATGGAGGTTGGAGAGACAGGGGAAGGGGTACTGTAGAAGTCGACTCTGAAGTGTATTGTGAATGAGGTTGGAGAGGAAGGAAAATAAGGGAGAGGGGGTACTGTAGGAGGGATCTATGGAATGAACATGGAATTATAATATGAATTTTAAATCACCCGCATAGCAACAATTGAAATTTTAATCCGCAGTTTAAATTTAGAGTGTTCAAATTCTGATGAAAGTGGGGGAAGTATTTTTTTTTGAAAATAAACTGAAAGAAATACGTCAAAAATATGCCAGCAGGTATGAAAAAAAACTATTTCACTGATGAGATAAACTCTCAATCGTATTTTGAGAGTGAGACAAAGTTTGACTGCTTTCAGAGTACGCCCTTCACACTTCTTCGTGTGCCTTCCCCGAGTTCTCTGAGCATCAAGAATCGATCGATATCTCACCCCCCTCCTCACCTACCGTACCACTCAGGAACACTAACGGGTATGATAATTTGAAAATTGTAATTCCATCGAAAAACATTGGAAAGTATGTCTTAAAACGAATGAAAGATAGAAGAGGAGTGAGAAAATTCGAATTTGTTTGACTTCTCAATGAAAGTTCTCAAAGTTCCCCTCTCTCAGATCATCGTTGTCTAGTCTCTCGTACTTCTGGGGTGAAGTGACCTCTCTCTCTCTCTCTCTCTCTCTCTCTCTCTCTCTCTCTCTCAACTAGACTCATTCCATAGATCGATGAGTCTAGATCATGACTCCTTCCTTGCTATTTTTTAGATCCCTCCCTTCTCTGCATGTTTATAATTGATTGTAGATTTTTTAAATTCACTAGTCATGACACAAAGCCATTTTAGTTGTGGTCAAAAGATAATATGAGATGGTAGGTGTCCCTTGATCTCTTTCCATCCCCTCTCGTCCCCTGATCTAATACATTTTCGTTAGCCAATAAGTTTGGCCGGCACAGATTAAATAGTTCCGTTAGCAAATCTAACTTGTGCACACAAAAAAATTGTGATCAGATTTATTCGGAATTTATACCAAAATGTTTTCAATATTTTTATACATACACTGTTTGAGCAAAAAAATGGGTAGCTTGCGTGAAGAGGGCAGTATGAAGCTCAACCTATCATGTTTTTTTTTTGGGAAAAAAATCATACCTATATGGGCCTACCATGTTCTGGAAACCAGAGCCCATGAAAAGTCTGATTTTAAATGTAAAAAAGTCAACGGCCCGAGTCTTATTTTAGGCAAAGTGCAAATAAATCTGTGATCCGTTTATCTATTATTTATCTGTGGTGCTCGGTAATTTTGAAACCAATAATTGTCCGTACTCGATTCCGATCTGGAAATGTGCAGTATGTTCAGATAAGTTAGAATATTTGGTCAGTTTCCAACGACTTTCGGTATAGATTTGACTAGTTGTCTTGATTTTTCTGGCCAGGAAAATATCTATGGTCGGACGAAAATATATGCGTGATATCTTCTCGCTTATTATAATAATAATAATAATGATTATTATAATAATAATATATTGTGTCTGTTTTAGTCGTCGTCGCTTCTCTCCCCATCGTCGTTTCTCCATCGCTCCTTCTATCTTACTGAGGAAGGAGAGAGATAAGGAAGAGGAGAAAGAGAAGGAGAAGGAGAAGGAAGAACAGAGACAGAGGAGGAGATTTTCTACTAGTTAGTTAGATTTGGCAATTGATTAAATGGAAAACGTTCCCTGGTACCAATTGGTGATCAATCATAGAAGAGAGAGTGGAGAGTATGCCCACCTAGGACTGACTACCAATTGGTACGGCAGCTGGTGGTATACGGTATCAGGGTTATCACTAAATGTAGGGGTATTGCTTGGTTCAATAGTGTATCCGATGCGGTACTGATGTGTAATAATGCTCCCGGATCAGAGAGTGTGTGATCATATGTATGATAAGAGTGCAATAAAAGTTAGTAGGCAGTAGGGGATGCGGGGAAAACTGTTCCATACCTACAGAGAGTGTCAGGAGGGAGGCTGTGTGTGAAAGTGACAGTCCCTCTCGGTTATACAGACTCTCTCACTCCTTACCCCTCTCTGTAGAGGATTATTATGTATGGTGGGGGTCACGGGTGGGAGAAGAGACTGATACGGGGGGTGATAGGAGAGATAAGAGGGAAGTATGGATGTCAAGTTTGAAAGAGGGGGTTTATATTTATCTCCCACTGTCGTCGACGTCCACTCTGCTGTGAAAGAGGACCTCTTTCTCGTGTCTTTTTTTAAAACTCACATTACATCGTTTGTAGACTTATTTCTAGACTTTCAAAGTCTATTGTCTGTATCTGAAAGCTTACATATGTGCAGCCTAAAGCCCACTTTCTAGACTGTAGAAAGTTTTCTTTGATTATACTTTACATGTCAGAAGACTTATTTCCCCATGAGTACTCTCGAAATGCTTCCAATCAGCCGCTCTCCTCATCACTCCTTCCTTGACTCCCTCTGTTCTCTCTCTCTCTCCTTCCACCCTCAACCCTCTCAACCCCTAATGGAGTAGTGAAAGTGCCAACTCGTGCACCTAACTTCACTAATAGTCTTCCCCCTCTTCTCCTCCTTCTCCTCCTCATTCTAATTGTGTTTTGACTGCATATTGCATCACTTATGATTCGTAGTCAAGAGTTGACGCTCTCTCTTTTCACTCCTCCCTCTTCCTGTAAATTGGCTGTGTTTATCTGCCGATAGGTCAATTGGGCAGATTCAAGTTTTGCCCTGTCCACTCACTCCTCGATTCTTGTGTATTCATCAGGATTGTCCCTCCCCCTCTCATGCTCCAAGTACTCGAGTAGAATGCAAACAGTATTACTGTACTCCTGCACCTCCGATCTGCCAGCTCGTGCCATCTATTACCCCTTCCCTCTCCTACTACCCTTTGCCCGCAGAAGCCCCCCCCCCTTGGGTGTGGATTGCTGTACACACTCTGATCCGCGCTCCGACCTGCCAACCAGTGATGGGCTAGGAATTTCATTAACTTTCCAGTTATGGTCCGCAGATATCGAACGCTGAAACGCTGAACTCCGATTTTTATGATAAATTCTCGAAATTTTATTAGAAATGCTAACCGCGCGAATCTTTTGGCACTGTTGCGTACCCCGGTGTATCTATCCCAACACTGCCAACTATTGTCATCTATTGCTCCTCTCTCCTACCGTTTCCCCTATCCCTTGAAGCCCTTGGGGGTGTGGGTTTCTTGCCAGATAGCTGTGCGATGCGATAGATATCTGCAAACAAGTAACAAGTGCAACTAGTTCGAGAGAGGAGAGGAGGGAAGCAAATATTGTGCTGAATGGGTTTGAGATACTCGTTCGGGGAGAGATCCGAACACCTCTCTCTCTCTCCTTGATGTTCTGTCACACTTCTACACAATGTAAACCTCATCCCTCGTAGTTCCGAGCCTCTTTTTTGCATGAATGTGATTGAGATTCCTCTCATCTCATTCACTCTTCCCGTTATTCCTCCCATCTCTCACACCATCTACTGTAGTCTCATATCCCCTCCCATCTCTGATTAACGATCTCCCTCTAATCTTCTGGTCATTCTCTATCTCTCTCAGAACGGACAGAGTACTAAAAGGATAGTGTATTGTGCTTCTACTTCTCCCTTCTTTTCTGGAACTGCTCTCACTTTCCGGCTTCTTATCTGATTTCAGTACTACACTCTCACTACCTCCCCTCTATCCAGTAGAACTCTCTCTCTCCTCCCTTCAGGGCACAGATGGTTCCTCTTTTCCTTCGTAAGACCATTCTTTTCCTTCCGGTGTTCGACTAGAGAGAGGGTAGATGAGCCGTGGGGTGCGTAGACTGCTCTCCCACTCTCTCTCCCTCTCTCCTCCCTCTTTTAACCCAATCAAGAAATGAGTCAAGTGTTTTCTATCGTTTGTCTCACTCACTGTTGACTTTGGCTTACTTTCTCCCTCCCTCCCCCTCCCTCTCTCTCTCTCGCTCTCTCTCTCTCTCTCTCTCTCTCTCTCTCTCTCTATCATCTCACTCTCAGCTTTCCCTGGTTTGTCTCTCTCTCTCTCGTTCTTTTCCTTTCTACTTTCCGCCTCATTTCGATGCTGGTTATCACTGATCTGCCAAGAGGTCGGGGGAGGAGAGAGAGAGGAACTGTTTAGGCAGGGGTTTAACTATAGGCAGGTGTTCCCACGCCTCATTGATCAGTATTGCGGGTACGAAGTGATAAGGTTTCTGTTTTGTTCAATAGCGGAGTAAACTTTGATTCCCCTTATCGGCGGTGTACCATTTTAGAATTGGTCCTTTGAGAACTCTGCTAAAATAATATGTTCGAGTATCCAAAATTGTTCAACAGCATGATCGAAGCTAAAATGGTACTTATGACGCAAATGGCTGATCCTCTCATATTGTCCTCTTCATTATCCCCTTCTCTTCTTCTCTTCTTCCTCCTCTGTCTTCCCTTGTCTAGTTCATCTCCCTTCTAGTAACTCTCTCAACTCATCTCAACTCTCTCTCTCTCTCATTCTCCTCCGACTGTCAAAGTGCGTGTCAAACTTGAGTGGAAACGACGACTTCCCATAAAGGAGAAGAAGGGCGAGGTTGAGAGAATGAGTGATGGATGGGAGATTGCATAGGGATGACGACATTCGAGTAGCACCTGTAGTAGGATAGCTGAGGGTGAATGAGATCGTCGTTCGCTCTCCCATGGTTTCAATTACGTAGTTATGACGACACGGTCGTTCGATTAGCGCAGATTGTTAGATGTAGGGCAGAATAAGGGTCAAAGAGACCGTTCTCCCACGGTGTCAATTGCATAGGGATTACGCAACCCCCTTCGTTGACACTCCGCTCCTTTTCTGTTTGTGTATTTGTGGGGGGGGGGTCGGTTACAGTGTTTTGCTTGGAGCTTAGGACGCTCGAGGGGAGAGAGAGAGATATCTGTTCTACTCCTTCTATCTCTCTCCCTCTCCTCGTGCGTTGCTGTTCATGGAGATCAATGCAGTCGGGAAATGAAGCACCGTCTTTTGTATTCCCTCCCCCCAGATTGAACACTACTCACTCGTTCATTCTAATCGACTCTCTCTCCTCTCATGGGTACCGGTAGGATTACAGAGTCTTGCTCGGTTCCTTAGCCTCGTGTACTACTATACACGTGTTATTGTTGGCTAATACTCTTGAGTGGGCGGAGCCAGACCCCTCCTTCCCTCGTTCCCTCATTCCTTCCATTGGCTTATTCATCTGTTCTTCGAATGGCCTCTTGTGAGAGAGCACCGTCGATCAATCCAAGACGTGGTAATAGCAGTGTGTGGTAGAAGATGCATTGATAGTAGAAGAGAGAGAAAGAGAGAGAGAGAGAGAGAGATCACTTCCGGATATGCTCTCAGCGTTTGGAGGAGAAATGCATTGCTGTATACTTCACACTCGGAACTAATAGGATTCCCTCTCTCCGTGAATCGAGGCTACCCCCTTTTTGTCAGCTTAGATTGATGCTCTTTTTGTGGTATCAACTGTTTCTACGTGAGTCTAATCCCGTCTCCTTTTCTCTCTCAGCCCCGCCCCCTCCTCCTCCTCCCTTTCTTCTCTCTCTCTCTCTCTCTCTCTCTCTCTCTCTCTCTACCCCGATTGCTTCTTCTTCTCACTGATCTTCTCGCATCACTCCTCCTTCCGTCCAGTTCCGCAAAGTAGCCACCCTCCCCCTCTCCCTTCTGATGATGATCTCATTGTGTGTCTGCCATCGACGACGTCTCTCATTAGTCGTCCTGCACAAATTAGCCATGATTCAGTAAGAAGTGACGTCATTCCTCCCAAATCCTCTTCACCCTTCAACAACAGCGAAAATCGAAACTTTGGATAATATTGGAAAGTGTAACTCCAGAATTAAGGTTAAATAATACTTCAATTTTCGATGTCTTCGTCTCTTTTCCTCTGCTTCTCCATCTCGAATTCGAATAGATCGATCATAATTTGATGGTTATTGTAGTTCTTCTCCTCTCTCTTCTCTCTCTCTCTCTCTCTCTCTCTCTCTCTCTCTCTCTCTCCCTCTTCTCTTCTCCTTTCTCCTTCTTATGTCCATTCACACTCCCATTGGATCCTTCGTTCTCTGAATCAATCAATCATCGATCAAACAACTCAATCAGTCTTCTTTTTTGTCTCCCTTTCGTCTCACATCCAGTGACAAGAAGAGTTCAGTATGACTGACGAGGGATCCATCTCCATTCATCTCAATTGCTCTAGTACTTTTCCCCCTAGCTGGATCCTTGTCTGATTCCAGGCTGGATTCTTCCCATGTCTTACCGTGATCCAGCCAGGAAAAATACCATAGCGTATCCATCTCTCTCTCTCTCTTTTGGTCTCTCTCCCTCATTCTCGATCACTCTAGCCCCGCCCCCTCCTCCTCCTCCCTTTCTTCTCTCTCTCTCTCTCTCTCTCTCTCTCTCTCTCTCTCTCTCTCTCTCTTCCCTACCTTCGAACCCCCGTCTTTCTCTCGACCTCTCTCTGATTCCCTTTCCTTCCAATGAACATGAAATCCTCCATCCTATCGGGTGATAGAACCTTTTGGGACTGCCGTTTATGAACCATTATCTATTTTTGTCTCGATTTTTTTGGGGTATGTTTCAGAACATGTTTCGGAATTTTTTTAAATATTTTTGTGTGTTCTCAACGGCAGTTGCATATCGTCCCCATCACCTTCCATTCACGGCATTCCATTCCTCTTTTCATCTCAATTCCTCTCCTTTTCCTCCCCTCATTCAATTTGTTCGACATTTCTCATAAATTGGCTCAAATGTCGCTGTTCCATGGCTAGATTGAGTCATATTTGCCATCACTTTAAGGGGTCGACGGAAGGGTCGAAAGAGTGATTTCTCCCTTCTCCCTCTCGATGCTGACTCCGCCCCTTTCTTCGTCCTCTTCGACCTCTTCCTCTCCTCCTCCATCATCTCATCTACATGGTCGTCACTCTCTGCATCTCTCGCCTCTCTCTCCTTCTTCGAATCTCTCGTCTTCTCTCTTCCTCTCTCCTCCTCCCTTCCACCCCTCAGTGATCAACAGTCCTCCCACTCCTCCACCTTCAATGATCTCATCTGGATTCAGTCTATCAACGGTCGTCGATCGGCCCTCCTATGCAGCAGTCTACTACGATGAGCAGCAGCTGCAGCTGCAACAGAGACACACAGAGATCGATGCAGCAGGGTGGTACGACAGTGTGCAACAAGGCCAGCTGCAGCAGCTGCAGCAAGCTCCCTTCCGAACTCTGCAGCACCGTCGACCGGCTACGACCATTGATAGAAGTACGAGAGGAGAGACGAGAACGCCTCTTACTCCGTTGAATTGGGAGGTGCCTTCAGGGCAGATTAGAGGGAGACCGAGAGAGATCAAGAGAGGAGTAGCCAGTGTGAAGATGAGAGGAGGAAGTCAAGCACCGTCTGAGGGGAGAGGGAGAGAGGAGAATGAGGGAAAGGAAAAGAAGGAAGAGAAGAAAGAGAAGGAAGGTGGATTGAGAAGGAGTGCAAGAAGGAGTTTGAGTAGAAGCAGACTCATTCAAGCTGTGCTGGCTGTACCCAAGAGGGCCGGAGAGGGAATGAGATGGTGGAGAGATGAGGAGAAACACAATGGTGAGTATAGGGGACACTACACCGAATGAGAACTTTTGAGTTCGCGAGACAACTGTTATGTCAGCGACGGTATTGTAAAATAGTTCTCATCCCACCTAGTGCCGTCTGGGGGATTACAGTAGAAGTATACGGTAACGGAAACAGGGGATATGGAAAGGTACATGGAAAAAAGAAGGGAAGGATGGCTACTTGACGACGTGGGCTCTTGAGAATTTGCGAGTCTTTTGTTCATGGGGTGGTCTCTCTCTCTCTCTCTCTCTATCTCTCTCTCTCTCATCCACTCCTAGGAAGAAGTTTCAACTGGAGTGATCCTGTTGGTGACATCTCAATGGGGGCTATGGACAGGGGGAAAGAAGGGTGGCAGTTGAGTTGGCAATGCTGCCCGGTGCTTCCTCTGCATTGGAATTACTCGCGAGAAGAGGTGGGCCATGGGTCGTCGTACTTTACTTTTTCCCCACTGGTACCCCAGTGATTCTCACAGTGGGAGGGGAACTGGGATACCAATGGGAGCTTTGATTGGGCGGAGGGAGAATTTACCTCTGCGACGACTGATTTTCACTGGAATATCACTGGGAGAAAAAAAAAACCAGAGTAGTTGGAGTGCGAAATGCGTGACCACGATCTCTTCATTTCGCACATTCTATTCATCGGTCTGTGGATGAGAGAGTGCGTGAAATGAAGAGATCGTCGTCTCGCATTTCGCACTCTAGTCGTAATGGTGCCGTAGGACAATGTTTGTTTCAATGGTGTGGTTGAGATTGATAACACGATGATTTGTGGTCTATTATTGGGGGAAATGTTTTGCTAGGTAGAAATTGTGACAATGATTGTTTTGATAGCCATCTTTGTGCCTTGCCACTGTATTTCCCTCCTCCTCTTTCTTCTTTCCTCAGATTGGCTCCCATTCAATCGTATGTCATTCTCCCCTCTTTCTTGTATATGGAGATCTTTTTCCTTCTTGATGTCTTCTCTCCAACTTGTTTTTTCATATTTTTGTAACAGTGCAGGGCAGGGTTGGGGTGTTGAAAACAGGGGGATTTGGGGGGGATGTTTCGCGAACTGGCAACGGCAGATGAGAGAAACGAGGAGAAGGGATCGAAGTGACTATGATATGTGGGAATGAGAGGGAAAAATCTAGGCAAAAGCCAAAAGTGAATTCGTGGTTAGACCGTTGCCCATTTAAGTGCTATTTTGGCACTCTCCTCTTCCTCGTCATGATCACTTCATGGCGTTCTGACGAGTCAGGATGGACTCGTCAGAACGCCGTGGGAATCTATCGAGAATGAGGGTAGAAGAGGAGAAATTGACTGTGAGAAAACGAGAGGAGTCACTTTGCAATTGAAGACGTTTCGTGGGAGTTTACGTGAGAGGCGATGAGAGAACACAGGCCGACCATCCCTAGACAAAGCGGTTGAGCGAGAGAGTGTGTAAAAACGAGAGGGACAGAATCATGGGAGAAGAGAGAGATTCGATAAATTCGGTTTGGATATGGGGTCGTCGGTTCCTTGTTTTTGTCAAACCCTGTGCTTTATGAGGGGACGTCGAGTGTGATCGTGTCTCTCTCTCCACTCGATCATTGAGGGATAGGAGGAAGTTGTATTGAATGTGATTGATCTGTATTGATATTCGTCGCACATTGTCGACTTCTCTCTCGTAGTTGAGTATTCACTGCTCACAGCAGTAATTGGGAGGGGAAGAGGGTCAACGAGCCAACAAAACGCCTCTCAATCCCTTCTTTTTTGTTGTTCTCTGAAGCAATGGACCCAGATGATTTGTGACGGGTTTCACCCTTAATAGCAGTTAGGCATCGGGAGAGGAGAAAGGGGGAGAGTATGGGAGGCATTAGACTGTACTAGCCTGTCCCTCTGGAAGGGAAAGTTGGTATGGAAGGGGGGGGGGGTAATTGGTGTACTGAAGAGCATCCAAATGGCTGGAACTGAGCAGAGAGATTAGAGAGTCGAGTGAGTAGAAGTAGCTGTATACCATTCAAGGACAAATGAAATTAGAGAAAGGCTGGAGGGAATTTGAATATCGCCAATCCCACTTCCAAATTTTATCAGAAAATGGGAAATTTAAAAAAATGGCCAAAATGATGTTTAAAAATGATGGGGATGGCTGAGTGGTGGAATTCATTGAAAATGATAGAAAATAAAGTATATTTATTTGAGTCGAGGACTATCTTCCCTCGTCTCCCTCTCTTCACTCCTCTCAACATTCTCTCTATCCGAGTGGTCGACGGGGCAGTGTCTTCCTCCCCTCTGCTGCAGCTGCTGCAGCCCCGCCCTCTCCCTTCACGGCTGCAAACAACAACTTCGTACGACCAGGTACGGTATGGGTGGGATTGATTGAGTGTGTGTGAGGTATGACACAATCAAGCGTGCGAGAGATACGCGACGCGGTTTCGTAGTTTGTAGAGAGAAAGAAGGAGAAGGAAAAGAGTTTTCACTCTCTTTTATGAACCTCCGCCCCATCTGATTTCGCTTCGATTTATGTTTACTATCGTCCACCCTTTTTTTGTATTTCTTATAGGCGAGAAAAGGGGTCGAATTTGTTGTATACGGCACTCGTATATTGTTGCGATTAGGCAAGCTTTCGATCAATCAATCTTACGATTAGTGTTCGGTTGTGTACAATTCTCCGCCTTTATTTCTCTGCGCTCTCTCACTTTCGAACGCTCTCTCGTCGCCGGTTTAATTTCTCTCCCGATTACGCATACGGTTGAACGGATTTGATCGAGAAGGAGGAGCAGTTTGGGGCATGAAAACAGGGAAAACAGGGTAGAAAGGGATTTGATGAAGAGGGGAGACAATAGGATGAGTCAGACTGGTATTGAGAAGATGAGTGATCACTCTGGACATTGTGAAAAGTGAGTCGTCGAGTGATCGATTCCATTCTCAACATTTCTTTCCAATTGCGTGTTCTTCATTACGTTTCCTCAATTGGGACATGTAGCTGTAACTGTTCCACTACTTGAGTGAGATGGGGCTTGTGAATGGGAGGATCAGCTAGGAGGGGGCTAAGCGGATGGAGAGAATGAATTGTACGAGAAACGACAACGGGCAGCGATGTGAGGGGGGCAGCTAAATTATCCCCCGTTGTGGAATTAAAAGCTGCTGTCGAGATTGGGGAGAGAGAGAAAAAGAAAAGAGTGATTGATTGTCTAAATCTCAATGGAAAGGTTGAGTCATTGACTCACACTAAGTGCACATGATTTAGTTATCCATTAGTTCCAACTGTGGTTCATACACTTGAGAAAGCTGATGATGCTGATGAGGGGTTCCTAGAGATGAGAACAAACCACAAATTGGTAGTAAGGGTGGGGTTCCGTATTTTCTTGTGCGTAGAACGGTCGTTTGTCTCCCTCTAAAGCATGCAAATGTTTTTAGTTGTTTGCCCTTGGGTTGATAGAGGGTTCGAATGTGACAACTCGGTGATGCCATGTTTAGATTGGAGTGATGGAGGTCTAATTGTGAACGAAAGAAATGTATTGCTCATTCATGCCTAACGTATTCAATATAATTCTTCTGAGAAACGCACGAGTTACGATTATCATAGGGGAAATGATTGGAATTGGGAGAATTGAGAATTGGATAAATAGTAAATAGTAATGTTTTAAAAAGGAGTCCGCACCCCCCCCCCCCCCGTATAAACTCTCTTCATCAATCATTTGAATAGAGAATGCGCGAAATGAAGATACTCAGACTCGTGAAAAAAATGAGTTATAATTTACCGTTATTTCCTCACAATGCGCACATTATCGCCTTGCGCTCTCTGGCGTCTATAAAATATATGAGTATATGCTTTAGTCTATAAAATATATGATTGTGTGTTCTAATTGAGCCGTTGGTCGTCCCTCTCGTCCGCCCGCTCGCACAATGAGAGTAGTCGTAGTGGGAGCGAAGAAAGTGGGAAAGACTGCCATACTCAGACAGGTCGCCTGCATCGAAGATATCACCAACAAGGTACGGTACTATTTTATCGATCTGTTATCTCTCGTTTGGTGTTTTAACTATGAGGCAGAGGTGTAGTTGAAGTGAACTATAGCGGAAGATCCGCGTGTTCTGAGAGAGAAATTAGTCTAGTTATCGTCGAGTCTGACATTGAGAGGGACCAGTGATCTGTCTGGCAAAAGAAGAGGGAAGAGAGTTGAGAAGAGAGAAAGAGATAGTTGAGGAAATATCTATCACCCGATGTTTGCACGCATTGTGAGAAGAAGTGAGTGAGTGATGGAGCAAATAGGAGAATGGCAGACGGCCATTGGTAGGAGATTAGTTGCCTAGTGATGATGAATTCAAATTGAACGGAATTTATTGCAGCCGTATACTCCGACGATTGAGGACACGTACCAAGTGCTGCTGGAGGACGGAGACAAACCGAGGTATTACAAAAAAAAATTTAAAAAAATTTCCGAGATAACATAAAATTCCGCTGATAAAACTATACGGAAGGCGAGAAATCATGTGAAAACAAGAGAAACGCCGAGAAGAGAGTACACACACGAATAGTCCATTTCATGAATGTATCATTTTAAAAATGTAATAACACAAATATTCATTGTTGGAATGTTTGCTTTAATAAAATCTAATATTTATGTTCGTGATAGTGATAAACTGTCTAATAAATAGCAGAAGGAATGATGAAAAATTTATCAAAACCTGTTGAGAGAGATCCTCATCTTCCATGACACTGCGGGTCTTCTGGATCATGGTCCCATCGAATTGAAGAGACCTTATCTACAGGTGAGTAGACGATGCAGCACACACATTTGCATATTTTCTCTAGTGTTTTTGTATGAAGATCTTTTAGAAATGTAATGGAATTGTAGATCTGAAAAATATAGAAATGATCAATGAATGAAAACGTAATTACAAAGTAGAGAAACGCTTCCGTTGGGATTTTGTAAACGAGTTAAAAAGCCAACATTTTTATGGGGGTTTTCGAGACATTTTTATTGAAACTGGCAAAAAATTATTAGAGCTTGATATTAGATGACGATATTAGATGCGAAAATGCCATAATCTTTGCATTTTAAACCCATATTTGGACGAATGAATACTGTAGATTGCTGTAGTGTGATTATGATATTGCTGTAGGTTGCTGACGCCTTCGTCCTCGTTTATTCCGTCGCCGACCACGAGAGTTTCAATAGAGTGGACACACTCAAGAAGATGATCGACAAACATTATGCAAAGGAGAAGAAGGAGGTGAGGAGAGGAGAGGCGATGAGAAGGAATAACAGACATTAGAGGGGATCAACATATTGTACGCCCAATTTCTCAACAGGCTTCTTCAATCGAAAAATTATGCAATTCAATTTAAAATATATGTACGATACAGCAAATTGATGGACGACTATGGTTCTAATCATCTTTCCAATGAAATTCTCCTTTTTTTCAGATGCCTGTCGTCGTTCTGGGAAATATGACTGATCTACCGGGCAGGAAAGTCGATTCGGAATTCGCCCTCAATTGGTCTCAGAGGGAGAAAGGTACGGTAGAAGTGTACTTGTGCTATTTTTATTGATTTGTCTACCAAAAATATTGATCGGTTTATGCTAGCAATAAGACAAGAAATACGGTAGTTTGTGATATAATCGATTGCAGTGAAATTGTTCGAAGTGACTGCGACGGAGCGAAATTCGTTGATTGACTTTGTTCACTACATCGGACAGCGACATTTCCATCCTCAGAGTGAGATATCGACTATTGTATTGATTATTGACTTCGTTGAATGGAGATCTATGAATTATATGAGAAAACTTCTTTTCCAGAAGAGTCCATGTTCTCGCTATCGAAGAAACTCAAATCGGAGAAGCCGAACAACGCAATATTGATGGACTTCTAATTGATCGATCGATGATTCCTTCGACTACAGTATCTCTCCATTCATTCTAGTCAGCCCTCATGTTGATCTCGTTAGTTAGTAGCTATTCTTGATAATAACTTCTCTGTCTAGTCTTGCCCAATCTGTGATAGATTGAGTGTACGGTATACTTCATAATCGTATTTTTGTGATTGGTAATACGTTGCATATCTGAGTATACCATTAATTGCGGTGTATCATGTAAATATCCTATGTTGGTATACGCTCACTTCGGTTCTTTGTCTGATAAAACAATAGACTTGTACACGTTTCTTTATCAACTAAAGCATGATTATTAATTATTGATGGGGATTTGAAAGCAACTTCTACATTAAATCGTGAGCTGGTTAACATTGGAAACCGGAAGTGTACGTACATCAATGGGTGGTCAACAGTAGCTTCGTAATTATTGCTTATTACAGTTTGAGAATAATCAAGAGAGATGGTATACACGGTTTGGGGGGAAAGTGACCATCGCTTCGATTAATGCAATGCTTTCAAACAACGTCGAAAATACGATAAACACGAGGAAAATGTCAAGGTTATCGATCGATAAAAACGAGTAATGTACACAACAACTGGATATTATATTGGTTCTTCTACTTAAGCAAAAGTTAAAAAGGGTTACACATATTCTGAAGGATGTAGGAGTGTAACTCATTAGGAAATTCGTCGACATGACATGGTAGGTCAATAGAATGATGGATTCATGCGTTGACTCTGATCTTCTCCAATTCAGAATACCAGTATGAGAGTTTATTCGTGAGATCTTCATATGTGCAGTCCCTCTTGAACTGTCCCATCTCTCCGTATATCTCCCTGACACAAATCATCCTTTGATAAATCTTGGAATATATATTACTACTTTAGAAGTGGCGTGCGATAAGTAAATGATAATTGACTAACTTGAACTTCCTCATATTAGCTGCTCCTCTCTTAGCCCATTCATCAGATTGATACACTGGTTCGGGGATGGAAATGGCGTTAGTCGAGATCTGCAACCGGTATAAACTCACTCCTCACGGGCAAATAAGTCTACAACTTCGTAAGTCTAAGCTGGACAGCGACGACTTCAAAGTCTAATAGGCGCAGGAGAGCGGGGTGGTTAGACTTAGAAAGTCGCCGCTGTCCAGCCGATAAGTCTAGAGTCGTAGACTTATTTCCCTCTGAGTCCTTTCACACAAAAACACAAATCAAAACATAGAGAATACTCCCCATATATGTTTGTTGATATTTACATTGCTAGTTAATTGCCACTAAAGTGTGAATGGTGCCTCGTGTTCAATCTCAATTGCCTCTGTCTCCTCTCTCACCTGATGCTCGAAACAGAGTGCTCCCATCAGACTCTGCATAGCATCACTCGTCGTACCCATATCGTCCTTGAGCACTGTGTACTTCGTCGCCTTTGCCATACCCTGCAAATCAAAACAATCGATACAATTATGTCATGCATAAAATCGATTCGAGCCCGTCGACGGACACCCATTTCTGGCCCCTTTCACAGTTAACTATCATGTATGCGATGCTCTGATGGGATAAATAATGAATTCATTAATTATCGTAAATAAATGTACAAAATTGTTCACTTGATATACCAAAAAGGTCATATATCAAATTTGATCCCTCACTACAATAGCTCAATAAGTGACCTGTAGTGGAGTGTGACTCTGGAGGTAGAACTCGAAGAGACCGGGATTGACAATAGTGTCGTCGACGACAGTCATTGCAGGCATGTTACCGTGAGCGCCGTTCTGAATACAATTCATTCATTGTGAAATGTCGGATACACAAAATGCACTCCGTGCACGCACTCGCACAACATCGCACTCACTCGCTGTTCCGTGAACATTCTCTTGTGGTGTCGCTTGGTGGCGATGACGAAGATGAACTTGGGGTTGTAGTCGGGCACAGGCTTCTGGTAGAAACAAATCGATATTTGTCTGATTTTTGTACATCTTTTTTTGCAACAACACTAACAATAAAAGTATTCAATATTGTCCCTCTACAGTACCTTCCTCGTTGCGTCGAGTCGTTGCTTACTGACTGCATATTCACGGGCGCCCTCTCTGAGTGCCTCTAACTCGTCCATTCCCTGCATTTAATCACTCAGTTATCGATCGATCAAGCTACAGTATCCATTTCTTCTCCTTCACTCACATGCATGTACTGTCCATCAGAGATGCCATCTCTGACAATAATAATGAGAGGTGGGAGAACTCCTCTGCTTCTCTCGAATGAAAGGAGCATCCACTTCATACGCGCATTCAGAACGTCGTCGAGGACCTGCAATGAGTATAATTAACATCATGGCAACGAACAGGATCTTCTCATGTAGTATGCCAATTGTATCGAGTCATCACTAGACTTTGAAAAGTAACGATGCAACTAGTGGCTTTCCTTAAATACTCCTCATTCTTAGCACTCTTTCTGGCGAAAATGGTCGATTTCCCCATTATGCAACTAGTCGATCGGTTACTGTTCAATCTTCACCGGTCGGTTGATAAGAGAGCGTGCGAAATGAAGAGACGGCGGCCTCACATTCCGCACTCTGCTACCCATCGTCCCCCCCACTCACTCTCTCCTTCGTCGCCTTCTGGTAGTGGTAATCACCAACGAACGAATCCGGGTAGCCGCCACCGTTGAAGGAGAACTGCAATGAGATGCAATGTCTATCGATTATATTTTTTATTCCGTCAGTAATCGATAGCTAGTCTACCGTACCCCGACGACAGAAGGTTCGGGAAGTCTGTCTCCCATCTTCTCTGCTTTCGTCGATCCCGTTGGATGCCACACATCGTATCCCATGATCAGCGTCTCTCCATTCATCCATAGGTCGATCCTGAATGTTCAATTGATAATTGAGAGCTGATATGAGAGATGATAGGAAATGTTGTTCAAATAGCTCACAAGGGAGATGTACAACCTCACGGAGCGATAACTGAAAATATCGTCCAAATGTCAAAACTTGACCCCAGGAGCAACCCAAAACAACTTTCAAAAACTGCAATAATCACTTCCTAAGAGATATTAACCCGGCGAAAGTAGCTCACACGCCGGTCAGCTCATTTACATGTCTCTCGCGGTGACCTACGAAAGTGTACCCCGATGGCTCACCGATGGTCAGGCGGTAGAGCGCCAGTGCTATAAATTTTGCCCCGCGGGTTCTACTCCCGGCAAGCGATATCATTTTTGCTTAATTTTCGGAACATTTTATGAGTATTGAACACCTGATTCCACCCATATTTCACCAAGTTTTTGTTGAGCACACAATATGAGAATACAGCGAGATTTTCTGTTATTTTCTGTTTTGAGTTGCAGATTTTTCAAGCTGATGTACTTTATAAACTGGCGAAATATGGGTGGAATCAGGTGTTCAATACTCATAAAATGTTCCGAAAATTAAGCATAAATGATATCGCTCGGGGCAAAATTGATAGCACTGGCGCTCTACCGCCTGATCCATCGGAGTACACTTTCGTAGGTCACCGCGAGAGACATGTAAATGAGCTGACCGGCGTGTGAGTTACTTTCGCCGAGTTAATATCTCTTAGGAAGTGATTATTGCAGTTTTTGAAAGTTGTTTTGGGTTGCTCCTGGGGTCAAGTTTTGACATTTGGACGATATTTTCAGTTATCGCTCCGTGAGGCTTGTCAGCAAAATATGCACAACTCTCAAACTCACGCGAATTTCTCCGGTTGGACATTGTAGTTGTGTCCTCCTCCCTTCACATTCAACTTGAGCAGTACATTCTCCATCGTCGGCCTTCAATTCCATCATTCATCATAGTTTGCGGCCTGCCATCACTTGGCTCCTTGCCAAACAGGTTCAGAAATACAACTAGGAAAAAAATGAGTAGGATTCCAGTAGGAAAATACACAAAGACACCAACATTGCTTTTTTGATCAACATGTTTGTTTACATTTTTGTGGATTTTCCTAGTGGAATCCTACTCATTTTCTAGTAGGATTTTGAACCAGAGCAGGCACTCTCTCTCTCTCTCTCTCTCTCTCTCTCGCACCTGCTCGTGATCAACTTGGCTGCATTCTCCATAGTCAGATGTTGTGTGGTCAGAAGGTAGCGACGTTCGAACAGCTTCAGTTCATCTACAATCAATCAATAAATACCATACCCTTCAATATATCATGCGCTCACCGTGGTGTTTGCTTGCTTCAGGTTCAATGTAAATGAAGATAGCCTTGCTCCATTTTCCACTTGGATCCTCCTTCTTCTTCCTTGACAACTCTTGCAGAGTATCATGAAGTTTATTCGGAGGAATTCTGAAATCATCCAAATATATCCAATGGGCCCAAAGGCCCAAATGCAAAGGAAAAATAACTATGATCGTCTAATTATCACTCTTGTACTTCAAACTTTCAGTCCAATCTCGTTTCTAAATTTCATAGTCTCCCAAGATAAAACAAATATCGATGTGTAATAAATATAGCTTACATCTCATTCACAAAATTGTCAATCCTCATATTCTTCCTTCTCGCTCCGTCCTTCAGTGCACTCTCGAAGTGATGTCGCTCAAATATCCATTATATGGACTACCGTTTTAAACACTTTTAAAGACTCCCTTGACAATTGTGAGGTTCAAAAGGGCAAGGGTGTGCGGTAATCGACAACTGCCGAAATCAAAATTCGGCAATGCTCGAAATGGTACAAAAACGATCATTTGAAAAATGTTAAATAATTTTCGTTTCTAATTTTAATAACAAATTACATTAAAATAACAGAGGCAACAGACATTTGATTATTTCTTAGAAAATCCTCGAAACGATAAATTCAGATAACGGAAGCAAATTTTTCTTCGCGATTTTTGATATTTTTCTTCAGTTAAATATCTCTCTCTCGCACCCCCAAAAAAATTGATCGCAATGCCGTCCAAAATTAGTTGCCGTTGCCGCACATCCCTGCTTCAGGGAGTAGGACACACACCATAAAGGAAACAAGTGCCTCACGATTAAATACAACCAACGTTAAAGTGGACTTACGTTGAAATAGTTATGTCTATCGTCAGAAGAGGCAATGAAGAGAGTTGTCATGTGAGCGGGACATACGTAGCTCAATTGGCCAGTACGGAACACAGTCTGAAATTAATTCATCTCTCTCTCTCTCTTTGTCGTCTACCGTATCCCCTTTATTCCTCTACTCTGGTTTCTACTGTAGAATCCTACTAGGAAAATCAATACGATTCTACTAGGGCAATGCGCAAGCAAGTGAACAAACGTTTTGATTAGGGATGGCTTCGCAAGAAAAATGACCGGTACAATTCTTGCGAAAGTGGAGAATGATCTTGCTTATTCTTGGATAGAAAGGGAAATGACTTGAGAGTATTATTGGGAAGAATGGGAAGCAAGATTCTTGAAACTGGCAAGAATCTTGCTTGAAAAATGACCACGTTTGGTGGCCAAAGAAAATTCATTCAAGTCGAAATCGCATTATCTGTGTCTACAATAACTAATTGGCGTAGTTTTGATATATTGGACCCCTCAATTCAGCCGCCAAATTGAAAATGACTGGGAAGCAAGATTCTTGCTAGGATTGGGAATCTTGCTTCACCGACAAAGTTCTCGGGAAATGATGTAAATGAGCAATTTCCCAACAAGATCTTGCTATCTTGCTTGACTAGCCATCCCTAGTTTTAATCAACAACGGACTATTTGTAATTGCGTCTTTGTGTTTATGTCCTGTTCCTTTGTCCTAGTGGAATCCTACTCATTTTTTTTGGTAAGATTATAGCAGGATTTCTAAACCAGAGTAGCGTATCCCCCTTGACTCGTTTACCGTATCCCCTTGTACCCACTCACTTTATCGTCGACAATTGCATGTTGATTGAACTTGACTGTCGGCATTCTTCTCGTTATTCCCATTGTGGTGAGAGGAGTACGAGAGACGCGGATTCCGAATCTGCAAGTAGGCCGTAATCACAACATCGGCCTCTAAATGGATATCCAACGTACGCCTTCATGACGGGATTCTCATGTCTTCCCGTGTCTCCAAATAGATTGAGTGCCTGGAGTGCCTGATTCGTCTCCTCCCATCTTCTGTCGACTGGCATTGCACGCTCCTTAACAATCAATAATAACATGAACTACCGTATTCATTCCCCCCCAACAGTAAGCAATAACTCACGGGATCAGCTCCTTGTTTCTTGAGTGGAACTCGCTGATTAGCCTTCACTTCCAACAGCTCGACAGGGAAATGTTCAACAATTACATCGAACATGGATGGGTTATCTGCTCTCCTTCTTGCTCTACGTGATTCAACCAGAGGCCACTTCTTCAGTCTGCAATCGATATAATATCGTACACTATCATATCAATTAGCTACATATTTACCGTATCCGGTACAGTAATTAAAACAAGAATGGAAGAAAAAATTACTGAAGATTGCAGTTGCTGAACTTGTTGAATAGAGGCACTTCCTGCCCAGCTTCATTCTTCGTCGTAAGGTCTTCCATAGTGCGCACTTTCTAAAATAGAATTTTATTTTAAAATATACATTACGTTAGCCTTCCAAAACGAAGATTAAATTTGCATCGTACAAGTTATTCTGCCATTTTCCATCATATCCTGGGATCTATAAGAATCCAACTTACAACAGTTGAGTCTCCCTTGATATTAGTGGAGAAACTGGCAGTGAGAGAATTGGCGACGAAGTCGAAACTCGAATTCCCATCAGGAGGGGTGTAAGAGACACGGAGATCTGCAAAGAGACAATGTATATATATATATATATATATATATATATATATACAGTAGCGGTCAAAAGTCTTCGGGTGATTTTTAAATCTGATACAACTTTTGAACCCGAAGAAGCTTTGTTTTGATATTGTAGGGTCTTATGTGAAATCCATTGGAGATTACGATGCAACTATTTAGGTGTTGCGAAATAGTTCAGTTATTGCGTTGTGATGACGCAATCAGTGCATACTTTTTTGAATGGGCATTATTCTTACATGGATTTTTTTCCAGCTCACCTAACTTTCAGGGTGTCGAGAAATGGCCACGACCTACCTAGAAATTTTTTTTCAAGTTGCTGCGGTGTCGCTACTTGGCTGCAACCATGCTGCAAAATCGAGGTCGGAAAATCGTATCTCGCCTTCTAGACATCCCACAGACCCGATAAAAGCACCAAACTGATCGCCATGATGACTGCCGATGATCCTGAGAATATGGTGACGGTAGGCCAGCATTTACTCTCAGGGCACGTAAAAGTCACTTTTTCGCATTATTGTGGTCTCACCGAGGGCCCATGTAAGAAAGGGGGGCCCATGTAAAAAAATCCATGTAAGAATAATGCCCATTCAAAAAAGTATGCACTGATTGCGTCATCACAACGCAATAACTGAACTATTTCGCAACACCTCAATAGTTACATCGTAATCTCCAATGGATTTCACATAAGGCCCTACAATATCAAAACAAAGCTTCTTCGGGTTCAAAAGTTGTATCAGATTTAAAAATCACCCGAAGACTTTTGACCGCTACTGTATATGACAGGTATCACCAGAGATTGCATGAGACGGGGAAAAACTTTCAAAAAATATTTTTTGATTTCGATGAAACTTATTTATAGGACTACCCTGGAGACAAGAATTTGATCAATCCTGGTCCCAGGATCCAGAACCGGCTTTTAGGAATTCTCCGGTTCTGTCGCCGGAATCGGCATATCTCATCGCAAAATGGTGCTAGAAGGCTGCGGTTGGGCTTAAAAAATGCAGAAAAAACGGGCGCATGATTTTTCTGTTGAAATGCATGCACCATCTCTTCAACTGAAAAAAATAATTCAAAAAAATTCAAAATTCGCGTTTTTAAAAATTATCAACTACCATCAGATGGCCCGGCGGGGCAAAATAATTACGAAATTATGAAAGAGGACGTTGAATTGTACCAGAAAAAAATTAAAAGTTAAATATCTGGTATGTTCCCGACACCGAAAAATCGCTTCGAAAGTTGTGACTAATATTTATCAAAATTCACAATTATGAATTTTTTTCTAAATAACGAAATTTTACTTCCCATTGCGGTGTAACTTTTTTATGGGACTACCGTGGAGACAAAAATTTGATAATTCCAGGTCTCAGGTTCCAGAGCCGGCTTTTAGGAATTCTCCGGTTCTGACCCCGAAATTGGCATATCTCATCGCAAAATGGTGCTAGAAGGCTGCGGTTGGGCTTAAAAAATGCAGAGAAATCGGGCGCATGATTTTTCTATTGAAATAAATGCACCATCTCTCAAACTGAACAAAATAATTTCAAAAATCTCAAAATTCGTAGTTTCAAAAATTATCAACTACCCTCACAAGACTCGGTGAGGCAAAATAGTTACGAAATTATTAAAGAGGACGTTGAACTCTACAAGAAAAAAAATTGAAAGTTAAATATCTGGTATGTTCCAGACACCGAAAAATCGCTTCGAAAGTTGTGACTAATATTTATCTTATTGTTAATTCACTTATCTCTGAAATAAATAATCTCAGCCCGAAAAAGGTGGCGCATAATTAATGTTTTTTTTTACTATTTTTGATTTGATCTTTAGCTGAAAATGCAGATTCTTATTATTTGTTATTGCCTTCTGAAGAGAACCTTTGCCTCACCGAGTCTTCTGAGGGTAGTTGATAATTTTTGAAACTACGAATTTTGAGATTTTTGAAATTATTTTGTTCAGTTTGAGAGATGGTGCATTTCTTTCAATAGAAAAACCATGCGCCCGATTTCTCTGCATTTTTAAAGCCCAACCGCAGCCTTCTAGCACCATTTTGCGATGAGATATGTCGATTCCGGGGTCAGAACCGGAGAATTCCTAAAAGCCGGCTCTGGAACCTGAGACCTGGAAATATCAGATTTGTGTCTCCAAGGTAGTCCCATTAAAAAGTTACACCGCAATGGGAAGTAAAATTTAGTTATTTAGAAAACAATTCATAATTGTGAATTTTGATAAATATTAGTCACAACTTTCGAAGCGATTTTTCGGTGTCGGGAACATACCAGATATTTAACTTTCAATTTTTTCTCTGGTACAATTCAACGTCCTCTTTCATAATTTCGCAATTATTTTGCCCCGCCGGGCCATCTGAGGGTAGTTGATAATTTTTGAAAACGCGAATTTTGAAATTTTTTAAATAATTTTTTTCAGTTCAAGAGATGGTGCATGCATTTCAACAGAAAAATCATGCGCCCGATTTTTCTGCATTTTTTAAACCCAACCGCAGCCTTCCAGCACCATTTTACGATGAGATATGCCGATTCCGGCGACAGAACCGGAGAATTCCTAAAAGCCGGTTCTGGATCCCGGGACCAGGATTGATCAAATTCTTGTCTCCAGGGTAGTCCCATTAAAAAGTTACACCGCAATGGGAAGTAAAATTTAGTTATTTAGAAAACAATTCATAATTGTGAATTTTGATAAATATTAGTCACAACTTTCGAAGCGATTTTTCGGTGTCGGGAACATACCAGATATTTAACTTTTAATTTTTTTTCTGGTACAATTCAACGTCCTCTTTCATAATTTCGTAATTATTTTGCCCTGCCGGGCCATCTGCTGGTAGTTGATAATTTTTAAAAACGCGAATTTTGAAATTTTTTAAATAATTTTTTTCAGTTCAAGAGATGGTGCATGCATTTCAACAGAAAAATCATGCGCCCGATTTTTCTGCATTTTTTAAACCCAACCGCAGCCTTCTAGCACCATTTTACGATGAGATATGCCGATTCCGGCGACAGAACCGGAGAATTCCTAAAAGCCGGTTCTGGATCCCGGGACCAGGATTGATCAAATTCTTGTCTCCAGGGTAGTCCTATAAAAAAGTTTCATCGAAATCAAAAAATATTTTTTGAAAGTTTTTCCCCAAAGGGTGTGTTTTCATGCAATCTCTCGTGATACCTGTCATATATATATATATATAATATATATATATATATAATAATAATAATAAAAATAAAAATGCCCGTTGGCCTATATGGTTCGGACGGCAAAAGTGGGCTTCCTCGTTAGCAAAAACCGATGGATGGGAGTCATCCATCATTAATTTACTCCCTCTCTCACTACTGACTCTTGATCATGTCGTTTGTCTTCTTAATCGCTTGCTTGTTCCACACTGCGTGATGAGGATTCCTCCATCTGAAACAAATGATTGTCATGAATAATACTCCACCAGATATTCAATAATTCCAAGATCATTTGTTAAGAGCATATGCGTACCCGTTGATTTCACAAATAGTTTCGTGCAGCTTTCCCTCTGTCCAGAAGGTTCCAGTCGTCACTGAAATTGCATATTATTATGGATGGTATAATTAAACTGAAATACAGACATAGGTCAAATAGGTCTTCGCCTGCGAAGATAGGCACTTCTGCAAACCGGATTAACGTAGCGAGAGAGTGCAGGGCAGACACATGAAGGCCTCTGTCTACATTCCCCGCCCTATGCTAATTGCGAACATGCGAAAAACCCATTTGACCTATGAATACAGAAAACACACGCGAATAAATGGCCGTACAATTAGTACTCACCATCAATATTGAGTGCTCCAATGAGCTTTCCCTTTTTCTCTGCTAGTGTGAATCCCTTTGACATTCCCGGTCGACGCTCTTGACCCTGCGACATACGCAAATAATAGTTAATTAATTTTAAATCAAACTTAAATCATATACTCTAATAGTCGATGTAACTCACCGATCCAATATCCTTCGCATATCGATTTCCTCCCTTCAGCGCTGAATCGGGATCTGCGCGGTACAATTTACCACCAGTGAAGAAGTCGTAGTTGTGACTGCAAACAACCATAATTCAGTGAGATTCATTTTGCAGAATGAATAATTTTAAAAAAAAACATACGTGTTGATTGCATGCTCGGATGTGATGACCTCGAAGAACTGCTTCACTGATTGGTCAATATCCGATCGGTCGATACTGAAATCAGTCGATAATTACTTTGATATTACGAGTCATCACACTTACCTCATCTGCCCAGATAGATCCTTGATGTTGAAACTCTTGGAGGCAACAACCTGAAAAAGAAGTGTTTACTGACCGTAAAATCAACCATGTTCATAGGTCGAAAGGTACATTAAAAATTTCGAAGCCATCCAACACTTTGGCATTTCCACTCCATATTTTGAAAAACGGCCTCGTTTTCGCATTTCCTACCTACCCTTTCTACCTATGACTGTCTCTTGCATTTTCCCATGCTGGATCTCGGTATATTCTGCAATTCCAGACTGATCTCAGCTGGAAAAAATGCCAGAGGTATTGACACATTTCCATCTGTCTCACCTCGATGATAACATTCTTGACTCCGGCATTTCGGATGTATTTTCTCACTTCGGGATCCAGATGTTCCACTCCAATCTGCAATACAAGTTAGTGATTGCGTGTCCCTCTTCCCTTCTTCTCACCTTCAATTTGTGTTGGTGTCTCTTGAATGCAGCATCAAGTGACTCATTTGCATACATCATCGCTGATCCGTCGTTCCCGATCCATCCACGCTCAGAGAGGATTCTGAACGAGACTATATTATAAAAAGAAAATATATTTTTGCCAGATTTTTTCGCCACTAGAACTGTACACACAACTGATTAGGGGAAGAGCAATGGCAATAGAAGCATGTCTCACCCATATAAATACCTTAGTGTACATTTCGTACCTGTACATTTCGAGTCCTCTCCTAAGCGCTTCTCTGATCAACTCACTTCTCTCATGGACCGTCGCACTTAAATGGGATAGATAATTCGTAACTATTAATTACTCATTCGAGATTATCAACAATGATTGGAGATGATCATCACTCACTCATCCTTGGGCCCCTTGTTCAGACTGAATGTCTTGGTCGACCCGTCGTTGCCTATAGACTCCAATCCAACAGAGACATCGTAGCGATATACCAGACTGCAAGGATACCATTACATATCCATTTCATCATCACTATGCAACTCACCGATCTTCGTACTCCAGCTCCCACAGATTGGAGATCACATGGACTTGCTGCAATTGTGAGCGTCTTTAATATAGTCAACTCAATTCTATTTATCCCAAACGTCAAGAGGGTTTCTCCCAACTGCTACATTTGCATAGGCTTGAATATGTAAAGTGAACTCCTCGTGAGTGACCCCTACTCTCACGATATGTAAATCGGTTTTATGCGCAAATGCAGAAATAGGAATTCTCGCTACCGAGACCCTATTCCACCTATGATCTAGCCCCGTCCTCTGATTCTCCATACCTTCTTTCCCTGTCTGAATGCGGGCGCTGGTTTGGCAGCAGCCTTGTACCCCTCCTGATCTCCCTCTTTGGGAGGAGTGAAGGGAAGAGGACTCGGCTCCTCTCCGAGATTCAGATTCGCCATTCCACTCGACACTGCAACCATTCATCGTCTTCTCAACCAATCCAAATCCCTCGTATCATTCAACAATTGGGATCAACAGTGGGTGAGCTATTAGGATTGATGACACTTCTTTCAAAACTGACGAGTGTAATTCGACCAGATCAGCACATCACATTTTTTGAACCACTTTTCCGCTTCTTTTGAAACATTTCCTCTTATCAACTGAATATTGCACGATTTGCTCACACGCCGCGATCGACAAATACACTAATACTGACAAATAGCAGTGCCTCAACTATGCATCGAGAAACACTTTACAATGCCCAACAACTAAACACAATAAGCATCCTGACCATTATGATATCCTCCTCCTCCTCCTCTGTATCCACCACGATCCACTCCACTTCCTCTGTATTCACCACCTCCATAGCCTCCACCACCTCTCGGAGCTCCTGCAACAATATCGATTGATCTCCCCTTACTGGACACCCATCCAACTCTTCCCCCCCCCCCCCTCCATACCTCTTCCTCTTCCTCCTCCTCCTCCACCTCGAGGTGCACCTCTTCCTCTCTCTCCACCTCCTCCGTACCCCCCTCCTCTCTCTCCACCACCACCTCCATATCCTCCTCTTCCTCTTCCTCGCCCGAATCCACTGTCACCCGTCATTTCCTAAAAAATGATATAATTAAAAAACATTAATGTATTGTACCCGAACTCAGATGGATGCGTGGAATAGGTTTAAAAACGACAATATTAGGGGAGGTGAATCAATAGTATTTATTATCAGTCCCTAGCCAATTGGAAGACGAGACTAATGCTGCGCAAATTTCAGGGGTTGCAGGGTGCACATCAGTTTTATGCACCCTTTCATAACTTTTTTCCTAACAAAGCTATAACTCTCAAACTTGATACAGGGATTGCAAGCCACGTTTGGAACATTTTCCTTTTTTATTGGAGAGATTTCGTTCAGTTTGAGCTGAGTTACATGAGTTTTCCACCTTCAGAGGGTGCACATGCACCCCTGAAATTTGCACAGCATTAGAGGGAAAGGGGCGAGGCGAGATCGGTAGGAAAATCAATAAAAAAACACTAAGAAGCTCCTTGCATGCGAGTGAATAACCGGAAAGATAGTGGCATAAGCTGCCTTGTTTCTCTCACTAAAACTTGGCTCTCTTCTGGTTAGCTTTTTCGGCAGACAACGCACGGCGCCATATTGAGTAGGGTTTGGATTCAATCGGGAGAAGTGAAGAGACAACAAAGAACGAACACGAAACAACGAAGGAAAGAGTGAGTGCAGGTGGCACGTGGCGTAATCAAGCGCCCCCTTCACTAGCAAAGTGCAAACACGTAACAACAAGAAAGAACACAACATTAGTAAATAGCTCATCTTATCACTCTAGGTGAAATAGGGCGACCGTGAATTCGACATCCTAGCTTTTTTCTACACTAATGGGCTCCTCTCTCCCTCCCCTCACTAGTCCTTCCTTCCAGTTATGACGTGTCATTATTTACTCCCCCCTCCTGTTCCTTCCTGTCACAACTAAATACACTTCCTTGGCTCAATGTCAGAGTAAATATCACGAAATGACAGGAACACGCGCGCTACCTCATGTCGTCATAATGATAAACTCCGCATTTCGCTGCTTCCCCTCTCAAAAGATCGATAAAGCACACACCTTTTCGACGATTGGTTTGCAGCACTCCTCACAGCTGTGCAGCAAGTGAAAGTTGTTAAATGGCTTGTCCTCTCTCTCACCAGAAGTTGATAGAGTGACCAAACTCCGCCTCTCGCTCTCACTCGAATGTTGTCTCTAACCGTCTGCACTCTCTCCTTCCCCTTGCATCTCTCGTCTCTTGCGAAACCACCTCGCGCTCTCTTTCTCGCCCCCCCCTTTTACTTGCGGATTGCACTGTGTTTACATCTGTTGCGGAAGAGCAGCGCAATTGAGAGAACAACAACAACAACAACAAAATAAAGGATTACCAAATAACCGACTATCACCAGTATGCGTAATCACCACGGCATTCAAACTGTTTGCCTCATATGCAAATTGAGGTAGACAGTTAGAGAGCGCGAACATAGCATGCAAATGAGCATTGATTTCACCATGATTTCAATTTAGGCCCGAAACCCTTTGACCTCAGACCTGACAGCTCAAAATCCCTCACCTCCTCTGCACTGTGTGCCACGACGGGTATTCTCTCCATTGGAGGAGGAGGCATGATATCAACCGGTCGAAGGGGAGCAATAGGGAATGATGATGAGACTGCATCTGAATGGACCAGATTCACTTAAATACCCATAGACTATCAACTCCTCAACTCTCATCAAGAGCCATATAAATCCATCGCTTATTTTCATTTTAATTGCTCATAATTTAGAAGGACACAATCGGTAGATCTACTCACCCTCTTTCCTCTCCTCTACTCTCGATTGATTGATGGGAGTGGACCGCCGTGAATCCGTGCTCTGCCCTCCATTCTCCATAATCGTAGAATTGCGAGAGTGGCACGAGGACGACGTGTCTGCACAGGGGTACTGTATTCATTCACTCTACCGTACTCCTCTCACATGAGGGTCTGTAGGAGGCAGAAGAGAAGGAGCAGCCATCTGATTCAAAGCTGGTGCTGGTGCAGGGAGAACTCATCACCGATCCTCCTGTGAACCAATCCAATCCATTCCAATTCACGCACGATTGAACGTGGTAGGTGGGTACTACATCGGATGAGAACCATTTTTGCACAAAAAAAACGCTACTTAAAAGACTCAATATCATTCAGAAAAGCCTTTCAGATGTTTTTTTGGATTAAAGAAACTTTCTCATCCGACGTACTACCAGTAGACGCAGTACAAAACTCACCCTTAGCCTTCCTATTCTTTCTCTTCTTTGGTTTGGCCGAGCTCTGATATGAATCCGTATCACTGAGTCCAGTGGATGACTGATGGCCATTCATCGATTGATTATCTGTAAATCTTCCTTCCACGATCTAGCGAGCAAATCAAAGGTCTTTATCTCGTAGTGTGAAGGGTCAAGGAACATGCGAACTGAACAGGGGTGAGATGTGTTGCGAATCTGCTTTTTTGGTGAGAGTGCGGTGCGAACTGACAAACTACAGGTTGAATTCAAAACATATTCTTATATCGGCAAAGTGTATCTCAAGAATACTGCAAATATCTATACTTCTCCCTACCCCAGGTTAGTTACCTATTAAATAGTGTGCATATTAATGTTTCTTCCTATTCCTACGTTTATTTTTGGAGTAGTGCTCACATTGGTTATTATTGCTTCTCTCGTCTCTTTTCTCTTCATACACCCGTCCATTCGATGGTCTCTCATCGTCTCTTCCCGATCCCTGACTGAAATTGATTTTATGAATAACCTCATTTTGCAATAAATTCATTTTGCTCAAATACCGTACCCGAATCGATCGAGTCTCGCGGCGGGAATAAATCCTCTGCCCATCTCATTCCTCCTCTGTTGAGTATCGAAGGCTTGTCGACCCAATGGAGAGTACCCGGCCGAATCTGAATATAAAAAATAATAATTGCAATTTGTAAAGAAATCATCAAGAAAAAAAATTAAAGAAAAACTTTTAAAATATGAAATATAAATATGCATACCTCTGTCATAGAATGATTCGCCCTCTCTCACAGTCTGCAGCCAGTGTTGCTCATCAGAATACGGCGAGAATCCTCGATCATTCATACGTTCCCGACGCTCAAACACATGAGTTAGATCCCATTCACATACAGATTGTTTTCGATCAGAGTTATGCGGGAAACTTTCCCAGGGTCTAATATTTCGGAAAGATTATCCGAGAGAAAAAATCCCAAAAAAATGGAGAAAATTGGCTAAACTGCATTAATAAATACTAATCGAAATATAACATTTTCGATAAAATAAATCAACGGTTGTCCATTTTTTCAGGTTTCGAAATTACACTCTTCATATCCCTTTTGTCTGTTCACCCTACTTAAAGACATACTTTTTATCGGTGGTATTTTAGTATACCTGTGCCAAAAAGTCAGATAGACGACTTCCATAGGTCGAAAAGTAAAGTAGCATGGAAAACTCGTCGGGCAGGTTTTCGATTTTTTACGATCTATCGGGCAGGTTTCTACATTTCTGAGGTGTTTAAGAAGACCCTGGCGGGCAGGTTTCGGTTTTAGGGGTCTAATTGATCAGGCATTTATTTTTCGCGCCCGCCTTCGGCGGGCAGCTTTTGCCGAAATCTACCCACTTTTTGACCTCTGACGACGACTTCAAATAAATTTCAGTATTTTTTACCGGAAGAAAACCATGCCGGTCTTTAGCTTTTTCGATTCCTCTGAGGTCTCAAAAAATCATCCAGTGATTCACTGCTCGGTAGTGCAATTTCTTTGTGCAATGAGCTCTAGGAGTTGTATTTTAGTAGTCGGACGAATTTATTTCCAACTGCTGACTAAAACAACACATTTAATGTTTTTCATGGAACTTTCGGACTCTGCTCTACACATTAGTGGATCTAATTCTGAATGTTGACTTTGATAGAGTTTTACATTCTGGTTTTTATTTATTTGTGAGTAATGCGAGAAAATTATTATATCATAATGTTTTAACCTCGTAGAACTCTAACGTCTTGGCAAGATCTTCCGGAACCATGTAATCATATCATTTCCAATAAAGTATCAAAATACCTCAGTCTCCTCTCTGATCTCTCGTATTACGTCGATTCTCCTCTGAAGTCGTGTCATCTCACGACTCAGTTGGCCACTCAAATACGTATATTAGTGTATTATCAGTCAGAATCGAATGTCACAGCATTGATCCATTGCGCCCCACTTCGATCGCCTGGAGAGTCGACAACATAGAGTATATGCTAGTCTAGACACCAATTATTTTGAAATGACCGAAATGTGGACGACATTATAGGAGGCAGCGAATGAAATCTCATTTTCGTATTTCATTTATGCACTCCGAATTATATTTCCGATGTTATTTCACTCACGTGCTCCATCCGTAATACTCGTCTTCGATCGATTGAGGCGTCTCACGATCGTTCGATCGTTGACTACGGTCGTCTGCAAGACAGTCGATTAAATTTCAGAAATATGAACTGGTATGGGTCAAACAGATTAATGCTAACGAGGAAAACCACTTTTCACGTCCCAGACCAGGCCTGTGCATTTTCCATTTCCCGGCTTTTTTTCGGAAAAAACTCAAGTCGGCGAATTTTCGATTTTGAATATCGGAAAGCTTTTTCCGAATATTTTCAGAAATAACTTGTAATTCAGAAAAATATGATTTTATCATCGAATTTTTTTTGTTGCTTATTTTGAGAACTTAAAAAAATTAAAGTGGAAAATTAATGAAAATCGGGGGAAATTTGGAAATCGGAAAATCACAAAGGATGAGCAAAATTTCTGCGCACCATTTTGTATACAATGTAGGCATGAAGTGGACACGATAACCCTACTTGATCTATATAGGAAGCACTCACCTCTGTCGTCGCGATGCCCTCCACTGTTCCTCGATGGGAGAACGACATCATAACTCTCGTTATCATCCAAAGGCTGTCGATATGCATTGTGATGACTGTTGTATCCATCGTCACGACGTTCACTTCCGTTATCATAGCCACCATTGGCCGATTCGGGACGATCGTCCGAGCTGCAGTTACAAAACTGTACATCATGAACGCAGAATTTGGGCACCAAATGCATTGCCGAAACCCAGAAAAATATTAAGATTCCAAATAAAGAGGGCTGTCGTTCAGCTGGCCCCAGTAAAAGGAACGACCAAATCAAGCCTATACCGCTCGTAAGAAATAAACTTACTAGGAAGATTCACGTCTGTGTGGATCAGACCTCCGACTATAGTTAGGAGTGTGGAGATCACTGAAATAAAATGACTTGGCAAAGAGCACATGACAAACTACCAAGATAATTTGGTATGTTAGCTTATGAAAGTGATAAAATATGAATGATTGATAATATAATTGAGTGAGAAATAGATGAATAGATAACCTCGAAGGAATGAGTCCCTTGCTTATGAGTTCGTCCTCATCTACTTGTCTGGCATGATCATCCCATGCGTTAGCATCTCGAAGTCTAGCTTGCACATTCGCCGATGACCTTCAATGAATTAATTGAGGGGCTTTGCTTAAACCATTGAATCTCACCTCGTGGAGTTATCATGAGAGTAGTTGTGTTGGTTGTGCTCAGAGTTAGAAGCAGAACTATTTTTGTACCCATTCGACGACGATCTCCCTCGACCTCTTCCGCGGAACCCTGAGGATCAAATTTATCATTCTGATTCGATGTCCATATGACGATAACAAGGAAATATCGAACTCGGATATTATCTAATTATTCTTATTAAGATGGAAATATTTCGAAATAATGATTCAACCTGAGTTTCCTCGCGGCGATGGATGAGGCTTTCGACGATACTCCGACGACATTGATCTCACAGGCCTCTCAGGATCTGTTATAAATTGAAGGAATTATTTAACAAAATGAGACATCATCAGGTAGTATGAACTGACTGCATGAAAACAGCCGGTTCTGGAGAAAACAAGTGAATTAGGATGAAAACAAAAACATTTGCAACGATGAGTTTAATTACAAATGTCGTGTGGAAATATGCAAATGGTATGTGGTGAAACATTGAGAGCGAAAAACAGCGAATTTAAAGTACTATCGAAGGAATAATCGGAAAACAAACGAATTACAACAACAGAATAAATGAGTACGACATAGAAAAACATGCCCCGTCCTTCGTGGTAAAAGCAGAACAGGTTTATGTGAACTTCGAGACCGATGTTAATTTTAGCCTAGTTTTTTTCTGGTGATTTATTTTATAATCACGACTACATTTGATAAACACGAATAAAATTACACAATTGTTTGAAATTTAGAACTACGAGCTGTCTCATCTGTAAAGGTACTGGTATACGGTATACCGTATGCCCTTTTCAACTACTCTTTTCAGGTTACGGTACCTGGCTTACCGATAAATAAGTGCAATATGTATCATTCAAATTATTCACTGCATCCTTTCCATTTTCTGCAGATTAATTCCACTCTGCAACTCAACGAAATAAACATGGAAAACATACTGTACAGCTCTTTTTTTTATTTACTATATTAAATACACTGATGTTGAATCTTTGTGATAAATTTAGTCAGAAACCAGAACCAGAACAAAATCAGAAAAAAAAGAACATAATTTATCACAGGTTGTACCCGCATGAGTTAGTCAAATTCGATCAATTGGTGAGAAATATATCGTAGTGTCCAACAAGTTTCATCTGCTATTCGACATTTTCCTATACATGCTTCCTATAGAAGCTAAATTCGCAACATACATACACTATTACAAACCGGAGGGCATCAATTGGCTAATAATCAGTCTGTTTTATTATTATCGTAGTCATAACTAAAGCGTCGCTAATACTCTTGAGAATGAGACGAATGCTATGAGTGCAGTCTGGACTACTCCCAGTGCCATACAGTGCCACGGTGAAACCTCCTTGTTTCCTGCAACGAATTCATGAAATACGGTAGTGAAGTGACGATCGATTACCTGCTTGAAGTGACCAAGCGAGAGCAGCTGACGTCACGGCTCCCACAGTAGCAGGTCCCACCACGCACATTACTGTAACACAAATTTTTCGAATACCGCAATCGTAACCTACACAACAACGGGATCGCCACGAAGATGCCATAGGGATGGTTTCGAAGTTTGACAAGGGCTACGGTAGCAGCGATGATGTGTACGGTAATGTACGTCACCGCCATCCAAGCGAGAATCGCTAACTGGAGAGAGATACTGTATTTGAAAGGTAGTGTGGTTAGTCAAACTCACAAACAACTCCCAGAAACTGCTCATGTACTTTCCGTTCATAAGAAAAACTCCTTGCAATGTGAATTCCGTCGCTGTTGCATTGCCCTGATAGAGAAAATATTCGGAAGATCATAATTGAGAGAGTCCTATATCCCTTGCAAGCATATTAGAATATGAAGCCGTCCGACTTTTCCAGCTTACAGCTTAATGTTAGACTTATAACGTATTTCCCAAATAGTTATTGTTAGCACACCCCTTCGCTTCCGCTCGACGTATCTTGTTTCGGGAAGAGTGAATACTCTTCTTTGATCGTCCCCGTGTCGTTCACCATTTTTGCTCTAAACTGATGCATTTCATTGTGTCGTATGCTACTATCAGATACTGTAGCCAGTTATATACTGTATCCATAAAATAAAGCGCGTAGTATTTCTCTACTAGATAATTTATCTTCACAAAAAATGCATATATACGATATACTACCATCTGGAATCAGCATAGAAAAGAGTAATAATAATGACATTTCACAGGAGGTTCTAAAAATCGGGGTGATAAGTCTGGACTCGATGTAACTACAATATATTTAATTGGGTATAGTGAATACCGTACTCTCACACTTCAGAACCAGAAACACAACCGATAAAGTGAGGCAATACCAATCTAAAACTTCAAAAATACCAAAACAAAAAGGAATCCTGACACACCAAGTAAAACATCGAGTATAATTAAGATACACAATTGGGAGAAAGCTTCAAGCGGGAATTCTTCAAGATCGATTCAGGAATCAGGGGGAATCAATGGTCGTCGACTACCGTATTACTTGAGATTGCACGGGGCGACGAAAGTAGTGGCGAAGAGAGTGGACAGGGCATTGGCTGCCTCGTCTCCGAACCACGCAAAAGGCACTCCCAGATCAGCCAGACCAATGTGGGGACGACTCTGCAGAGAGAGATTACATCATCATTACGAAATAGTGACATCGATAACTGTACCTGCTTGGTAACCGAAAGAGCGCCGAACAGTTCAGCAACACTCGTAGGACCGACTTTGGGAACGACCTGGAATTAAGTCAGTTATCGATTCAGGTACAGTATTGTATTGGACTGACCATGCTTGCCTTCTTCATCATTTCCATCACAGAAGTCGAGAGGGCGCCCACCATGAGTGCGTGCACCTGTAAATAGACTACGAAATAAACAGGTTCAACAACATAGACCCAAAAGGCCAGGGTCAAATTTTGAAGAACAAAATCAGACATTTCGTTCAGGTTCGCAAGGTCTGGAAATTTAAAAAAAAATTGCACACATTTTCGATTTTTTTCCAGAAATACAATCGTAAAATCAGACAACATTATTAACTTTTTGGTATCCTTTTGGTAAGTGTCCAAAAATATCGTATTCCATCCCCCTCCTACCGTACCCGTTCGTTGTCGGAGACTCCGGGACAGACGTGATCGAGACAGATGACATGGGCGTCCTTCAGTGTGTCTATCCATCGAGTCAATTCGGCCGATCGACTCTTTCTCTGCATCGAGGGATCCAGATCAACGATCATCTGCAACAAATGCGTATTTCATCTAGTGTTTTCGCAAATACGCTTAAAAATTAAGCTGCTCAAGTTCGTAAACGATCTCCCTTGGTAATTATCAATAATTCGAGAATAATGTGTAGTATACCTGCACATCACTGGGCAGATCCCTCTCACTTCCCACCAATTCTACGAGAGGAAGAGCCTTCTCCAGATTAGCACCGTACAGGGAGACTCGACAGCCTGCAATCAATGGGGTCATGTCTAGCGACAAAAATACATGTTCAGGAACTTGGCATTTGCAAGTTATACAGTCGAATTCAATCGCGAGTAAATCTCGATCATGTGTACAGTCCGGTCAGATCCCCATGTGAAAACGGGGCGCCCGGGGCGACCCGAAGCGACCCATTGACTTTCACAGCAAGGAGAATGCGTTGAAACTCCGGAGTTGGTTTGGTGCTCTTAACTACGGTAGTCCGGCTCGTACGCACTTATGATTCGTAAATTGAGCCAGTTTAAATAATTTATTTATAATTAATGTAATATTTTAAAGTTATGTGAAATACATGAAAAGTTCGGTAATGACCTTGAGAACGCAGCGAACTTTAATTCAACGTGAATTTCTCATTCTCCTTGCTGTGAAAGTCATTGGGTCGCTTCGGGTCGCCCCGGGCGCCCCGTTTTCACATGGGGATCTGACCGGACTGTATAATAAAGAAATATTGAGGTGTACGCATAGATCCGAGCACAATTTTCCCTAGTAGATTATATGCTTTTCTAATCTGCGTATCTGCATGCCCTACCTCTGGCAGACAACTGCATCAGAATGCGATCGAGTAGAGACTGGGCAGTCGAGTCTGCACACAGAAGAGCAACTCGCTCCACCAGAATTCCCTGGCTGCAATTACTCGCCCGATTACTAGGAACGAGCAGTTGAGTGGACGGTGAAAGGAACACATCCATTCAAGGATGATACTTCATTCGTATCTGTGCGAGATGGCCAACTGACAACACACATAATTTAAAATATAATTGTCTCCAGCTCAATTTTAGCGAATATTATATTTTCGGAGGAAACTCAAAACAATTGTGAACTAGTTGATTCGGCGCCCAGTTATCCCTTCCCCCTCTCACCTGGCTATGACATTGAACATCCATTCAAGAACTCTGTCTGCCAGAATGAGTGAGTACGCATCGTCTCCCAGGAAGGATCGAGTTTCCTGCAAATTAAATGCGTCACACATTTAATAATAATAATTTATCTACGCCCGAGGTGCAACAGCATTTGAAAATTCGACAAGAAATAAGTGGAAGGTAAGGGGGGTGACTATCGGAAATTCACATTTTGAATATTACGCATTCCATTTTACTGAATTTTGAGTATTACGGAATTCATTATTCTTGAACATCTCAATCTAAATATTCACATTAACATACATACCGTACCCCACTTCTCACCTTGGCGAGTCTCGCCTTTTCCTTCTCATCGAGAACTGGCAGTTTGAGTCCCTCTTCCACCTCCACAAAATGAGAGACGACGATTCTCTTCGATATCGACGATCGACGTCGTTCGTTCTTCTGAGGAGGAGATGGCTTCTGACAAGAAAAAAAATTGAAATTTATTTGATGGTCGAGCATTTTTGTGAAAATTTTAGATCAATAGTATTTAAGTCAGAACACATGCAGAACTCGTAGTGGGCAAAGTTGGGGGCGGATGGCCTAGTGGTGTAAGGCACCGCTTGCCAAACGAAGGGTCACGATTTCGATCCCCGCCCAGGTTCACCAAGCCTTCCATCCCCACGATGTCGGTAAAATTGGTAGCAACTTTGATTGCGAAAGGTAACGTGCCCCAGAAGCCTGATCAGCAGGGGATACGTAGATCTGTGCAGCAACCGGCCTTAGCGGTCGGCCCCGGCAGAGTAGTCGCCTGTCGACGTAAAGTCCTCTTGATTCCGGCAGCAACTTTACCTTTACTTTACTTTTTTTTCTTTTTTACATGCAGAATTGGCAAAGCGCTTATATTCTTCTACTTCTACTGTACTCATAGGCCAAAAGACAAAAAAAATTTTAAAAAAACTGATTTTACGCATTTTGGCTGAAAAAAAAATGGGTTTAATTTTTTCAATTTCCAGATTTTTCCTGACCAAAAGATGCCAGTGTATGATCCCTGGAAATCTTTTCGTCTACGACATTTTTTCCTCACCTTTCCCATGGATCCGACTCCACTGAGTCTTCGTTCTCTCGTTTCCTCTGGTGCCTCACTCTCATACTCGGAATACGCATTCTTCGACACCATATTCGTCCACGAAGTGCATCTAACGATAGATCAATTTTGAATCGATAACTGACTTAAATCTCAATCTTACCTGGATGGATCATCGATAATATTCTCGTAATGGGCAAAGTTGGCACTCATCTTGGGCTTCTCAATAGTCTCGTAGAAATCATCGTCATTGTCCGTCTGAAAGAGACACTAGTTAAATAAAAATAAGAAAAAATCTAGCATATTGATAGATCTTTATCTTAATATCAGTAATTGCTAAACAGGGTTGGAATTTTTTGAGAAAAAAATCAAAACATTTAAAAACAAATTGTTCAAAAAAATGTTGAAGAATTTCTGACTTTCGAAAAAATTGCATGGTGTTTTCCAGGATGAATAATTTTTAAAAATATTTGGATTTTTTTAATCGATCAAAAAATTCGGGAAATTTTTTTAAAAAAATCCAGCCCTGTTTATACCGACGGATGTCGGACAAAAACGCCAAGTTTACCTCCTTGCTGAACAATTTGAGATTGCGTTCAAAGTCGAAGTCAGTGTCAAGTAGATCCATGTCAAGAGGCTGATTGAGCTCGCCAGCTCTGCCGGTGACTCGACCTAAACACCATCAGTTATCGTCTATACTATAAATAGAAGAATATACAACTATTAACAATCTCTCTACCCCTCCCCAAAATCTTCTCCTTATTTCCTGTCAAACTCCAAATCTGGTTGCGCCTCGGGCGTAAATAAATAAAAAAAATTTTATCTCTACTCACCTCTCGCTGCATCGAGTGAGGGAATCCCCGATGGGCCGGCATTTCTCTTCGATCGATTGGAGTATCGCATCGATCGAGTCTCCAGTGTCGTAGGATTGGCAACCTGCCAGCAAATACTCATAACATCAATTATCTCAGTAGCGTTTCATTTTATAAATAAGCAGATGGTCGATGTACACTATGCCAATACTCTTTTTTTTCTCACCTGGGGATCGAATTTCCTGAAAATGGGAGTGGGGGCAATTCCGAGCGTCTCGTCCTCCTCGTCACTAAATTGTTCTATTTTTTTTTAAATTCCCTAATTTAATCTTGATCTTCCGCTCTATCAATTGTATGACACCGGATTGAACAAACTTTGGTAAATATAGATTAGTTATTCCAAAAGTCAACTGTTGATTATCCACTGACTTGGTGGGACTGCTTCTGGCCGAACTGCACGTCGGATCCTCCGATCTCCTTCTTCTTCTAGTTCCTCCCAATGGTCGAGACACCCACTCCTGCTGCAACAATATCTAATTGTGCAATGCTGATGAAATGGGGAACGACGAACCTTCTCCTCGAATCTCGCCTGCCTCTTGGAACTCTGTCTGCTGGGAGTATCACATTGATCGCCTGCAGGTAAATAAAAGATTTTCCAAAAGTGATTGTAATCGCTTACCGAGTGACTGATTCTTCCGTGCTTTCTCTGTGGATGATTTGAGTGCGGGTTTGAGGAAAGATGCCTCCAGATCTGATAACTCGATCGGTTTCTTTGTCAGCGGAAGAACTACTGCTTGAGGTGTCGTAGATTGAGGTGAGGGGCGAACTTGAGAAGTGGGCTGCGGCGCCGATTGAGTATTCTGTAGAAACTAAATTCAATGTAAATAAATTATTTGGTGGGTTGAAAATGTGATCAGCTAGTCGACTAAAGAATTGTCCAAATAGCACTGACTCCGCCGGTCGTTCTGAGCACTTTGAGTCCCTTTATCTGAGTGGCGCTGAGTTCTACAGCTTGCCCGAGTGGAACACCGTCTCTGCAAGTCAATTTTATAAAAGATAAACAAGATGACGAAAAAGGAAGCAACGAAGAAACGCACTTGAGTGGGCAGATGAGTGTGATGGTCTTATTGGTGGGACAGAAGGCTGAGAGTCTTCCCTGGTAGTATCCACCGTCGCCGCAGTTGACGGAGATGATCGCACCGATCGATCCACTCATGCTGAACGAGAGAATTACACTCAAAGAATGATACGGCAAAAGTGCAGAAGCGACTCACTGGTCGGTCTCGTCAGCCATTGTTTGTACGATTTTGGCGTGAAATTGAATGGAGTTTCGAAACCCTGGAACAAAGCGACATTTTGAACCACATAATCGACATGACAAAGAAAATAAAAGATGAGAAAACCGGAGAAAAACAAAATTTTCAAAAGTCACTGAAACCGGAATTGAAGCCGCGAAAAAGTAAATACAGTATGAAAACTGCCGTTTTGATTGAAAACTAGCGTTTTTTAAAATCAAAATTCTTCTGTTCTGCAAGCTTCACATTTGCATTCGAAAAATTGTTCCGTCTCTCTCTTCATTTTTCATTCATTTCTTCGTTTTCCCTCTGCTCCTCTCGGTGGTCAGCACCATGACCACTCCGACTACAGCGAGCACCGCCAAGAGTACCGTACTCTGTCTACCATAATCCATACCGTAATCATCAGGCACGGCCTCGCCCACGCCCAGCTCAAGTTCGCTGACCACTGATCCTACTCCAGTCACGACAGCTGCAGCCACTCCAGGTACGTCGATATCCACTTCCTACAGTAATCTCAACTCGGATAAAGTGTCTCCGGGAAAACCTCCCGCCCCTCCGTCAACTCCCTCACCAGCACCGTCCGATGCCAAATCCAGTCAGTTACCGTACCCTCATACCGTACTAAAACTACCGTACTCCAGAGTCATCAGGCGTGGCGACTACTCGATCCGACTTGATAAGTATGTATTGCTCCCTTCTTCTCTTCTAATTCTTCCCTCCAGGTTTCGGTTCTCTTCTCGGTCCCGATGCTCAATCTGACAATGGCCCTGCCACTCAAGTATCGATGACGTCACTCAACGAAACAGCCAAGGTACCTCGTTCCCCAGACTGATCTCTGATCTCTGCCCCCACCTGACTGATCTTTGATCTCTCCCTTCTCTCAGAGTGAGCACATACCCGAGGAGGCACACGAGATCCACTGTGACCATCTCTCCTGCTACACTCAGACTTCCGGTTAGTCCCTGTCCTTTGATCTTTGATCTCTAATCTTTGATCTCTCAGGAACGGTGTCGTATCTCACTGCCGACCCGATCCCTGATCCCGTCGCTCACTACAAGAAGAAAAAGAAGCCGGTAGGTCAATCTCAATCGATAACCTTCACCTACCGTAATCCAGAAAGTCGTGATGGCAGCCAAGTTGGCGCAGTACGGAGAAGTCGGCCAGGCCAAGGTATTACATTTTGTTGACGTCATTGCGAGATCGATTTCTACTGCAGTTTATCGTTTTCCACACGAAACATGGAATGCCCCTTCGATGCAAAGCCAATCCCAAGCTACTCAAGGTAATCTACCGTATCCTACAGTATGTTCCACTAACACACTACTCCATTCTGATCTACCGTACCCGACAGTACTCTTTATTATCCTACCGTACTATTTCAGCTGCTCGATACTCGTCAGAAGGCTCTTCGCAAGACGGCATCTCGTGGTCATCGATACTTCAAGGTTGATCAAAACTGTCTTCTTGTAAAGATCAAAGACCAATCTGCAGGTAACCGCAATTCGTTTCGCCCCCAAGGATCCGAATCGACGAATGATGGAGAGGGAACTGGGAGTGGGAATGCTTGATGTATGACATCATCACTATGAAATCTCCTTATAATCAATCGATACAGGCTCAGATCAGTGCTCTGACAGAGTTCATGGCCTCTCCTCTCTGTGCTCACTCTCGAATGCTACTGAAGACACGATTCGATCAGGGTGAGTAGAGGAGACCTCGATATTGCATCATCCATACGTAATTTCAGTGAGCAACACTGTCCTCCATCTCGACATCGACGTCATTGATGAGCGTGGAGGAAGCAGAGAAGCTGAGGATGGTCGTGAGGTTGGCTCCGCTCCCTCCTGACCCCGCCCCCTCCCAATCTCCACCTCCTACAGACTCGAGTGCCAGACGATCAAGTGCGCGCCGACTACAACGCTACGCTGAATCGGCCGGCGGTCAAGTGCCAGGTTGGTGTGTATGATGGGTGCAGTAGCGCTGACGACGTTTCCCGATCGTCGTCTCATTGCAGTCGCTGGCATCGGTGCTCTCTGAGTGTGAAGCGTCGACTGACATGAAGGCACATGATGTGGCATTCACGAAGCCCATGTGAGGTGACCTACCCACTATTGATTATCGATTGATTGAATTGCAGAAGTGCTCGACCGGCACCCGGCATGTTGAAGAGACTGTATAATAGAATGACAAGCTTCTTCGGATGATTCGTCCTTCCCATCTCAATCACATAGAAGACTCTCAAGTCTAGAGGCCGTAAAGATAAATTTCGTCGTAGTACAATGTTATTGATGTCATAACGTGCACAGAATGAAAGAAAGCAGTTCAGAAAAAATCGGCAAAAACATTGCTCCCGGTGAGGCTCGAACTCACGACCTTCAGATTATGAGACTGACGCGCTGCCTACTGCGCTACGGAAGCAGACATGCACCAAGGGCAGAGCACTATAGAAGACATCTTTCTCTCTCGAGCTTATCGCGATAGTTGTGTGGAATCCAAAGAAAAAAAATGTTGTCGAAAACGTTTTATCATTATTTGACTCTTCCAAGTTGAGAACGGTGAATATTGAACAGGAGCGAGCGTAAATATAACTGGTGTACATTGTCTTCCCCTGAAACATAGAGACATCAGAATGATGCGAATATGATTTTGTCAACCTTCAGTATTCTTTTTCGTCTGAACTTTCTCCTCATCGATTCCTTGTCCAGAACTTCTCACCATTCGAGCGTTCACATCACCGATCCTGCAGGGAAATATTAGGCAGTAAAAGAAGAATTCACGTGTGGTATCCCCCCCCCCCCGGACTATATATAATTTTTGTTCATGCTGACGCACCTTTTTGAGGGCTATAAAAATGTTTTAAAAGTAAGATTCAGTAAATAAATGACCTACCATTGAATCGAGGAGAGAAGTAGAAGAAGAAGAAGAATCGTGAGTACCTTCATTGAATAGTCGTCTGTTCTCATCTCAATCCCGTCTCTTTTATGTCACTCGTTTCACTCAATTTGCGTCTCTTCGTTGTTTCCCATTGAGATAAACACAAATGACCAATCGATCAGGTGAAATGGACAACACGAATCGGATATTCGAAAAACTGTTTTACTTTTCAAAATATTGCAATGCATAAATACTTATTAGGATGTGACAGTGGGAAAATTTTGAGAGAATTTTCCCACCCATGATTCACTTTGCAGCACAATCGGTTCACACATTTATCTCTCCTTTTCAGTTCACTGATCGATGTGTTCTTGAACCATTGAGTGTGCACAAAAACTTCTAATTGGAACCATCTACAGCCGAGATGCAGCTAATTATGATAGTTGATCTTCCTCCCTCCCCTCTCTCGATCACTCTCTTTTCTCTACCAAGTAAGAGAGAAAGAGAGGTGAAAGTTGAGTTCCGCCCTCTTCCTTCCCTCATTCCCCCCCCCTCTCTTCATTTCTTCAACACCATGACCCTCCTGCTTCTCCTCCTTCCCTTACTTCTACCATCATCTTCATATTCTTCTTCCTCTTCTCCTTCTTCTCCCTTCTCCGTCTTTCGTCTCTCTCCTTCATCTCCTCTACAACATGCAGCGATTGAACTACTCTACAAGAATGCCTCCATACTCAACGTAAGTCTCCCTTTCTCCTCTCCAGAAAGGGGTCAGAGCGAGAGAGCGTGTACCACTGAGGGAGTACCTTATCTCATTTCTCCGAACCCATTCTCTCGTATTTTTGAACTAGTAGATGAGCTGACCACAAGTTCATCTGTTAGTGCAAAAAATAGCAGAATTTCTTGTGAACCTGCCTATGTTCTCCTATCATTCCGAGTTGTTCATAACTCCCATTCTACCTTCGCCTAACTCATTTTCCTTTCTGCTTTCTCCCCTCTCGTCCCTCTGATCAAGGCCGTTTTTCCACACTGAGCTTTTCCTCCTCTCTTCAACCTTGGCGGCACCCCCGGGAATAAACACGCAGTAATGAGAAATGGGCTGGGAATTGACACTCGGGAAGGTGCGACAATGATAAATGAGGGTCTGTGATCTACTCGGATTGGAAGGGACAATCTATCGAGAACAGTTACTACTGAACAATGTTTTTATTTTATTTTATCTCTCCTTCATAAAAAAATGTCAACATGCACACAGATGGTCGAATACAGCGCATTTACATTCTAAAATGAGTTTTTTTTCTCAGTTGGGTTTCTTGAAAAAAAAAACTAAGAATAAGAAGGGTCGAATAACATGTATAGATTTGCATTTAAAAATATTTTTTTAGCTGGATTTCTGGAAGACGTCTCACGACGGGAGTGGATTCTGGGATGTGATGGTTGGAGAGAAGGAACAATCGACACTTCTCTCCATTCTTGATCGAGCTAATATCTCATTTGAGAGAACTATCGAAGACGTCGAAAAGTTAGTCAATTCTGTCTAGAAAAAAAGGTGACTCGATCAAAATCTGATAAGGTTTTTTTCTCCATAATTGCATCCTATCAAGTGAATTTAAGATTCAAATATTTTCATTGGACATTTTGAACCTGATCTGGCGAAATTGACATTTCAGAGTCAGAAACATCGTTATCTGAATCTTATTTTGGCCTGATCAGATTTATATTGAGTTACCTGAGCATAGGAACAACTTGAGTAGGAAAGGTGGTTCGATTGCCATTGGTTGCCCCATTCATTCATTGATTCTCTCTCGAGTCTCGCTAGACAGTAGTGCTCCTTTGTTGGTCCAACCGTCTCACTCTCGATAGTTTTCACTCCTTTCCTTTTACAAGTGCTGCTTGAACTCTGCTTGAACTTCCACTATTTAGCACTCACAAAACTTCCTGTTAAAGGAGTAGTAGAAACAGCGGAGGATCGATAGATAGAGCAGAAAAGAAGAGATAGGGATCAGAGATGGACAAGATTAGCACAATTACAAGTAGTCTACCATTGAACCATGTGGGAAACGGGGCTAAGCAATGGGAATTCCATCTAAGAAAGAGGGGGATTCAAAGGTTCAATTGCAGATTGATCAAAGTGCGTGAACACAATCCGAGAAAGACTTCATCGTTCTCTCGACGATTAAAAGATGATTCCGTTTCTACCAGTGGATACGACTTCAGACGGTATCCAATCATTTTTATTACTAAAGTGCGAAAAAAACACGATCTACTCATTTCGCACACTCTGATTATACACCTGTGAAGATGTGCACGAAACGGAGAAGAAGTGGTTTGCACTCAAATTTTCTATTTTGAGAGATCATGTGCATATCATTTGGCCTTAGATGCTATCTTGTTCGTAGTAGTTGCACGAATTAGTGTGGCCGATCGAAAACGGTTAAAAAGAGGGCAAAACACAAATGGTCAGTGATTTCACTGAGTGGCCTTAAAATGATCGGTTAGAGAGCGTTTGAGTTGAAGAGAGCATTCTCTAATCTCTCAATTTACAGATATTCGTCCTATCCCGCAATGCAGAAATGGATGCGAAATCTCGCCCGAGATTACCCTCATCTCGTCCAGATGACTTCCATTGGATTGACTCATGAGGGCAGAAGCATCGATGGATTGGAGGTACATTTTATTTTTAAAAATGTTTTTCCTATTTCATTTCATTTCGCTCGTCCATATAAGGCAATAAATAATTGTGCTAGAAAAAAATTGAGAATAGACTCGCTATCTCTTGTCCGCTCGGAGAATTTCCGTGTGGTTGTATACAGTTCGGTAACCCGACCCGATAACCCCGCGATCTCGTTTACAACGTCTTTGTCCCACCGCGCCAGATCGACTCTCGCCCGTCCAAGAGTGCGAAAAAGACTGAAGGGGCAAAGCATAGCGAGAGTGTAACTTCCTCGACTTTTAGTCTCCCTCACTTCTTCCCAAGGGAGACTATTAAACTGACGAAAATGAGCTGTGAAATGAATCATAAGTAACGAGAGATGATCTCACAAAGAAAAAAATCTAAGATGTCGACGGGGAGTTTGAGATTTGAATTTTCGAGACAGTGTATGAAAACGAGAGAATCGCTTGCTCAATTTAGCACATTAAATTTTCAAACTCTCTGTCTCGACATATCAAGATTAGTGTTTTTTCTTTGAGAGATCTTTCCAATTCCAGATTGGTCTCAATCGTGAAACTTCTCGTGTATTCTGGATCGATGCGGGAATTCATGCAAGAGAGTGGGCCTCTCCCCACACTGCACTCTACTTCATCCATCAAGTATCTTTTTCCCCTTTTATTAAATAAATAAATAACACTTTTATGGATTTTTTGGGAGGGTTATCTTGGTCTTGAATGATGCGTTCTCGTCTATTCTGGCACAGAACAAAAAGTGGGACGTCCTCAAGGACGCGTGTTTTCTCTCTGATTTACTAATCACTGAATTCCGTGACTCTTTTGAATAGCGTCACTGCATAATCAAGGTCGTCTATCAACACAAAAAGTGACTACTTCCTAACTGTTACTCGGTAGACACTGACTGGCAAGGCCGTTGCTTATTCCATTCCAGCGAGAAGTGAGGGAGAGGGAAGTTCACGCGGGGGGGGGGGGGGAGTTCCATATTCGCACGACCTTAGCACGATGTAGATTGGGATATGGAATGATTCGAGTGCTCATTGATCTAGGCAGAGGGTGGAGTGAACGATTAGTGAACGTGCCAATGAGGAAATTCGAGCATCACATTCAACAGTTAGCCTTGCACGGACAAACTACTACCAAGAGACACAATTTTATGTAATTTCATAGGGTTTTTTTTAAAGTCCAATAAAGAATTAGGAGTTGGCCGAAAACGTGGGTGGCGAATTCGTGGCTTGGTCTCGTCTCACTTGCAATGTACAAGGTCAGTTGTCGGTCAGAGAAAACATCGATGATCGAAGTGAGAAAGAAGAAAAGAAAGCACACACATCAACAACTAACGACATGGGTCCAAACATACACAAAGGGGTCAGAATGAGATAGCGTGCAAAAGTGAGAGAGACCCTCTTAATTTTACACGCTTTCTCACTCTAAACCACTTGCTGTAAGATTGACCGGCCTGTTGAATGATGCGAAATGATCTATGATGTGATTTTATAAGCTTATAGACTAACGAAATATTGAATTTGCTACTATGTGCTCTCTGCTACACAGGAAGGGGGTATAATTTTAGAAAATGTTTTGACCATGCCAAAGTTTTTTTTCGACGATTTAAGCATCTCTAGCAAGAGTTGTAAAACGACCGGTTGTGATGCACCGCTGCACAGATAGCATCAACAAAGAAAGGGATCGAAGACAAAATCGAAATGGTATTATGCCGTGCACCGAATTGACTTTGCAGAAAATGTCCACAGTGGAACACATTTCCCCGTATTGAAAGTATAAAACAAAGGGACTACGTTCTCAGTGTTATTCAGTAGTTACTGTACATTTCTTTGCGAAAGAATTTTTTTAAAGTGACATCATAATTGCAGCTGACATCTCGATGGGAGGAGCCGGAATTGAGAAAGATGCTTGAGACGATCACATTCGTCATTCTTCCTTGTGTGAATCCTGATGGATACGAATTCACTCGATCGTCGACCAATCCTCATGTGAGATATGCACTTAAAATAAGCCGTTTTAAATTTTAAGAGATCGAACACGACTATTGATGAACGTTTATAAAAAAAATGCATTCTTCCGAGTTGTGTATTTATAATTCTTTAGAAGACATTTCGTCGTGAAAAGTGAAAGAAGCTTGATGCAATTTCAGATTCGTTTGTGGCGCAAAAATCGATCAGAGATGATCTGCAGGAATGATGTGTGGGGAAGAAGAAGGTGAGAGATTGATATGTATACACCGATGTGTGGGGAAGAAGAAGGTGAGAGATTGATATGTATACACCGATCACTTGAATGATAAATATAACCCGTTCGTTCGTTCAAGCTCCTTTACCCCCAGTGATGTCAATGAGATATTAATTGGGAAACCGTCGGCACATTTGATTTTTCTCCCAGTTAGAGGAGAACTGAAATTCCACTGGCGGGGAAATAAAAACAGCGAGATAATGATTTTTCAATTGGATTGCTTCCAGATGCTGCCGTGGGGTCGATCTCAACAGGAACTTCGACTTCCACTTCAAGGGTCAGTTCATTTCTTCCCCGCATCTCTCGGTGTAGATCAGGAATCAAAATTTTCCATTCGAAATTTGAATATCTAGATCGGTAATTGCAGAGTCTGGTTCGTCTGACGATCCGTGCTCTGAGATCTACCAGGGAAAGACTGCGTTCAGTGAACCCGAGACAAGGTAGGCATTTACAACTACATTTATCTGTTTCTCTGCGATTAAAGAGCTTTCAAAGAAGTCGACAAATCCGCTTTAAGTAAAAGAAGAGAAAGGAGAAAATTGTGGTGGATAAAAAACTGATTTCGCTGCACTTGGCAGAGAGTGCAAAATGAGGCGAAAGCACTTTTTCACTTTTTCAATTGTAAAGTCATGCATAATTTCTAACCTATTCCTCCCTTTCAGAGCCATTCGAGACGCAGTTCTCTCTCGAAGATACAGAGATAGAATGGACGGGTCAGTTGAGATCATTTCACTTTTGCATTTGCCTCAATGCCGATGATTTGTTAATGCAGTATTCCCAGCAATATTCACATTGTTTGATCCCTTTCTCTTGTAGATTCATCACGTTGCACACGTACTCTCAGATCTGGATCCACTCCTATGGTCACAAGAAGGAGGCTTACCCCGGAGATATCGATGATCTGGTGAGAACACCGTGTAAAATTCACCGACTTCAGTATTAGTTTATTCCAACCCTACGGAAAAAGCTCGTTCAAAAGGGAGCGAATTTCGATGTCAAACTTCTCTCACTCTAAACCCCGTTTTTAATGGTTAGACGGCCAGTAGAATTGCGAGGTTAAAATCATTCTACAACGACAAAATCCTTCATTTTGCAGTACAAAGTGGCAAAGAAAGCTACAGCGGCTCTGGAGGCAATGTACGGAACCAAGTATATCGTGGGCAGTGGAGCAGATACGCTATGTTAGTTGACACTTGTTTTTTTTGTAGCTTGATTCGTTTGTCATCGATAATTCTACAGATCCCGCTTCCGGAGGAAGCGAAGACTGGGTGAAACAAACTACCAACGTCAAGTACGTATATCTCATCGAACTGAGACCCGAGGAGAAGAGTGAGTTGTAGTTTGTAGGCTGATCTTCGCAGTCTGATCTCTAATCTTTGATCTTTCTTCAGACTGGGACGGTTTCATTCTGGACGAACGAGAGCTTCTCCCCACTGCGAAAGAGACGTGGGCTGGCATCAAGGTACGAATTTTGATCTATGTTCATTGTTGTTTTCTCTCATTTCTTCTTAGTTTTTGTTTACATCTTAAAATCCTAATACTATGTTTAGGTGGTTGCTGAAGCAATTCTCGAGCGAAAGGCCCAGATGGACAGCACTAAATGTGAGATCTTTGCCCATTGTTATACGGTCCCGTGAAACTTCAGAAAGGGGTCACGAGCGAAAGAGTGCGTGAAATCGAGAGGACCTCTCTCACTTCCATACACGATCATATGCTTGTCGAATACAGTAATATCTCATCGTAATCTTGTCTTTTTCAGTACCGGGTCGATGTGTAAATGTCAAATTGAGTTGCTCTCGATGGTTGAAAGACCGACCCGCACTCTGCAGCCAGGTACGACCTACCCGATAAGCAACGAAACAGAAATAACTAATTTTGTGACGCTACAGTGCTACTGAAGTGAAACAGCATAAAATTCGTATGAAATATATAACTTCTGAATCGCTTCAGGTGCCGCTGTTCATGCGAGATAACTGTGCCCTCTCATGCGGTCTCTGTTCTGCGTGATCTACTCCCAATCGATAATCGTTCCCTTTCTACGGCTGCCATCTCTCTCTCCCTTTTTCTAGCTTTAATTACTGGTCATGTCCAATCGAGTACTTTGATCTACTCTCTCTCTCTCTCTCTCTCTCTCTCTCTCTCTCTCTCTTCTCTCTCCCTCTCTCTCCAGTCAGCTTGCCTCTCGTAGAGTACTCTATCGCAACAAATTCTCACGTCGTGCTAACAGATCTGTCGGCTCTTTCCCTTCTTCTCTCTATTCTTGATTAGCACCCGAAGGGGTCTCTCTCTCTCTCTCTGTCTCTCTCTCTCTCTCTCTCTCTCTGTCTCTCTCTTTGTCTCTCTCTTTCAATTTGTACCCACTCTTCTTACGTGTCCATCGCCTTCATTGTACATATTTGTCCTCTTTCTCTGCGAAAAAAATGATGAAGAGATTTGATTGAAGATTGGGGAGAAAGAACGGTCAAAGGGTAGATCAGATGAAAATTTCTCACTGAGAACAGAGCACAATCCCCAGCAGAACTGACTACAGTATCCAGTTACAGTACTACAAGAAATTGGAGAATCGTCTACTGAAAAGACGATCACAGAACAGCCTCAAATCGGGGCACTTCAAGAGCTTTTTGAACTCATTGAGACGCCCGTCTCAAAAAGGAGTTTCGAAGACGAAAGAAATGACTAGGGGGAGATACACATACTATGGAATGTGAGTAGTCTATCTCTCTCGCTCTCTCCCTTCACTTCTCTCCTTTGAGATGGAAGGTGAGAGGGATAAGTGAAGAAGTCTTCTGTATACAGTCAAGTGGACATCCCGAAAGAGGAGAGAAAAGGGCGGAGAGAGAAAAGCTTCCAATCACTTCTCCATTGGGAGACAGATCTCTCCCCCTTTGATCCCACTATAGACAATATATTCCTTGTTTGAGTTGACTCTACGCATAAGTCTACGCTTGCCAGCGACGACTTCAAAGTCAAATAGGCGCAGGGGAGTGAGGAACTTAGACTTTGAAAGTCGCCTCTCTACAGCGTATACTTATGGCTTCGTAGACTTATTTCCCTTTGAGTATAGGCAATCTCAATTCCTAGCCTGACTTCACTTCAATTTGCCCCTTTCAGACTGATGCGGTTAGCAGTCTGCATATTGCTTGCAGCAGCTGTAGCTGCCGCATCGACAGCACAAGACGAGCCGCACAGCTACCGGAAGTACGTTTCACATTTATCGATTTGTCTAATCCGAAATTGCAGTTTCAAACTAATTCGAATCAATCCGGAGAATGACGCGACACTTTCTTATCTCAAATCACTCTATGAAGAGGTTAGTGGTTTTTATTCCAGTACCTCTGCGACTGTATAGTAGATTCAAGCTCTGATTGACCTAGAGTTATCCGATATTCCCTGCAGGAGTCGCCCTACACTCTCGACTTCTGGCAGCCTCCCTCTCATGTGGGAGGAGTGGTCGATCTCACAGTCGCCCCATCGGGTATGCATTCATTATTATTCTTCATCGTTCACCTCACTTCATCAATTTCATGGTGGTAACAACTCCTATTGTATTTTTCAATTGTTTCTATTTCATCTCTACATACATATTTCCCTTCCCCAGACGCGTCCTCTCTCATTCGTGATCTCTCTGCACGAGGAATCCACTACATCGTCGCTATTCATGACTTGCAAAAGTGAATTTGAAAACAATTTTAAAAGTTTCAACCGGAAATGACAAATTCAGAGCGATCGAATCGGAGAAATCTCTGACGTCATGGGCACACCCACCCAAGGGATTCGGATATGAACGGTGAGTAAGAGAGAACCAAAAAGATCAAAGATCAACTGGGCCAATTCAGATACAATTCTGTGGATGAGATCTACAATGAGCTGAAGAGATTGAAGAGAGAACGACCGTCGCTCATCACTCTCATTGATATTGGACAGACTCATGAGAACAGAACTATGCTGGTTGTAAAGGTGAGAAGAGTACTACTGTGAAAGAAGTATGCAACTGTAACCCAAAGAATTATCGATTGAATATCTTCCCCTTCAGATCGGCGGTGGTCAGTCGCTCGATGAGGACGCCCCTTCGGTCTGGTTGGATGCTGGTGAGCCCATTGCATAGCCATGACGTCATAAACTTTACATCATCACTATGCAATCATCTCAGGAATTCACGCCCGAGAATGGATCGCACCCGCGACTGCCATGTTCATTGTGAGAGAGCTCGTGGAGGGATACGATGTCGACCCCAAACTGCAGGTACTGTAGACAACATCGGATCGGTAGACCAAAATACTGTTGTCCTAACGTATCCCCATCATAATCGATTGCGTAGATCACTGTCCTCTAATCAGGCGATGATCGATCACGTTCCTTTCTACATCCTGCCCGTCATGAACCCCGACGGATACGAATACTCTCGCACTTCGGTAGGCAATCAATCGATATCTGACCTACAGTATCCCTCTCCTTTCAGGACCGAATGTGGCGCAAGAACCGGCGACCAGCCGAGTGTCAGCATAAAGACTGGCATACGGTATGCTGTAGGGGAGTCGACCTCAATCGAAACTTCGACTGGTACTGGGCAGGTGAGTCGAACTTTCGTATCAGAGAATAGTATTGTATCTAATCTATATCTATCCTTTCTACCGTATTTCTCAGCATCCGGTTCCTCATCTGACTCCTGCCACGACACTTACCATGGTCCGGCAGCCTTCTCTGAACCCGAATCTATGGCAGTGAGAGACTTCCTAGAGGCGTATCCACCAAAGGTAAGGAATTCAGAGATATCAGGGGACGAAAACTGGGAAATATAGTGACCAACTCGTCCTTTTAGGCCTTCATCTCCCTCCATTCCTACTCTCAAATGTGGTTGATTCCCTTTGGCCATCGCAGAAGAAGCTATCCCGCAGACTACAGCTCCGCCCTGGTGAGTACAGCCTCTGCTATTTCCCCCGGGGTATCCAGTTTCCCTCCCGCTGGGGGAAACATCAAAGGTTACGATGGTTTTGACCACTGGTATCCTGCGACGCCACTGGGAACGTGGGATACGACTGGGGGAAATACCAGAGACGGAGTCTGACCATACATGATTCACGAGATGGTGGACGCAGAACGCCGTGAGGTTCTTAGAGAGCACTCGGTTGACTACACGAGAGGGAGGCAATGTACACATAGAAGGGATATCTTCAAAGGGAATGGTGCAGAGAATGGAATAAGAAGGGAACGGAGATGGGAGTGAGACTGTACACATTCTTCTATAGACAGCGTGCAATATAACCCCGATTTTCTCAGAAACTGTGCAAAATTGAATAGATTCTTGCCAAGAATATTTGGAGAACGTTGGTGGATGACAGGAATCCGACCCCACATTGGATTCTTGTTCTATTTCGAGTAGACTATGGATAACTGATCTTTGATCTCTACAGCGTCCTCTCGCCCTTCGTGCCACCAAGGCACTCGAGGCTGTGCATGGAACCAAGTACCAAGTCGGAACTGGAGCAGATCTCATGTGTGAGTGGAGTACCTATTTACACACCATTCTACAGGCAGGTAAATTATATGGAAAGTGGTTCGGAGTGAGAGAGCGTGTAAAATCGAGAGAGAGAGAGAGAGAGAGCCCCTTTCCGTACTTCTGGAATCAAGCGCCCTTTGAGAACAACTGCATTGCATGTGCTCTAACTGTTTCACTTGCGTAAGAAAATAACGATATATTTGAGACGAGGCCTCGGGAGGATCCCACGATTGGGCCAAGGGAGCACTCAAGGTAACACCACCTGCCGCAGTCTTTTATTCTATTTACATCCTTTTTCTCTCTCAGGTTCCCTTCTCATATCTGATCGAACTCCGTCCTCGCAACACTCTCTTCGGAAATGGATTCCTCCTTCCCGAGAGGGAGATCGCCCCTGTCGGAAATGAGACGTGGGCGGCCATTAGAGTCGTCGCCGATGAGGTAGGTCGAGGGAGAGGGTGAGATGGAGAGGGAAGGAAGAGTGAGGGAGGATGGGAGAGACTAGGTGGACAAACGAATAGGGTCATTCTTCCCACGTGAAGACACATCATTCCACAACCCTGCGAAAAGCGGGTTTGGTATGAGAGCGTGTGAAATTAAGAGGGATTCTATCACTTTTGCAAATTATCTCACTCTGATCCCTTTCGGGTAGTTTAGAATTATGTAAAGGGCATTTGTAAAGTATTCTGTATCTATTCTTCGATGGTTTCGACCCGATGGGCAGACATTCTTTATTGATCACATCCTCCTCACAGGTCTTCTCTCAATTCGCTCAGCCATCTCTGCGAGGAAAGGCCGGCAAGAAGCCGGAGACGCCCCTCTCGCTACACAAACTTGGTATGATCTACTTCATAAAAGATGATTGCATAGTGATGATGCAAAGAAACAGATTATCTCAGGTCTCCGTGGTACTTCGACTGAACAGACTACAGCCGCCAGTCGATCGGAGCCAACCGTAACCGAGACTGACGCTCCCACTACCGTATCCCCATCGACAACTGTTCAACCCGAGACGGCTACTGTAACTATTCAACCGAGAACTGTGGTGGTAGTGGAATCGACAGTAACTCCCGTCACGTTGGCTACCGTAACCTGCGAGGATTACGGTAGTTACTGTCGATTGTGGAAGGTGTTCAATCTCTGCGATAGACGAGCCGTGCACAAATTGTGCGCACTCACTTGCAATCCCCAATGTAGAGTCTAAATGTCAAAGAAGGAATTTGCCGGTCGCGGCGAATTTCCGGAAAAAAACTTTTTTCTTCTTCTTCTATCTCACTTCCCAATGATCTTTTATGAATAACTCTCCTAGAGTAAGTATTCCCCTCTTCTTTCATCAGGACCAAATCACTTCGATAGAATTACACCTTGCAATCTACCTATGGTTGAGCTTTCCCTTCATTCAGTTTGATATTCCCTACTGTCATCATATCCATACATTTTAGAAATCTCAAACCTACGGTTTGGTTATTCAGTTTGGCATATATTGTTCAACTGAAAATAATAATAAAAATAAAAATAAAATAACAAACCTAATAATTAATAATCAATTGCGAACGAAATAAGATAAAGAAGTTTATGAAACTTTCTCTCATTGTTTTCACAGACACATTCATACTGATTCATTGAAAATATAATTTTTATTGTCATATTATGCCATTTTTCTCTATACAATATATTCCCACCCGTATCATTACAGTAATGTACAATTCAAATAAGTTAGTTGTTCTAGTGTTGATACATCGAATAATCCTATTCGCGAATAGAATTATTCGATACAACAACTATATTCTCTACTTCTCACTCAATCTTCTTCTACTTCTCCATGTCATCATCTGCCATCAGACTGGTCACTACATTCGGATGAAGGAGTTGCGGATTGGCACATCTGAATTATCGATTGATTAATTAATATCGGAGATACCGTAACCGGCCTCCCTCCACGATCAGACTACCTACCTTCTGAGGGAGGAGGAGAGTATGGAATCGAAGAGTGACGTCAACAGTGCATCGTCGCCAATTAGAACGGAGAAAGAGTCTTGCAGATACGCAACGTCCACCTACAACTCATAATGCAATTCGTTCAAAAATGCTACAATTAATTATTGTATCATTTCTTCATTCAAAAAAATCAAACCACCCATGATTTCGTGTTTTACCAATTGAATTCAATCTTTTAAAAAATAAAACATGTATTCTACGCATAGGTCGAAGGTCGGTAGGGAAATGTCGAAAATCTAAGCAGGGGGGCTTCAAAATTATCCAAGAAAATGCTAAAATGCGGGTTATGTTTTCAATTTTTCTAGCAAAATCCATAAATATGGGTAGGGGTTCTTTTCAACAAAAAAAAGACCTTGAAAAAGTCAAAATGTGGGTAGGCTTCATCGTTTTTTACGTCCCTTTTTTTCTACAGTTTATCTCTCTCCCTCACCTGAATCTGCTGCATAGCATAACTTCCGAGTGTGTTCATTCTCACTCCCTCCACTCCCGATTTGAGCACTCCCTTCGCTATTGCAACCAACATCGACGTCTTCTTGAACTGCAATTATCGATTGGAGTTAACTTTTCAAACACATTTTCGAATAAATAAATATTCACGCTCCACGCGACATCGCATTTCTTCTTTGCCGGTACTTACTAGACATATTTTTAACTTCAAATTGATTACTTTATTACAAGATAAATAGATTATTATTGATATCATATTTAATAAATTCTCACATGTACAGTAGCATGTAGATCGACTCTCTCACTCCACAATGAATCCTTGAGTGTCTCACTCGGCATCGTCACTTGCTTCGTTCCTTTCTGTTGTCTCGATTCACGCCTCAAGTCATCAATCGATAATCTAATCGCTATAAGACCTCCTCTTACCGTGTCTCCTCTCCGAATACACTGGCTACCGTATCCGCCAGTTGTCTCATCTCCTCTCTCATTCTCTTAGTAGCCAGTGAGACTCCTCGTGGCTGAGTGGGTGTGTTCACTACTGCCAGAGCATTGCACCACGGATCGCCTCAAATATCGATTGATCGGGTAGGTCACGCGTCGAGGTCTCGTTGCGCACCCACGGTGACTGCAGTCTGCTGAACGTATTGTGTGAGCATCTGATGTGCAGCCGATCGCCAAAGTGCCGATATCTAAAGTAGTCCGATGAATCAATGAAATCAAATCATCTACCGTACCTCATCTTCCCTCGACATCTCCCTTGCTTCTTCACTTCCAATCGAGAATTGCTCGCGACAGAGCACCTGGAGTACGGTAGATGATTGAGAGCTGTACAGTAATCTACAGTACCTCCAGCTGTGTGTTCTTCGTGACCCATTCGTGTGCGAATAGCGCGAGAATGAGAGCGAGTGAGGGTTGAGAAGAGGCGTGCGACGAACAAGTGGAGAGACACACAGACGAGGCGTCTCTGTAAAAGTTACTAAAGTAAAGGTAACGTTATTGGGCAATTGAATCATTCAACAGGTCTATTCCATGAGAGTTGAATAAATGATTTGATTCTCACTTATTGGCTCCCACGAGAACTTCCTCGTATACGAGACGAGCGAATGGAGCACGGAAGGAGGAAGAGGACTGCAAACATCAAATGTACAACATTTAGCTATCGACTTTATTTAGATTTTTTTATTAATTTTATTAGATACGATTGGTATATCACGTCAAAAATCTCCCTCCTTTTGCATGAAACCCTTCCCCCATATTCCTTGTAAAATTTCTAATCCTGGCACGCCTCGAGCGTAGATAAATTAATTGTATTAGGCATTTCCATTCAATTTCTTTAAATATTTCCAT